>CM038675.1:491896273-492496273 GCA_021605145.1 Aegilops bicornis | reverse complement strand
GGATACCTATTAGGTGATCCCTGCAATCGAAAGTGGCCGGGCAGGCCGACCCGGTGGTAGGACTCATGGGTGACGGGCTCTATGACTCGTGTATTTCGGAGTGCGTATTTGCCTCTCCTCTTTGTCACGTGGATAACATTTACTGTTTTGACTTCTGGCGGGAATTTTTCCTGTCCCCCAACGTCTTGCCTGCGAGGCGTATCCTTATCCTCGCGTTCGGCGTTTAGCTTACCAGCCTTCTTGAAGACCCAACATTCTCTATGGGTATGATTTGCAGGTTTGCCGGGGGTGCCGTGGATCTGACATAGTTTGTCTAGAATTTTGTTTAGGCCGGTCAGTTCATCTCTGTTGCCTTTGAAGGGATTTTTCCGTTGACCCGGTCGAGAGCCGCTGAATCCGGCATTTACGGCCGTGTTCTCTGGGCGGTCTTCTTTATTTCGGCGCTTGTTTTTATTGCGTCGCGGTTTTCCATTGCTGTCCCGGGCCTTGGATGTGCTTGGGTCGCCGGTGCTGCTACGAGCTAACCAGCTGTCCTCGCCCGCGCAAAAGCGGGTCATGAGGCTTGTTAGGGCTGCCATTGTTCTCGGCTTTTCTTGGCCAAGGTGTCTAGCAATCCATTCGTCTCGAACGCTGTGCTTGAAAGCTGCTAGGGCTTCAACGTCCGGACAGTCGACAATTTGGTTCTTCTTAGTAAGAAACCTATTCCAAAGCTTTCGGGCTGACTCTCCGGGTTGTTGAATTATATGACTCAAATCGTCATCGTCCGGGGGTCGGACATAAGTCCCTTGAAAGTTAGTTCGGAAAGCATCCTCAAGCTCCTCCCAACTTCCAATTGAATTTTCGGGGAGGCTTTTCAGCCAGTGCCGAGCTGGTCCTTTGAGCTTGAGGGGTAAGTATTTGATGGCATGGAGATCGTCTCCGCGAGCCATGTGAATATGGAGGATGAAGTCCTCGATCCAGACCCCAAGGTCTGTGGTTCTGTCGTATGCCTCTATGTTGACTGGTTTGAACCCTTCTGTAAATTCGTAGTCCAATACCTCGTCGGTGAAACATAGGGGGTGTGCGGCACCCCTGTATTTGGCTATGCCATGGCGTTTGAACGGTTGTGGTTTTTGGTGTTGGCTGAGTGCTGGAGCGCGTTTCCTTGATCCGTAGATGGATCTGGCTGCGCCGGCCCGTTGATGCAGGTCCACGCGTCGGTCATGTACTGACTTATGTGCGGCCTCGTTGGCCACCCTATCGCGGCCACGAGGTCATCGATCTGACCGATCAGCAGTTTTGTTTTTTGGCTGCGAGGGTTCGAAGGCCTCGTCATCAAACTCTGGCAGCAGCTTCCACTTTCGGTAGCTCTTCGTGGGGCGACTGCCACCGTACTTTTTTGCCGTGTCGAGCACTTTATTCCATCTACTATTGAATGTGTTTCGTGCGGCCTTAAGCCTTTGTTTCTGCTTCTTCAAACTTCTCGCAGTGGCCATAAGCCTGTCTTTCTCTAGCTACCTTTCCAGGATGATGTGCTCGTCGTCGTCCGGACTGTTCTCCTGACCAGAGACGGGTTGGTTGTCTTGATGCTCGGCGTCGCCGTGCTCAGACAATGGCTCCGCACTTTGTTCATCATCCGCTGGCTTACCATGCTCTATCGCTGGGTCAATTTGGCTTCCTGTTGCGCTGTAGTCGCTGTTTTTGCCAAGGCGGGATTTAGAGTGGCGCCTACGGCGCCGTTTTGATTGCTTGTCGTGGGAGCTATCTTTCACTGCATCCTCGTTATTATTTTCTTTGGGTGTATCCACCATATATATGTCATATGATGAGGTGGCGGTCCAGTGCCCTGTGGGCAGTGGTTCCTGTTCGTCTCCGGCATCTATGTCCATACCATCGATGTCTTCGGAGTCGAAGTCGAGCATGTTGGTTAAATCGTCGACAGTGGCTACTAAGTGGGTGGTGGGTGGGGATTGAATTTCTTCGTCGCCCGCGTCCCACTCTAGCCGGACATAGTTCGGCCGAGGTTCTCCAGACAGGGAGAGAGATTTCAATGCGTTCAGTATGTCCCCGAAGGGCGAGTTCTGAAAGATATCTGTGGAGGTGAACTCCATGGTCGGCGCCCAATCAGATTCGATAAGTATGGGCGCGGGTGGTACGGAGTCTGTGGCCGAGGACGAGTCCAGCAGTTTGGCGACACGGCTCTCGTGAATGGTAAGGTCAGTATTTGGCTCTATCGCCACTGAGGGTGCGGCCTCCGTGGCGGAGTCTATCCTCTCGTCCTGGGATGGCGCGATCTGCTCCGGACTAGAGGCCGGAGTAGTTGCTGGCGTGATCTCCCGAACACCGTCCGACGACAGGGCTATATCATGCTCGTCGTGATCGTGCAGCACACCTGGCGTGGGCCCGAATCCGTCGAAGATCAAGTCTCTGCGGATATCGGCAGTGTAATTCAAGTTTCCAAACCTGACCTGATGGCCAGGGGCGTAGCTCACGATCTGCTCCAGTTGTCCAAGCGAGTTGGCCCGCAGTGCGAAGCTGCAGAACACGAAGATCTGTCCGGGGAGGAAAACCTCACCCTGGACCGCATCGTTGTCGATGATCGAAGGGGCCATCGAACCTCGCAGCAACGACACAGTGGAACTCTCAATGAAAGCACCAATGTCAGTGTCAAAACCGGCGGATCTCGGGTAGGGGGTCCGGAACTGTGCGTCTAAGGTGGATGGTAACAGGAGGCAAGGGACACGATGTTTACCCAGGTTCAGTCCCTCTCTATGGAGGTAATACCCTACTTCCTCTTTGATTGATCTTGATGAACATGAGTATTACAAGAGTTGATCTACCATGAGATCATAGAGGCTAAACCCTAGAAGCTAGCATATGGTATGATTGTTGTTGTCCTACGGACTAAACCCTCTGGTTTATATAGACACCAGAGGAGGCTAGGGTTACACAGATTCGGTTACAACAGAAGGAGATCTACATATCTGTATCGCCAAGCTTGCCTTCCATGCCAAGAGAGTCCCATCCGGACACGAGACGAAGTCTTCAATCTTGTATCTTCATAGTCCAATAGTTTGGCCAAAGGATATAGTCCGGCTGTCCGGATACCCCCTAATCCGGGACTCCCTCAGTGATCCAAGATCACATTGAGTCCATAGGAAAGCCAATACTATTAAAAGGGGATGGAGTGTTGCTTAATGGTCTACTTGCTCAAAATACTTAGTGATATTTCTCCAAAACCCTCAGCCACTTTCTCATTTCCACATTTGTCCAAAACCTAAAGTCAAACTCGGCCCCATCAATTTGATCTATCCGGCGCCACCAAGTTCTTTTGACATAGCCACTGCCAGAAACCCTAGGCAATTCGGTCTCACCAATATGGATCTTGGTCTCACCGAGATGGCATTGCAAACTCTCTATTTCCCTTCGTGTCAGGGGAAATGACACATATGGGATCACAAGAATCCCTACTACGGTTGCCAGGGCGCAGGGTTGCAAGAAGAGCAGGATCAGTAGCCAGCACGAGGAGCGTTTACCCAGGTTCGGGCCGCGAGGATGCGTAAAACCCTAGTCCTGCTTTGGTGGGTGTATTTCAGAGAGTTCTTGAGCTCTCGAACTAGATGTGGTGAGTGTGTGGTACGAAAGAGCCGAATCCTTCTCCAGTATGGCATGGGCCTCCTTTTATAGTCGAAAGGGGCTGCCACAGTGGCACACAGGAGGTGGAAAGGCGCATAGTTCCCTGAGCTTATCGCTCGTATTACAGGAAAAGACGCATTTAATGCGTAGCTTAGGTGTCCCCCTGCTTTATCGGGGACGGGGGCGAGGCCCGGCCCGTCCGTCGCTGCTCCTCCTTGCTTCGACACGCGCCTTGGCTAGCGATGCGTGCGGCGCCATGTAAGCAGGCAGGCAGCTGAGGTGGCGCGATGGTGGAGCCTTCACGAAGATCTACATGTCGCCACGCAGGCGCTTGATGAGTTGGCCTGGGGGCTGCATGTTGCCACGCAGGTGCCCGCCTAGCTGGTTGGACTGGCAGCTGCATGTGAACGACGATGGAAGCTTGGTTGGTGTGGGCCTGGCAGTGGCCCTGCTGGCGTCCTTGGTGAGGGCCTTACCGGGCGGCCCGTCAAGGGTCTTTCCGTGGCGCGCTGTCGTCCCGGCAAGGGCCTTGCCGGGGGTCTGGTAGACTTCCTCGGCAAGGATCTTGCCGACGATTGTCGTCCTCTAATCCTCATCTGATCTTGAATATGTCTTCACAAAGATCTGCATGCCACCACAGAGGTGCCTTCTCGAGCCCTATCCCCACGTGGATGATGGCGTTGGGGGCCGTGGGCTCAAGGGTGGCTCGCTCTGTTGGTGTGGGGCGAGCTGCCCCGGCAAGGGTCTCACCTGGGCTACTGAGGATGCCCCGGCAAGGGTCTTGCCGGGGGATCCTGCTTCGTCCCTCTGCTCCTTGTGGTCTCGGCCTTGCCGTTGCTCTGATTATCTTGGGCTTTTGTCTTACCTTGGCTCACCTCCCCTGTTCTGCTTGGTGTGACCATGGGCGCGGCTCCGACTGCCGGTACACAGGTAAAGGAGTACAAAAGCGTGCCCCTCTTTTTGTACACCGACAGGAGCCCCCGGGCCTGGGCCACACATAAGTGCGACACGTTGTTGGGCCAGGCCCAAAACGGTGCACGGGCAGGCGGGGCGGTTTTTACCGTGGTAAGACTTGTCGCGCGTTGCGCTTCCCACGACCCGCGCGTGCGGCGCGGCGTGGAGGGGTGTGCGTGACGTGGGCGGCATGCGTGGGGCGGTTTCTACACGCTTGCGTCATATCACAGTAAAGAGGCGGCTCGTGCCTTCCCCGTAAAAAGAGGAAGGCGTGGAGGCGCTGCTCATTTACTGAACGGGGTCGGGTCGCGGTCTTCAAGGCGTCCACTCCCCGCGATCACGGGGTGGGGAGAGTTCGCTTCACCCGTCCCCTCAGTTCTGCATGTCCACCACGCGTCCTTCATTCGCCTGGGGTGGCAAGCGGTGGAGGCGGGAAACCGGGCCATCACTGGTTGGGGCAGCGGGTCGGTCCTGATTCCCTGCGCCTCCGGCGGCTGGATTGGCCGAGCGGGGCGGCTGAGCCCCGACCCCGCCCCTTTATAAAGAGGGGGAAGGTGGATGGCGTCCCGCATTCTTCTGTCATCTGTCTCCTCTTGCTTCTGCTTCTTCCATCCACTCGCCATGGAGAAAGGGAATCTGGGTCCCTCGACGGTGGCGGCGAGGGTCGCCGCTCGACAGCGCGTCCCTCCTCCTCCTGAGCCCGTGGTGGTGGAACCAGCCGCAAGGGGAAGGGGAAGGGGGCAAGGCCGTGGCGAGGCCGGGGCAGAGGTCGTAGTGCTCGGGGAAGAGGAGGACGGGGCGGCGGCTTCGCCCCCGCCAATGGTGCCTTTCCCGATGGAAGGCCATGTCGGAGACCAGCCCCGCGAGTTCTTGATGAGGCTGCGCCCGACCTCCAGCGTCGCCCGTCTCCATCTTCCCGCCCTGTTTGCTTGGGAGATGGAGCGTGACCGGCACCAATCCCTAATATTGCACATGAGGGGTTGTGGGAATGGGGGCACGCGGGTCGATGTTGACTTCCCGGCTCCTCGGGTCATGTACCTCCGTCGTGGGTGGAAGACGTTCGCTCACATCCACAGCCTGACGGCGGGGCTCATCCTCTACTTTAAATTGATAGAGGACGGCCTGCTCTCCGTCAAGGTCTTCGGAGACTTCGGTACTCGCCTGAAGTGCTGTGTGGAGAGCTCCTCTAATGGAGATTCCGACGATGGAAGCTCTTCCTCGAGCGAATGTGATGAGGAGGACAGTGGGGCAGATGACGGGGATGAGTCCGACTGGGCGTCGGACGCCCCGCGCCTGGGCGGGTGCAGCAGCAGCAACATCTGCACTTGGACGCTCCTCCGGCAGGGTTTTGCCGGGGGTGGGGCCAGGTCCTTGAACTTCTCATGGCCGTCTCCTTGGGCGGCTGGCGTTGGGAGGCTGCGGAAGACGAAGAGGGCGGGCGGCAAGGACGTCAACTCGGAGTACGCGGGCAGCGACGCCTTCATCGCATACTGCCGGTCCTGCCGCCTCGTCTTCCAGCTCCTTTCCCGGCACCGTCATCACCGGCCTACCCTTGGCGGCCACCGAGGTGTTCTCATGGTGCTTTCTTCTGCTCGTAGCTCGCCTAGGCGCCACTTTTGTCCTCTCGCCTCCTTGACCTGCCTCCTGAGGAGAGGGACCAGAAAGGGATCACAGGCACCTTATCTCTTTTTTAATCTCTAAGCCTTCGGGCCTTGTTAAATTTAAAGCTTGTAGTCCCCTTTGTTCATGTTTTTCATTCCGTATGGACTGTACCTGTTGTGGGATGCTTTTAATGAAAAAGGGATGTTTGTCGGGGTTTTCGTTCGTGGGCAGACCCCGTGACAAGGAACGAATCCTTGTTATAATTTAAGATAAACATAACCCGGCAACAGGCCTTGCCGTCCCCTTACTTCGCTCGACCATTCTCGCGCCCTTGGAGGAGGAAGGGATGAAGCGGGCTTAGGCTCCTTGTTCTACTTCCTTGCCACCGCGGCCACAACCAAATCCGGGCCCAGGAGATAATCCTTGGGTATAGAAAAGGGAAGCATGGTGGCCTAGAAATAAAACTAGGTTTCACATATCCCAGTTCCGTTCCGAAATGCATGATAGAGGATGAAAGACTTATCTGGATCTGCGGCCCCGGAAACCTTGTCTTGCCGCGGTTGGATCCCCGTGCTTGCAGCCCCCGGCAACTCTGGTTTGCGGGGGTTGGGATGCCGGTCTGTTTCCCTTCTTCCAAGTAGCTCAGCAGAAGTGCTCATGTGTCCTGCGAACCAAAGGAGGACAGAAAAGAAACAGATTGACGTGCAGTCGACCTCTAGGCTAGGGGTTAGTCGCCGCTAAGCACTATCAACCCTAACCAAGGAAGAGACTTGACCTAGCATGCATGCTATAACTTAGGACGCCAACCCTTCATTTATTTATGCTCAGGGTCTGCGCCTGGCTTTGTACAAAGGGTTACATGCCTTGTCGGCAAGGCTTGTACAAAAGATGGCTTGCCGGGAGGCCCGGCAAGCCGCTCCTTACGGGTAAAATTTGCGAAGATGCTCGATGTTCCAGGAGTTTCTCACTGGAACAGCATCTTCGATCTCCAGGCGGACTGCGCCGGGCCTGGTGACTCGTATTACCCGATAAGGGCCTTCCACTTTGGCGTCAACTTATTGGAATTCTTGGCTGACTGAACATACCGAAGAACAAGGTTGCCTTCCTCAAAGCTTCGGGCATGAACCTTGGGGCTATGGTTGCGGCGCAAGGCTTGCTGGTAGCACGCTACTCTCACAGCCGCCTTCCTCAAGGAGCGTTGCGTCATCTTGGCGCAACTGCTCTTGCTCAAGCTTATCATAAGCGAGCACTCCAGGTGACCCGTATATGAGTTCCGTGGGGAGAACTGCTTTTGCCCCGTATACCAGGGCAAAAGGTGTCTGGCTGGTGGCTCGATTTGGCATCGTCCTGATCGACCAAAGAACCGCCGGCAATTCATCAGTCCAGCGCCTTCCGCTCTTGCGCAGCTTCTCAAAAGTGTTTGTCCTTAGGCCTCGCAACACTTCAGCATTTGCCCTCTCCGGCAGCGTTGCTCCGTGGGTGTGCCACGGAAGCAAAAACAGAACCTTCTTTGCCGAGGTCTTGAATGTATTGCATGAAGGTGTGGCTCGTGAACTGTGTGCCGTTGTCGGTGATGACTCTGTTTGGCACACCAAAACGGCAGACCAGTCCCTTGAAAAACTTGACAGCTGATTGAGCAGTCACCTTTCTCACTGCTTCCACCTCCAGCCACTTTGTGAACTTGTCGATCACAATGTACAAGTACCCGAAGCCCCCGACAGCGTGGGGGAAAGGGCCCAGTATATCGATCCCCCAGACCGAGAATGGCCAGGAGAGAGGGATTGTTTGAAGGGCTTGAGATGGTTGGTGAAGCTTCTTTGAATGGAACTGACACACTTCACACTTGGTTACTAGTGCCGTCGCATCCTGGAGGGCAGTGGGCCAAAAGAAACCTTGCCGGAACACCTTCCCGACAAGGTCCCTCGACCCTATGTGGGAGCCACATATGCCTCCATGTATCTCCGCCAACAGCTACAGTCCTTCCTCCCGAGGGATGCACTTCAATTTCACACCATTTGGCCTTCTCCTGTACAGGATGTCATCGACGAACTGGTACAGGGCGGACCGATGGGCTACTTTTTCCGTTTCTTCCTGCTCCTCAGGAAGCTCCCCTGTTTGGAGGAATTGGACAGTATGTTGCGCCCATGCCGGAGCCTGGGGCTCGACGGCAAGGACCAAAGGCATTTCTTCCGCCATGGGAGCGGATGTATCTACGGCCAGGGCTTGACGCCCTGCTGAAGCCAGTTGCTCTTGGGCAGGCTCAGCGTCCGTGGCAGCACCCTTGTCGGCATCCCCAGGGGCTCGGTAGGAAAGTACTTGCCGGGACCTAATTTCCTCTGCTTGTTCTGCCCCGTTGATGGTTCGATGAATAGTTGAGTTAACCGAAGCAAAAAGGTACTTGGTTCCACATGTAGCTTGAATGCGGCATGCTTTGACAGGTAATCGGCGATGTCGTTCTCCGCTCGGGGGACGTGCGCCGCTTGGATACCGTCAAAGCGTTCCTCCAGCTTCCTCTCCTCATCTACGAAGCTTCCATCAATGGGCTCTGATAATCCTTGTTGACTTGGCTGACAAAGAGCTGCGAGTCACCCCAGATGATGAGCTTCTTAACCCCGAGGTCTGCTGCGATCCTGAGACCGGCAAGCAATCCCTCATACTCAGCAGTGTTGTTGGTGGACATGTCCCTGGGGAAGTGCACCTGGATCACGTAATTGAGGTGCTCTCTGGTGGGTGCGACGAGCAGCACACTGGCACCGGCGACTTGCAGCAAGAAAGCCCCATCAAAGTACATGATCCAATCGCGGTCTGCTTCCTTGCCGGGGAGAGTGGTGTCCTGGATTTCTTCGTCAGGCGTCGAGGTCCATTCTGCATTGAACTCCGCCAAGACTCTGCTCTGAATTGCCGAGGTACTTTCAAACTTTAAACCAAGTATCCGTTGTAATGGGAGACGGGTGACGACAGTGATCTCGTGGGCTTGGAAGTAATGACGCAGCTTCCCCGTGGCCATAAGGAGGCCGAAGAGCAATTTCTGCACACCGGAGTACCTCGATCTAGCTCCCTGCAAGAGGGAGTTGACAAAGTAAACTGGGTGTTGCATCATCTTCTTCTTCTGCACCACCTCACTTGACTGCGCGGGCACTGCCTCGGCGGCATCAGACTCTGCCGGGGGCCTCGCCTTGCCGGCACCAGGCCCTGCCGGGGGAATTTTGGGCTTGCCATCCGCTGGTTCTGCCGCCGTCACTGCCTCCTCGTTGACCTCCCTCTGTGCCACCAGCGCGGCGCTGACCACTTCATTCGTCATCACCAGATACAGCAGCAACGGCTCATGTGGTTTAGGCGCAACCAGTATTGGCATGGAGGAAAGGTATTTCTTTAGATCCTGCAATGCTGCCTCGGCTTCTGGGGCCCACTCTATTGGGCCAGCCTTCTTCAAGATTTTGAAGAAGGGAAGGGCGCGCTCGGCGGACTTGGAGATGAATTGGCTCATGGAGGCAACGCAGCCAGTGAGCCGACACATCCTTGATCCGCTTGGGCGCCTCAATCTGCTCAATAGCCTTGATCTTGTCTGGGTTTGCCTCGATCCTGCGCTGCAACACAAAGAACCTGAGAAGCTTGTCGGATGGAACACCGAAGACACACTTCTCACGGTTCAGCTTGAGGTTGATCTTGCGCAGGTTAGCAAATGTTTCTTCCAGATCTTGCGCAAGAGTTGGTCCGTCCTCGGTTTTGACAACTATTTCATCCATGTATGCCTCCATATTTCTATGGTGCTGAGGTTCAAAACCAATTTGGAGTGCTCTTGCGAACATTGAGCCAGCACTCTTCAACCCGAAAGGCATCCGTAAAAAGTAATACGTACCACATGGGGTGATGAATGCTGTCTTTTCTTCATCCTCTCTTGTCATGGAGATCTGGTGGTAGCCCGAGTAGGCGTCGAGGAATGATAACAGATAACACCCAGCTGTGGAGTCAACAATCTGGTCGATGCGCGGCAACGGGAAGGGGTCCTTAGGACAAGCCTTATTGATATCTGTGTAATAAATACACAATCTCCACTTCCCATTCGCCTTGCACACCACTACCGGATTGGCCAACCACGTCGGATGGAGAACTCCTCTCACCAAACCTGCCACTTCCAACTTCCTGATCTCCTCTGTGATGAACTCCTACCTCTCCAGAGCCTGCTTTCTGACCCTCTGCTTGATGGGCCGCGCATGGGGGAAGACAGCTAGGTGGTGCTCAATCACCTCCCTGGGAACACCGGGGATGTCGGATGCTTGCCACGCAAACACGTCGACATTACGCATGCGCAGGAAAGGTAACGGCCTTGGCGTTCCTATTTGCTGTTGAGGGTGGAGCCTACGGTGAAGGCCCCTCCCGTGACATCCTCCCTGACGGGCACCTTCTTGGTCTGCGGCGGCTCGGCCCTGGATCTCTTGCTTTTGTCGGTAGAGATCTCTAGCACGTCCTCCATGGTAGCACAACACTCCGAGGAGGTGCGCTTGCCGGAGTGGGTGCGAGAGGTCTTGCTGGGCTTCTTCTTCCCTCCCGGGCCTTCAGCGGCAGGAGCAGGTGCCTTGACGGCAGCTGCTGCAACTGCTTCCCGATAGAGTTGGTCGGCACAGATCTGCGCGTCCTTCTTGTCGGAGGGGACGGAGATGATGGTCAATGGCCCGGGCATCTTTAGCATGTTGTAGGCGTAGTATGATGCCGCCATGAACTTGGCTAGTGACGGGCGGTCGAGGATCCCGATGTAGGGTAAGGGGATCTCGGCCACGTCGAAGATGATCCTCTTCGTCCTGTAGTTCAACTCTCCTCCAAACGTCACGGGCAGTGTGACCTTCCCCTTCGGCTGGCTCCTCCCCGGATTGATCCCTTGAAACGTGCCCGTTTCCTCGAGGTCTCCATCAGGGATTTGCAATCTTTTGATCACGACAGGTGAGATCAGGTTCAGGCCGGCCCAGCCGTCAACCAACATCTTGTTCACCCTGAGGTTGCATATCATTGATGAGACCAACGATGGAAAACACTCGATGGCGGTAGTGCGGTCAGGGTGGTCCTCGACGTCAAAGATGAGGGGCGTGCTGGACCACTTCAGCGGCTTCTGAGCGTCAAACGACGGCTCTGCTGATGTAATCTCACGCGCCCACTGCTTGAGCTGGCGGTGAGAGGTATGCAGCGAGGCGCCGCCATCGATGCACATGGCCTACGTAGCCTTCTGGAACCCTTGCTCACCAGACACGTCGTCCTCGTCGTGGTCATCGTCTTCTTGTTTCTTGTCACGGCCCCGGGCGGGCCTCTCTTGCTGGTTGTCCTTGCCGGGGCGGCTTCCTTGGCCGCCACGCTTCTTGCCGGATCCCTCAGCACCGTCCTGGTCCTTCTCCTTGTCCCGCCTCTTGTACTCAGCTTTTTGCTTCTCAGCAAGCAGCTCGACTTGTCGGCAGTTCTGGAGGTCGTGGCCCTTGGTGCGGTGGATCTTGCAGTATTGCTTGCTGGAGCTTCCTAGCTTGTCGGTAGCCGGCAAGGCCCGACAGGCGACGCACCCGGAAATCTCCTTGCCGGCGGCGTCTGCCTTGACCTTCTTGCCGGCACCAGTGTCATCAGATCCCTCAATGGGGTAGCGGCGTCTTCATCAGTAGAGTCGGTTTCCGCGCCGGTGTCTTTGCCGGGGTACTTCCTTCCCTCTTCAGCCCAGGCGCACCTATCGGCCAGGATGTAGAGCTCGGCCACATCCTTAACTTTGGTCATCACCAGCTCTTCGCGCATCTTGCGGTTGCGCACGTTCTGGTGGAATGCGCTGATCACAACGGTGGGATGAATGTCGGGGATGTTGTACTGCACCCGGCTGAATCTCTGGATGTACTTGCGCAAGGTTTCCCCTTCCTTCTAGGGAATGATATGCAGATCACTGGCCTGGCCATGAGGTTGGTGGCCTCCTGTGAAGGCGCCAACGAACTCATGGCACTGATCCGACCAAGAAGAAATGGAATCCACCGGCAGGTGCATCAACCAAGACATCACATTGGGCTTCAGCGCCAGCGGAAAATAGTTGGCAAGCACCTTGTCGTCGCGAGCTCCAGCAGCCTGCATCGCGATGGTGTAGATGCTGAGGAACTCGGACGGATGGGTCTTGCCAGTGTACTTCTCGCTGACGACGGGCTTGAACGTCTGCTGGGATAGCCACTCGAACTGCCACAGCTCACGAGTAAAGGCCGGGCAGCCCACCTCGTAAGGTAGGCCGCCGGGGCCCCCCGTTGCTGGGTGGTCCGTAACGGGTCCCGCCCGCTTGTCCGACTGGAGGCGCATTCCGTGCCAACGCTCGACGGTGGTTCGAGCGTCTTCATGAGCTCGTTCCCAAAGGACCTGGCGCTGGTCGTTGAGGGTCCGCGGGTCGGACGACGCTATGGAGATGTTATCACAAACATCGTCACGACGGACCGACGCCCGCGGCGGCTGGCGATGAGGAGGAGAGTGCACTGTGGCCTCAGCTCCCCCGGTCCTCCCAGCGCCAGCATGTGGTGGCTCGGTGGAGCGCCGACCCGAGGGCCCTGCCGGTCGCGGATCGTCTTTGTTGGCGACGGTGACGAGACTCCGGATGGTGGCCCTCCACTCGTCCGAGCTTCTCCGCGGCGGGAGAGAAAGTCGAGGAAGCAGCTGCTGGCCAAAGCTTCCGCTGGCGTGGGCGGCGGCGAGAGCTGCGTGGATCGCGGCGCGCTTCAACTTCTAACTACATTAGAAGGAGCTCCGTTAAGAGCCAGCGGCTGCATGCCAATTTCGCCAGTGCTTTGGCGAGCGTGCTGAATCCCTTCATCTTGCGGATGACGCATAGTTCTCTTCCCACGGTGGTGCCCAGGGTCACCAACGTGGTGACGCTGCTTGGCGCGCAAACCATGGGAAGAACGCGCGGTGGTCGCCGGTGTGGGCGTCTCGGAGGTCGCTGCGCCACCCGGAGGTGGCACAAGGACACCCCTGGAGGGCCCCGCGCCGCCTGCGGGGGGCCCAGCTCCGTCTTTGGATCTGGCGATCTGCGGTCGGTCTGCATCAGCGCTTGACAGCGCCGCTTCGCCAAGCTATGACTTCCTGGCGATCTTTGGTGCTCGCGGACCGTGGCTGGGTCCTTTCCGCGGTGGTCCATCGCTTTCAAGTCCGCACGGGCCGTTCGGCTCCGAACGAGCCGATCGCCGTGGTCGTCTTCTTCTTAGGAGCCATGGCGACGAAGAACTGCTAGGCTAAGTACTAGACTAGATTCTCACAATTCTGCCCCCTACCTGGCGCGCCAAAGATGTCGGGGGAAACGACACCTATGGGATCACAAGAATCCCTACTACGGTTGTCGGGGCGCAGGGTTGCAAGAAGAGCAGGATCAGTAGCCAGCACGAGGAGCATTTACCCAGGTTCGGGCCGCGGGGATGCGTAAAACCCTAGTCCTGCTTTGGTGGGTGTATTTCAGAGAGTTCTTGAGCTCTCGAACTAGCAGTGGTGAGTGCGTGGTTCAAAAGAGCCGAATCCTTCTCCAGTATGCCATGGGCCTCCTTTTATAGTCGAAAGGGGCTGCCACAAAGGCACACAGGAGGTGGAAAGGCGCACAGTGCCCTGAGCTTATTGATTCGTCTCTGTCGTATCTACTTTTCCAAACACTTTTGCCCTTGTTTTGGACTCTAACTCGCATGATTTGAATGGAACTAACCCGGACTGACGCTGTTTTCAGCAGACTTTCCATGTTGTTATTTATGTGCAGAAACAAAAGTTCTCGGAATGACCTGAAACTCCACGGAACATCTATTTGGAAAATAAGAAAAATACTGGAAGAAAACTCCACATCAGGGGGCCCACACCCTGTCCACGAGGGTGGGGGCGTGCCCCCATACCTCGTGGGCCCCTGACGCTCCACCGACCTCAACTCCAACTCCATATATTCACTTTCGGGGAGAAAAAAAATCAGAGAGAAGGATTCATCGCGTTTTACGATACGGAGCCGCCACCAAGCCCTAAAACCTCTCGGGAGGGCTGATCTGGAGTCCGTTCGGGGGTTAGGAGGGATTAAATCGCCGTCGTCATCATCAGCCATCCTCCATCACCAATTTCATGATGCTCACCGCCGTGCGTGAGAAATTCCATCATTGGCTTATTGCACGGTGATGGGTTGGATGAGATCTATCATGTAATTGAGTTAGTTTTGTTAGGGTTTGATCCCTAGTATCCACTATGTTCTGAGATTGATGTTGCTTTGACTTTGCTATGCTTAATGCTTGTCACTAGGGCCCGAGTGCCATGATTTCATATCTGAACCTATTATGATTTCATGAATATATGTGAGTTCTTGATCCTATCTTGCAAGTCTATAGTCACCTACTATGTGTTATGATCCAGCAACCCCGAAGTGACAATAATCGGGACCACTCCCGGTGATGACCGTAGTTTGAGGAGTTCATGTATTCACTATGTGTTAATGCTTTGGTCCGTACTCTATTAAAAGGAGGCCTTAATATCCCTTAGTTTCCGCTAGGACCCGCTGCCACGGGAGGGTAGGACAAAAGATGTCATGCATGTTCTTTTTAAGTAAGCACGTGTATGACTATATTCGGAATACATGCCTACATTACATTGATGAATTGGAGCTAGTTCTGTGTCACCCTATGTTATGATTGTTACATGATGAACCGCATCCGGCATAATTCTCCATCACCGATCCAATGCCTACGAGCTTTTCACATACTGTTATTCGCTTATGTACTTTTCCGTTGTTACTGTTACAATCACTACAAAACACCAAAAATATTACTTTTGTTACCGTTACCACTACTATCATACTACTTTGCTACTAAATACTTTGCTGCAGATATTAAGTTATCTAGGTGTGGTTGAATTGACAACTCAACTGCTAATACTTGAGAATATTCTTTGGCTCCCCTTGTGTCGAATTGATAAATTTGGGTTGAATACTCTACCCTCGAAAACTGTTGCGATCCCCTATACTTGTGGGTTATCAAGACTATTTTCTGGCGCCGTTGCCGGGGAGCATAGCTCTATTCATTGAGTCACTTGGGATTTATATCTGCTGGTCACTATGGAGAACTTGAAAGACGAGAAAACAAAAATCTATGCCTCAACTATGAGGGGAGGTAAGGAACTTCCATCTAGCTCTGCACTTGATTCACCTTCTGTTTTGAGTAAGCTTGCGACACCTAAACCCGCTTCTGCTATTCGTTCTGATATGTCGCATGTTATTGATGATGCCACTTCTGTTATGCATGATACTTATGATGAAACTACTTCTATGCTTGATACTATTGTGCCACTTAGTGAATTTCTTGATGAACAAATTGCTAGGGTTAGAGAGAAAGAAATTATTGAAACTGATTATATAGATGAAAGTGATGATGGAGACTCGCCTGCTATTCCTGAGGGTTACATTTTTGAAAAATAAGCTGCTTTAGCTATTTCAGCTTGCAAAGATAGATATGACCTCAAGAGGTTATTAGCTAAATGGAGGCAGCAATCTCTTAATGCTAGAATGAAACTGACCCTGCTTTTGCTACTTCACCTATCTGTGTTACTGATAAGGATTATGAATTCTCTGTTAATCCTGATATAATTACTTTGGTTGAATCTGATCCTTTTCATGGCTATGAATCTGAAACTGTTGTGGCACATCTTACTAAATTAAATGATATAGCCACCCTGTTCACTAATGATGAGAAATCTCTCTACCTTTATATCCTCAAAATATTTCCATTATCATTAAAGGGTGATGCTAAGATATGGTTTAATTCTCTTGATCCTGGTTGTGTGCGTAGTCCCCATGATATGATTTATTACTTCTCTGCTAAATATTTCCCTGCTCATAAGAAACAAGCTGCTTTAAGGGATATATATAATTTTGTGCAAATTGAAGAAGAGAGTCCCCCACAAGCTTGGGGGAGGCTTCTCAAGTTACTTAATGCTTTGCCTGATCATCCTCTCAAGAAAAATGAAATACTTGATATCTTTTAGAATGGACTAACTGATGCTTCCAGTGATTACCTGGATAGTTGTGCTGGTTTTATTTTCAGGGAAAGAACACTGTATGAAGCTAAAATTCTATTGAACAATATGTTGACAAATGAAAATAATTGGACACTTCCTGAGCCAGCTCCTGAGCCAATTCCTAAACCAACTCCGAATAAGAGAGGTGTTCTATTTCTCAGTCCTGAAGATATGCAAGAGGCAAAGAAATCTATGAAAGAAAAAGGTATTAAAGTCGAAGATGTTAAGAATTTACCTCCTATTGAAGAAATACATGGTCTTAATCTACCACCTTGTCGGTGTGGAACGCACCTATGGGATCATGAGAATACCTACAACGGTTGCCGGGGCGCAGGGTTACGAGGAGAGCAGGGCTAGTAGACAGCACAAGGATCGTTTACCCAGGTTCGGGCCGCTGGGATGCGTAAAACCCTACTCCTGCTTTGGTGGGTGTATTTCTGAGAGTTCTTGAGCTATCGAACTAGTTAGGGTCAGTGTGTGGTTCGAAAGAGCCGAATCCTTCTCCTAGTCGCCTCAGGCATTCTTTTATAGGAAAAAGGGGTTGCCACAGTGGCACACGGGAGGTGGAAAGGTGTACAGTGTCGCGAGGTTATCCCTCGTATTACAGGACAAGATGCATTTAATGCGTCCCTTAGGTGTCCCCTTGCTTTATCGGGGACGGGGGCAAGGCCCGTCCCGTCCGTCGCCGCTCCTCCTCGCTTCGACACGCGCCCCGGCTAGTGATGCGTGCGGTGCCATGTAGGCAGGCTGGCAACTGAGGTGGCGCGGTGGTGGAGCCTTCACGAAGATCTGCATGCCGCCATGCAGGCGCTTGATGAGTTGGCCTGGGAGCTGCATGTTGCCACGCAGGTGCCCGCCCAGCTGGTTGGGCTGGCAGCTGTATGGGAACGGCGGTGGAAGCTTGGTTGTCGCGGGCCTGGCGGTGGTCCCGCCGGCGTCCTTGGTGAGGGCCTTGCCGGGTGGCCCGGCAAGGGTCTTGCCGTGTGGCCCGGCAAGGGTCTTGCCGTGGCGCGCTGTCGTCCCCGGCAAGGGTCTTGCCGGGGGTCTGGTAGCCTTCCTCGGCAAGGATCTTGTCGAGGATCGTCGTCTTCTAATCCTTATCTGATCTTGAATATGTCTTCACAAAGATCTGCATGCCACCACAGAAGTGCCTTCCCGAGCCCTGGCCCCACGTTGATGACGGTGTTTGGCGGCCGTGGGCTCAAGGGTGGCTCGCTCTGTTGGTGTGGGGCGAGCTATCCCAGCAAGGATCTTGCCGGGGCCGCTGAGGTTGCCCCGACAAGGGTCTTGTCAGGGGAACCTGCTTCGTCCCTCCGCTCTTTGTGGTCTTGGCCATGGCGTTGTTCTGATTATCTTGGGCTTCGGTCTTACCTTGGCTCACCTCCCCTGCTCTGGTTGGTGTGGTCGTGGGCGCGGCTCTGACTGCCCTGCATAGGTAAAGGGGTACAAAAGTGTGCCCCTTTCTTTGTACACCGACAGGAGCCCCCGGGCCTGGGCCACACATAAGCGCGACACGTTGTTGGGTCAGGCCCAAAACGGTGCGCGGGCAGTCGGGGCAGTTTTTACGACGGTAAGACTTTTTGCGCGCTCCGCTTCCCACGACCCGCGCGCGCGGTGTGGCATGGAGGGGTGTGCGTGACGTGGGCGGCATGCGTGGGGCGGTTTTCACACGCATGCGTCACATCATAGTAAAGAGGCGACTCGCGCCTTCCCCGTAAAAAGAGGGAGGCATGCAGGCGCGGCTCATTTACTGGACAGAGCCGGGCGCGGTCTTCAAGTCGTCCACTCCCCATGATCACGGGGTGGGGAGAGGTCGCTTCGCCTGTCCCCTCGGTTCTGCACGTCCGCCACGCGTCCCCCATGCACTTGGGGTAGCATGTGGTGGGGGCGGGAATCTAGGCCGTCGCTGGTTGGGGCAGCGGGTCGGTCCCGATTCCGCGCGCCTCTGGTGGCTGGATTGGCCGAACGGGGCGGCTGAGCCCCGACCCCGCTCCTTTATAAGGAGGGGGAAGGGGGGATGGCGTCCTGCACTCTTCTGTCATCTATTTCCTCTTGCTTCTGCTTCTTCCTTTCACTCGCCATGGAGAAAGGGAATCCTGGTCCTTCGACGGTGGCGGCGAGGGTCGCTGCTCGATAACGCATCTCTCCTCCTCCTGAGCCCGCGGTGGTGGAGCCGGACGCGAAGGAAAGGGGGACGGGGCGAGGCCGTGGGCGAGGCCAGGGCAGAGGTCGCAGTGCTCGGGGAAGAGGCGGACCGGGCGGCGCGTCGGCTTCGCCCCCGCCAATGATGCTTTTCCCGATGGAAGGCCATGTTGGAGACCAGCCCCGCGAGTTCTTCATCAGGGTGCGCCGACCTCCGCTTCGCCGTCTTTGTCTTCCCGCCCCGTTTGCTCGGGAGATGGAGCATGACCGGCCCCAATCCCTCAGATTGCACATGAGGGGTTGCGGGAACGGGGGCACGCGGGTCGATGTCGACTTCCGGCTCCTCGAGTCATGTACCTCCGTCGTGGGTGGAAGATGTTATTTCGCATCCACAGCTTGTCGTGGGCTCGTCCTCTACTTCAAATTAATGGAGGACGGCCTACTCTCCGTCAAGGTCTTGGAGAGTTCGGACTACTTTGAAGTGCTGCGTGGAGAGCTCCTCCGATGGAGATTCTGACGATGGAAGCTCTTCCTCGAGCGAAAGTGACGAGGAGGACAGTGGGCCGGATAGCGGTGACGAGTCCGACGAGGCGTCGGACGCCCCGCGCCTGGCCGGGTGCGGCAGCAGCAGCATCTGCACCTGGCCGCTCCTCCTGCAGAAGTTTGCCGGGGGCGGGGCCAGCTCCTTGAACTTCTCGGGGCCGTCTCCTTGGGCGGCTGGCGTTGGGAGGCTGCAGAAGAGGAAGAGGGCGGGCAGCAAGGCCGTCAACTCGGAGTACGCGGGCACCGACGCCTTTATCGTGTATTGCCGGTCCTACCGCCTCGTCTTCCAGCTCCTTTCCCGGTACCGTCATTACCGGCCTGCCTGTGGGCGGCCACCGAGTTGTTCTCTTGGTGGTTTCTGCTGCTCGTAGCTCGCCTAGGCGCCCCTTTTGCCCTTTCGCCTCCTTGACCTGCCTCCTGAGGAGAGGGACAAGAAAGGGATTATAGGCATCTTATCTCTTTTTTAGTTTGTAAGCCTGCGGGCCTTTGTTAAATTTTCAAAACTTGTAATCCCCTTGCTCATGTTTTTCATCTCGCATGAACTGTACCTGTATGGGATGTTTTTTAATGAAAAAGGGATGCTTGCCGGGTTTTTGTTTCACGGGTAAATCCCGAAACAAGGATTGAATCCTTGTTATTGTTTAAGATAAACGTTTTTCGCCCGACAACAGGCCTTGCCGTCCCCCCACTCCACTCGACCGTTCTCGCGCTCTCGGCGGAGGCATGGATGAAGTGGGCTTCAGGCTCCTCGTCCCACCTCCTTGCCGCCGCAGCTACGACCAAATCCAGACCCGGGTAATAATCCTTAGGTATAGGGAAAAGGGAAGCACGGCGGCCTAGAGATAAAAACGAGGTTTCAGATACCCCAGTCCGGTTTCAAAATGCATGACAGAGGATAAAAGACTTATCTGGATCTGCAGCCCCTGGCAATCTCATCTTGCCGCGGTTGGATCCTTGTGCTTGCAGCCCCCGGCAACTCTGGTTTGCCTGGGTTGGGGCGCCGGTCTGTTTCCTTCTTTCCGAGTAGCTCAGCAGAAATGCTCATGTGCCCTACGAACCAAAGGAGGACAGAAAAGGAACAGAATGAACCGCACTTTTCGACCTCTAGGCTAGGGGTTAGTCTCTGCTAAGCACTATCAACCCTAACCAAGGACGAGACTCGACCTAGCATGCATGCTATAACTTAGGGCGCCAGCACTTCATTTATTTATGCTCAGTGTCTGCGCTTGTCTTTGCACAAAGGGTCACATGCCTTGCCGGCAAAGCTTGTACAAAAGGTGGCTTGCCGGGAGGCCCGGCAAGCCGCGCCTTATGGGTAAAACTTACGAAGATGCTCGATGTTCCAGGAGTTGCTCACTGGTACGGCATCCTCGGTCTCCAGGAAGATTGCGCCAGGCCTGGTGACTCACGTTACCCGATAAGGGCCTTCCCACTTCAGCGTCAACTTGTTGGAATTCTTGGCTGACTGAACGCCCCGAAGAACAAGGTCGCCTTCCTCAAAGCTTCGGGCATGAACCTTGCGGCTATGGTAGCGGGGCAAGGCTTGCTGGTAGCGTGCCACTCTCACATCCGCCCGAAGACGATCTTCCTCAAGGAGCGTCGCATCATCTTGGCGCAACGGCTCTTGCTCAAGCTCATCATAAGTGAGCACTCGAGGTGACCCGTATATGAGTTCCGTGGGGGAATTGCTTCTGCCCCGTATACCAGGGCAAAAGGTGTCTGGCCGGTGGCTCGATTTGGTGTCGTCCTGATCGACCAAAGAACCGTCGGCAACTCATCAATCCAGCGCCTTCCACTCTTGTGCAGCTTGTCAAAGGTCTTCGTTCTCAAGCCTCGCAATACTTCAGCATTTGCCCTTTCCTTTTGGCCGTTGCTCCGTGGATGTGCCACGGAAGCAAAGCAGACCTTGCTGCTGAGGTCTTGGATGTACTGCATGAAGGTGTGGCTTGTGAACTGTGTGCCGTTGTCGGTGATGACTCTGTTTGGCACACCAAAAAGGCAGACCAGTCCTTTGAAGAACTTGACGGATGACTGAGCAGTCACCTTCCTCACTGATTCCACCTCCGGCCACTTTGTGAACTTGTCGATTACAGCGCATAAGTACTCAAAGCACCCGACAGCAAGGGGAAAGGGCCCGATATATCGAGCCCCCAGACCGAGAATGGCCAGGAGAGAGGGATTGTTTGAAGGGCTTGGGCTGATTGATGAAGCTTCTTTGAATGGAACTGGCACGCTTCACACTTGGTTACTAGTGTCGTCGCATCCTGGAGGGCGGTGGGCCAGAAAAAACCTTGTCGGAACGCCTTCCCGGCAAGGGTCCTCGACCCTATGTGGTAGCCACATACCCCTCCATGTATCTCCGCCAACAGCTCCAGTCCTTCCTCCCGGGGGATGCACTTGAGTTTCACACCGTTCGGCCTTCTCCGCATGCAGGGCGTCATCGATGAAGCCCGAAATGCAGAGGCGGACCGGACCAGGCTAATTTCTCTACTTCTTCCTGCTCCTCAGGAAGCTCCCCCGTCTGGAGGAATTGGACGGTATGCTGTGCCCATGCCGGAGCCTGGGGCTCGACGGCAAGGACCAAAGGCATTTCTTCCGCCATGGTAGCGGCTGTCTCTACGGCCAGGGCTTGACGCCCTGTCGAAGCCAGTTGCTCTTGGGCAGCCTCAACGTCCGCGGTAGCACCCTTGCCGGCAGCCCCAGGAGGCTCGGTAGGAAAGTACTTGCCGGGGCCTGATTTTCTCCGCTTGCTCTGCCCCGCTGATGGTTCGAAGAATAGTTGAGTTAACTGGAGCAAAAAGGTACCTGGTTCCACAGGTAGCTTGAATGCGGCACGCTTTGACAGGTAATCGGCGATGTCGTTCTCCGCTCGGGGGACATGCTCTGCCTGGATACCGTCAAAGCGTTCCTCCAGCTTCCTCGCCTCATCTACCTAAGCTTCCATCAATGGGCTCTGATAATCCTTGTTGATTTGCCTGACAACGAGCTGCGAGTCACCCGTGATGATGAGCTTCTTAACCCCGAGGTCTGCCGTGATCCTGAGACCGGCAAGCAATCCCTCGTACTCAGCGGTGTTGTTGGTGGACATCTCCCTGGGGAAGTGCATCTGGGTCACGTACTTGAGGTGTTCTTCGGTGGGCGCGACGAGCAGCACACTGGCACCGGCGCCTTGCAGTGAGAAAGCCCCATCAAAGTACATGATCCAGTCGCGGTCTGCTTCCTTGCCGGGGAGAGTGGTCTCCTGGATTTCTTCGTCATGCGTCGAGGTCCATTCTGCGATGAACTCCGCCAAGACTCTGCTCTGAATTGTCGAGGTACTTTCAAAGTTTAAACTGAAGCTTGACAGCTCCAAGGCCCATTCCACAATCCTTCCGGTTGCGTCCGGGTTGTGCAGTATCCGTTGCAACGGGAGGCGGGTGACGACAGTGATCACGTTGGCCAGGAAGTAGTGACGAAGATTCCTCGAGGCCATAAGGAGGCCGAAGAGCAATTTTTGCATGCCGGAATACCTCGACCTAGCCCCCTGCAAGAGGGAGCTGACAAACTAAACTGTGTGCTGCATCATCTTCTTCTTTGGAACCACTTCACTCGACTGCGCGGGCATTGCATTGGTGGCACCAGACTCTACCGGGGGCCGTGCCTTGTCGGCACCAGGCCCTGCCGGGGGAATCTTTGGCTCGCCATCCGCTTGTTCTGCCGCCATTGCTGCCTCCTCGTCGACCTCCCTCTGTGCCACTAGTGCGGCGCTGACCATTTGATTCGTTGCCGCCATATACAGCAGCAATGGCTCTTGTGGTTTAGGAGCAACCAGTATTGGCATGGAGGAAAGGTATTTCTTCAGATCCTGCGGTGCTGCCTCGACTTCTGGGGTCCACTCTATTGGGCATGCCTTCTTCAAGATTTTGAAGGAGGGAAGGGCGTGCTCGGCGGACTTGGAGATGAATTGGCTCATGGCGGCAACGCAGCCGGTGAGCCGACGCACGTCCTTGATCCGCCCGGGCGCCTCGATCTGCTCAATAGCCTTGATCTTGTCTCAGTTTGCCTCGATCCCGCGTTGCGACACACAGAATCCGAGAAGCTTGCCGGATGGGACGCCGAAGACACACTTCTCAGGGTTGAGCTTGAGGTTGATCTTGCGCAGGTTAGCAAATGTCTCTTCCAGATCTTGCACAGGAGTTGGCCCGTCCTTGGTTTTGACAACTATGTCATCCATGTAGGCCTCCATATTTCTATGGAGCTGAGGTCCAAAACCAATTTGCACTGCTCTTGCAAACTTTGAGCCAGCACTCTTGAACCCGAAAGGCATCCGTAAAAAGCAATACGTACCACATGGGGTGATGAATGTTGTCTTCTCTTCATCCTCTCTTGTCATGGAGATTTGGTGGTAGCCTTAGTAGGCATCGAGGAATGATAACAGATCACACCTGGCTGTGGAGTCAACAATCTGGTCGATGCGCGGCAACGGTAAGGGGTCCTTAGGACAAGCCTTATTAATATCTGTGTAATCAATACACAGCCTCCACTTCCCATTCGCCTTGCGCACCACTACCGGATTGGCCAACCACGTCAGGTGGAGCACCCCTCTCACCAAACCTGCCGCTTCCAACTTCCTGATCTCCTCCATGACGAACTCCTGCCTTTCCATAGCTTGCTTTCTGACCTTCTGCTTGACGGGCCGCGCGTGAGGGCAGATAACTCGGTGGTGCTCAATCACCTCCCTGGGAACAACGGGGATGTCGGACGCTTGCCATGCAAACACGTCGACATTTGCCCGCAGGAAAGTGACGTGCGCGCCTTCCTATTTGCGGTCGAGGGTGGATCCTATGATGAAGGCCCCTCTCATGCCATCCTCCCCGACGGGCACCTCCTTGGTTTGTGGCGGCTCGGCTCTGGATCTCTTGCTCTTGTCGGTAGAGCTCTCTGGCGTGTCCTCAGCGGTAGCACAACACTCCGAGGAGGTGCGCTTGCCGGAGTGGGTGCGAGAGGTCTTGCCGGGCTCCTTCTTGCCTCCTGGGCCTTCAGCGGCAGGAGCAGGTGCCTTGACAGCAGCTGCTGCAACTGCTTCCCGGTAGAGTTGGTCGGCGCAGATCACCGCGTCCTTCTTGTTGGAGGGGACGGAGATGATGGTCAACGTCTCGGGCATCTTTAGCATGTAGTAGGGGTAGTGTGATGCCGCCATGAACTTGGCTAGTGCCGGGCGGCCAAGGATCCCGTTTAGGGCAGGGGGATCTTGGCCACGTCGAAGACGATCCTCTCCGTCATGTAGTTCAACTCTCCTCCAAATGTTACGGGTAGTGTGACCATTCCCTTCGACTGGCTCCTCCCTGGATTGACCCCTTGAAACATGCCAGTTTCCTCGAGGTCTCCATCAGGGATTTGCAACCTTTTGACCATGACGGGCGAGATCAGGTTCAGGCCGGCCCCGCCATCAACCAACATCTTGTTCACCCTGAGGTTGCGTATCGTTGGCGAGACCAACAATGGCAAACACCCGACCGCGGTAGTGCGGTCAGGGTGGTCCTCGGCGTCAAAGATGAGGGGCGTGCTGGACCACTTTAGCGGCTTCTGAGCGTTGAACGACGGCTCTACTGCTGTAATCTCACGCGCCCACTGCTTGAGCTGGCGGTGAGAGGTATGTAGTGAGGCGCCGCCATCGACGCACTAGGCCTCCGTAGCCTTTTGGAACCCTTGCTCACCAGACTCGTCGTGATCGTCGTCTTCTTGTTTCTTGTCGCGGCCCCGGGCGGGCCTCTCTTGCTGGTTATCGTTGCAAGGGCGGCCTCCTTGGCCGCCGTGCTTCTTGCCGGATCCCCCAACACCGTCCTTGTCTTTCTCCTTGACCTGCCTTTCCTAATCAGCCTTTTGCTTCTCAGCAAGCAGCTTGACTTATCGGCAGTTCTGGAGGTCATGGCCCTTGGTGCGGTGGATCTTGCAGTATTGCTTGCCAGAGCTTCCTGGCTTGTCGGTAGCCGCCAAGGCCCGGCAGGCGGCACACCCGGCAATCTCCTTGCCGGGGGCGTCTGCCTTGACCTTCTTGCCGGCACCGGTATCGTCAGATCCCTCAACGGCAAGCACGGCCATGCCTTTACGTTTCCTGTTGCGACACCAGCTTTTCTTCGTCGGGGTGGCGGCGTCTTCATCGGTAGATCCGGTTTCCGCACCTGCGTCTTTGCCGGGGTACTTCCTTCCCTGTTTAGCCCGGGCGCACCTATCGCCAGAAGGTAGTGCTCGGCCACATCCTTAACCTTGGTCATCGCCAGCTCCTCGCACATCTTCCGATTGCGCACGTTCTGGTGGAACGCGCTAATAACAGCGGCGGGATGAACGTCGGGGATGTTGTACTGCACCCGGCTGAATCTCTGGATTTACTTGCGCAGGGTCTCCCCTTCCTTCTGGGGAATGATATGCAGATCACTGGCCTAGCCATGAGCTTGGTGGCCTCCTGTGAAGGCGCCATTGAACTCATTGCACAGATCTGACCAAGAAGAAATGGAATCCACGGGCAAGTGCATCAACCAAGACATCACATTGGGCTTGAGCTCCAGCGGGAAATAGTTGGCAAGCACCTTGTCGTCGCGAGCCCCAGCGGCCTGCATCACGATGGTGTAGATGCTGCGGAACTCGGACGGATGGGTCTTGCCGGTGTACTTCTCGCCGACGTCGGGCTTGAATGTGCGGTGGGATGGCCACTAGAACTGCCTCAGCTCACGGGTAAAAGTCGGGCAGCCCACCTCGTAAGGTAGGCCGCCGGGGCCCCCAGGTGCCGGGTGGTCCATAGCGGGTCCCGCCCGCTTGTCCGACTGGCGGCGCGTTTCGCGCCGGCGCTCGACGGTGGTTCGAGCGTCTTCGCGAGCTCGCTCCTGAAGGACCTGCCGCTGGTCGCGGAGGGTCCGCGGGTTGGATGACGCTATGGAGATGTTATCACAAGCATCGTCGCGACGGGCTGACGTCTGCGGTGGCTGGCGAGGAGGAGGAGAGTGCACCGTGGCCGCAGCTCCCCCGGTCCTCCCAGCGCCAGCATGTGGTGGCTCGGTGGAGCGACGACCTGAGGGCCCCGCCGGTCGCGGATCGCCTTTGTTTGCGACGGCGACGAGGCTCGGGATGGTGGCCCTCCACTCATCGAGCTTCTCCACAGCAGGAGGGAAGTCGAGGAGTAGCTGTGCGCGCGCCAAAGCTTCCGCTAGCGTAGACGGGGGGCGACAGCTGTGTGGATTGCGGCGCGCTTCGACTTCTAAGTATGTTAGAAGGAGCTCCGTCACGACCCAGTGGCTGCGTGTAATTTTCACCAGTGCTTTGGCGAGCGTGCTGAACCCCTTCATCTTGCTGACGACGCACAGGGCTCTTCCCACGGCGGTGCCCAGGGTCATCAACGTGGTGACGCGGTTCAGCGCGCACACCTTGGGAAGAGCACGCGGTGCTCGTTGGTGTATGCGTCCTGGAGGTCGCCGCACCGCCCGGAGTTGGCACAACGACACCCCCAGAAGGCCCCGCGCCGCCTGCGGGGGGCCCAGCTCCGTCTTTGGATCCGCACGAAAGAAGCAGCTCGCCAGGCTCCATCGCACGGGCGATCTTTGGTGCTTTCATGAGTCAGCGGCCCGGGTCTTGTCCGCGACCTGTCCGCTGCTCGTCCGCATCGGCACGGGCCATTCGGCTCCCAACGAGCCGATCGCCGTGGCCGTCTTCTTCTTAGGGGCCATGGCGACGAAGAACTGCTAGGCTAACTACCAGACCAGATTCTCACAATTGCGCCCCCTACCTGGCGCACCAAAGATGTCGGTGTGGAACGACACCTATGTGATCACGAGAATCCCTACTACGGTTGCCGGGGTGCACTGTTACGAGGAGAGCAGGGCTAGTAGACAACACAAGGATCGTTTACCCAGGTTCGGGCCGCGGGGATGCATAAAACCCTAGTCCTGCTTTGGTGGTTGTATTTCTGGGAGTTCCTGAGCTCTCGAACTAGCTGTGGTAAGCGTGTGGTTCAAAAGAGCCGAATCCTTCTCCTGGTCGCCTCGGGCATCCTTTTATAGGAAAAAGGCGTTGCCACAGTGGCACACAGGAGGTGGAAAGGTGTACAGTGTCGCGAGATTATCCCTCGTATTACAGGACAAGATGCATTTAATGCGTCGCTTAGGTGTCCCCTTGATTTATCGGGGACGGGGCGAGGCCCGTCCCGTCCGTCGCCGCTCCTCCTCGTTTCGACACACGCCCCGGCCGGTGATGCGTGCGGTGCCATGTAGGCAGGCACGCAGCTGAGATGGCATAGTGGTGGACACTTCACGAAGATCTGCATGCCACCACGCAGGCACTTGATTAGTTGGCCTGGGAGCTGCATGTTGCCATGCAGGTGCCCGCTCAGCTGGTTGGGCTAGCAGCTGTATGGGAACGGCGGTGGAAGCTTGGTTGTCGCGGGCCTGGCGGTGGTCCCGCCGGCGTCCTTGGTGAGGCCCTTGCCGGGTGGCCCGGCAAGGGTCTTGCCATGTGGCCCGGCAAGGGTCTTGCCGTGGCGTGTTGTTGTCCTCGGCAAGGGTCTTGCCGGGGGTCTGGTAGTCCTTGCTGAGGATCGTCGTCTTCTAATCCTTATCTAATCTTGAATATGTCTTCACAAAGATCTGCATGCCACCACAGAGGTGCCTTCCCGAGCCATGGCCCCACGTTGATGACGGTGTTTGGCGGCCGTGGGCTCAAGGGTGGCTCGCTCACAGGTGTGGAGCTGTCCTAAGAAGGATCTTGCCGGGGCGTGAGGTTGCCCCGGCAAGGGTCTTGCCAGGGGAACCTGCTTCGTCCCTCTGCTCTTTGTGGTCTTGGCCTTGGCGTTGCTCTGATTATCTTGGGCTTTGGTCTTACCTTGGCTCACCTCCCCTGCTCTGCTTGGTGTGGTCATGGGCGCGGCTCTGACTGCCCGTGCACAGGTAAAGGGGTACAAAAGCGTGCCCCTTTCTTTGTACACCGACATGCCTGTTGAAGAAACATATGATCTTAGTCCATTACCTATTGAAGAAACTCATGGTCTTGATAACACTACACAGGTAGTAAAGGTAAATTCTCTCTATAGATATGATAAAGCTGAAATCCCTCCTACTAAAATTGCTAGCCAATTGTTGGATGAGTTTGATAACTTTATGTTTAGGCAAGAAGATTTCAATGCTTATTTTGGTAGACAATTAAAACAAAATGCTTATATGATTGAACACTTGGGTGATTATATGTCTAGAGTTAAAGGTGAACTTAAACTCATTACTAAACATGCTTCTATGGTTACCACTCAAGTAGAACAAGTACTTAAGGCTCAAAATGATTTGCTCAATGAATTAAATAGTAAGAAAAATGATTATGCTGTTAGAGTGGCTACTAGAACTGGTAAAATGACTCAGGAAGCTTTGTATCCTGAAGGCCACCCTAAGAGAATTGAGCACGATTCTCAGAGAAATAATATTGATGCACCTAGTCCTTCTAAAAAGAAGAAAAAGGAAAATGGTAGGAATTTTCATGCTTCTAGTGAACCTATTTCTGATGATATCTTTATTTTTGATGCTGAAACACAATCTGGTAATGATGAACCTAATGAAAATATTAATGATGATGCTCAACCTAGTAATGATAATGATATAGAAATTGAACCTGTTGTTGATCTTGATAACCCACAATCAAAGAATCAACATTATGATAAGAGAGACTTTGTTGCTACAAAACATTTTAAAGAAAGGGAACCTTGGGTTCAGAAACCCATGCCTTTTCCTCCAAAACCATCCAAGAAAAAGGATGATGGGGATTTTGAGCGCTTTGCTGAAATGATTAGACCTATCTTTTTGCGTATGCGATTGACTGATATGCTCAAAATGAATCCTTATTCTAAGTATATGAAAGATATTGTTACTAATAATAGAAAGATACCGGAAGCTGAGATATCCACCATTCTTGCTAATTATACTTTTAAGGGTGGAATGCCAAAGAAACTAGGAGATCCAGGAGTACCAACTATACCATGCTCCATTAAAAGAAACTATGTTAAAACTGCTTTATGTGATCTTGGAGCCGGTGTTAGTGTTATGCCTCTCTCTTTATATCGTAGACTTGACTTGAATAAGTTGACACCTATCGAAATATCTTTGCAAATGGTTGATAAATCAACTGCTATACCTGTCGGTATTTGTGAGGATGTGCCTGTTGTGGTTGCAAATGTTACTATTTTAACGGACTTTGCTATTCTTGATATTCCCGAGGACGATAGTATGTCTATTATTCTTGGAAGACCCTTTTTGAATACTGCAGGGGCTTTTATTGATTGCAACAAAGGCAAGGTCACTTTTCATGTTAATGGCAATGAGCATACAATACACTTTCTGAGGAAACAACCTCAAGTCCACAGTATCAATTCTATTGGAAAAATTCCATCGATTATTTTTGGAGGTTTTGAATTTCCTCTTCCTACTGTCAAGAAGAAATATGATATTCTTATTATTGGTTATGTGCATATCCCCATTGAGGTAACATAGTGTTATTCGAAATTTCTCCGGTTCCATGTTATTCAGAATGAGTTTGTTAACAAGACTTGATCAACCTTGTTAGTGGCTTCCTTTTGATGAGCATGAGATGGATGAAACTAGAAGGCACAACCTTCTGTACCCTCTTTCTACTTTATATTATTTAGTTGAAATAAAGTAAAAATAGTATTTTTCTGTCCGTTTTCTGATTTATCCGTGCAATATAAAAATACCCCGAAAATAAAAGTTCTCAAAATGCCCTGAAAATGGAATATGATTTTTTCTAGAATATTTGAGAATATCTGGCACTGAGAACACAGTAGGAGGGGCAAGCACCTGGCCACGAGGGTGGAGGGCATGCCCTACCCCCTGGGTGCGCCCCCCTGCCTCGTGGACCCATGGTGCCCCCCCTCCACTTATTCTTGCACCCACACACTTCTTCTTCCTCCCAAAGAAATCACCATCCAGCTCAAGCACGAGTTCTAGCTCATTTTGCTGCGATTTTTGATCTCCTTGCTCAAAGCACCTCTCACAAAACTGCTTGGGGGATTGTTCCTTGGTATGTGACTCCTCCATTGGTCCAATTAGTTTTTGGTCTAGTGCTTTATTCATTGCAAATTTGTGCTACCTAGGTGACCATGTTCTTGAGCTTGCATGTCAAATTTATATGGTTCCAAGTAGTTCTAATGCATGATATAGGCTCTAGGCACTTGTAGGAGTAGTTGCTATCAATTTCGTTGCGCTTGGTTCACTTTTGTTTGAAGTTACTAAAAATTTCAGAAATTTTAAGAAAATAATGAAGAGATTTTTGAGGGGCTCATCGAGCCGAAGCTCGAAGGAAAAGCAAAGTGAAGAAGCATAGAGGCCCAAATATAATTTGCCTCACACCACGGAGGTTCGGCCGTGTGAATGGCCTTCTGATGATTTCTTGAGAGAAGCCGGGAATTACGGTGATTTCTATTCATTCGCTGAGAATGCTAGCCTAACCGACTTCCTCCGCGACCAACGTCATCAGTATCTCTTACTCACCAATACTTTTGTGCAAAACTGCTACTATTTTCCTAAGGAAACACCTCCTTCAGTAGAGTTTCATTTTATATGATGTTGTTAAGAAGATGCCACTAGATGAATTTTGCAAGGTTTGCAAAATACCCTTCAAGGGTACCTTAGATGAACCACATCGTAAAGATGTGGATGGGTTTATTGACACTATTATTGTAGGGGAAACTAGGAAGGTTTCCGATGTAAGAATCACTAGCATACATTTTCATGATTTACGCTACTTTGCCATATTTTCTAGTCGTTGCTTAATTGGTCGCGGAAACTGTGGAAACCTTAGTGTTCCTGATATTATCATCTTGTTCCATGGTTTATTCCGTGATAACACTGTTAGTATGGGTGGAATTATTGCTAAACGGTTAAGTTTGAACCGTACAAAGGGCCCCATCTTTGGAGGTATTTATGCTTCACGCCTTGCTGCACATTATAACATACCTATTAGGCACTATGAGAAAGAAGAAAAATTGCTGCCCAAGGCTTATTTAGATTATAAGAGTATGGTAGCGCATGATTTCATTGTTAAGAATAGGGAAGGGGAGCTTAAATACAAATTGTTCTTTGATAAACATCACCCTGAGACTATTACCTTGCCTGCTCCCTCCTTGTTTAATTTATCTACAGGTCCATATCTTTTTCCGTATGCCATTCACACCCTCTAGGAACCCTACACCAGCCCACGAGCCGAACCACAATTTGAGCCTCCACGATACCGATTACTTTTGGGATCCGGAGATGACTGCCAGCCAGTGGCAATCAGAGTCTTCTTCATCTCAATACGACCTCGGCTACAACTACGGGTATCCGCCAGGCCATCCGTGGCAATGAACCAACTTAGGCCAAAAGCCTAAGCTTGGGGGAGTATGTATTTCCCACCGACATTACATTTATGTTCACACACTCATTGCTAGATGTCGGTGCTCATACTCTTTCACTGTAACATCCATGCTAGTTTATTTTCTTTTTCCTGCTTTCTTCTTGTGTGTTTGATAAACTTTAAGAAAAACCAAAAAAATTAGTAGTAACTTTTAGTAGTAATAATTAAAAAGAAAACCCAAAAATATTTTATGTTCTTCTTTTTGCTTGTTGGGAGCTTTCCCGTGTAAATAGTTTTATTTCTTTTCTTTTCTTTGGGGGTCGATAGGAGAAGACCATGATTAAATTGTTGAAGTGGCTCTTATATGCATTATTGTTGATTTAACCAAGAGCCCATATTGCCTTGTCTTATCCTGTTTATTGAATGCTCGCAGATTCCAACTTAGTCCAATGCACATGCACTCTTATTATTATTCACATCGTTCGGTCGTGCAAGTGAAAGGCAATTATGACGATATATGATGGACTGGCTGAGATGAGAAAAGCTGGTATGAAGTCGACCTCTCTTGTTTTTGTAAATATGATTAGTTTATTGTTCCTGATTCAGCTTATTATGAATAAACATGTTTGCAATGACAATTAGAGATTGTAGTTGCTCGTGCCATGTTTGATTAGCTATGAGTTATAATGGTTTACCTTGTGTGCCAACATGCTATTAAAATGGTTGTGATGTGGTATAGTGGGGTGGTATCCTCCTTTGAATGATTTAAGTGACTCGACTTGGCACATGTTCACACATGTAATTGAAACAAATCAACATAGCCTTCACGATATTTATGTTCATGGTAGATTATATCCTACTTATGCTTGTACTCAATGTTTATTAATTTTAATGCATGTTCATGACTGTTGTCGCTCTCTAATTGGTCGCTTCCCAGTCTTTTGCTAGCCTTCACTTGTACTAAGCGGGAAAACTGCTTGTGCATCCAATCCCTTAAACCCCGAAGTTATTCCATATGAGTCCACTATACATTCCTATATGCGGTATATACATGTCGTTCCAAGTAAATTTGTATGTGCCAAACTCTAAACCTTCAAATAAACATTATGCTTCGTATGCTCGAATAGCTCATGTATCAACTAGGGTTGCCCTTATCTTCCATGCTAGGCGGGTTATTCTCAAGAGGAGTGGACTCCGCTCCTCATTCACAAGAAAATGGCTGGTCACCGGGATGCCCAGTCGCATGCTTTATGCAAACTAAATCAAAATAGTTGCAAACAAAACTCCCTCTGGGACTGTTGCTAGTTGGAGGCACTCGTTGTTTCGAGCAAGCCATGGATTGATGCTTGTTGGTGGAGCGGGAGTATAAACTTTACCATTCTGTTTGGGAACCGCCTGTAATGTGTGTAGCATGGAAGATATCGCCATCTCTTGGTTGTTATGTTGACAATGAAAGTATGCCGCTCAAAATATTATTTTTCTCTATTTCAAAACCGAGCTCTGGCACCTCTACAAATCCCTGCTTCCCTCTACGAAGGGCCTATCTATTTAATTTTATGTTGAGTCATCACCCTCTTATTAAAGAGCACTAGCTGGAGAGCGCAGCTGTCATTTGCCTATGACTGGATCTCTTTTACCATGAATTACAATGTTTAGTCAGTCCTTGATCTCTTTTACCCTGAATTACAATGTTTAGTCAGTCCTTGATCTCTTTTACCATGAATTTATATTGGGTATGACTATGACTGGATCTCTTTTACCATGAATTACAATTTTTAGTCAGTCCTTGATCTTTAAAGGTGCTCTGCATTTATGTTTTGCGGTCTCAGAAAGGGCTAGCGAGATACCATCTTGTTATATCATATCATGATTGTTTTGAGAAAGTGTTGTCATCCGAGATTTATTATTATTGCTCGCTAGCTGATTATGCCATTGATATGAGTAAACATGAGACCTAAGTGTTATTGTGAATATGGTTAATCATAATCTTTGCTGAAAACTTGGATGCCGGCTTTACATATTTACAACAACAAGAGCAAACAGAGTTTGTAAAAGTTTTTATTTATCACTTTCAGTTTGTCAACTAAATTGCTTGAGGACAAGCAAAGGTTTAAGCTTGGGGGAGTTGATACGTCTCCGTCATATCTACTTCTCCAAACACTTTTTCCTTTGTTTTGGACTCTAACTTGCATGATTTGAATGGAACTAACCCGGACTGACGCTGTTTTCAGCATACTTTCCATGGTGTTATTTATGTGCAGAAACAGAAGTTCTCAGAATGACCTGAAACTCCACGGAACATCTATTTGGAAAATAAGAAAAATACTGGAAGGAAATAAAAGTCAGGGGCCCACACCCTGTCCACGAGGGTGGGGGCGTGCCGCCTACCTCGTGGGCCCCCTGACGCTTCACCGACCTCAACTCCAACTCCATATATTCACTTTCGGGGAGAAAAAAATCAGAGAGAAGGATTCATCGCGTTTTACGATACGGAGCCGCCGCCAAACCCTAAAACCTCTCGGGAGGGCTGATCTGGAGTCCGTTCGGGGTTCCGGAGAGGGGGATTCATTGCCGTCGTCTTCAACAACCATCCTCCATCACCAATTTCATGATGCTCACCGCCGTGCGTGAGTAATTACATCGTAGGCTTGCTGGACGGTGATGGGTTGGATGAGATCTATCATGTAATCGAGTTAGTTTTGTTAGGGTTTGATCCCTAGTATCCACTATGTTCGAGATTGATGTTGCTATGACTTTGCTATGCTTAATGCTTGTCACTAGGGCCCGAGTGCCATGATTTCAGATCTGAACCTATTATGTTTTCATGAATATATGTGAGTTCTTGATCCTATCTTACAAGTCTATAGTCACCTACTATGTGTTATGATCCGGCAACCCCGAAGTGACAATAATCAGGACCACTCCCGGTGATGACCGTAATTTGAGGAGTTCATGTATTCACTATGTGTTAATGCTTTGGTCCGGTACTCTATTAAAAGGAGGCCTTAATATCCCTTAGTTTCCGCTAGGACCCCGCTGCCACTGGCGGGTAGGACAAAAGATGTCATGCAAGTTCTTTTCCATAAGCACGTATGACTATATTCGGAATACATGCCTACATTACATTGATGAATTGGAGCTAGTTCTATGTCACCCTATGTTATGATTGTTACATGATGAACCGCACCCGGCATAATTCTCCATCACCGATCCAATGCCTACGAGCTTTTCACATACTGTTCTTCGCTTATGTACTTTTCCGTTGTTACTGTTACAATCAGTACAAAACACCAAAAATATTACTTTTGTTACCGTTACCACTAATATCATACTACTTTGCTACTAAATACTTTGCTGCAGATATTAAGTTATCCAGGTGTGGTTGAATTGACAACTCAGCTGCTAATACTTGAGAATATTGTTTGGCTGCCCTTGTGTCGAATCAATAAATTTGGGTTGAATACTCTACCCTCAAAAACTGTTGCGATCCCCTATACTTGTGGGTTATCACTTATCGCTCGTATAACAGGACAAGACGCATTTAATGCGTAGCTTAGGTGTCCCCCTGCTTTATCGGGGATGGGGGCGAGGCCCGTCCCGTCCGTCGCTACTCCTCCTTGCTTCGACACGCGCCTTGGCTAGTGATGCATGCGGCGCCATGTAGGCAGGCAGGCAGCTGAGGTGGTGCGGTGGTGGTGCCTTCATGAAGATCTGCATGCTGCCACCCAGGCGCTCGATTAGTTGGCCTAGGGGCTGCATGTTGCCATGCAGGTGCCCGCCCAGCTGGTTGGGCTGGCAGCTGCATGTGAACGGCGGTGGAAGCTTGGTTGGCGTGGGCCTGGCGGTGGCCCTGGTGGCGTCCTTGGTGAGGGCCTTGCTGGGCGGCCCGGCAAGGGTCTTGCTGTGTGGTCCGGCAAGGGTCTTGTCGTGGCGTGCTGTCGTCCCGGCAAGGGCCTTGCCGGGGGTCTGGTGGCCTTCCTCGGAAAGGATCTTACCGAGGATCGTCGTCTTCTAATCCTCATATGATCTTGAATATGTCTTCACAAACATCTGCAGGCCATCACAGAGGTGCCTTCCCGAGCCCTGGCCCCACGTGGATGATGGTGTTGGGGACCGTGGGCTCAAGGGTGGCTCGCTCTGTTGGTGTGGGGCGAGCTGCCCCGGCAAGGGTCTCGCCGGGGCTACTGAGGCTGCCCTGGCAAGGGTCTTGCCGGGGGAGCCTGCTTCGTCCCTCTGCTCCTTGTGGTCTCGGCCTTGGCGTTGCTCTGATTATCTTGGGCTTCGGTCTTACCTTGGCTCACCTCCCCTATTCTGCTTAGTGTGACCATGGGCGCGGCTCTGACTGCCCGTGCACAGGTAAAGGGGTCCAAAAGTGTGCCCCTCTTTGTACACCGACACTTCGTAACATTTCGGTCTCACCGAAATGAGCGATCGGTCCCACCGAGTTTGCATTGCAAACTCTCGGTTTCCCTTCGTAATGTTTCGGTCTCACTGAAATGAGCGATCGGTCCACCGAGTTTGCCTGACGAACTCTCTGTTAGCTCATTGTTGAAATCAGTCTCACCGTGTTCATGCAATCGGTCTCACCAAGATGAGGTTTTGCCCTAGCCCTAGCACATCAGTCCCACCGAGTTGATCATGTCGGTCCCACCGAGATTTCTAACGTTCACATTTTGAACTGAATCGGTCTCACTGAGTTCTTATATTCGTTTTGACCGAGTTGGGTCAAATGTGTGTAATGGTTGAATTTTGTGTGGAGGCTATATATACCCCTCCACCCCCTTCTCTATTAGGGAGAGAGCCATCAGAACGTGCCTACACTTCCACTACTCATTTTTTGATAGAGAATCACCTTCTCATGTGTTGAGACCAAGACATTTCAATCCAACCACAAGAATCTTGATCTCTACCCTGCCCCAAGTTGCTTTCCACTCAAATCATCTTTCCACCATAGCCAAATCTGTGAGAGAGAGTTGAGTGTTGGGGAGAATATCATTTGAATCACAAGAGCAAGGAGTTCATCATCATCACACCATCTATTACCTTTTGGAGAGTGGTGTCTCCTAGATTGGTTAGGTGTCACTTGGGAGCCTCTGACAAGATTGTGGAGTTGAACCAAGGAGTTTGTAAGGGCAAGGAGGTCGCCTACTTCATGAATATCTACCCGAGTGAGGCAAGTCCTTCGTGGGCGATGGCCATGGCGGGATAGACAAGGTTGCTTCTTCGTGGACCCTTCATGGGTGGAGCCCTCCGTGGACTCGCGCAATAGTTACCCTTCGTGGATTGAAGTCTCCATCAACGTGGACGTACGATAGCACCACCTATCAGAACCACGCCAAAACTCTCTATGTCTATATTGTCTTTGCCTTCTCCAAACCCTTCCCTTTACCTTCATATGCAATGTTTTACTTTCCGCTGCTACACTCTTAGAATTGCATGTGTAGGTTGACTGCTTGACTTGTGCTAAGTTGCTAAAATCTGCCAAGTTTAAATTGGGAAAAGGCTAGATTTTTATTTGGTCAAGTAGTCTAATCACCCCCCCCCCTCTAGACCTACTTCCGATCCTACACCAGATGACCCGGCTTATCAATCCGGGGCATGTGATCCTCCCGACTCCACGTGATCGGATGCTCTGACCATCATAAGTATCATGGCACTGTGGGCTCAACAGTATTGAAAGCACGCTTGTGAACCTTCTGATCTCGTTTACAAAGACTTGTGGTGAAGACATGATGTTGGCCACTATTGAGCTGCTTTGGATTGCTCTGATAACCTGACTGATTTCCTTGCTGCTGGTTACCCTGACAAAACTGTTGGTTATAACCACCCCGGTTACCTTGACATAGATAACCAGAACTTGAGCAATCGCCGCCAAAGCCAGACCCGTGAGAGCCGAATCCTGACCCGCCGGGCGGCCCATTATTATTTCCATGATTCTGATTGAGGTTGTACTTCATGGACTCTTTCATAACCCAACAATCCTTCCAGGCATGAGTAAATGGCGTGTTGGGAAGACTGTGCTTTGGGAGCGGGTCATTAAGCGCCGCCTCAAGATTAAAAGGCTTTGTGCCACCAAAGGGTGGCTTACCATTACCATTGCAGTACTGGTTCTTATACCCAGCATTGGTGTTAGCTAATAAATCTAACCTACCATCGGGGTGTCTATGCTTACCACCATTACCCTGGTTGTTGCCATTATTCCCTACCATATTCTGCTGCTGCCCCTTACCATTGCCACTCTTCTTGCCCTTGTTGTATTTCTCATCATCAGAACCAGGGTCCTTAGTATTATCCGAATATGCATACTTAATGAGAGTCACCATGAGCTCACCCATATCATTAGAATACCGCTTAAGCTGCCCAAGCTTCTACTTAAGGGGGGTAAAGTGAAAGTTCTTCTCCAAGACCAGAACCGCTTGACCCGCCACAATGCTATCCGACGAGTGAATAATAGCCGAGACCCACCGGACCCAATGGTGGGCCGACTCATCCTCATGATGCACGCAATTATCCTGATCAATAATCGTCAGAGGCTGCTTCCATGTTCCTTGGTTTTTTATGAAACGCGCCTCCAATTCTGCCCATGAGTTGATGGAATTAGCAGGCAAGCTTTTTAACCATGTACGAGTTGACCCATCCAACATCATATTAAAACACTTAGCACAGACTGCATCATTGACATCCAACATCTCCATGGCCAATTCATAACTCTCCATCCAGCCTTCAGGAGGGAGATCGGCTGTGTAATTAGGCACCTTACGAGGGCCCTTGAAATCCTTGCGCAGACGCTCATTACGCAAAGCCGGTACTAAACACGGTACTCCAACTGTCCTGGAAATCATCCCAGCCCCTACGGAGGCTGAAGGGGTCATCGGAGGCTGCTGATAAGCCCCATGCTGAGCCACCGCTTCCACCTCACAACGAGCTCGAGCTTGATCCACAATCGCCTGAGCATTGATCAGTAGATTATCATCGCGGGGCGGGTTGCAATGTCGTTCGCTGCTGGACACCGCCGGCGACTCAACACGTTGGTTGTAACTTTGACTTGGACGCAGGGTGGAGCGAACATGATTACGACTATATGAGTAAGCCGCTTGCTATGCAATAGCCGTTTGAAGGAGCTCCACTGCTTCTGAGTCTCCACTGCAACCGGTGACTCTCCCTCGATCGAAATAGCCGCCAACCGTGTTGCCACCGCTAACATGTTATCCACCGGGTTGAAAATGCCCAGGTGGTGCTGTCAAGAAACATTGAGGCGGTGTTTGATTGGGGGCGGGTTAGGTACCCGATCTTCCCTCCGTGCCGGCTCAGGCTAGCGAGGTTGAGTCGCCGCCCGGCTTCCAGGTCCATACGGGTTTAACTGAGGATTCGCCCTTGCATCAGGAGTGCTTGTCCCTACCCCTGGTGTGTTGAACAGATTCATGGGCTCATACTCCAAAGGCGGGCGAGTCTAGTGCCTTCCATGAATAACTGCACTAGAGGCACTCTGAACCAGGCTTAACCGCCAAGCTTCTACCCTTACACGCTCCAACTCAGTCGTGATCTGAGCCTGTTCTGTTGCCATCCTGGTATTCTCTGCGTTGACATCTGATGACCCACAAGTGTATGGGGTCTATGGTAGTCCTTTCGATAAGTAAGAGTGTCGAACCCAATGAGGAGCAGAAGGAAATGACAAGCGGTCTTCAGCAAGGTATTCTCTGCAAGCATTGAAATTATCAATAACAGATAGTTTTGTGATAAGATAAATCGTAATGGGCAACAAGTAACAAAAGTAACTAAGGTGCAGCAAGATGGCCCAATCCTTTTTGGAGCAAAGGACAAGCCTGGACGAACTCTTATAGAAGGCAAAGCGCTCCCGAGGACACATGGGAATTGTTGTCAAGTTAGTTTTCATCATGCTCATATGATTCGCATCCGTTACTTTGATAATTTGATATGTGGGTGGACCGGTGCTTGGGTGCTGTCCTTCCTTGGACAAGCCTCCCACATATGATTAACCTCTCTCGCAAGCATCCGCAACTACGAAAGAAGAATTATGATAAATCTAACCATAGCATGAAACATATGGATCCAAATCAGCCCTTTACGAAGCAACGCATAAACTAGGTTTTAAGCTTCTGTCACTCTAGAAACCCATCATCTACACTACAAAAAAAGACACATTCGTGACATTTTGGGCCGAACGAAATTTTTTTCTGTCATACATATGACACTTCTATGACGATAATTGTGACAAATCCTGGTATCATCATAGATGTGGTGGGCTCCTACTTCTATGACAAAAAATCATGACAGAAAATGGGCTTTTCATCCTGGGCGGGCTGGAGACGCAGCTGCATGACATTCTTTGGGCCGTCCATGACGGAAAAACCCATGGTAGAAGCGAGGGGGAGGAAAATTTCGGGGAGTTCCCGGTTACGGTGGGAGGTCGGGGGCCGAGCGATGCGTGTTTCTCTTGTACACGTACGCGCGTGTGGGCGAGGCATTGGCTCTAACTGAACCCGAGCAAGGCATTGGGCTCTAACTGAACCCGAGCGATTGCACTGCAGGCTACGCGTTACCGAACCCGAACGATCGATCGATGGCTGTTAACTGAACCAGATCGCGCGATTCGCCGCATCTTCTGCTAAGCGAAGCCGATTGGTGCTGCCTCTCACGGGATGAGCGAGTGGCGCTGCGGGGGGGTTGGATGAGCGATGGCCGGTGGCGGTGCCTCTGGATGAACAGGACCTCGTGGTGTGGTGGAGGGCTGGATGAACAGTAGATGGTGGAGGGGTGCCTGTGGAGGGGTGGTTGAACAGGATCCCGTGGTGTGGAGGGCTGGATGAACAGTAGACGGTGGAGGGGTGGTTGAGCGATGGCGGTGCAATGGCAGCGATGGAGACTGGATGAACAGGAGCCCGTGGAGGCTGGAGGAGGTCGACGGTAGCCTGTGGAGGCTGGAGGAGGTCGACAATGGAGATGAACAGTATCCCGTGGAGTCCCGTTTTGCGGTACGCCACACCCCTCCCGATGAACAGGAACCCCGTTTTGACCGTAGCGCTCCAACACAAGTCCGTTTCATCCGTTTTACGGTACGCCACACCCCTCCCGATCAACAGGACCCCCGTTTCGACCGTAGGAGGTCCGTTTCATCCATTTTGCGTTACGCCACACCCCTCCCGACCAACAGGACCCTCGTTTCGACCGTAGGAGGTCCGTTTCCTCCGTTTTGCGGTACGCCAGACCCCTCCCGATGAACAGCATCCCGTTTCGAACATGGCCGGTCGAACACAAGGCCGTTTCCTCCGTTGTCTTGTCGCCAGCCTCGTTCCATCGCCTGTTCCATCCAAGCCCTCCCGATGAACACGACCACGCATTCCGTTCCGACCCAGTCGGTTGGCTCCCACGCGTTCCGTTGCCTCCCGATGAACACGACGCATTTCGTTGCCTCCCCATGAACACGACGCATTCCGTTGCCTCCCCATGAACACGACGACAACTTTGTTTCTCCGTTCTGACCCAGCCATGTACACGAGCCCTGGTCGTACGTATGCGCGAGTAGGCGTTCGAGACCACGCCCGTATGTACACATACGTGGCCGTATTTTCTTTCTTGCGCCCTGGCCGCTGTACATACGTGTACATGCTACATGCGCACCTCTACTACGACATGTGTGCGCCTCTACTACGACACGTGCGCGCCTCTACATCGACCAGTATATATGTACGCATTACCGTTCGCGCCGTAATGACAACGCCACGCACGCTTCGACCAGTGGGTCCCGACCGCCGTGCACTTCCTTGCGTGCGAAGATGTAGCTGGTGGGTCCCAGCAGTCAGGGGGCGAATCGTTTTTTTGCCCGCACGCACTTCCTTGCGTGCGAAGATGTAGCTGGTGGGTCCCAGCAGTTAGGGGGGCGAATCGTTTTTTTTGCCCGGACGCACTTACTTGCGTGCGAAGATGTAGCTGGTGGGTCCCCGCAGTCAGGGGGAAATGTTTTTTTCACGAAATATAGTGGACCGTCCGGTGGGTCCCAGCTGTCAGGTGGAGGAATCATTATTTTCCGTGTAATAAGGAGGCACTTCCTTGCTGCGACCGTGGACCCAGCTATCAGCCTCTCCACGTACAGTCCACGTCCGATGGAAGTCATGACCACATTGACCATGCCGCGCTGAGAGCACTAGGGCGGTGGACGACGGCGAGGCCTAGGAAGGGGACGACGCGGAGCCGGGGAAGACACGGCAGTGGAAGCCCAGCGGAGAGAATGAGGGTTCACCGTTCGGGCTGCGGTGTGAGGCTGCCATCGCTGCAGGGCCTGTCCAGTGGTGGGAATAGTAGGGGGCGGTGAGGCCTCCGCGGCAGCACATCCGGCCATGGGAGGCAGGAGCATGCGACACGACCGGCGCTGCTTTGGGCGGCTGGAGCAAGAAGACCAGAGGTTGAAGAAGCACTACGGCCGTTGGATTGACATCGTACGGTCACTGGAGCTAGAATCGTTTATATTGACTAAGTTGGCAAAGCCCTCCGTCCCCGTCAACTTAGTAGGACCACAACTCAGCCTCCCACCAAGGTGGGTCCCAGCTAGTAGGGGGTATTCATTTTTTTTGTGCGTAATAAGGAGGCACTTCCGGTGGGCCCGAGCTGACAGCAAGGGGAACGTTTTTTTCGCAAAATACGGTGGCCCGTCGGGTGGGTCCCAGCAGTCAGGGGCAAACGTTTTTTTCGCGATATACTGGTGGGCGTCCGGTGGGTCCCTGCTGTCAGGTGGAGGAATAATTATTTTCCGCGTAATAAGGAGGCACTTCCTTGAGGCTGCCGTGGACCCAGCTGTCAGCATCTCCACGTATAGTATTCTTCCGATGGAATTCGGTCGTTGACCACATTGACCACACCGCGCCGAGAGCACCACAACGGTGGACGACGGCGAGGCCTAGGAAGGGGACGACGCAAGACGCGGCAGTGGATGCCCATGCGGAGAGGAGTACGAGGGTTCACTGGTTCGGCTGCGCTGCCATCGCCGCAGAATAACAGGGGGTGTGGGTGAGTGGAGTGGAGGGATGGCCTGGCCAGCGGTGGGAGTATTATGGGGGCGGTGAGGCCTCCACGGGAGCACAGCCGGCCACGAGAGGCAGGAGCAGGCGGCACGACGGCGCTGATTTGGGCGGCTAGAGCAAGAAGACCAGAGGTTGAAGAAGCACTACGGCCGTTGGATGGACATCGTACGGTCAGTCAAGCTAGAATCGTGCATATTGACTAAGTTGACAAAGCCCTTCGTCCCCGTCAACTTAGTAGGACCACTATACTGGGTCCCAGCTAGCAGGGGAGTATTCATTTTTTCGTGCGTAATAAGGAGGCACTTCCTTGCGTGCGAAGATATAGCTGGTGGGTCCGAGCTGTCACTGTCGGTAACGTTTTTTTCGCGAAATACAGAGGCCCTTTCGGTGGGTCCCAGATGTCAAGTGGAGGAATCATTATTTTGCGCATAATAAGGAGGCATTTCCTTGTGTGCGGTCGTGGACCCAGCTGTCAGCCTCTCCACGTACAGTCCACTTCAGATGCATGTCGGTCGTTGACCACGCCACGCCGAGAGCACCAGGGCGGTGGACGATAGTGAGGCCTAGGAAGGGAATGACACGGAGGCAGGGAAGACTCGGCAGTTATTTTTGTTTCCCACGCGGAGGTGAGTACGACTGTACGAGGGTTTACTGGTTCTTCTGTCGTCGCCGGAGAATAACAGCGGGTGTGGATGAGTAGAGGGATGGCTAGGCCAGCGATGGGAGTACGGTGGGGCGGTGAGGCTGCAAGGCACCACAATGCCGCGAGGAGGAGGGAGCAGGCAGTCCGTCGGGCGCTTGTTTGAGCGGGCCGAGCAGGAAGAGCAGAGATTGAAGAAGACGACGGCCGTTGGATGGACATCCAACGATATCTGAACCATCTGTTGAAAGCCTCACATCTGTGGAAAACATCATACAACCCATCTGCCATTATTTCAAATAATTTACAGCCCGTTTGCTAATTCTTACGGGTTTTTTTTGGAGCCCATATTCTTTTTGTTAGCATTACATCCCATATTGTGGCCATGGTTAAAAAATTATACGAAATTTTGCATATGTCGGTGCGGTCTGAACTGTTTTTAATCCCGAAATTTCGAGTCACATTCAGACTGATTTTAAAAATAAATGTATATCAATATAAAATCCAATAAATTGTCCATGCATAAAAATCAATGCAATTTAAAATCTCGAAATGAAAAAAGATATTTGAAACTAATTGCCGGTTTGATGTGTTTTAAAAATGTACAACCCATTTCTCATTACTGATAGGCCATTTCCTCGGCCAGCCGAATGAAGCTCTCCTCGTCTTGAAAGATTTGCAGCCCAACAAGCCCGATAAAGCGACTTACTTGACAAATCACAAAAAAACTGGGCTAGCCATTTTCAAAAAGAAAAAAAAACTACTAGGCTGGCCTATGGTAAACATAAAAGAAAATGTTGTCTAGACAGGCCATAGTGTCCCGCACAGCCCAGTTGACACCCTGGGTCTCAAAAATAAATTAGATAAATGACACTCCAATTATGGCGATTCATAAAAATGCCACTGCAATTTCCAAACTTTGAAAAATGCCACTGCAATTTTTGCAAACTTTGAAAAACTCCACTGCAGTTTGCAAACTTTGAAAAACGCCACTCCAGACTTCGAAAAATGCCACTAGAAATGGCATGAAATGGGATTTTTCAAAGTTTTAAATTGCAGTGGCATTTCTCGGATACACCAGATTTGGAGTGGCATTTATCAAATTAAACCAAAACAAAAATAACTGGGCGAGCTGCTGGGTCCCTGGTGTCAGCTGCTCGTTGTGCAATTCTCGTTTATTGACTACGTTGACAATGGCATGGGACCCAGATGTCAGAAATCCACTAGAGGAGCCAATTTTTATTGGCTTGAATTAAGGAGGCACTTGCTTGCGTACTGCCATGACCTTGGCGGGTCCCTACTGTCATCCTCTCCATGTACAATCATCTCCTGATTGTGTATGCGTCAACTTGCTAGGCCCACAAGTCAGTCTCTAAACGCGTGGAGGACAGATACAACCAATTTAAAAAAATAACAGCCCATTCCATACGTTCAAACGGAAAGTTCAACATTCAGAGCAAAGTAACAGGTCTGATCCACATATAGAGTACTGAACTTCCACGTTGACAACCATCATAGCCAAGTTAACTATCTACTCCCACTAATACTCTAGTAGCGCATAAGTACTAACTTACTCTTAGCTAACTAGACGATGCTGGCCGCCATCCGTGGTACACGCTAAACGCCGGCACCGGCGTCAGGCGCCTTTGCCTCGGACTTGCAAGAGGTGCGATAGGCGCGTTGCTGTCGCTGCGTTGGCCCTTTCCATGTCGGCGTGGTCCACCGGTTCGACTTCCAAGCGGGAAACCCACTTGACGAGCTGGTAGTAAAATCAGCGTCGCGAACGCTGCGTGCCCGAAAAGCCTCGGGGCTATTATTTGCGGGCGCCGCCTCCACGTGGTCGGCCCGATTCTTGCGCGCTCTGCCGTGTCTCAGAGCGTCGGTGCGCTGCTGCTCCATGTCCCGCTGTCGGTGCAAATCGACGATACGCTGCTCCTCCGCCAGGCGGTCGTGCTCCAACAACTCTTGCTCCTCCGCCATGCGGTCGCGCTCCAACAACTCCTTGATCTCCGCATTGCCATCTAAAGACAGATAGAATGCCTCATCCCTCCGTCTGCCTTTCGGTGAAAACCCGAACACTAGTTCCGGCGGTGACCGCCTCCGGCGTCGCCTACCGTGGACGGGCGGGGGCATGGCGGACGTGGCGAGCGACGTCGGGCTGGTGGGGGCTTATGAGGATATGGCGAGTTAGGTCACGGTGGCACCGGAGAAGGCCGGGAAACAGTACTTATAGGCGGAAGGTAGCACGACGGTCATCGGAATTCAATGCATAATGGATTAGCGCCCGACTTCTTGCCGTGGAAAACTAGAGAAACTGAAATTATGATCGTGCCGCCCCGTCCGTTCGGGTCGCACGCCGGCATGGCGGTCAAACGAGTGCACTCGAATCATCTCCCTCCTTGTCAATAATGATTCCACGGATTTAAAGCCTATCTTTTTTCACATCAGTTAGCTGCCTTAATTACGGCTGGCTGCATGCAGGCACTCAGAATCGCTCGCAGGCAGTATGCGAAGCAACATGCAACGAGTCGCAGCCGAGGGCACGCATGCAGCCACTTAAATCACTGGAATTAATTAGGCTTAAACTTCTGCATGCCGTTAATTATTGCCATGCCTTGGTCTTGCTGCTTTGCTCACGGGACTAACAAACCCGGACGGAGGGAGTACCTTGGTTGGTGAGAGGTTTGAATTAAGCCCTGCAAACCGGAAAGGAGGTACTAGTACGTGTGTGATCCCCTATTTATTCGTGTAGGATCGAGTAGGTTGTTTCTTGAATTGAGCCCTGCAAACCGGAAAGGACGTAGTACGTGCGTGATCCGCTATTTATCCGTGTAGGATCGATATTGTAGCTTGTCAGTTTCTTCAGAGGTAGGCATTTTTATCCGTGTAGGATCAATAGTGTAGCTTGTCGGGCTTTTCAGAGGTAGGCATTTTTATTCAAAAACTGCCACTTCGCCTCTTAAGGTCACAAATAAAACTGCCAGAGTGCATTTGTAGGCTAGCTAGTGATCGATCGAGAACTTGTAAACACCGAGCAAACAGAAATAAGTAACTGTTAATGCATCTCAATGATTCACAGATCATATACAAATATGTAGCTCCAAAAGCAAAGATCAGCCACTTCGGATCTTGCATCGCAACTAAAACTAACTAGTACGATTCCCGGACATAAGATCGACATGTTAATGCATCTCAATGATTCACAGATCATATACAAATATGTAGCTCCAAAAGCAAAGATCTAGAAAAAACATCTGTTCTTTCTACTAACATGGATGCTTCTCTTGGCCAACATTCAAGATGCATCGAAAAGACAAATTTGTTTGTGAAGTCTACAATTCCTCTTGCAAATGTAAGTGGTTTCACCAACAGCTAGAACCATGAGAATGAACCACACATGATGGAGGAACATCCACTGCAATATGATTTGGTCTTCTCTCGATCACACCGCGAGACTATTTTCGGAATATAAACTTAACTTAGGCAAAATGATGCCCATTGTATAATCAGAACCAAGCAATGAAGCACCTAGTGTTGGCCAATAAATAGTACAGTACTACTTTTCTGCAGTCCATGAAGTGACTATCCAATCTTTCTGTGTCTATTTTCAAATGGCACTGCATGCAGTGACTATACTATTCTCTTGTGCAATTCAACCAAAATTGTGAACACTTTGTTTGTTTGCCAAATAGCAACGGGCAGACATCTCTGTCTGCCCAAATATTAAGCAGCTAGTAAACATATACAACACCTTGTATTTTCGGTTTTAACATGTCTCTTCCGCTTAGCATCTGTCATGTTTTGCACTGGACAATCTGATACAGTTATGTTTTGCCCTGGCATACTGAATTCATTTGCTGGTTCAGAGCAGAAATATAGCGCATATTCTTCATCAGACAAAGGATATCCATATTCGCAGTGATGGAAGAGGTGAAATCGATACAACCGAAATTGAGCATCCAATCATTGAATCTTGTCCTGTACCTCCAATGTAGGTCCACCCTGCCAATAAATTCAAATGCAAACCACTAGTATTACTATCTAATGACAAGACAAAAGAGTAGCAAGATAGTAGCAAACCATGTAATGCTCGTAATGAACAGCTCATAGTGCCACCAATTGGATATAAAGGTTTGGAAAAAACATGCTCCTAATGTTGAACCAGTTGGACATTTTGTGCAGTTCCACTAAAATCGAGCATCCCTGTTTGCATAGATATTGGAAGTGTGATTACTCTAAAAGTGGCACTAGTTGAAGCAAAGACTCACAAATATAAGCATTCCAATTTCTTAATGGGAAAAGGTAGCAAGACTGTTTCTAACCACCTGTTTGAAGGAATAAATAAAGCAACAGCGGCTAATGTCAGGAAGGCATACATAGTTTTTTCTGAAAAACTGAGCCATTCCTGACCTTTCCTCTTCTTTTAAGCAAATTTTGTGCAGTTCTACTAAAAGAAAATGCCATCACCGCCTTGACAATTCAGTGACACTATACAAAAGGAAATGACTTAACATTACATCACGATGTCAGGTATGTAGTCAACAGGCATTAGAGACAAACATACAGACCTCCTTCGATAACATAATGAACATTAATTTTAACAAAGGTGTGAATAGCTTTACCGGGATAATTTGAGTGAACTCTACACCCTTTGTTCCTTAATATAAGACGTTTTTAGCGATTCAATTTAAAGTACCCAAACGTCTAGTATTTAGAAAAACAGGTAGTAGTTTTCTTGAGAACATATCTGGGAAAGCTTGCCACACTTTATTTATGTCCATACGCTAATGCAACACCATTCGAATACTACAAATATACACCAATCCAAAGGGCTAGTGCAATAGTAGAGTAGTTAGTTTATTACAGGTGCAAGACAATGGTTTTACTGAACAGATTTCAATAAACTATAGCAATCGAAGGTTTCTATAAGAATTAACAATACAAAATGTAAAGGTAACAAGTTTCAAGCATTGGTATACTAGTTGTGCATGAGCATTAAACCAAATACAAAAGTCTGAAGGTAACTAGCATTATTAACTAATGACAGTATAAAAAATTGCAAACCATGTACCTCCAAGGTAAATATCATTTCGAACTCGGGGGAACCTTAAAAATTGTTATCCCAATCTTGATAATCGATCAAACATAAAAACTTGATTGAACGAATCAAGAGAATAGCCGGAGGAGGAGGTGCCCACTCTTGACCTTTCCTGTTGTCTTCATAATTGTCTGTGCAGTTTAACCAAAATAAAATGTCATCAGCGCCTTGGCATTTTGGTGACACTGTACAAAAAAATTAACTTATCTCATGAAAGTGAGGTATGTAATCTATAAGCATTGACAGTGCAAAAATCTGAAGGTAGTAACAAGTTTCATCGTTGGTATCTTTGGCTGTACAAAGATTAGAATGCCTTAGTTGAAAAATCTTTAATACATCCACAATCAACAGCTAACCCTGAAATAATCCAATGACATTAAATGGCACTGCTTAAATTTATCGGTGGCATTAGACTGAGAGCGGCATTAGTTAAATGTGGCATCACTTTAGCAGTAGCATTGCTTGACTTGACTGCTGGCGTTATGCTAACAGCAAAAAAGTGGCAATAAGAGCATGGGAGGCCAATTCGGACAGTGGGCGCACAAGTACGATGTACCTCCACGGACGCAGAGTGGTGAGGGAGGTATGGTTGCCCAGAGCACTAAATATCGAGGCAGCATATCTGGATTACGTCCCACTTTTGTTCTCCTTAGCCACATTTTTCCTATGCGAGGACAACAAACCGATCGACCTGGTCATTCTCTATTGCGTTGTCATGCCTTTCTACCCTTCTTCAACCAAGAGACACGAGACTTGTTGGGGACATTACTATTGGGCGTAAACTGGTTAGGAGGGGCCGGATTAACTTGAAGCCCGTGAAGATAGACGGTGACGCTGAGTAAAGGTCCAAGGCCTAGAACCGGTTTAAGGCATGTAGCTATAAACCGGCATTGACATGTAACTTGCATTGTAAGGTAGAAAGAGCGGAGACCGAGCCGGACACGTTTATGAGCCGGCCTCGAGACTCTGTAAGCCGACGGGCGTCAACCCATGTATATAAGGGGACGACCCGGCGGTGGTTCAGGACAACAGACAACAACTCGAGACTTAGGCAAAGCGTATTCGCTCCCTGGTCATCGAAACCCCATCAATTCCATCACAACTAGACGTAGGCTTTTACCTTCATCGTAAGGGGCCGAACTAGTATAGAACTCTCTTGCGTCCCTTGTCCGCTTTAACCCCTTTAAGCTAACCCGTAGCGATGGCTCCACGACTAAGTCCTTTCATGAGGACATCTGCTGTGACAAAACCACGACAGTTGGCACCCACCGTGGGGCTATCGCATGATGGTTTCAAGTTCTTGGAGGGCAGCTTCGAAGGACTCAAGTGTTACGATGTGGGCTGGATGACCAAAAGTCGTCGCAGCAAGCTCTGCATCGACGATGCAGGGTGGGGCCCCGAGGCTGGCTCAATCGAGTACAGGTACCGGGTCCCCTTTGGTGGCATACACATTTTCATTGGCAAGATCGGCGAGCCGGGCCCAGAGCCGGACATCTGCACCGACCTCGTCGAAACGGCTCAGCGTGCGCGATTTGCCCGGGTCAAGCCTGCCATGAAGCGTGCCTTCGTGGGAGTCATCCATGGAGGGGAATACGAGGACAAATCAGAATCTGGTGGTGAGACCGTCATTTATTCCGGCGACGAGTCATCCACCGGAGAGACCAAGTCGTTATATCAGCTACAAGATGGCCGGATTGGAGGATGTTCCGATGGCGACAGTATTCCGGACCCCTCTGATCTGCCAAACCGGGTTGGAATCTTCATGGCCGGTACACAGCTGGCGCTCCACTCTTCGACCACACCAGCAATGATCTCCGGATCGGTAGCGGCGACGGCAGCCGGGGCAGGAGGCCCTGTGTGGCCGCCGGCTAAGGTTTTATCTAACCTATTTCATGCATTGGCAACACTGATAGCGGAGGCTAACCTGGCGGATCAGGATGCGCACAATGTGGAAATCGCGAAGATAAGGGGTCAGATTACTCAGGCCAAGGCCGATTTGGCTGCTGAGGATGCCAGGCTGGCTGCGAAGCGGGCCGCTTTGGATGCACAGGCTTACCGGCTTATGCTGGATCAGAATGCATCGCACGAAGTCCTAAAGAGAAGGCACCGGTCTTGCCTGCCTCCAGTTTAAGATGCTAGGAACCTCTTTAATACCCCAGGTGCGGGGACCAGTAACCCGCCGGTAGCAAACCGGGCAGAGGCACCTGGAGCGGGGGCGCCGGTTCAGTCCCGTTTGATGGATCCGCCTCGTTAGAACAACATTGTGACGCAGCCTGTGCCAACACCATCGGGTCATTATTCTACTCCGATGGACAATCTAGTTGCTCCCGCTTCACGGCTGGAAGCTATCCCGATTGAAGGCGATTCTCCGGCGGCGGTCGAGACGCGTCGGGTTAAAGAGCTTCTTCGGACAGCCTTGGTGCAAAAGGAGGCTTATTCATACAGTCGTGATCGGATTCATTCCATCCCCGTCCAAGCCGGAGTTTCAGCAGGCGTATCGATGAACCGGTTGTGTCAAGCAATGCGCGGAACCGCGAACCGCCCCGTGGCCACAACCCGGCAGGGGGCGCTGGTGATGCTCAGGAGGTGGTGGACCGGGCTCGTGCACGCAGAGAGACTGAGTTAGCAGCACGGCATGAAGCACGTAAGCTTACTCCGGTTCGTCCAACCACGTCGATAGAACCAGGAGTTACCTCTAGCTCTTTGGGGTGCTATGTCTCGTCCCAGCGTTACGCAATGTACGCTTGCCCAAGGATTTCAAGGGCCCGCGCAAGGTGCCAAATTACACCGTCGATTTACCTCCAGAGACATGGGTTGAAAGCTATGAGATGGCCATGGAGATGCTAGATGTGGATGATGCAGCTTGTGCGAAGTACTTCACCAATATGCTAGAAGGGACGGCTCATACTTGGTTAATGAGTCTACCGGCTAACTCTATCAGATCATGGGCCGAGTTGAGAGCCCGGTTTATCTAGAATTTTAAGGATACATGCAAGCAGGCCATGTCGACGTGGACTTAGCTGCCTGTGTACAGGAGGAAGGAGAATCAACAACCCAGTGGGTGCGCCGGGTCTCAGAATTTTGCATTCATCGTAGCGCATCAACGCTGACACCGCAGTTCTAACTTTGAAGGCAATTGCCGGTTTAAGCCTCTGAAGTTGAAGTTGGGACGGATGAAACGCCATTGCAATGACATGGGAACCCTCATGGCCGCTTTAGTAAAGTATGCTGACTCCGATAGTAAGGATCCCGAGCTGGATGATGATAAGACAGGGAAGGGAAAGAAGAGCGGCAACGCCAAGGGGCAGCACCATAGCCCGGCAGGTCATGGAAACGGCGGCAAATGTAAAGCGGATCATAGCATGGACTTTGTGGCCAATGCCAGCGCACAGGATAAGGTCCAACAGTGCAAGGGTAAACCGCCCCAGCACAGTGGAGCACCTAACCCTAACCCGGACCGCCTGTCTTACCTATTGAACCAGCCCTGCCCGAAACATGGGACGAAGGAGATGCCGGCCACACACCTCTGGAAGGACTGCTACATCATGCAAGAGTTCAAAAATTCTAATGCCTTCCGGTATGATCACACACCGAGTGACAGTTCAGGCCCCGGGTCTCATGGGCCGGGTTATGGCGGAGGAAATTCCGGTTCAGGCTTCCATGGTAATCAAGGCGGACATAACAATCAAGGTAATCAGGGCAACCAAGGTGGCTACAATAATCAGCAGCAGCAGTCGGGTTATTAGAGCAATCCGAAGCAGTTAAATAGTGGGCAATATCATGTCTTCACCACTAGCTTGGACAAGCGTGACCAAAAGCTTCATAAGAGGACAGTAAGCTCCATTGAACCGGCGGTGCCCCGTTACCTATGCTGGTCTGAGCAGCCGATTGTGTGGATAAGGGAGGATCATCCACCCTTGGTTGACAATCCGGGTCATCTGGCGTTGGTGGTGGCACCTCAGGTAGGATTTTATAAGTTCACAAAGGTACTCATGGACGGAGGCAGCAGTATAAATATCCTGTATTATGAAACTTTCCGTCGCACGGGGTTAACAGATAAAAATCTTAAACCGTCCAGCACGATGTTCATGGTGTGGTGCCTGGTAAATCGGCGTATCCTGTTGGCAAGATAGCTCTGGAGGTGGCTTTTGGGGACGAGCATGACTCGAGATCAGAAACTTTGACCTTTGTGGTGGTGAAGATCAGAAGTCCGTATCACGCCGTGTTTGGACGGCCGGCTTATGCTAAGTTTATGGCACGGCCTTGCTATGTCTATCTTCAGCTCAAGATGTCGGGTCACAAGGGAACTATAACTGTCCATGGGAGCCGCAAGATCGCTCTGGAGTGTGAAGAAGGTGATGCGGCTTATGCTGAGTCGGTTTGTGCCACAGAAGAGTTGAAGTTTTACAAGGACAACGTTGATCCGGCAGATATGACTTCATTGAATAAGCCAACTACCGAGCATGATCCGGCCTTGAAGTTTAAATCGGCTGATGAGACTAAGCACGGCCTTGCTATGTCTATGTTTATGGCACGGCCTTGCTATGTCTATCTTCAGCTCAAGATGTCGGGTCACAAGGGAACTATAACTGTCCATGGGAGCCGCAAGATCGCTCTGGAGTGTGAAGAAGGTGATGCGGCTTATCTTTGAGTCGGTTTGTGCCACAGAAGAGTTGAAGTTTTACAAGGACAACGTTGATCCGGCAGATATGACTTCATTGAATAAGCCAACTACCGAGCATGATCCGGCCTTGAAGTTTAAATCGGCTGACGAGACTAAGCAGTTCAGCATCAGCGCTAACTTGGATCCGAAATAGGAAAGCGCGCTCATCGAGTTCATCCGTGAGAATCGGGACATCTTTGCGTGGAAGCCTTCTGACATGTCAGGTGTACCGAGAGAACTCCCTGAACACACACTTAATGTTGATCCTAAGTATAAACCGGTCAAACAGTTTCTCCGCCGGTTCAATGAAGAAAGACGCAAGGCTATTGGAGAAGTGGCCAGGCTCTTAGCGGCTGGATTTATCGTTGAAGTCTTCCATCCTGAGTGGTTGGCTAATCTGGTGTTGGTCCTTAAGAAGAACGACACTTGGCGGATGTGTGTGGATTACACATATCTCAACAAAGCTTGCCCAGCAGATCCTTTTGCCCTTCCCCATATTGATCAAATTATTGATGCTACGGCGGGTTGCGAGCGTTTGAGCTTTCTGGATGCATATTCCGGTTATCATCAGATCAAGATGGCAGTTAAGGACCAGGAGAAGACGGCCTTCATAACCCCTTTTGGAGCCTTCTGCTATGTATCTATGCCCTTTGGGCTCAAGAGTGCTCAGGCGACTTATCAACGGTGTGTGCAGAATTGTCTTCATACACAAATCGGTCGTAATGTTCATGCCTATGTGGATGATATTGTGGTCAAGTAAAGGAAGGAGGAGACGTTGATTGATGACTTAAAGGAAACCTTTGATAACCTGTGGGTTTACAAGATGATGCTTAATCCGGCTAAGTGCATTTTTGGTGTACCGGTAGGCAAGCTCTTGGGCTTTTTGGTGTCTAACAGGGGAATTGAGGCTAATCCAGAAAAGATCAAGGCCATCACCTCCTTGGTTAAACCGAAGTGTATCAATGATGTTCAACGCTTGGCAGGCCGGTTTGCCGCGTTGAGCCGGTTTATCAGCCGCCTTGGCGAGAAGGCCATTCCTTTGTATCGGATCTTTGAAGAAAAGCAGATAAATTAAATGCGGGTAGCGTCGCGAATGAAGCATTTGAGGATTTAAAGCGGCAGCTAGCTAATTCGCCGGCTCTTGCTGCCCCAGTTGACAAGGAGCCATTGTTGCTATATGTGGCAGCTAATGCTCGGGCTGTCAGTTTGGCTATCGTGGTGGAACGCAAGGAGGCAGGAAAGGAGTATCCGGTTCAGCGTCCGGTTTATTATATCAGCGAGGTGCTTATTGAGTCCAAGCAGAGGTACCCACACTGGTAGAAGCTGGTATATGGATTTTTCATGGCAAGCCGGAAGCTCAAGCAGTATTTCCAAGGTCATCCCATCACAATGGTCAGCTCTGCTCCTTTGGGAGATATAATCCAGAACAGGGAAGCAGCTGGCCGGATTGCCAAGTGGGCCATAGAGCTCAGGCCTCACGGGTTGAAGTATATACCCCGAATGGCGATCAAATCTCAAGCACTTGTGGATTTCATCAACGACTGGACAGAACTACAAGTGCCTGAAGAGAAGCCAGATCACACTTATTGGACTATTCACTTTGATGGGTCCAGGCAATTGGAGGGCTCGGGGGCTGGAGTCGTATTAACTTCCCCACAAGGTGATAAGTTTTGTTATGTTCTCCGTTTAATGTTCCCTTGCACTAACAATGCAGCTGAGTATGACGCTTTACTCCATGGTCTTCGGATGGCCAAGGAGATGAACCTAAGCCGAGTTAAGTGCTTTGGTGACTCGGACCTGGTGGCCCAACAGGTGTCTGGCACTTGGGATTCCAAGGACCCACTCATGGCAGCATATCGTCGTGAGGTGGACATTGTTGCGGGTCACTTTAAAGGTTATCAGGCGGATCATGTGGACCGGCGGAAGAATGAAGCGACGGACGCTTTAAGCCGCCTGGGTTCTCAACAAAAACCAGTTCCGCCTAATGTCTTCTTGGATGTTCTGCATAACCCGTCCGTGAAGCTCCCTGGTGAAGAGGATTTGGTTATTCCTGATCCGGAAGCTCAGTTGGTGGCGGCTCTTCATGTTATCCCGGATTGGACGGTTCCTTATCTTGCATATATGAACCGAGGCGAGTTACCAGAGGATGAGACATTGGCCAAACAGATAATTCGGCGGTCCAAGTCTATGACTATTATCAATGGAGAGCTGCATCATTGCAGTGTGACAGGGGCGTTTCAACGATGTGTATCTCCTGAAGAAGGCTGTGAAATTTTACGCGAGATCCACGAAGGAGATTGTGGTCACCACGTCGGTTCAAAATCTTTGGTGGCTAAGGCGTTTCATCATGGTTTCTATTGGTTAACCGCTCATGCTGATGCTGAGGATCTGGTCAGAAGATGCGATGGCTGTCAGAAGTTCTCAAGGCGTGCTCATGTACCGGCTCAAGAATTGAGGATGATTCCAATTACTTGGACGTTTGCGACTTGGAGGCTGGATATGGTTGGGCCTTTCAAGAGGTCCAAAGACAAGAAGACCCACCTTTTGGTGGCAGTTGACAAGTTCACGAAGTGGGTAGAGGCAGAGCCAGTTAGCAAGTGTGACGCGGCCAGGGCGGTTCAATTCATCAAAAAGGTGATTCTCCGGTTTGGTTTCCACATAGCATTATCACTGACAATGGCACCAATCTGTCAAAGGGTGCCACGAAGGAGTTCTGTCAACGTGAGCACATCCGGCTGGACGTATCGTCGGTGGCTCACCCATAGTCCAATGGTCAAGCGGAGAGGGCCAATCAAGAAATTTTGAGAGGCATCAAACCCCGGCTTATGGTTCCCTTGCAGCGGACGCCAGGTTGTTGGCTTGAGGAGCTACCTTCAGTGATATGGAGCATCAACACCACACCAAATAGATCGACAGGATACACGTCGTTCTTCATGGTTTATGGAGCGGAGGCGGTTCTTCCTAGTGACATCCGTCATGACTCACCTCGTGTGGCGGCATATGTTGAAGCTGACAATGAGAAGGCGCGGCAAGAAGCTCTCGACCTGTTAGATGAGGAGCATGACATAGCGGCCGCCCGTTCGGCTATTTATCAGCAAGATCTGCGTCGCTATCATAGCCGCCGGGTTAGAACTAGAACCTTTCAAGAAGGAGACTTGGTGCTTCGGCTCATCCAGATCGCACGGATATGCACAAGTTATCCCCACCTTGGGAAGGACCTTTTGTGGTCGACAGAATCTACACAACGGGTCATACTACCTAATCGATGTTCGAGAGCGCAAAGACTCACGTAAATCGGAGGAGGAGACCAGCCGGCCGTGGAATATTGCTCATCTTCGGCCTTACTATACTTGAGCTCTAGGCTCTGTTTATGTACATATTATGACTATGTATATATTACGATCAATATAATAAACCGGAACCTCAGCTAAAGCGGGGTATCTGTTGTTTTCTTACATCATGTGTGGTTACATGGAGCTTCTGTTCTAAAGCAGCGTCCGGTTTACCCCTTGGTTTAGCTTCTCGAAGGCTTTATATTATATCACTTGGGGGCTTGGTCATATCCGAACCATAGCTACACCTCTTGATCAGCACAATGCCACAGCATCACTTGGGGGCTTGGTCGTATCCGAACCATAGCTACACCTCTTGATCGGCGCAATGCCACAGCATCACTTGGGGGCTTGGCCCTATCTGAACCATAGCTACACCTCTTGATCGGCGCAATGCAACAGCATCACTTGGGGGCTTGGTCGAACCCGAACCATAGCTACACCTCTTGATCGGCGTAATGCCACAACATCATTTGGGGGCCTGATCGAACCCGAACCATAGCTACGCCTTCTTGGGGGCTTGGTCGTGTCCGGACCATGGTTACGCCTCTTGATCGGCTCAAAGCCTCGCCTACAATGGTTTTTATTTGCCTTTGTTTGGGTTCTGTTCTCTTTTTTGATAAAAAATTTTTGTTGCTTTTTAGACCGGCGTTAAACAACCTGGTCCGACTGTCGATTACAAATTGACGGTATACGATCAAATCATAGTCCGGAGGCTATTCGCCCGGTCTAATTTTCAATTAAAATTTTATTACGGAGTAAACCGTTGTTTATCATAACCCGGAACAGTGTAAACCGACCTTGTATCAACAGGAGTGTATTTCTCCTAAAAAGATTTGGGTTATAAACCCCGCTACAAGGTTGGCCAGCCAACATCATGCATAAAAGTTGCAGGTATTGTATATTTCCATTTTGGTTATATGTCACAACCTAAGTTATCATCTTTGGTTATATATATATATATATATATATGGGTATCATGACCCGCCCGGCGGTAAACCGCCAGGGCACTTTAAGCTTCTTGTCTGCAGAAATAGCTTGGACAAATGAATATGTAGATCATATATTATGTATGATGAATCAAGCCGGTGTCAATTGCAGATAAGTATGCGCGAAAGCATATCAGAACAAATATTTTAAATAAGCCTATTACAAGGCTTTCCAGTGCTCAACAGGATCATTGTTTTCTCAAAATACATGTCACAGCATGTAGAAGACTAAACTAGCCTCCGGTTCATGATTGGTCACCAGTTTGGCCTGACGGTTGTGGGTCATCGCGCGCCGGTTCAGCTTCTTCTTCTCTACCCAGTGGCTGGAAATCAACAGTTGCCCAGTCGATCCCAGTTAGGGCTTGGAATACAGCTTCATCACTTATCAGCATCGACGGTTCAATGTCAGGGGCATAAGTGTGCTTACGGATTGGCGGGATGAGATTCTGAGCTTTGGGGGTTTGGTGCAGCAACCCGTTTGTTCTTGTCATCATAGTTTGCTTGATAGTATGACAGGTCCGCTTCTTCAACTAGTTGACTAGCCAATGAGCGTACCTCCCGGTTTATGATCCGGAGATCATCTTCGCCGAATTCTGTCCCGTCTTCCTTCAAACTGGGATAGCCTTGGGCCGCTTCAATTGGATCAAAGTCAGGTACCCATGCCTTTGCTTGGGTCAGTGCAGCCAAAGCGCTCGTTGTAGGACCTTGAAGTATGTCTAGAGGGGGGTGATTAAACTACTTGACCAATTAAAAACTTAACCTTTTCCCAATTTTAGTCTTTGGTAGATTTTAACTATTTTAGCAGAAGTCAAGCAATCCTCACGCAATTCAAGCAAGCGTGCAAAGAGTATATGAGCAGCGGAAAGTAAAGCATGCAACTTGCTAGAAAGTAAAGGGAAGGGTTTGGAGAATTCAAACGCAATTGGAGACACGGATGTTTTTGTCATGGTTCCGATAGGTGGTGCTATCGTACATCCACGTTGATGGAGACTTCAGCCCACGAAGGAGTAGCAGTTCTTGTGAGTCCACGGAGGGCTCCACCCACGAAGGGTCCACGAAGAAGCAACCTTGTCTATCCCACCAAGGCCGTCACCCACGAAGGACTTGCCTCACTAGCGGTAGATCTTCACAGTGGGCGATCTCCTTGCCCTTACAAACTCCTTGGTTCAACTCCACAATCTTGTCGGAGGCTCCCAAGTGACACCTAGCCAATCTAGGAGACACCACTCTCCAAGAAGTAACAAATGGTGTGTTGATTATGAACTCCTTGCTCTTGTGCTTCAAATGATAGTCTCCCCAACACTCAACTCTCTCTCACATGATTTGGATTTGGTGGAAAGAAGATTTGAGTGGAAAGCAACTTGGGGAAGGCTAGAGATCAAGATTCATATGGTAGGAATGGAATATCTTGGCCTCAACACATGAGTAGGTGGTTCTCTCTCAGAACTGGTAAGTTGGAAGTGTAGGTTTGTTCTGATGGCTCTCTCCACGAATGAAGAGGAGGTGGAGGGGTATAAATAGCCTCCACACAAAATCTAACCGTTACACACAATTTACCAATCTCGGTGGGAACGAATCAATAAACTCGGTCTGACCGGTTCAGTAAACCTAGTGATCGTTAGTGATTTCGGTGGGACCGACATGCAACTCGGTAGGACCGATATGGTTAGGGTTAGGGCATAACGTAATCTCGGTGAGACCGATTACACAAACTCGGTGAGACCGATTTTGGTAAACAGCTAACCAGAGAGTTGGTCAGGTAAACTCGGTGGGACCGATTCGCTCTTTTTGGTGAGACCGAAATGTTACGAAAAGGAAACAGAGAGTTTACATTGCAATCTCGATGGGACCGATCGCTCACTTCAGTTAGACCGAAATGTTACGAAGGGAAACAAAGAGATTACAATCCCATCTCGGTGAGACCAAGATCCCTATCGGTGAGACCGGTTTGCCTAGGGTTTGTGGCAGTGGCTATGACATCTGAACTCGGTGGTGCCGGACAGAAACAATCAGTGGGGCCGAGTTTGACTTTGGATTTAGGTCGTATGTGGATGTGAGAAAGTAGTTGAGGGTTTTTGGAGCATATCACTAAGCACTATGGAGCAAGAAACTCATTAGGCAACACCTCATCCCTCCTTGATAGTATTGGCTTTTCCTATAGACTCAATGTGATCTTGGATCACTAAAATGTAAAATGCAGAGTCTTGAGCTTTTGAGCTTGAGCCAATCCTTTTTCCTTGATATTTTGAGGGATCCACTTTCATCATCCATGCCATGCCATTCATTGAGCTTTCCTGAAATATTTGTCTTGGAATAGTATTAGCTCAATGATCTATATGTTGTTATGAATTACCAAAACCACCTAGGGATAGTTGCAGTTTCAATCTCCCCCATTTAGGTAATTGATGACAACATATAGATCAAAGCTTCTACAAATGATAATAAGATTGAAAAGCATCGTCGCTTTGAGAAGTATGTGATAAGAAAGAGCTCCCCCTAAATTTGTGCATAGATTTAAGATTTGCTTTGGACTGCAAATGCACAAGGAATTAGGCTCATGGGTTACTCTTCCATGTCACATACATCTTGGTGGAGGGCTCAAAATAATAAAGATTGAATACATGCACTCATCACCAAGAAAAGTGAATGATCAAATAAACATAAATAAGATAATATCATCCAACAAGCATAAGTGTAGCTTATGATCAAACACATGATCATCAATGTCGCACATGCAATAGCATAGTATCTCAAGCAAGCAAAAGCAAATAAAGTTCAAGAAAGAAGACAAGAGAGAACAAAAGCAAACTCTCTCTCTCTTGAAGCCTATGATCTATACATTTTTCTCCCCCTTTGGCAACAAGTTACCAAAAAGTTCATAGAAAAGCATAGTACTATTTCGTCTCTCAGGCTTGGTCTTCAGTTGGTGGCGTAGAGATGGCTCCTTGGACGAAGACTTCAGTTGATGTGGATGGAGGTGAAGGAGTTGGTGCTGGAGCTGGTTGCACTGGAGTTGCGGTAGTGCGGATGAATTGATTACGTGTCTGGCATTCTTGGCTCTGCAGCTGATCTCTGAGCTCGAGGCACTCTGGCAAATGCATCAGTAGTTGTCCTGCCCTTCCTCTCCTGCATGTCATCCTGTAGCTGCTCCACAACTGACTGAATCTCAGGTACTTTGACATCTAAATCTTCGTGAACCGTGGCAAACTCGCAACCGTCCACCGACTCTTTGCCTTTCCCTTTCGATTTGGAACTGCTGTCACACGCTCTTCCTCTACCTCCTCCATTTTCCTTCAGCCCTTCACCCTTTATTTTGCCATTGTTCGATCGTCTTCTCCATGGAGGGAATAGGCCGGAAACGACCCCGTTATTCTTGCCCCGATCTGAAAGATGACGTGGTGGAGGAACTCATTTATCGGTGCGATGTCATCACCTCGGCTAGCATGGCAGGTTCGTTCAAGCCCATTCTCGACTCAACTAATAACATCATTACAAGGAACCCAAGAGTCAAGGAGTGGTTTGATCTCCCCTATCTTCTTCGCCGTGACCCTGATGACTGGTGCCGGGACGACGGAGGCCTCGCCCTGTGCAAGTTGATGCCGCTTGATAATGATATGTATGATGTTAAGATGCCATCGCTTGAGGGCAAGGCTTGGTAGGCGCCAAATGGAGATTGGATTTTTACATTGGGTCCAAGCTGCGAGTGGGAACTTGTGAATGTGTACACTCATGACCGGGTTCCACTTCCAAAATCTCAGCAGACTCCCGGAGGTTGAGCACACCGGTATTGTACGATGCGTTCAAATACGATCATGGCGATCATATTCTACGGAAGATAGCAATTTGTCGAGTTCCCAACCGCTCTTGGAATTACAACAACTATGAAGTTGTTGCTATCTTCGACAAGCTTGTTGCCGTCCTTAGTGGTTTGACTCGATGGATATTGCTCAAAAATCAGTTTCTGTACACGGATGAGTACTGTGATGCAATTCAATATGAGGGCCTTGTGTTTGCTGCCACCACTCGTGGCACTGTTTTTGCATGGTATCCTCGTAGTTTCGGTACGTTTGTCTTCCACCATAATTATAATTGTTTCATCCACATGCATGCGGGTTAGCAAGTTTCCCTTTACTAATTAACCTTCTTCTTGTGTTTCCAAGGTCCTGTGAACATCCCACCACCTATACTTGAAATATTTTATAATCAAGGGGGAGATGACGATGGTGATGATCACGAGCATGAGGACGAGCAGCGCCCATATACTCTGTGGCGCCTGGCAACTAATTCCGATGGATCACCTCTTCTTGTGTGTATACAGCCCACTGATGATGTTACTGCTAAGGAAGCAGGTGTCTCCCATGGTCGCACTCTCCGGACCTATTCCAACACCCGTTGCATGGTATTCGGGATGGATACTAGTGTGCTAGCGCCAACTCCTTCTCCCTGGTACAGAATTGATAGTCTTGGAGAAAACTCGCTCTTCCTTGGACAAAACTATTCGATGATGGTGAAAGGCGATCCAACTGTTGTTGACACAACGTTACTAGCACCATTTATGAGAAGCAACTGTGTCTATACCTCGGACATTTGGGTGGTTCCCTACCACGAATCGATATAGTAGGCCGCTTCACTGGATGATCAGCCTGCGTTGGTCTCCAGATTGATAATGGATGGCCTGTCCCAGAGAATCACTTGTGGTTCAAAGCAAGCGTTTCCAACGCCGAGGAATGGTTGAGTTGAAGTTCATTTCATTGCTTGTTATTTGTTGTGTGGTGAAAACTTTAGTATTTATAATGTATCCTTGTTGTCGATGTGGGTTGATGACCTGTTGTATGTATTAAAATGATATGCCTGTGATAAACTTACTAAATTTATGAATGGCTTTGAGTCGCTTCTCCGAGTGAGTGGTGCGGCGAGGCAAAAAAATATTTTCCGAATACATAATTGTACGTGCATTGCAACAGGTTATCGGATGAGGCCAATCAACAATAGTAGTACACTATTTGTACTAGCTTCACATGCTTCGCGCGTCAGGGGGTGTTTTTACTGTAGCCATATGTTAATGTGTTTGCTGTACGTAACCAGCACCTCGAATCATCGATACTAGTACTACTATATAGTAGGAGTAAGTAGTAGGAGTAGTAGGGTGGCATGGGCCAGAACAAGCATTCACGTCCAGGAGTACGGCACATGCCACCACCACGACATCCATCTGACACCATATTATTTCTTGGAGTCCGTGCAAGAGCAATCTCTTCAACCTCGTCGTTTCTCTAACTTCAGCCATCGCGCGGCAGGCAAGGTGGGGGTTTGCCGATAGTCGGTTTCCTTAACTACAGTCCCACTTGTAAGGCCAACTCCAACGCACGGCCCAAAATGGACCTCCGTTTTGCACGAACTCCAACGATAATTTTGACTATAAAAGCAAGACAAAAGAAAACAAGAACCACAAGAATAAATTTTACTACTCCTGTAAGTTGGATTAGTGCCTTCTCGATGCATTCATTGTTATTCTACGGAGGCTCGATCTTGCATGCTTCTTTCTTCTTTGAGTGTAAAGAAGTAGACGTTGCTTCCTTGCATCTAGTCTCATGTCTAGCCTCTATTCTAGTAGGAGTATCAACAAGTGCACTAATCTCATCTCTAGCCTCTGTGCTAGCTAAAAGTGATAGAACATCTACTAAATTGCGCTCTATCAATATATGGATGTACTCTTATTCCCAATACAAAAAGTTGCATCCATTCTACTCCCTCCGTTGCACAATACATGCCTTCTATTTGTCAAAATATATATGTATCTAGACATGTTTTAGTATATAGGTACATCCATTTTTGGACAAATGGAAGTCAAGTATTTTGGAGCGGAGGAATACACTAATAAAAAATTTAAGTTAGCACAACTAGTCTAATCCTAGAGCACAACCGAAGATTTGGTCGGGTTCTTCCTCCTTTTGCCGACACGTGGGACATCCAGCATCCAGGTCGTGTCATGAAAGAAAAATAGAGTGGTAGTTGAAGCCACGAGATGTGCATCTTGGGTTAAACTGTAAATAGAATCTTACTACTCTTGAGTACCTCCAAAAGCGGCCACCGAAGATCTTTATTGGATTTGTTTTTCAACACCAGCACGTCGAGGTGAAAGATGTGCAGGTTCAGTGGGTCCTCTTGTGTTTTCACTGACATGTGGGGCCGCATGTGAGCAAACAGACGATGGGCCCCGCGCGTACGCTGGCTGGCTGAGAAGAGAGATAGAGGAGGGCTGAGCGCGGACTGCAGGAAATTTGTTCTACGTACCTCGATATAGGCTCGATATAGTGGGGTGTCATGGGCCATAACTAGCATCCACATCTAGCAGTACGGCACACGCCACTCACACGAGTCCCATCCGACATCAATTTTCTTGGAGTCTGTGCTACAGCCATCTCTTCTCCCTCTTGTTTTCTTAGCCATCGCGCGGTGGGCAGGGTGGGGGTTTGCCGATAGTCGGTTTGCTCAATGTGGTCCCACTTGTAAGTGAAAATGCAACACCGCACGCATTCCCACTTGAGCGGCGTGCCGAACCAACCGTGTGGGGGTGCGACGCGAACACGACAGGCTTTTCCTTTTGAACTCGTAACTTGTAAAATTTGGTTCTGCTCCATGGCGCGACCGATAGATAGAAAATAACGATTTTGCCTACAGTAATGAGAAGTTTGGTTCTGGCGCCGTTCATGCATGGAGTACGTACGAAAGTTATGAAGTTGATGCGAAAGGTAAGATAATTACTGTAGTATCATATACTACTACATAGATTTGGCAGAAAGATAAAAATACATACGGATCCATCAACGACATCCTCAAGCCCTAGTGCGCCGGGTCACCAACTGACGTGTGAGGAGCAGCGACGTTGGCGGCGAGCTCAACGTGCTTCTAAACAGTGTCGTCCAAGGTTGCCCTGCGGTCCAAGAAGGCCAGCGTCCTATCGTCCTCCTCTTGCATGTAGTAGTCCTTGTGGACGATTTGCGGCGTGAAGCGTGGGTGATTATGTCGATGGTGTCTTGCTGCGCCAGGCGCTTGGCGTAGCGACCTCGAGGTGGACATTCTCCGCCGACGGCAGCGATCGCAGGGCCACCAGTGCGTCGAAGAGGTTGTCACCATAGTGGCCGTTGAGGGTGGCGGGCATCGCAGAGCCTGGGCACGTCGGCTGGAGGCTTACGTCAAAGTCGTCTGCAAGCTTCTTGATGAAAGTGAACTTGTCGAGGAAACCGATGAGGACCTCGTCGAACAAGGAGATGAAGCTGTCGTCCAAGCGACCCCTCACCCTGGCGGCCTCAAGCAATACTACTTGGAGACATTCCTCGGTGTCGGGCCGCAGGTCGGCGTCGTGGACCATCTGGCACAGCCGGCTGATGCTCGCGCTCATCTCCTCCATGGGTCTAGCTTAGCTTCTAGTCAACTGATCTTGCGATTCGAGTGATCACTCTTGCCCTTGGTTAGCGTGCGTAGGTGCATAGGATTTATTACTACTCCTCGGCCCTCTCACTTTGCCTTTGGCTGTATGATAGGTGGGCCAGCCACCCCACAGGCCCACGTGTCATTCACCCAAAGGCAGTTGCCGTAAGTCAATGAAGCTGCGTCCCCCTCCGTGCCGGTGCAATATAGTCATCTCACCAGACCTCTAGTTGGGGCCAAACGAGAGAAGTTTGATGTTTACTGGTTTATTGGTCCCCTTTGCATTTTGTGCCAATTTTTGACCTTTGATTTAACTAATAAAATGTTAATCCATGTAAACAAAAATGTTGTGTAAGTCACCTGACGAAAACAAAATAATCCCAAAATACTTAGGCACGGTGCATTAACTCCCTCCTTGTTTCTTATTTCGTGACATATCAACCAATGAGAGATGTGGGCCGTGCATGCTTTCAATGACTTGATACCAAACATGACATGTAGTGTTTAGTTCATTGCATGTAATCCTATTAGTACTCTAGTTAGCAAAAAAACATTAAGTTCTCTCGCCGATAGGAATAAAACACCATGTATTTATTTCTGAGAGGAGTAGTACATTTTTGTGACATGCATTACTAGACATTGCTAGTCAAATACTAAAATCCAAATGGGCGTGGTAGTACTCCTAAATCCAGACGGTGGTGCTACTAGTACTAGTAGTAGTACTACCAATGTAGTAGTAGGAGTACTAACCTTTGTACTACTCGTTGGTCAAATTATTACGTCTTTGCTCCTCACGGTGAAGTGACAAGACCTACTTGGGAGATGACACACAGTATAGGCGCCATGTTCGGCATACCATAGTCAGCCTCACCGTCTGCAGTCACTATCATCATAGCTGTAGTGCTAGCCTGCTTACAACTAGCCCTGTTCGACATAATTTCCCGTGGGTAGATGCCCGTGCATTGCACGGAACACCAAGATTGGCGGTGGACGGCTCCGGCAGCGGCCATCGCGCCAGATTTTTCCACGGCCTTCTAGATGTGGTGGGGAGGAGATAAGGCTGATTGTGAGAGACAAGGAGTTGTTTGCAAATAGGGAACAAGTGCGGGCAACTTTTTGCAAAAATGGAGAAGCTTGGTTTGTATGCGTCAGATCTAGATCTGACGGCTATCGGTGAAAGATGGGAGGCAGAACATCATCACCAACTCAGGACCTGTTTGATTCGCAGGATTTTGAAAATGCAGGAATAGGACATGGCAATATTACAAGTTTCAAACTGATATTACAAATGTTAGGAGTAATGCTGCACCTACGAAGAGGGAATTACTAGGAAGTTTACGTAAGAACTTTTGTTACTTTAGGTGGATGCAGCATTATCATACAAACTAAAATCTAACGCCCTGACAAGTCACTAATGGGCAAATAAGTTTTCGAGTCTCTGGCCACTTGATGTTTCAAAAACAAATTCAGCTTCTGCGGAGACTTTGTCATTTAGGCTTAGATGCTTGCGGTGATTAGCACACCATTCATTGTTGCGCCAGAGAACACCAAACCTCATTACCTTGAGCACACTTGCCTCCAGAACAAAGAACCTGGCCAATTTAATCTCAGATGTGCTGCCTCGGTAGGCGATCAAATCAATTTCTGTAAGATGGAGATCAAGGCATTCGATGAGATTGTTATAGTGCAGCACATTTTTCACTTTCGGGTAAGAGAACATATTAGAGCAGCTGGTTGCATAAGATTCTGTGTCATCAAGAGGTACCAATATCATTCGCTCATACGATAGGGTTGGCTGGCTAGTGATATTTTCTCTCTCTCTCTCTCTCTCTCTCTCTCTCTCTATGTTTCCTCTCATTTAACTAGGAGCACATGAAGAGCTTGGGCATTTGTTGCCTTCCACTATGTGGCCGATGCCATATTTTGCAAAAGTATGCCACATAATATGCATCGATGTCAAATCAAAAGATTTTGGCACCGGTCTCGCGATGTGAGAGAGTTGGCACCGTTGTGCACACAGACCCATATGTATAAACAAATCAATCAAACCAACTACACCAGCCTCTCACTCTCCCAAACAAGTGTTTTTTTATTGCCTCAGTCCTCTCTCTCACATGCAGTGTTTTTTCATTGCGTGAGTTAATTTGGCACCGGAGCAAAGTAGGTGATCCAGATTGGGGCACCAGGTGAGCAATGGAGGGGCATCGATGCCAAATGCATCACAAGTGAATTTGGCACATGTTTTGGCCTACATAGCCCACTTTTGTACTCCCTCCGTCCCAAAATTCTTGTCTTAAATTTGTCTAAATATGGATGTATCTAGTTACATTTTAGTGTTAGATACATATGTATCTAAACAAATGTAAGACAAAAAATTTGGGACGGAGGGAATACTCGCTCGTATTTAATATAAAATTTTGATCATAGATTTACCTAAGAAAATGCCAATGCATGTCACTAAAAATTACACCATTTGAAATTATGTTCAAATACGAATCCAACGATATACTTCTTAGTGACATGCATTAACATTTTGTCAGTTAAATCTATGGTCAAATTTTGATACTACAAAATTGGAAGAGTAAACCAGGACGGAGGTAGTACTTGCTCTTAGGGTAACCATAGAATTACTGGAGTAGTCTAAGTTACTTTCCACTATGACTAGCCTAGGCTACTATAGTAGTACAGGATAAAAATGATGCAGGTGATCATGTGAGGAAAAATACTAAAAACATTTCTTTTGGTGCAGTGCGTAGATGCAGTTTTGAACACTACACTTGTCATCGTAATTTGGGGAAATTACGAAAAAATTGAGCTACTTGTGATTACCGTTTACTTATAGGAAAGAAGTTTCACCTTGATGAGTAGCTTCTCCGTGCACGGAAAGCATGTAAGGAATCCAACAACTTGATCCAGATTGGGGCCGATAGATTTAGTGCTAAGATCTTCACTGTGCGCATGGACTGGGTCAAGCTTGTGGGAATCATTTTTCTGGAAGACGGTCGTAAATACATCAAGAAGAAATTTAAAAATGTGAATTTCAAGAAGACGGAGAAGAAGATGAGTGTTGAACCTGAACGATTACGGATCCAATAAAGAGTTCGGAGAATTTGGCAAACAAGTACACCAACGCTGTCAATTTCGGCGCGTCAATGACCCTGATTTTTGTTGGACCTTCTAGATCCGATACAAGCAATCTCTCAAGGAAAGGCGCATTCTCAATGACCATAACGTGGAACAAGTGGAGTGATCTCTTCCCAATTAATGTCTTGTTACGGGGCCAGCAAGACACATAAATCCATCGGAGATTCGTCGAGGCGATGTGGAGGCTAATGAACCCGTGGATCTACTCAAGACGAAGGTACTTGAGCGTAGTACAGCTGCGGAGCAGGTGCTCCATAGCCTTCTTCAAGATGACAACGTCGAAGAGGTCGAGCTGCTTGAGTTGAGGGAGAAGAAGGGCGGGCGCGACATTAATCTGGGGAAGATAGCAGGAGCTGAAGCTGGCGCGGCACAGTGTTGGCGTGAGGCGGAGCGCGGACGGCGGCAGAGAGCGACATCGTCCAGCTTCAAAGCTGAGCTCCTCGAGCTGATCTAGGGCGGGGGATAAGAACCACTCGTCGAACTTGGGTTGGACCTTGCAGTTGGTACTGAACATGCGGATGTCAAGGTGTCTGGCTGGCCCAGGGTGCGATGAAAGGATCTTGGAGATTGCGGCCATGCGTTTGCAATCCCGTTCTGCGAAGGCAGCCGCCGACGGTGAGATTGAGGGGGCCTTAGCGTCAAAGAGGCGCCACCGCCCGGAGAGCGAGGGCAGTCCGCACGGCAGATTTGGTGGGGAGGAGGCCGATGATGTGAGCAGCATGTCATCGGGGAGGCTGTTGATGAAGTCGAGCTCGCCGGATGCGGTTTTAGCTCGAGCCGCCACCGCTTGTTGGCTGTCTTGCCGTCCATCTCAACCGTGGCGGCAGCCGGTGTACACGTCTTTGGTGTGTGTTGTGTCTTTGGGTGTGCGCGAGTCGTCCTTACATGCATGCCGCCCGTGGTGGTGAATTGTCTTGTGAGGTCCTTCGCGCGCAAGTAGTTTGTCCTCAATGCACCCTCAATTTACTAGTGTGCGGGGTGCTACCCTGAGTGGTTTCAACTTTGTTTACTTCACCGCGTGTCAGATGGGCCTCTACTTTACTTATTTTCACCCACTGCCACATGGGCGGCCACGAAGATCTGAACACGGTGACAAGGCAGCATGTGGATTGGTTGACGGTCAACTAAACAATATCTGGAGCTATCTGGCTGACACAGTGAGCGTATAATCCATCGGTATAGAGAGTTCGAGTGAGAGGGGAGGCCCGTGAGAGATAGCAGAGAGAGAGAGAAAGAGCTACTCCCTCCGTTCGATAATGTAGTTCCAACATTTTTTTCTAAGTCAAACTTTTGAAACTTTGACCAAGTTTATAAAGAAATTACTTATATCTACAATACCAAAGATTAATGATAGTATGAAGTAAGTACATGTTGTGATGAATCTAATGATCGTTCCAGATGTAAATGTTTTTCTCCACATATACCTGGTCAAACTTTTCTAAGGTTTGACTTTTCAAAACATCCATATTCTTATGGACGTGACAGAGTCCCTAACTAGAGAGAGAGAGAGAGAGAGAGAGAGAGAGATTGAGAGTGAGTGAAAAAAGTGTGTGTGCGTGTGTGAAAGAGACATGGACAACACATGATAAAAGTAGAGAAAAAGCATGCACGTCTTGTGCAAACATATCACACATGCATCTTCGACAACGGAGGCAAGGTGAGGAGATAGTGTGTGGTTGTTTGGAACCGAGAGAGCAAGACCCCTAGCACGTGGCCAAGAGGGGTCTGACAAACAAGGGAGAGAGGTCGAGAGAGGCGTACGGAGAAAATGCAGACATGGGGAGGAGAGAGTGTATGTTTGTCATAGAGAGATCCCACGGAGATCGTGATGCGACTACATGGGTTGGAGATCGAGTGACAAGGTGTGTGTAGCGATAGAAGATGCCCCGAGAGATATCGAGATAGACGTATGGATGGAAGGAGACAATACGTGTGTTCCTGATGGCTAGTAAGAGATAATCATACTTAGGAGGGGGGAGTGCTTGCGCCTATGATGGAGTGAGGGATTATGGTACTTAGGGGGGGTGTGTGTCACAAGGAGAGAGAACAAGGGCGGAGAGTGTTGGATGGGTCTATATGAATAGCCTTGGCCGAACATGTGTATGTGTGAACTAGGGAGATATAAGGCCAGTTTGGCTTGTGTCTGATCATCTTTTGCCTGGCGTAGGGTTGTGGCTGGATTTCATGCTCGCTTGTTTGGTTGCTACCCTGTGAAAAAGAAAGCCCGCCTGGCCTGGGTTCCCTTGCACTTTGATTAGCCTGGCTGAACTCTAGACACTGCAAGTAGCCTGGCCCAGGCGACCGATTTCGAACGCCTAGTCGTGCCTGGTCATGTGGACACGAGGCTAACAACAACATGGATTGATATTAGCACTAAATAATTGATGCATGGATTTATTGATGGGACGTGGATGCTTTGCACGGGCGGGCATGAACCAAGCAACTTGACACCACACAAGCCTGGCCAGGCAGAAATATTTTACATCTCACGTCCACACCAGACAGTACCGTCCATCAAGGCAGGAGGGTCAGGTCACGAGCCAAACTGACCAATAAAGTTTGAGAGAGATTGAAGAGCCCCGATAAGGCTGAGTGGTGCGTCAGATAGCTGAGAGGGGGAAAGAGATATTCCATCCGCTCGATAATGCAGTGCGTGTAAATTTTTTAGAAGTCAAACTTTGATCAGGTTTACGCAAATGTTATTTATATCTACAATACCAAAGATACATCATACAAAACTACATCTCATGGTGAATCTAATGGTATATGTTTGCCGTACTAGATGTAATTCTTTTTCTCCACGTACATGGTCAAACTTTGTGATGTTTGACTTTTCAATAAATCTATATGCTATGGACCGAGGAGAGTGCCTCAGTCGAGACAAATCAAGTGCGTGTGAAGGAGAATGAGTAAGTGTGCAAAAAGAGTATGTGTGTGAAAGAGAAAGTGACAATAAACGATAAATTAGAGAGAGAGAGTGTGTTTTTCGTATCATATGCGAACATATCACGCACGCATCTCCGAGATGGAAAAGCGAGGCGAGGAGATACACGAAGATAGCTAGTGTGTGATTGTTTGCAACAGAGAGAGACACCCCTGTAGCAAATGTCCAATAGAGGTCTGGCCAACAAGGAACAAAGGTCGAGAGGGACACATGGATGGCATGGGCGCATGGGGAGGGAGAGGGTGTGTTTGTGATAGAGATCCCATCGAGATCGTGAGGGACTATATGGGTGGGAGATCGAGGAGTGCGTGCACGATAGAAAGATGCCCGAGAGAAATAGAGATAGACCATGCACATGTTTGTGATGGAGACTAAGATTAGCTAGTCATATACATATAGGGGGACTGCGTGTGCCTACAATTGAGTGAGAGACCATCATACTTGGCTAGTTGGGCATGAGATTGTGTGTGTGCTGCGTGTGAGATGGAGAGAGAGAACAAGGGGAGAGATAGAGTTTTAGATGGGCCCTGCTCAGTGCAGTGAGATATGCATGTGTATGTGTGACCCAGGTGGATGGAGAGTTTGAGAGAGGGGGGGAAGAGCTCCGAGAAGACATAGTGGTGCGTGAGAGAGTTACGGGCAAAGAGCCAAGGAATTTGTGTGCGTACGATGAGTGCACCGAAGGTATCTAGCTTGGACTAGCTAGAGTATCATACATAGTGTGCGAGAGAGACCTATAGATGGTGTATATATGCATGCGAACTAGAAAGACCCCCCTCCCCCACACACACACACAGAGAGAGAGAGAGAGAGATGGAGAGAAAGGGAGAGGGACCAACAATGTTTTTGTGTCGGATGCGTCTTGACAGAATTGAAGATTGTCGGCGAGAGAAAGAGAGAGAGAGAGAGGGAGAGAGAGAGCGAGCGAGAGAGAGAGAGAGAGAGAGAGAGAGAGCGAGAGAACTGGAGTCCAGGAGAGGGGGAGGTCGCGTTTTGTGCATCAAAGACTGATATAAACCATGTTTCCATATAAACTTGCATTCAAATATTTAAATTGGAGAACATGTTATGCGCAATCCACACATGAACGGATATATGCGTGTATCAAACAAGTTCATTAATTTGACTTTCAACATGTTCATGGAGTACTATAATATTGTACAACATGCTACTTGATTGAGGTGTTCAATTTTGGATTTAGTTCACTATTTTGGCCCTCTTGAGCAGGCTATTTCATTGAATCGAGATATTTCATTTTGGGTTTGATTCGCGTTTTTGAGTGGGTCAACTATTTGTCATATAGTAAATCGCTAGCAACGAGCATGTAAAAACACATTACTACCGACAATCATCTCTCCATATAAAAAATAAGTGGCAAGCTAATATTTCAAAATTTGATCCGAATTGACTTGGTAAGGTAGGCGTGGATGCTCGTTCTCCCAAAATTTGAACGAACCGTTAAACATCCTCTCTGCTTTCGATGGAATTCGCCGAGCAAATAAATGGGAGGCGATGAAATTACCGTCCTATGTGGGACACGCATCAATTGGCCCGTTGTACATCGAGGGTAGGTTCGTAACTTCATCCAAGCGCGCCTTCTCCTCGGCCGAAATGACATGTGCCAAATAATTCATAAACCATGGTCGGCAAAACACGCTCTCCTCGCCTGAAATAGCTCGCGCCCACTATTTCAAAACACGCTCTCCTCGCCCGAAATCGCTCGCGCCCACTATATTTCAAAACACGCCCTCCTCGCCCGTAATCGCTCCTGCCCACTATTTGGGGAGAAGCAAAGTTATTCTACTATCCCCGACCCTCAGTACACAGACCCAAGCCGAGAAGCCTATAGGCAAGGGTAGAACTGTAACTCCCCCTCACATTTCAGACAAATGCGTCTGTAAGACATGGTTCCACTCCCCTCCCAATCCCCCCCCCCCCGCCCGCTCCCATTCATACCTCGTGGGCGCCAAATCACCTTCTCCCCGGGAAGCTCCCGTCTCCCGATCCGTGAAACCTCAGCCCCACCTCCATGGCGCCCCCCCGGCACCAATTTCACAGCCGCTCTCCTCCCTAATGCGGAGGCGTTGTCCATTTGCCGTCGTGCCTTTGGGCGTGTGCCTCTTACTCCGTCTTCTTTGGTGTTACCTCGGCAACGGCCGCGTGAACCATACCGGAGCGATTCACCCCGCCGTTGTTCACGGCGCCGGGCAACTCCAACCCGGATCCGTCGAGTCACAGCCTTTGCTTCGGCGTAGCCATCGACCGTCGCGACATCGCTCTTTCCCTGCCGCCGGTCGCCACCGCAACCGCGCCGGCCTCACCGACTCGGCAGCTGGACCTGCCTACTTCACCATGCCGCCAGATAGGTCGCACCCTCATCTCAAATCACTTTATTTAGGCGTCAGTTGTCTGAATTTTATTCTGGGCCAATCGATTCCCAATGGGAAGCAGCACCCCTCGAGGCGGCGGAGCTCCTAGGCTGCCGGTTGGCTGGTGTCTAACGTAAGGGTGCGGGGCCGCAAGTTCGCCGTGGAAGCAGCGCTTAGATGGCTATCTTTTAGAGTTTTGTGGGTTGAAGTCTTGCCGCCGGAGATCTGGATGTGAGGAGTCTTTGTGGATTGGCCCGGGCGGCGCAACCACAACGGTCTTGGTGGGGGCGGGGAGTGAGGTTTTGGCCGGGGCCACGGACAGCGGAGGCAGGCTGCTCTGCTGTTGGTCGCGGGCTCTTCGGGGAAGATTCCGAACAGTGTCAGCCGGGAGGCACAAGACGGCCAGCTATCCGGCGTAGATCGGACAGTGCCAAAATAAAATAAAATCGTGTGACCCCAATTTAGTCTTCAGTCAACAGACGTGTGACCACTCTCGTACCTTGTTGTTGATCTCTTAGTGTATTTCTTCAGATCAAAGAGATATGTCGTTCTTAACATTATGCGTTATCTGCATCTTCAGACACACCGTCTTCCGACTCACCGCAGCTGCTCCAACAAGGGAAGCATACACCAGAAGGGAGCTATAGTCCCCACTCAACAGTTCCCTGCATCGAATGCGCGTGCCGGACATGGACAGCCACAATAATTGCAGGGCCATCGACAAGTCAGCACATGATGCTCACTTCTATGAATGGCAGCCAGATAGGTTGTACCCTCATCTTACTTGTGTGCAACATTTATGGCTTTGTTATTCATCTAAGCATGGAAAATAGATCATCACATTCACTGTATATTCATGCTGATCTCTTACGGGTCTTGTTCAGGAGTTAACGTTGTTCCATAGTTCAGCTAAGATACTTGTTCTTTAGGTAACGCAGTTCCATAGTTATCATCCATCAGCCAATGCTATCCCACAGGCTGGTGATTATAGTATTATACCACTTCTAGTATTACCTATGTTGTTCTTTAATACTTTTGTGTGCCATCTAGTTAATCTCGAGTACAAACGATACATATTCTATAGCTTTCATCATGTTCTCCCTTTAGTTTATGAGACACTGTTGGTGCTAGTTAACCCCAGTCCTACTATTTATGTCGTCTCCTCTGAGCACTCATTACATAAATCTAACTACTAGTTGTCTTCCATGCATGTCAGATATAATTGCACACATTGATATATCCACAAGAACCTCACGGAGCAATGTAAAGGCCAATAAACTTGATGTCAATGATACCCAATATGATGGAACATGTAAAGGCAGTTCTTTAGAAGACTTGCAGAAAGATGATGAATCCTCTTCACCCCACAAGGTCCTTGCTCTAACTTGGCATGTGATATGGGAACAACATGCATATAATGTCCTGGAGTGTATCTACTCTGTTGCAATGCCATGTGCTTAGCATGCTGATCATGCATGTAAATATGTCATGCCTTCCTTTTTTTCAGTACCTATTCCATTCATGATAACATGTTTTCAAATTCAAGTACTGTCATTCTACTCTATCGCAATGCCATCTGCTTAATTTGGACATCATGCTTTTGAATATCTTATGCATTGTTATTCATCAGTATGTACTTCATCTGTCTACCATACCATGTTTTTTTACATTGAAGTGTTGTTCTAGTGCTCTGTTGCAATGCCATCTTATTTTCCCAATCATACACGTGTATGTTGCCTTAGTTATTTCTGTACGTATTCCGCTAGCATACAGTTTTACATTCAACTAGTGTTTTTTTTGCTGTGTTGTCCTGTCGTATCCCTAGCTCTTACACCATACTCCCTCCGTCCGGATTACATGTTGCCGAAATGGATAAAAAAGGATGTATCTAGAACTGAAATACGCCTAGACCCATCCATTTTTTCCGGCTAGAGGGAATACATGTCAATATGTCATGCCTTTCTATTCTTGATTACCTATTCCATCTCTCTGCTTTGCATGTTTTATAATTAAAGCACCATTCTTCTATACAAGGCATGCAAGGGGAAGACGACTATGTTAGAATCTGAAGGGTTACAAACAAGGCCTTTGCAAAAGATCCAAACGGCAGGAGATAATAAACCAACTGCAGTTTTTATAGAGACTGCTCCAAAGACAGAGAAACCCAACTCCCTCGATAATAAGCGATTCCGGTGGCCAAAGAACTAGTCCGCTCCAGTCCAGCAAAAATATGTCAACTCAATTATAAGAAGCGTGTGCATATCCTTGCATCATGAAATTTCATAGCATGCTGATCATCTTTTCTACATGTTTCTTACCCATCTCTCTTTTAGAAAATAAGCTTAACAAATAGAAGATTTTCTGCAATGGTATCGTTTATGAGGAAAGATTCTTGCAGGAATTCTCTGTGCTCCAATGTAGATGTAAGTACCTGTTGTATATCACTATATTTTTACATTAGCATGTATTTTGTTAATCGACGTGAATCCAACCTTTATCTGATCTAAATTAAGTTGTAGCAAAATGTATGATTAAAGGCCACAATGTTGATTTTTGGAAGGAAAACTGCCTGGTAGTTTTGCATCCTGAGCTGCATGAGTGTACTATCTCATATCAGTGGGTTTGAATACTTTGGTTCTGCAGTGGGTGTTTAGTGCTTTTTTTCTTGTGTTGTCTGTCAGATCCCTAGCTCTTACATCATACTCCCTCCATCCGAATTAAATGTCGCAGAAATGGATAAAACTGGATGTATCTAGAACTGAAATACGCCTAGACCCATCCATTTATTTCCGGATGGAGGGAATACATGTCAATATGTCATGCCTATCTATTCTTCAGTACCTATTCCATCTCTGTTGTAGCATGTCTTATAACTGAATCACCATTCTTCTATATAAGGCATGCAAGGGGAAGACGGCTATGTTAGAATCTGAAGGGTTACAAACCAGGTCTTTGCAAAAGATCCAAACGCCAGGAGATAATAAACCAACTCCATTTTTCATAGATATTGCTCCAGGATAATAAGCAGATTCCAGTGGCCAAAGAACTAGTCCGCTCCAATCCAGCAAAAGAATGTCAACTCCATTCTAAGAAGCGTGTGCGTATCCTCGCATCATGAAATTTTATAGCATTCTGATCATATTTTCTACATGTTTATTACCCATCTCTCTTTTAGAAAATAAGGTTAAACGATACAAGACTTCCTCCATTGGGATCGTATTCAAGGAAAATATCTTGAGGAATTCTACGTGCTCCAATGCTGATGTAAGTACACTGTTGTATATCACTATATTTTTACATCATCATGTATTTTGTTAATCGGCGTGAATCTAACCTTTATCTGATCTAAAATTAGTTGTAGCAAAATGTTAAAGGCGCCAATGTTGATTTTTGTAAGGAAAACTGCACAGTAGTTTTGCATCTTGAGCTGCATGAATGTACTATCTCATATCACGCACATTACTGAATTGTAGTGCTTCTCTGGTTGCCCGTTCATTCATTGTGTCAATGTTGCTTTCGTATTACCTTACCTGGCTGATGATAGCTGTGCCATATTGTGTTAATTTGGTGTAGGGCGTAGTTGCCCAAACGTTCGTTGTGTCAATGTTGCTTTCCTATTATCTGACTTGGCCAATGATAGCAATGCTAGTGTGTTAATTTTGTGCGAAATTCTTTGAAGATAAGAAGACAAACTCTACGAAAGCAACAAAGGCAACCCCATTGTTTCTTTCCGATAAATCTAGGCTAGGTAATATGGCAATAACTCATGATTAATCTGTTTCGTTCCGTCCTAATTTATGTTATGATGCGATGGTCGAGACACTCTCCACTATCAATAATACAAGCACTGCCAAAATCGCCATCTAAATTTGTTCAAGATCCTCATCTCGAATGCAACGGAATAAATGTATGTTTGGGAACCAATTAATGGCTGAAGCAATGATGGAAATGGTGGATGAATCAGAGGTGCAGAGTCGTGCGACACAACAACTGATCAATGTTTTCAGAGACAGTGTAGCAAAGCAGCAAGAACTTGCCCACATGCTTATGGGCGTCATATGTGCTGAGGTTGCACATTGTGACGTTGTAGATGGTTAGGTTCTGCTCATTTATTTGCACTGGCATCAATCTTTGATTGCCCAGTGGATGTAATTTCATGTAATATATCTTTGGATGTGCAACTTTATTCCCTGTATGCCGTACCTTTGCTCGTCGTAATGGTCTCGAATTATCTAATTTGGCCTAAAGACATGAACGAACTTTAGTGGGCCCATTAAGTTAATGGGTCATTACTAGGCCGAAAGTTAATGGTCCGCCCTCTTACCTCCCGAATTAGATTAACGAGCCCGACATCAAAGCGGGCAACAAGTGGCCCCAATTTATTTCACGGGTCGTTAACGAGCCGTTACTAAGTTTGGGCTACATATGGCCCAACTATCTTTATGAGGCCTTTAGCAGGCCAAAGAGGCAATGAGCTTGTCTTTGGACCATGAAGAGCATGGGCCGCTAAGGCCGAAAAGTCGGTCGTATTGTAAACGGCCCAAGCGTATTGTGGGCCTTTAGCAGGCCGAAAGAGAAATGGGCTGGTATTGGACCATGAAGGGCATGGGCCGTTAAAAGGCCAAAACTAAGGTCCGACTACAAATGGCCCAACTCATTTATGGTCCGTTAACAGCCGAAAGGCACACAGGGCGAAATTATTTAACACTTAAGCAGGTCGCTAAAAGGCCAAAACTCTGGTCTGACTACAAATGGCCCAACTGATTTATGGGTCGTCAACAGTGAAAGTGACACCGGCGAGAAATTGGCCCAACACTTAAATGGGCCGCTAAAAGGCGAAACTCAGGTCCGACTACAAATGGCCCATCAGATTTATGGGCCGTCAACAGGCTGAAAGACACACCGGGCCGGCAATTAGCCCAACATTTAAATGGGTCGCTAAAAGGCCGAAAGATGTACATCCTGAAAATTGGCCCATCCATTAAATGGGCCGTTAACAGGCCGAAACCTCAGCGGGCCGATATTGAGCCCAAATATATAGCGGGCTGTTAATGGGCTCGAACTGACGACGGGCTGCAATGGTGTCAAATCTTTAATGGGCCATTAACGGGCCGAATTGGCACATCTCGTATGGGCCATGGGATTAAATGGACCTGACGCAAGTAGGCCTTATATGGGTCGTCCTGCTAATTTTTACTGGGCCGGCCTTTTTCACCATAATGGGCCACTGTTGGGCCATGCCACGTGTCTACCTATCATAGGCGCCTCCTGTCCAATGAGTGGATGACATCTGTCCCAACGGTGAGGCAACACGTGTTTTCTGCGGCCAATGATGATTTTACACGTGGAAAATCCCCATTGGTCTGGGCTGTTAACGGGTTATCGGATCCAAAAGCGGACCCGATAGCTTAACAGCGTTAGATTCTGATGGATGCCATGTGTCGGTCACCCTTGGCGAAAGCACTTCTTTGTGCCAGCGATTTATCGTCATGGAAGTGGACACTTCCGTGATGATAATTTTGGTAACGTCATGGAACACTTCTACGACATCACAGGTATGACTATCTTGATTCTATCATAAATTTGTCATCGATGTACATGCATGACAAAAAACACGACCTACTGTGACAAACACGTACCATCACGGAAGTGTATTTTTTTTTGTAGTGCTACTTATTACTTTCCAATGCCTTCCCCAAGGCCCAAACAATGGTGAAGTGTCTTGTAGTCGCCGTTCACATAACACCACTAGAAGAAAGACAGCATACATCTCATCAAAATATTGAACGAATACCAAATTCACATGATTACTTATAACAAGACTTCGCCCATGTCCTCAAGAACAAACGTAACTACTCACAAAGCATATTCATGTTCATAATCAGAGGAGTATTAATTACAATGAAGGATCTGAACATATAATCTTCCAACGAATAAACCAACTAGCATCAACTAGTCAACACTACTAGCAACCCACAGGTACCAATCTAAGGTTTTGAGACAAAGATAGGATACAAGAGATGAACTAGGATTTTAGAGGAGATGGTGCTAGTGAAGATGTTGATGGCGATTGACCTCCTCTCGATGAGAGGACTGTTGGTGATGACGATGGCTTCGGTTTCCCCTCCCGGAGGGAAGTTTCCCCGGCAGAACAGCTCCACGGAGCCCTAGATTGGTTCTGCCCAAGTTCCGCCTCGAGAAGGCGGCGCTTCGCCCTGAAAGCTTCCTTCTGATTTTTCCAGGTCAAAAGACACCATATATCAGAAGATGGGCATCGAGGGCCTGCCAAGTGGCCCACAAGACCGGAGGGCGCCCCTAGGGGGTAGGGCGCGCCCTCCACCCTTGTGGATGGCAGGTGGGCCCCCTCTGGTGCTTTCTTTGCCCAATATTTTTTATATATTCCAAAAATATTCTCCGTGAAGTTTTAGGACTTTTGGAGTTGTGTAGAATAGGTCTCTAATATTTGCTCCTTTTCCAGTCTAGAATTCCAGTTGTCGGCATTCTCCCTCTTCATGTAAACCTTATAAAATAAGAGAGAAAAGGCATAAGTATTGTGATATAATGTGTAATAACAACCCATAATGCAATAAATATGAATATACAACCATGATGCAAAATGGACGTATCAAATCCCCCAAGCTTAGACCTCACTTGTCCTCAAGCGAAAGCCGAAATCGAAAAATATGTCCACATGTTTAGAGATAGAGGCGTCGATAAAATAAAATACAGACATGAGGGCATCATGATTATCTTTAGGACAACAACATATATTGCCATATGATTTCTTATGCTAAAGTAACAATTCATTCACAAGGTAAAGCATGAATTAGAAACTTCATTGAAAACTGACGAACTATGATCTCAGTCATTGAAGCAATTGCAATTTATCATAACATCGGAAAGAGTCAATTCAAGAGCTTTTCAGCAAGTCCACATACCCAACTATCATTTAATCTTTCACAATTGCTAACACTCACGCGATACTTATGGGTTCAAAGTTTCAATCGAACACAGAGAAAGATACGGGCTTATAGTTTCTCCTCCCAACCTTTTACCTCAAGGGTAATGTCAACAATAATACTTTATGAAAACCTACATCCGAGTGGATATATATATATACATACATACATATATATATATATATATATATATATATATATATATATATCCGGATCTCTCCAACACATAGTGTCGGTGTACTAGAGTAGGGGTACCCTAGTATCCCGACCTTGTGCACGGCAGGCGATTCTGACCCTCATGGCAAGGCTTACCGGGTGACCGCCAAGGTCCTCCGTGGTTCCTTTGGAGCCATTCAAGAACAAAGTATTCAAGCCAAGGAGACAAGGCCCGGCAAGAGGAGCTTGCGGAAGGCCACCCAAGGCACCTAGGAGACAAGGCCCCGGCAAGAGGAGCTTGTCGGGAAGGCCCGGTGAGCGACAAGCTTCCGGATGCGACAAGACAACAACCGCGGCAAGGCGCTTGCCGCGGCAGACCACCACTATGTACCTGCGCTCCAGCACATCCACTAACGTGTCGTCCTGGGACCTTTCGGTAGCCAGCGTGGCAGAAAACCGTCTTGACCCGGTGAGCCTTGATGTGGCGGCGACAAGATTGCCATCGTGGCAAGCGGTGGCGCCCTGAAGGTCCCTTTCTGCCTTTGTTAGGGCGACGTGAGCGGGCATTTAATGCCTTTGTCCCCTACCGTCAGGGTTAGGTATGATACACTGTACAAATAGTTGTACCAACCACTCCTTTTCCATTTTTACCCTTGTCTACGTTGCCACCTGTCGGAGACCCCTTTAGCATATAAAAGGAGGCCCATGCGCAATGTAGGATGGGGGATTCGGGGAGGTTGGAAAAGGGTTCGAAAAGGTTCGAAGCCAGAGAACACTCACGCTCGGTCTCGTTAGCAGCTTGTGTGTACTGTAGCACTCAGCGCTCCTGAGCAAGAACTCAATACACTCAGACATGCAGCAGTAGGAGTGTTATCTCTCCGGAGAGCTCCGAAGCTGGGTAAACTGCTCGTGTGCTTCACCTCGATCTGCTCTTCGTCGACCTCGCCCCCCGCTTGAACCGAAAGGGGCTCGGTCCGCCGGTCCCATAGGTGTTTGTGGGCGAGATCAGCTTCCCGACATCTTTGGCGCGCCCGGTAGGCGTCGAGATTGTGTGAACCTGATCCGGCGTCCACACGAGCTAGATCTTCATCATCTTCATCGACATGCCACCGAAGAAGAAGGCTTCGGCGGCAGATGTTCCGTCCGCGTTGAACCCACCACCACCAGAGCAAACGGGAGGTGGGGTAGACGCCGGTGGAAGAATGGACGTCGACGGGGGAGCCCACGGTGCTGCCAAGTCCAAGGACAAGGCTGCGCAGACCTCGGCGTCCGTACATGCACCACGCCCGTCTCAGGAGGCGCGGGACCAACAGCGTCATGGTATTCACATCGCCATACGCTCGATTGGACCAAGATCAAGCTGGTGGATTTCGGAGTGCTCAAGGCCAGCATGCACGCCAACATGCCGGCACGAGCGAGGCACGGTCGCTTGGACGGGATACTGCTCCTTCTAACATAGTTAGAAGTCCGAGCATATCCCGCTCCTCGCGCCGTTCGCCACTGCCACCCACCACTCCAGCAGAAGCCTTGGCGAGAGCTCAACTGCTCCTAGATTACCCTCCAACAGCCGACAAGGTCGATGAATGGAGGGCCACCATTCAGAGTCTCATCGGCTTTGCCAACGGCGACACTCCGCGGCAGCCGACTACATCACTGCCGTGGCAAGACTGCAAAGCACGAGCCGATGGCGACGAAACCGGTGGGGGTGCAACCACCATGCACTCTCCGCCCCGAAGGCCAAGATCGCCGACTCGCCGGATCAACCTCGACAGTGACTCCACCGCATCATCGGATCCACGAGCTCGTCACGATCAGCGCCGAGTTCTTCACGAACGACAAGAAAGACGCTCAAACTTCGCATCGGCGCCCGAAGAAGAAGCGCGGCGTCAATCCGACCAGCGCGCTGGGCCCTCTGTCGACATGCAAGCGCCAGGGGAACTAGGTGACTTGCCGTACGCGGTAGGTTGCCCTGCGTTCACTCATGAGCTACGGCAAGTCCAGTGGCCCAGCAAGAAGAATTTCAAGCCAGACGTACCAGAGAAGTACGACGGCAAGACGCATCCGTCGGAGTTCCACAGCATCTACACCATCGCGATGCAAGCTGCCGGGGGGCGAGACGACAAGATCCTGGCCAACTACTTCCCGCTGGTGCTCAAGCCCAATGTCAGATCCTGGCTCATGCACTTGCCGGACAACTCCATATCCTCTTTGGCAGATCTATGCCATCAGTTCTCGACGCCTTTACAGGCGGCCAGAAGCCCCATGGCCAAGAAAGCGACCTTCATCTTCTCACCCAGAAGGAAGGAGAGCCCCTGCGCAAGTACATTCAGAGATTCACCACAGACAAAGACAACATCCCAGATGTCCACCACCGCCTTGATGTCAGCGCGTTCCATCGAGCGTCGCGAAACCGCAGATCGCGGAGGAGATGGCGATGTGCAAGATCGAGAGGCGTCGGTGAGCTATATGCCACAGCCAACAAGTGTGCACGTCTTTGAGGAAGGAGGAGACTCCGGAGAGAATCTGAAGCGGGAGGATCGATAGTGAGGAGACCGCCCGGCAAAGAAAAACCGGTGGCGGAACAACAGGAAGAAGAAAGGCAAAGATGTGCTAGTTGTTGAGCAGTCCGGCAACGGAGGTGGCGCCAAGAAAGCCAAAGCTGGTAGCTCCGGCAAGGAGGTTGCCGCTGGCACCAACTGCCAGGCTGTGGCGGTCGTCGACAAGCGGGACGGCTCCAACAAACAATACTGTAGAGTATGAAGGTTTGCTTGCCGGTCTCAGGATCGCAGTAGACCTTGGGATCAAGAAGCTCATTGTCAGGGGTGACTCACAGCTTGTCATCCGCCAAGTGAACAAGAGTTATCAGAGTCCGTTGATGGAACCTTATGTTGATGAAGTGAGAAAGCTAGAAGAGCACATTTAAGGCCTACAAATTGAACATCTTCCAAGAGCTCGAAGCGACATTGCCGATGGCACATCGAAGAGCGCTACGCACTTAAGTTACACAATGGAACCAGGGATTTTTGTGCTCAAGCTGACTCAACCGTCTGTAACGCCATCAACCGGACAGAGCAAGAAGAGGAAGTTGATCTCTGGTGACTATTTTCCGGCAGAGCTTCCCAAAGTCGCCGTCAAGAAGGTCCCCAAGATCAACACCAAGAGTGCTGAGGAGCAGTCTGCTCCGACAAGCCCTATGGTTTGTTTCGTTGAAGCAAACGCTCCCGACAAGTTTTGCTCCGGCAAGCTTGTCGGGGAACGTCAACTCGGCTGAGCCGCAGTTCTCGCTGTGGAAGCAGATGTTCCCGCAGCAGCGAGATGTGCCTTTAGTCCTTGTTGTCGAGCCGCAAGCTCCAAAGATGGGCACAGCAGATTGTCCGTTTCCTTCGAGACGGAGAACTTCCGAAGAGCAAGAAGAAGCGAAAGAGTAGCCCGGCGGTCAAGTATGTACCGGTTTGTCGACAACACACTTTATGCGAAGAAGACTCAACGGTGTGAAATTGAAGTGTATTCACCGGGAAGACGGACAAAAGCTGTTGGCGAAGATACATGGAGGCATATGTGGTCACCACATTGGCGCCAGAGCACTTGCCGACAAAAGCGTTCCGGCAAGGTTTCTTTTGGCCGACAGCCCTCCGGGATGCAACTGCACAAGTAACCAAGTGTGAAGCGTGCGATTCCATTCCAAGCGAATACACCAGCCAGCTCAAGCTCTCGGGCGATCCCTTTATCCTGGCCATTTTCGTGCAGGGCTCGACATCCTCGGCCCTTTTCCCGAGCTGTCGGGAGCTTTGAGTACTTATGCGTTTCAATCGACAAGTTCACAAAGTGGCGGAAGTGGAAGCGATGAGGAAGGTGACAGCACGATCGGCGATCAAGTTCTTTAGGTCGATTGTTTTCCGTTTGGAATCCCTAACAGGATCATCACCGACAACGGCACGCGCAATTCACGAGCCGCACCTTCATGCAAGACGTCCAAGATCTTGGCGCCAAGGTGCGCTTCGCTTTTGTTGCTCATCCGAGAAGTAACGGTCAAGCGGAGAGGGCGAATCTTTGAAGTCTTGCGGGCTCAAGACCAGAACTTTCGACAGGCTGCACAAGTGCGGAAAGAACTGGATTGAGGAGCTGCCGGTGGTTCTTTGGTCGATCAGGATGACGCCAAATCTAGCCACTGGCCAAACACCTTTCGCTCTAGTCTATGGAGCAGAGGCAGTTCTCCCCACGGAACTCGTATACGGATCACTTAGAGTGCTCGCTTATGATGAGCTTGAGCAAGAGCAGTTGCGACAAGATGACGCGCTGCTCCTTGAGGAGGATCGTCTTGAGCTGCTTGTCACGAGCTGCTCGATACCGACAAGCTTTGCGCCGCTACCATAGCCGCAAAGTTAATGCGAAGTCTCGAGGAAAGGCGACCTTGTTCTTTGGCGCGTTCAGTCCGCCAAGAATTCCAACAAGTTGACGCCGAAGTGGGAAGGCCCTTACCGGGTGAAACGAGTCACTAGGCCTGGCGCTGTCCGCCTTGAGACCGGCATTCCGGTGAGCAACTCCTGGAACATTGAGCATCTTCATAAGTTTTACCCGTAGGGCGCGGTTGCCGGAACCTGTTCCGGCAACCACCTTTTGTACAAGTCTTGCCGATGTTGCATGTAATCCTTTGTACAAAGCTGGGCGCAGACCCCGTGCATAGGTAAAGCTAATGTGCTTCGCACATCTTGTCAATTTCATGCTTTCTACTTCTATTTTCCATGCGTTATCTGACACTTTGTGCAGCACCTACCCCCGGTAAGCAATAACGAGCCATAAGGCTCCATATCTTTATTTTCTCTTCTTTCTCTTTCTCAAAGAAAGGAAGGTTCCCTCGCACACAAGTTTGCCGGGGGGAGGAGAAGATAACGGTGTGGACCAAGCGTGGACCAAGCGTCGCTCGAGGAGGTTTCGCCTTACCGGAAGCGGGCGATGAAAAGCTAAGTTGCTAAAGTTTGAGCAATCAGTTTTAAAATTTTTAAGTTATTCTCCTCGAACGACCGTGCTTTGTATGGAAAACCTGTGCGCAGAGGAACCAACTCGTAGCTAGTTGCGCCCTTATTTTGTTTCGAGTCCGCTCAACAACTTAAGTGAGCTGCGACTAGTTGCGACAAGGTTTCTTGTCGGTAGCGGCACCGCCTTGACAGGCTCTTGGCGTCCGCACTCATCGCTCGCGGCCCAGGTGCCTGCGCCGACAAGTTCCCTAAAAGCGTAGGGCAAAAACATACAAAGGAAGGAATCAAGTAAAGGAAATAACATAGCAATCACTATCCGAAATAGAGTTATATTACAAGATAACTTGTCGCAGCTCTAATAGACCGTTCTCATAACATGACCAGCAGAGGCAAGAAGAAAAGAAAACGAGCAGCTCTTCATCAAAAGTTTCTCCTTCGGCCGGCGCCCTGGAGCTCGACGCCCATGGGAGCTTGATGAAGATGCCATCGCCCGCCTTCAAATAGGCGCCGGGCTGGGGCTCTTTGGAGCCTGACGCTGCAGCAGCGGCGGAGGGATCGGCGGTCGGCGTAGCGCCTGGCGCTCCTGCGGCCTCAGGGCCGTCAGTGCGATCGCCGGACCCCTCGCCAGCTTCTGCGGCGGCAGCTTTGGCGGCCTCTTCGTCGGCGGGCTCATCAGCGCCAGCTTCTTCTTCAATGGCAGCGGCGTCGTCAGTATTGCCGCACGCGTCCTCCTCGCCGGCGACCTCGATCTCCATTGGCTCTGTGGCGGATGGATCTGACGACCGGAAAATGAAGAAAAGTCAAGCAAATATTCAAAAAGAAAATCAGAAGAAGAAGAACACAAGGGAAGTTTTCAAGCAAGAGGATTACATGCTAGGGTCTGCAGTCATGGTCTCCACCACGAGGATCGCTGGTGCTGTCCCTTCTTGGAGAGATGTCGCTTGCGGAGAACTGCCCTTGCGGAGAAGTCTCCCTTGCCGGAGGCAGCTCCCTTGCCGGGAATCCTCCCTTGGCGGTGTAGTCGAAGCGAAGGCATGTCGGGGAGGCGGCTTGTGGCACTCCTGGTAAGGCTGCTCTGCTCCTACACAAATCAGCAGTCAGATATCAGCAAAGAAAGGGCACCCATGCACGCCTAACAGTAGGAAGTAAACCATATACTTACGCTGGGGGCTGCTTTGAGGAAGAGTTGCCGCGTCCGGCAAGATGGTCTTGGACGCGCCTCCTGCTGTCGCAGTGGGTTCGTCCTTGATGACAATCACCGGGGCCTTGGCTCTCTTCGACGCTCTCTGGGCCAGCGTCCTGAAAAGGAATGGGTTCAGAGTGAAGCAAATCAGATACAAGACAAAATGACAAACCGAAGAACTACAAGTACAGCAAAGAATCTTACTCTTCTTCTTCCTCGTCAGAGCTGAGCGTTGATCTCTCCCACGATGCCGCATTCGACGCGTGCCGTTCATGGAGGGCGTGGTGGGTCCGGAGTGAGTTACGGTGTAACCCAGGCCGCGCGTGCCCGTGCCCTGTTTTGGGCCTGGCCCAACAGTCTGTGACACCGTGTATGGCCGAGCCGGGGCTCTGTCGGTGTACTAGAGTAGGGGTACCCTAGTATCCCGAACTTGTGCAGGCAGTTGCAGCCCTCCGCGGCAAGGCTTACCGGTGACCCCCCAGGTCCAACGTGGTTCCATTTGAGCCAATCAAGAACAAAATATTAAATCCAAGGAGACAAGGCCCGGCAAGAGGAGCTTGCAGGAAGGCCACCCAAGGCACCTAGGAGACAAGGCCCGGCAAGAGGAGCTTGCGGGAAGGCCCGATGAGCAACAAGCTTCTGGACGCGACAAGACAACAACCGCGGCAGACCACCACTATGTACCTGCGCTCCAGCACATCCACTAACATGTCGCCCTGGGACCTTTCCAGGCGCGCGTGGCAAGAGGCCGTGCGGCCAGCGGAGCGCGGTGGCAAGCGGCGCTGACAAGATTGCCATCATGGCAAGCGGTGGCGCCCCCAACGGTCCCTTTACGCCTTTGTTAGAGGCGGCGTGAGCGGGCATTTAATGCCTTTTTCCCCTGCCGTCAGGGTTAGGTATGATACACTGTAAAAATAGCTGTACCAACCACTCCTTTTCCATTTTTACCCTTGTCTACGTTGCCACCTGTCGGAGACCCCTTTAGCATATAAAAGGAGGCCCATGCGCAACGTAGGATGGGGGGTTCGGGGAGGTTGGAAAAGGGTTCGAAAAGGTTCGAAACCAGAGAACACTCACGCTCGGTCTCGTTAGCAGCTTGTGTGTACTGTAGCACTCAGCGCTCCTGAGCAAGAACTCAATACACTCAGACATGCAGCAGTAGGAGTGTTATCTCTCCGGAGAGCTCCGAAGCTGGGTAAACTGCTCGTGTGCTTCGCCTCGATCTGCTCTTCGTGCGACCTCTGCCCCCCGCCGAACCGAAAGGGGCTCGGTCCGCCGGTCCCATAGGTGTTCGTGGGCCAGATCAGCTTCCCCGACACATAGTGCTTGCCAAAGGAAAAAAGTGTAAAAAGGAAAGGTGATGATCACCATGACTCTTGTATAAGGGTAGAAGATAAAAGTAAAAGATGTGCCCTTCGCAGAGGGAAGCAGAGGTTGTCATGCGCTTTTATGGTTGGATGCACAAAATCTTAATGCAAAAGAACGTCACTTTATATTGCCGCTTGTGATAAAGAACTTTATTATGCAGTCTGTCTATTTTATTTCTTCCATATCACAAGTTCGTATAAAGCTTATTTTCTTCACACTAATAGATCATACATATTTAGAGAGCAATTTTTATTGCTTGCACCGATGACAACTTACTTGAAGGATCTTAGTCAATCCATAGGTAGGTATGGTGGACTCTCATGGCAAAATTGGTTTAAGGGATGTTTGGAAGCACAAGTAGTATCTCTACTTGGTGCAAAGAATTTGGCTAGCATGAGTTGGAAAGGCAAGCTCAACATGTTGTATGATCCATGACAATACAACTTCTATTCGAATATAAGAAAACATAACCAATTATGTTGTCTTCCTTGTCCAACATCAACTTTTTAGTATGTCATATTTTAATGAGTGATCACAATTACAAAAGATGTCCAAGATAGCATATTTATATGTGAAGCCTCTCTTTCTTTATTACTTCCTATTAATTGCAACAATGACCAAAACCATGTTTGCCAACTCTCAACAACTTTTATTCATCATACTCTTTATATGTGAAGTCATTACTCTCCATAAGATCAATATATGATCTTTTTATTCTTTCTTTAATTTTATTCCCTCAAGATCATAGAACAAAAGCAAAGACCTCAACTCAAAACTATTGTTTCTTATAGATAACTCATGGACTCGATTACATAGATAGAGATCGAAATAAAAATCAAAGCTAGATCATACTAAAAACTTTATTCTATTTGATCAAGATATAACCAAAAGGATCGAACTAACAAAAGCGATAAAGATAAAGATGTGATGGTGATATGATACCGGGGCACCTCCCCCAAGCTTGGTAGTTACCAAGGGGAGTGCCCATACCCATGTATTTATGTCTCTTTCTTCGGAGGTGGTGATGTGATATTCTTGGCGATGATGCCCCTTAGGATGTGATTCTCTTCCTCGAGCTTATTATTTTGCTGCTTAGGATCCATTACTTCCTTGCAAAGTTTACCCATGACGGCTAGAGCTCCATTCACCCATGGATGTTTCATAGATGCGGGAGAAAAAGCAACACTCTTTTTCATATTTTCATAAGAGGGAAATCTAGCATTAGGAGGAATGACCGAATTTGGTATTGCTGAGCTCTGAAGTTCCTCTAGTATGAATCTAGTTTGAAGACGAGAGGTAACTTCTTGATCCTCCTCCATGGCATCCACCCTTTTCAAGTCAGCCTCCATTTCTTCCTCCGTTGATTGCCCGAAGTGGTCAGCTTCGTTGTACGCTCTTGGGCCCGGTGTTGGGTGAGATACCCGACTCTCACCGACCGACTCTTGCAAAGACATATTGCCCTAAATCTGCTGCAGAAACAGCTCAAAACAAAAACAGAGGATTTTGTCGTGGTACGGTGGTCAAAACCTTAGGGAGATTATATAATGAATTTTACCGACCAAAATAAGTATTGTGCAAGAAAACGAAGTCCGGAGAGCACACGAGGTGGCCACAAGGCAGGGGGGCGCGCCCAGGGGGTAGGGCGCGCCCTCCACCCTTGTGGATGCCTCGTGTCTCTTTCGGACTACTTTTAATTTTCCTAACTTTTTAAATATTCCAAAAACGGAGAAACATTGCTATTAGAACAGTTTTGGAGTCGGCTTACTTACCGTACCACATACCTATTCCTTTTCGGAGTCTGAAACATTCTGGAAAGTGTCCCTTATGTACTCCTCCGGGGTTATGGTATCAATTATATTTGCCTCAACATTTATGGGAGTACCTGAGATATAATGTTTGATTATTTGACCGTTTACCACCTTCGGATTTGTGCCTTCAGCGTTGTTGATTTTTATTGCACCGGAACGATAGACCTCCTGGATAATGTAAGGACCTTCCCATTTAGAGAGAACTTTTCCTGCAAAAAATCTTAAACGAGAGTTGTATAGCAAAACATGAACACCTACATTAAACTCACGCTTTTGTATCCTCTTGTCATGCCATCTTTTAACTTTTTCTTTAAACAACTTGGCATTCTCATAGGCTTGGGTTCTCCATTCATCAAGTGAGCTAATGTCAAATAACATCATGCTTTTCCATAAACCATTTTATACCAAGACATGCCAATAGGGTTTTTATAAGCAGTTCTATAAGCCCATAATGCATCATCAAGTTTCTTAGACCAATTCTTTCTAGATCTATTAACAGTCTTTTGCAGAATCAATTTAATCTGTCTATTACTCAATTCGACTTGACCACTAGACTAAGGATGATAAGGAGATGCAATTCTATGGTTGACATCATATTTAGCAAGCATTTTACGTAAAGCACCATGAATAAAATGTGAACCACCATCAGTCATTAAATATCTAGGGACTCCAAACCTCCAAAAAATAACTTCTTTAAGCAGCTTAATAGAAGTGTTATGATCAGCACTACTAGTTGGAATAGCTTCTACCCACTTAGTAACGTAATCAACAACAACTAAAATATTTGTATATCCATTAGAGGAAGGAAAAGGTCTCATATAATCAAAGCTCCAAACATCAAATGGTTCAATAACAAGTGAATAATTCATAGGCATTTCCTGACATCTACTAATATTGCCAATTCTCTGGCATTCATCACAAGACAAGACAAACTTACGAGCATCCTTGAAGAGAGTAGGCCAATAAAATCGGATTGCAATACCTTGTGTGTTGTTCTATCTCCAGCGTGGTGTCCTCCATAAGACTCGGAGTGGCACTTGCGTAAGATCTGTCCCTGTTCATGCTCAGGTACACAATTTTTAATAACACCAGCTACTCCTTTATAAAGGTGTGGGTCATCCCAAAAGTAATGTCTTAAATCATAGAAAAACTTTTTCTTTTGCTGGTATGTAAAACTAGGTGGTATAAATTTAGCAACAATGTAATTGGCATAATCAGCATACCATGGAGTATTATGAGAAGCATTTATGACAGCTAATTTTTCATCAGGAAAGCGATCATCAATAGGTAGTGGGTCATCAAGAACATTTTCTAACCTAGACAAGTTGTCAGCAACGAGGTTCTCAGCTCCCTTTCTATCAATAATATGCAAATCAAATTATTGTAACAAGAGAACCCATCTAATAAGTCTAGGTTTAGCATATTTCTTTTCCATAAGATATTTAATAGCAGCATTATCGGTGTGAACAGTTACTTTGGAGTCAACAATATAAGATCTGAACTTATCACAAGCAAAAACAACTGCTAAAAATTATTTTTTAGTAGTAGCATAATTTCTCTCGGCACTTTCTAGAGTTTTAGCATAATTAATGACATTTAATTTATTATTAGCTCTTTGCCCTAGAACAGCACCAGCAGCATAATCACTAGCATCGCACATAATTTCAAAGGGTAAATTCCAATCAGGTAGCTGAACAATAGGTGCAGAAATCAAGGCTTTCTTAAGTATTTCAAATGCTTCTACATAATCATCATCAAAAACAAAAGGGACATCTTTTTGCAAAAGATTAGTGAGAGGCCTAGAAATTTTAGAGTAATAAACCTCCTATAGAAACCAGCATGACCAAGGAAACTTCTTACACCTTTGATATCTTTAGGACACAGCATATTTTCAATAGCATCTACATTAGCTTTATCAACTTCAATACCTCTTTCAAAAAATTTATGCCCCAAGACAATACCTTCAATAACCATAAAGTGGCACTTCTCCCAACTCAAGACAAGATTAGTTTCTTCACATCTCTGCAAAACTCGATCAACGTTGCTTAAGCAGTCATCAAAAGAAGTTCCGTAAACGGAGAAATCATCCATGAAAACCTCGATAATCTTTTCACAAAAATCAGATAATATAGCATTCATACATCTTTGAAAGGTAGCAGGTGCATTGCATAAACCAAAAGGCATACATCTATAAGAAAAGGTACCGAAAGGGCAAGTAAAAGTGGTTGTCTCTTGATCATCTTTTGACACAGGTATTTGAGAAAAATCAGAATAACCATCTAGAAAGAAAAATGTGTATGTTTGGATAGTCTTTCTAGCATTTGGTCAATAAAAGGTAGAGGGTAATGATCTTTCCTAGTAGCTTTATTCAATTTGCGAAAATCAATTACCATTCTATAACCTGTAACAATTCTTTGTGGAATAAATTCATTCTTATCATTAGGAACAACAGTAATACCTCCCTTCTTAGGGACACAATGAATAGGACTTACCCATCTACTATCAGCAATAGGATAAATTATACCTGCCTCTAGAAGCTTTAATATTTCATTTCTTACCACTTATTTCATCTTAGGATTTAACCGTCGTTGGTGATCAACAACTGGTTTAGCATCATGCTCCAAATTAATTTCGTGCTGACATAGAGTGGGACTAATTCCCTTAAGATCATCAAGAGTATATCCAATAGCAGCACGATGCTTCTTCAGAGTTTTCAATAATTTCTTTTCTTCATGCTCTGAAAGGTTAGCACTAATAATAATAGGATATATCTTCTTTTCATTGAGATAAGCATATTTCAAAGTATCATGTAATTGTTTAAGCTCAAACACGGGATCACCCTTGGGTGGAGGAGGATCCCTAAGGATTTCAACAGGCAAGTTATGTTTCAAAACAGGCCCTTGATTAAAGAATATTTCATCTATTTCCCTTCTTTCATTCCTAAACATATCATTTTCATGGTCTAGCAAATATTGTTCTAAAGGATCAGTAGGAGGCACGGCAATAGAAGCAAGACCAATAATTTCATCCTCACTAGGCAATTCTTTATCATGGGGTTGTCTACGAAATTTAGAGAAATTAAAATCATGAGACATATCCCCTAAACCAACAATAACAATATCTTTCTCGCAGTCTATCTTAGCGTTAACAGTATTCAAGAAAGGTCTACCAAATATAATGGGACAAAAATCATCTTGTGGGGAAGCAAGAACAAGAAAATCAGCAGGGTATTTAATTTTCCCACACAAGATTTCAACATCTCTAACAATCCCAATTGGTGATATAGTATCTCTGTTGGCAAGCTTAATAGTAACATCAATATCTTCTATCTCAGCAGGTGCAATATCATTCATAATTTCTTGGTACAAGGTATAAGGAATTGCACCCACACTAGCACCCACATCACATAAGCCATGATAATAATAATCACCAATTTTAACGGAAACAACACGCATGCCAACAAAAGGTCTATGTTTATCTTTAATATCAGGTTTAGCAATTCTAGCAGGTTCATCACAGAAATAAATAACATGCCCATCAATATTATCGACCAAGAGATCTTTAACCATAGCTATACTAGGTTCAACTTTAATTTCTCAGAGGGTGTAGGTGTTCCAGTATAACTCTTACGAACCACAGTTGAAGCTTTAGCATGATTCTTTATTCTAATAGGAAAAGTTGGTTTCTCAATATAAGCAGTAGGAACAATAGGATCAACATTATAAGTAATAGTTTCTTCTTCAACTTTAATAGGTTCTACTACTTTATCTTCAATGGTAGGATGATATTTAAACCACTTATCCTTAGGGAGATCAACATGAGTAGCAAATGATTCACAAAAAGAAGCTACTATCTCAGAGTCAAGTCCATATTTAATGCTAAAATCATGAAAAGCATCGGTATCCATACAAGATTTAACACAATCAAACTTAAGGTTTATACCTGACTCCTTACCTTCGTCGAGTTCCCAATCTTCAGAGTTGCATTTAATTCTTTCCAATAAATCCCATTTGAATTCGATATCCTTCTTCATAAAAGAACCAGTACAAGAAGTATCGAGCATGGATCGATCATTATGAGAAAGTCGAGCATAAAAAATCTGAATAATAATTTCCCTTGAGAGCTCATGATTGGGGCATGAATGTAACATGGACTTAAGCCTCCCCCAAGCTTGAGCGATACTTTCTCCATCACGAGGCCAAAAATTATATATTATAATTCCGATCACGATAAACCAGATGCATAGGATAAAACTTCTGATGAAAAGTCCTATTTCAATCAGTTGTAGTTCCAAGATCCAATATCATCACATAGCCTATACCATGTCAATGCCTTTCCCTTCAAAGATAAAGGGAAGACTTTATTCTTGACAGCATCCCCAGGCATACCTGCAAGCTTAAATAATCCACAAACTTCATCCACATAGATTAGGTGCATATAAGGATGTAATGTTCCATCTCCTGCATAAGGATTAGCTAGCAGTTTCTCTATCATACCCGAAGGAATTTCATAATAAATATTTTCAGTAGGTGCAGTAGGTTGAGGAGAAACTCTTCGCTCTTCTGGTCGGGGTGAAGATACCCCGAACAAGCACCTCAAAGGATTATTTTCCATAGTAACAAGTGATAGTAAATTTCAGCACACTATATAAATGTTTCCTTACCAAATTCCACTTACCAAAGGCGCTTCACTCCCCGGCAACGGCGCCAGAAAAGAGTCTTGATGACCCACAAGTATAGGGGATCTATCATAGTCCTTTCCATAAGTAAGAGTGACGAACCCAACGAGGAGCAGAAGGAAATGACAAGCAGTTTTCAGCAAGGTATTCTCTGCAAGCACTGAAACTATCGGTAACAGATAGTTTTGTGATAAGATAAATTGTAACGGGTAACAAGTAACAAAAGTAACTAAGGTGCAGCAAGATGGCCCAATTCTTTTTTTAGCAAAGTACAAGCCTGGACGAACTCTTATATAAGGCAAAGCGCTCCCGAGGACATTTGGGAATTGTCGTCAAGTTAGTTTTCATCATGCTCATATGATTCGCGTTCGTTACTTTGATAATTTGATATGTGGGTGGACAAGTGCTTGGGTGCTGCCCTTCCTTGGACAAGCCTCCCACTTATGATTAACCTCTCTCGCAAGCATCCGCAACTACGAAAGAAGAATTAAGATAAATCTAACCATAGCATGAAACATATGGATCCAAATCAGCCCTTACGAAGCAACGCATAAACTAGGGTTTAAGCTTCTGTCACTCTAGCAACTCATCATCTACTTATTACTTCCCAATGACTTTCCCTAGGCCCAAACAATGGTGAAGTGTCATGTAGTCGTCGTTCACATAACACCACTAGAGGAAAGACGACATACATCTCATCAAAATATCGAACGATTTCACATGTTTACTTGTAACAAGACTTCTCTCATCTCCTCAGAAACAAACGTAACTAATCCCAAAGCATATTCATGTTCATAATCAGAGGAGTATTAATTATCATTAAGGATCTGAACATATGATCTTCCACCGAATAAACCAACTAGCATCAACTACAAGGAGTAATCAACACTACTAGCAACCCACGTGTACCAATCTGAGGTTTTAAGACAAAGATCAGATACAAGAGATGAACTAGGGTTTGAGAGGAGATGGTGCTGGTGAATATGTTGATGGAGATTGACCCCCTCTTGATGAGAGGGTCGTTGGTGATGACGATGGCTTCGATTTCCCCCTCCCAGAGGGAAGTTTCCCTGGCAGAACAGCTCCGCCGGAGCCCTAGATTGGTTCTGCCCAAGTTCCGCCTCGAGACGGCGGCGCTTCGTCCCGAAAGCTTCCTTCTAATTTTTTTCCAGGTCAAAACAGACCATATAGCATAAGATGGGCGTCAGGGGCCGGCCAGGTGGCCCACAAGACCGGAGGGCGCCCCCAGGGGGTAGGGCGCGCCCTCCACCCTTGTGGATGGCAGGTGGCCCCCCTCTGGTGTTTTCTTCGCCTAATATTTTTATATATTCCCAAAATATTCTCTGTGAAGTTTCAGTACTTTTGGAGTTGTGCAGAATAGGTCTATAATATTTGCTCCTTTTCCAAATTCGAATTCCAAATTGTCAGATTCTCCCTCTTCATGTAAACCTTATAAAATAAGAGAGAGAAGGCATAAGTATTGTGATATAATGTGTAATAAACAGCCCATAATGTCATGAGCAAGCGGTACTTCTAAGCCGCCAGCCCCCCCCCCCCCGCCGCAGCAGCAGTCGACCCAGACGTCATGGCAGTAGTCGTTGATGAATTTAGAGCCGGCTGTGTGCCAGCCATAAAGATAGCAGCCCTGCACGGCGGCTCATAGGGATCCGGAATACTGTTGCCATCGGAATAGCCCCCAAGCCCGACGTCTTGAAGCTGATAGATTGATTTCGTCTCTCCGGCTGAGGACTCATCATATTAGTAGATGAGAGTCTCTCCACTAGATGCAAAATTTTCCACAAGCTCCAAGCCTTGCATGAAACCGCATGCTTCCGGCCAGGTTGAATCCGGGCGGGTTGCATGCGCCGAGCTGACTCAAAGAGGTCGGTGGAGGTGTCCGACTCAAGCTTAGATTCGCTAATCTTGCCGATGAAGACCTGAATTCCGCCGAAGGGGACCCGATACCCGTACTCAATTGAATCGGCCTCGGGGCCCCAACCAGTGTCGTCGATGTAGAGCTTACCGCGGCGACTCTTGGTCATCCTACCAACGGCGTACCCCTCGATCCCTAGGAAAGAGCCCTTTAAGAACTCGAAACCACCATGCGCTGGCCCCATAGTGGGTGCCAACTGTCGTGGTTTTGTCACGGAAGATGCCCTTGTGAAAGGACTTAGGTGTGGAGCCATCACAATGTAGGTTATCTTAAAGGGGTTGAGCGGGACGAGAGACACAAGTTTACCCAGGTTCGGCCCCTCACCAACGAGGTAAAAGCCTACGTCCTGCTTTGTGTTGTATTGATTGAGTATCGATTAGAAGGGAGCAGAATCGCTTAACCTGGCTATCGATTGATTGTAACTAAAGTTTACCCGCCGCAGGGTCTCGCCTTTATATACACAGGTCGAGGCCTTGGTCTTACAAGAGTCCAAGTTGGATCATTCAACGTGACCAACCCGGGTTCCAAGTCGTCTTGCCTTTCTAGGCAAGTCGCCATCGGGCGGCTCACACCTCCGGGTTATGATGTTACGTCCGGGTCTTGGGCCTTCAACAGGCCCGCCTTGTAAGCCGCCTCCAGTCTTCATATCTTATGTTCTTGGGCCTACTTAGGCTTTCATTTATGAGTCGCCAACAGTGTAACCCGGCCCCTCCTGGGCGGGTCACACCGCGGGGTTATGTCCCCAACACCTCCTTTCTTAGGAACACAATGAGCGGGACTTGCCCATCTAGTATCAACTATAGGATAAAATATACCTGCTTCTAGAAGCTTTAATATTTCAGTTCTTACCACTTCCTTCATCTTAGGATTTACTCGTTGTTGATGATCAAAAAATGGTTTAGCATCAGGTTCCATATTAATCTTGTGCTGACATAGAGTGGGACTAGTGCCCTTAATGAAGATAATCAAGATTATATCCAATAGCAGCACGGTGCTTCCTCAGAGTTTTTCATAATCTATTTTCTTCATGCTCTGAAAGGTTAGCACTAATAATAACATGATATATCCTCTTTTCATCAAGATAAGCATATTTCAATGTTTTAGGCAATTGTTTTAATTCAAACACAAGATCACCTTTAGGTGGAGGAGCACCTCCAAGAGTTTCAATGGGCAAATTGTGTTTAAGAATAGGTGGTTCACCAAAGAACATCTTATTTATTTCATTTCTTTCATTCAAATGCATATCATTTTCATGGTCTAGCAAATATTGTTCTAACGGGTCAGTAGGAGGTACGTCAATAGCAGCAAGACCAATAATTTCATCTTTATTAGGAAATTCTTTATCATGAGGTTGTCCACGAAAGTTAGAGAAATTAAACTCATGAGATATCACCAAAGTTAACACTAACTATTTCTATAGTGCAACTAATCTTAGCATTAACAATATTCAAGACACGTCTACCAAATATATTGGGACAAAATCATCTTGTGGAGAAACAAGAACTAGAAAATCAATAGGGTGTATTATTTTTTCACGCAAGACTTCAACATCTCTAACAATCCCAAGTGGTGTAATAGTGTCTCTATTAGCAAGTACAATAGTAACAGTTTTTGAGGGTAAAGTATTCAACCCAAATTTATTGATTCAACACAAAGGGGAGCCAAAGAATATTCACGAGTATTAGCAGCTGAGTTGTCAATTCAACCACACCTGAAAGACTTAATATCTACAAGAAAGTATATAGTAGCAAAGTAGTATGGAAGTACGGTAACGGTGGCAAAGGTAACGGTAGCAGTTTTGTAGTGATTGTAACAATGGCAACGACAAAGTAAATTAGCAAAGATCAATATGTGAAAAGCTCATAGGCATTGGATCGGCAATCATAATTGTGTCGGATGATATTTATCATGTAGCAGTCATAACCTAGGGTGACACAGAACTAGCTCCAATTCATCAATATAATGTAGGCATGTATTCCGTATATAGTCATACGTGCTTATGGAAAAGAACTTGCATGACATCTTTTGTCCTACCCTCCCATGGCAGCGGGGTCCTAATGGAAACTAAGGGATATTAAGGCCTCCTTTTAATAGAGAACCGGAACAAAGGATTAGCACTTAGTGAATACATGAACTCCTTAAACTACGGTAATCACCGGAAAGAATCACAATTATTGTCACCTTGGGGAATGCGGATCATAACTAGTAATAGGTGTCTACAACATGCAAGATAGGATCAAGAACACAAATATATTCATGAAAATATAATAGGTTCATATCTGAAATCATGGCACTCGGGCCCTAGTGGCAAGCATTAAGCATAGCAAAGTCATAACAACGTCAACCTCGGAACATAGTGGATACTAGGGATCAAATCCTAACAAAACTAACTCGATTACATGATAAATCTCATCCAACCCATCACCGTCCAGCAAGCCTACGATGGAATTACTCACTCCCGGCGGTGAGCATCATGAAATTGGTGATGGAGGATGGTTGGTGATGATGATGGCGACGGATCCCCCTTTCCGGAGCCCAAAACAGACTCCAGATCCGCCCTCCCGATGAAGAACGGGAGGTGGTGGCGGCTCCATATAATAAATTGCGATGAATCCTTCTCTTTGATTTTTTTTCCTCCCCGAATAGGGTTATATGGAGTTGGAGTTGAGGTTGGAGGAGGTCTAGGGGCCCACAAGCCTGCAGGGCGCGCCCCCAGGGCTCTTGGCCTCTGGGTGGCCCCCCCCCTCTGGTTAATGCTTGCGCCAATATTTTTTACATATTCTAAAAAATATTCTCCGTATTTTTTTAGGTCAATCCGAGAACTTTTACTTATACACAAAAATAACAATATGTCAATTCTGCTCAAAATGGCGTCAGTTCGGGTTAGTTCCATTCAAATCATGAAAATTAGAGTCCAAAACAAGGGCAAAAAAGTTTGGAAAAGTAGATACAATGGAGACGTATCAACTCCCCCAAGCTTAACCCATTGCTTGTCCTCAAGCAATTCAGTTGACAAACTGAAAGTGACAAAGAAAAACTTTTACAAACTCTGTTTGATCTTGTAGTTGAAACTATGTCTAGCCAATATTCAGGTTCTCAACAAAGATTATGAACTAACCATATTCACAATAACATTTAGGTCTCACATTTTCTCATATCAATAGCATAGTCAACTAGTGAGCGATAATAATGAATCTCAGATGACAACACATTTTTTTCAAAACAATCATGATATAATATGGCAAAATGGTATCTCGCTAGCCCTTTCTGAGACCACAAAACATAAATGCAGAGAATCCCTAAAGATTATGGACTGACTAGACATTACAATTCATGGTAAAAGAGATCCAGTCACACTCATACTCAATATCAATTAATAACAAAGCATACAAATAACAATGGTGCTCTCTAGCTAGTGCTTTTTATAAGAGGATGATGACTCAACAATAAAAGTAAATAGATAAGCCCTTCACAGAGGGAAGCAGGGATTTGCAGAGGTGCCAGAGCTCAGGGCTTTTAAAATAGAGATAAATATAATTTTGACCGGTATGCTCTCATTGTCAACATAACAACCAAGAGATCTCACTATATTCCATGCTAGATACATTATAGGCGGTTCCCAAATAGAATGGTAAAGTTTTTACTCCCCCACCACCAACAATCACACTCCACGGCTAGCCGAATCCACGGGTACCATCCATACCAACAACAGTCCTGGGGGAGTTTTGTTTTATGATTATATTTTGATTTGATTTCAAGCATGGAACTGGGCATCCCGATTACCAGCCACTTTCTCGTGAATGACAAGTGAATAAATGCTCATCGTGAGAATAACCCACCTAGCATGGAAGATACTTACAACCCTCAGCCACTACATGAGCGATTCAGGCATACAAAACAGATTATTATTTGAAGGTTTAGAGTTTGGCACATGAAAATTTACATGGAACGGCAGGTAGATACCGCATATAGGTAGGTATTGTGGACTCATATGGAACAACTTTGGGTCTAAGGAAGTGGATGCACAAGTAGTATTCCCCCTTAGTACAATTGAAGGATAGCAAAAGATTAAGGAGAGACCAACAAGAGAGCGACAACGGTCATAAACATGCATTGAGATTAATCAACATTGAGTGCAAATATGAGTAGGATATAAATCACCATGAACATAAATATCGTGGAGGCAATGCTGTTTTTTATTCAACTTCATGTGTGAGCATGTGACAAGTCAAACCACTTAAATCATTCAAAGGAGGATACCATCCTATCATACTACATCATAAGAATTTTTAATTGCATGTTGGCACACAAGACAAACTGTTATCCACTCCTAGCTAATTAAGCATGGCATGAGTAACTATAGTCTCTAATTGTCATTGCAAACATGTTTCATTCATAATGGGCTAAATCAAGAATGATAAGCTAATCATATTTACAAAAACAAAATAGGTCAAGCTCATACCAGCTTTTCTCCATCTCAATCATTTCATCTTGTATCATCATTATTGCCTTTCACTTGCACGACCGAATGGTGGGAATAATAATAAGAGTACACGTGCATTGGACTATGCTGGAATCTGCAAACATTTATTCAAAGGAGAAGACAAGGTAATATGGCTCTTTGTTAGATCAACAATAATGCATATGAGAGAGACTCGACATTTTCATCATGGTCTTCTCCTTATGACCCAAAGAAAAGGAAAATAAATTTCAAAGAAACACACTGAAATATTTTTTGGAGTTTTTTCTGAAGAAAGCAAATCGATGAGAAAAACTATTTACACGGGAAAGCCCCGACAAGCAAAAGAAGAATGAGAATTTTTATGGGTTTTCTTTTAATACTACTACCAAATAAACTAGAAAGAAAAACTAAAAAGAAGCGAGAACTATTTTTTTTGAATTTTCTCAAAGTTTTTCAAACACACAAGAAGAAAGCAGGAAAATAAACTAACATGGATAATACAATGAAAAGGTATGAACACCGACATCGGAAATGAGTGTGTGAAGGTGAATGTAATGTCGGTGAGAAATACGTACTCCCCCAAGCTTAGGCTTTTAGCCTAAGTTGGTCTAGGGCCACGGCTGGCCTGGCGGATATCCAAAATTGTAGTTGGGGTTGTACTGAGGTGCGGTAGCTACCACTTGGAGGACTGCCTCGTGGAGGCGAGCGGCCTCCCCTGCTCTCTCATACTCGTCCGCCTCCTCTCTGGTTATGAAGTATCTTCGTTTACCTGAAAGTCAAAGAAGGTAGGAGCAGGAAGAGTAATACAAAAGACGCGCTCCCTGTGAAAGATTAGTCGGTACAGGACGGGTTGTTCATTCCTCTCAAGAAACTGGTAGCGTGCCATAGTATTATAATCAAGGAAAGCAGGTGGCAACTGAGCATCATTTTCTCTTATGGGAACACCAAGATAAATATCTAAACGGGTGGCATAAATTCCACCAAAAATCCCCATCTTTAGCATTACTATGTTATCTACGCACAATGATAGCCCCCAAGTTAAATTGTTTATCATTCATTACAGCACTCTTGAGGACACTCAAATCATAGGCGTAGAGGTGGCTATGATCATGTTTACCCACAAAGAGATCAAAGTAATGTAATGCAGGAAAGTGAATACTCCCTATAGTAGCTTGTGTTATGGTCCTGGTTTCACCTACGGTAATGCTAGCAAGGTATCCAATGCAATCAGCTTTGCGAGGTTCAGTACAAGTGCCTCATTGTGGAATTTTGCATAAAAATCTTCAAGGTCCATAGTAAATGATTTAACAAAAAGATCAAACACAACAGAATGTGTATTGCGCTGGACTGAATACTTAAATCTCCGAACAAAGGAATCGGTGAGGTTGTAATACCGTAAACACTTATCTGACACGAAGTCTGTTAGGCCGGCATTGTGTACATACATATCAAATTCTTCCTTGAAACCTCCATGAGTCATGAAGTGATCCGATGGCCATTCGCAATGTTGCACTTGAGCATCCCTCGGTGATTCAAGGTCCGGCTCATGTACCGCGATCCTTGGAGATTTCTTCTTTGAGGAACCACCTTGGAAAACTTTCCTAAACATTTTCTTTCTCTGAAAAATTTCTGAAATTTTTTAGTGACTCAAAATAGAAGCGAACAAAACTCAACAAGATTGATAGCAACTACTCCCACAAGTGTCTAGAGGCTATATCATGCAGCAAAACTACTTTGGACCATATAAATTTGACATGCAAGCTCAAGAACAAGGTCACCACAGCAGCAAAAATTTGCAATATATAAAGCACTGGAACAAAAACTAATTGGACCATTGGAGGAGTCACATACCAAAGAACAATCCCCCGAAACAGTTTAAAAAACGGAGTTCCAATCAAGGATATCGAAAAAGGCAGCAAAATGAGCAAGAACACGGGTTTGAGAAATGGTGGGATTTTTTCTGGAGGAAGACGAAGTGGATGGGTGCTGGAATAAGTGAGCGGAACCCATGTGGGACCCACAAGCCCTGTAGGTGCACCCAAGGGGGTGGGCGCGCCCTGTGGGCTTGTGGCACACTGGTGCACCCCCTGATGTATTTTCAGTGCCAAAAATTCTTAAATATTCTCGAAAAAATCATACTAAATTTTTAGGGCATTTGGAAACTTTTATTTTCTGGTCATTTTTTATTGCACGGATAATTCAGAAAATAGAGAAATAATAGTATTTTTGCTTTATTTATTCTAAATAACAAAAAGTAAAAAGTCGGTACGGAGAGTTGTATTTACTAAATTCATCCATCTCATGCCCATCAAAAGGAATCCATTAAAAGGTTTATCAAGTCTCGTTAACAAAATTCTTCCGAATGACATGAAACCAAAGAATCTTCGTATAACACTAGGTTACCTCAACGGGGATGTGCATGTCCCCAACAATAAGAATATCATATTTCTTTTTGACAATTGGGAGAGGGAAATCAAAACCTCCAATTGTGATTGTTGAAATTTTTTCAATAGAGTTGATACTATTCACTTGAGGTTGTTTCTTCGAAAAGTGTACTGTATGCTCATTACCATTAACATGAAAAGTGAAATTGCCTTTATTGCAATCAATAACAGCCCCTGCAGTATTCAAAAAGGTTCTACCACTCGTCCTCGGGTATATCAAGAATAACAAAGTCCGTTAAAATAGTAACATTTGCAACTACGACAGGCACATCCTCACAAATACAGATGGGTATAGCAGTTGATTTATCAGCCATTTACAAAGAGATTTTAGTTGGTGTCAACTTATTCAAATCAAGTCTACGATATAAAGAGAAAGGCATAACACTCACACCGACTCCAAGATCACATAAAGTAGTTTTAACATAGTTTCTTTTAATGGAGCATGGTATGGTTGGTATTCCTGGATCTCCTAGCTTCTTTGGTATTCCACCCTTAAATGTATAATTAGCAAGCATGGTGGAAATTTTAGCTTCCGGTATCTTTATTTTATTAGTAACAATATCTTTCATATACTTAGCATAAGGAGACATTTCAGAATATCAATCAAACGCATATGCAAAAAGATAGGTCTAAGCATTTCAACAAAGCACTCAAAATCCCCATCATCCTTTTTCTTGGATGGTTTAGGAGGAAAGGGTATGGGTTTCTGAACCCATGGTTTTCTTTGTTTACCATGTTTCCTAGCAATAAAGTCTCTTTTATCATATCTTTTATTCTTAGGTTGTGGGTTATCAAGATCAACAGCAAGTTCTATCTCTGTATCATTATCATTGCTAGGTTAAGCATCAACATGAACATCATCATTATCATTATTAATACAAATATCATTTGGATTCTTAGGTCTGTCTACAATAGGTTCACTAGAAGTATGCAAAGTCCTATCATCTTTCCTTTTCCTTTTAGAAGGATTGGGTGCATCAATAAAAATTCTCTGAGAATCATGTTCAATTCTCTTGGGATGGCCCTCAGGATACAAAGGTTCCTGGGTCATTTTACCACCTCTAGTCATAACTCTAACAGCATGATCATTGTTGCTATTATTCATCCCATTCAACAAATCATTTTGTGCCTTGAGAACTTGTTCTACTTGAGTTTTTACCATGGAAGCATGTTTACTAATAATCTTGAGATCATTAACAGTTCTACACATATAGTCACCCAAGCAGTCAAGCATATAAGCATTACGTTTCAATTGTCTATGAATATATGCATTGAAGTTTTCTTGTTTAACAATAAAGTTATCAAATTCATCCAAGCATTGACTAGTAGACTTATTATGAGGAATATCACATTCATCAAATATATAGAGAGAATTTACCTCTACTACCTGTGTCGGAGTATTAAGACCGTGTATTTCTTCAATAGGTGGTAAATTCTTAACATCTTTAGCTTTAATACCTTTTTCTTTCATAGATTTCTTTGCCTCTTGCATATCTTCGGGACTGAGAAATAGAATACCTCTCTTCTTTGGAGTTGGTTTAGGAGGTGGTTCGGGAAGAGTCCAACCATTATCATTACTCAATATATTATCAATAGCGCTTCAGCTTGTTCAACAGTTCGTTCCCTGAAAACACAACCAGCACAACTATCTAGGTGCTCCCTAGAAGCATCCGTTAGTCCATTATAAAATATATCAAGTATTTCATTTTTCTTGAGAGGATGACAGGCAAAGCATTAAGTAATTGGAGAAGCCTCCCCCAAGCTTGTGGGAGACTCTCTTCTTCAATTTGCACAAAGTTAAATATTTCCTGTAAAGCAACTTGTTTCTTATGAGCAGGAAACTATTTTTCAGAGAAGTAATATATCATATCCCGGGGACTATGCACACAACCAGGAGCAATAGAATTAAACAATATCTTAGCATCACCCTTTAACGAGAAAGGAAACAACTTAAGAATAAAATAATAGCAAAAAAATTCTCATGAGCAAATGGGGTGGCTATGTCATTCAATTTAGTAAGATGTGCCACAGTAGTTTCAGATTCATAACCATGGAAAGGATCAGATTCAACCAAATTAATTAACTCAGGATCGACAGAGAATTCATGATCCTTATCAGCAACAAAGATAGGAGAAGTAGCAAACTTAGGATCACATTGCATTCTAGCATTCAAAGATTTTTCTTTCCACTTGCATAGTATTTTTTTAAGATCATCTCTATCCTTACAAGCAAGAAAGTCCCTAGCTACCTCTCCATCCATAACATAACCCTCAGGTATAACAGGCAACTCATATCTAGGAGAGCTAAGTCTAATGGGTGTTTCAAAGTTTTTAGTTTCAATAATTTCATCAGTTTCAGAAATATCATCTTCATCAGCATTCTCAATATCTTTAGATCTAGCAAGTTGTTCATCAAGAAATTCACCCAATGGCACAGTATTATCAAGCAAAGCAGTAGTATCATCATAAGCATCATGCATAGCAGAAGTAGCATCATCAATTACTTGTGACATAACAGAATTAATAGTAGGTGTAGGTGTCGCAAGCTTACTCAAAATAGAAGGTGAATCAAGTGCAGATCTAGATGGCAGTTCCTTAATTACCTCCCCTCGTAGTAGAGGGAAAAAATCTTGGTTCCGGTATCTTTCAGGTTCCTCATAGTGATCAACAAATATAAACCCCAAGTGACTCGGAGAATAGAGCTATGGTCCCCGACAACGGCGCTAGAAAAAGGTCTTTATAACCCACAAGTATAGGGGATCGCAGCAGTTTTCGAGGGTAGAGTATTCAAGCCAAATTTATTGATTCGACACAAGGGGAGCCAAAGAATATTCACAAGTATTAGCACCTGAGTTTTCAATTCAACCGCACCTGAAAGACTTAATATCTACAGCAAAGTATTTAGTAGCAAAGTAGTATGGAAGTAACGGTAACAGTGGCAAAACTAACGGTAGCAATTTTGTAGTGATTGTAACAGTGGCAACGGCAAAGTAACTTGGCAAAGATCAATATGTGAAAAGCTCGTAGGCAATGGATCGACAATGATAATTGTGTCGGATGATATTCATCATGTAGCAGCCATAACCTTGGGTGACACAGAACTAGCTCCAATTCATCAATATAACGTAGGCATGTATTCCGTATATAGTCATACATGCTTATGGAAAAGAACTTGCATGACATATTTTGTCCTACCCTCCCGTGGCAACGGGGTCCTAATGAAACTAAGGGATATTAAGGCCTCCTTTTAATAGAGAACTGGAACAAAGCATTAGCACTTAGTGAATACATGAACTCCTCAAACTACGGTAATCACTAGAAAGAATGCTAATTATTGTCACCTTGGGGTATGCGGATCACAACTCATAGTAGGTGTCTACAACTTGCAAGATAGGATCAAGAACACAAATATATTCATGAAAACATAATAGGTTCAGATCTGAAATCATGGCACTCGGGCCCTAGTGACAAGCGTTAAGCATAGCAAAGTCATAGCAACATCAATCTCAGAACATACTAGATACTAGGGATCAAACCCTAACAAAACTAACTCGATTACATGATAAATCTCATCCAACCCATCACCGTCCAGCAAGCCTACGATGGAACTACTCACTCCCAGCGGTGAGCATCATTAAATTGGTGATGGAGGAAGGTTGGTGATGATGATGGCGACGGATCCCCCTCTCCGGAGCCCATAACAGACTCCAGATCTGCCCTTCTGGTGAATAACAGGAGGTGGCAGCGGCTCCGTATCGTAAAATGCGATGAATCCTTCTCTCTGATTTGTTTCCTCCCCAAATAGGGTTATATAGAGTTGGAGTTAAGGTCAGAGGAGGTCCAGGGGGCCCACAAGCCTGCAGGGCGCGCCCCCAGGGCTTGTGGCCTCTCGGTGGCCCCCTATGGTTAATTCTTGCGCCAATATTTTTTATATATTCCAAAAATATTCTCCGTAAATTTTCAGGTAATCCGAGAACTTTTATTTCTTCACAAAAATAACACCATGACAATTCTTCTGAAAACAACGTCAGTCCAGGTTAGTTCCATTCAAATCATGCAAATTAGAGTCCAAAACATGGGCAAAAGAGTTTGGAAAAGTATATACGATGGAGACGTATCAGCCATGATAACAACATATCCTATTTTAACAGAGACAACAGGCATGCCAACAACAGGTTTATTCTTATGTTTATCATCGGGTTTAGCAATTCTAGTAGCTTCACCATAGAAATAAATAACATGCCCATCAATATTATCGACCAAGAGATCTTTAACCATCTTAAGTGTTATACCGGACTCATTACCTTTGTCGAGTTCCCAATCTTGAAAGTTGCGTTTAATTCTTTCCAGAAGATTCCATCTGAATTCAATAGATTTCCTCATAAAAGAGCCAGTCGAAGAAGAACCGAGCATGTTTTGATTATCATGAGAAAGCTGAGCATAAAAATTATGTAAGATAATTTCATTTGAGAGCTCATGATTGAGGCATGTATACATCATGTATTAAAGACTCCTACAAGCATGTATACATCATATATATATATATATATATATATATATATATATATATATATATATAATTCTGATCACGATGAACTAGATGCAGGATTAAACTTTTGATGAAATTCCAGTTTTTCAATCGATTCCAATCCCAAGATCCAATATCATCACATAGCCTATACCATGTCAATGTATTTACCTTAAAAGATAAAGGGAAGACCTTCTTCTTAACTTCATCTTCGGGTAAGCCTACAAGCTTAATTAATCCACAAACTTCATCCACATAGATTAGGTGCATATCAGGATGTAGTGTTCCATCTCCTGCATAAGGATTAGCTAGCAGTTTCTCTATCATACCCGAAGGAATCTCATAATAAATATTTTCATTAGGTGCAGTAGGTTGAGGAGAAACTCTTTGTTCTTATGGTCAAGGTGAAGATACCCCGAACAAACCTCTCAAAGGATGATTTCCCACAGTGACCAGTGACAGTAAATTTCAGCATGTAATATAAATTTTTCTTCACCAAATTCCACTTACCAGAAGCGCTTAACTCCCCGGCAACGGCTCCAGAAAAGAGCCTTGATGATCCAAAAGTATAGGGGATCTATCATAGTCCTTTTGATAAGTAAGAGTGTCAAACCCAATGAGGAGCAGAAGGAAATGACAAGCGGTTTTTAGCAAGGTATTTTCTGCAGGCACTGAAATTGTCGGTAACAGATAGTTTGATAGCAAGGTAATTTGTAACGAGCAAGTAATAGTAACGGTAACAAAAGTGCAGCAAGGTAGACCAATCCTTTTTGTAGCAAGGACAGGCTGAACTGGTCTCTTATAAGCAAAGCATTCTTGAGGACACACAGAAATTTCATCTAGTCACTTTCATAAGGTTTGTTTGATTCGCGTTCGCTACTTTCATAATTTGATATGTGGGTGGACCGGTGCTTGGGTGGTGTACTTACTTGAACAAACCTCCCACTTATGATTAACCCCTCTAGCAAGCATCCATAACTACGAAAGACGAATTGAGATAAAATCTAACCATAGCATTAAACATATGGATCCAAATCAAACCCTTAGGGAATAGCGTAAGCTAGGGTTTAAGCAAGCTTCTGTCACTCTAGCAGCCCATCATCTAATAACTACTGCACGATGCATTCCCTTAGGCGCAAAGATGGTGAAGTGTCATGTAGTCGACGTTCACATAACACCACTAAGGGAATCAACAACATACATATCATCAAAATATCAAATAGAAACTGAATTCACATGATTACTTATGACAAGACTTCTCCCATGTACTCAAAAACAAAAGTGACTACTCAAAAAACATATTCATGCTCAAGATCAGAGGGGTATTGAATAGCATAATAGATCTGAACATATGATCTTCCACCAAATAAGCCAACTAGCATCAACTACAAGATGTAATCAACACTACTCGCAACCCACAGGTACCAATCTGAGGTTTTGATACAAAGATTGAATACAAGTCATGAACTAGGGTTTGAGATGAGATGATGTTGTTGAAGATGTTGATGAAGATTGATCCTCCCATGGTAATAGGGTTGTTGGTGATGACGATGGCTTCTATCCCCGGCGAAATCTCTCCGTCGGAGAGAAAAAGTGCTCTTGCTCAAGTTCTGCCTTGAGACAATGGCACTCTGTCCCGAAAGTCCTCTCTTTATTTTTTTCTAGGGCAAATGGGCTTATCGTGGGGACCCCGACTCATGAGTCGAGATCACTGAATGAACGTGTACAGTGATCCCAGAGATCAATGCTCACTGACCACACAGAAGCTGAATAACAAGAGTCTTACATCCATACATACCGTCTTACACAAATTATGACCATTATGGTCAGGTCTTACATAGGTAAAGCCACAAGGGTTGAACACCAAATAAACTTAAGCAGCGGAAATCTTCGTCGATGAGTAGAACCCATGCCATCTGCCTTAACCCTACAGGCATTACGGTACCGAAACGTCCTAGTTCAATACGTTCGTCTCCAAAGAACTCTTCTTGAACTCCTGTTCTTCCATGCCCGCCAATTAAATAACCAGTGGCAAGCCAATGAGTACTTTGAATGTACTACTTAAGCAACCCATGATTGGAACAAGGCACAATAATGCAAAGATATAGCACTAAGTTGGTAGTTTGCAGAAAGCTAGTTTTGCGTGCAATGACATGATCTACCAACATGTAAAGTATGCATCATGAGAGTACAGACATCCGTGTGAACAAGTTACAGATATCAATATAAGCGGAGTTGGACACCAATCCAACTTGATCATCATGTCAAGCCTTCTGACTTAACCCCAATAGATTTATCAACACACACACACGGTTTGTGAAACACTGGACCTAGTTTAAGCAGCACCGCCCAACTGTCCTTGACCGTGGACACGGCTATTCGAATAGTTTTACACTCTGCAGAGGTTGCACACTTTACCCACAAGATCCGTGGAACTTCCGTGTCATCCACGACCCGCGATACCTCAAGTACCCGGGGTAAGCACCCGATCACTATCTTTCCCTAGACGACACTAACAAGGAGTCCACTCGTTGTTCCATATCCTCATGATGTACATCATACGAGACCCTCTTGAGATCCTAACATCCGAGAGGAGACACAACGGTGTATCCGGTGCCCTATGAAAACAGTCATGGCCGCCCTACCTGGCACGACCCCATCCCGAGAGAGAGCACCAACTTTCCCCCGTCACTAGTAATGCGGGCTCCAAGCTAGTATCGTCCTAGGTAATCAATAATGCCCTTTCCCATACAAGGGTAGAGTGGTTGCGCATGTAAGGTTAGGACAATCGACAAATCTTAAATCTAATCCGTTTTCGAAAACAGTACACACACTTGCCTAAGTACACCACTTCGTCCTCAAGTGGTTACCCATCTCATTATCTCCCTTGGGCATAAGTGGCACTCGACGGGGTTTTCGAAAAGTCTTTTGAAAATACTTTGCCTCCTTCATCATGCATATACCCGTCCCTTTTTGCATAGCATCTACTTTAGCATCCTATCTACTCCCATTGGCATAACCCTCATAAGGAGGTAGGGTCATGCACCATGCAAGTATCAACGAGGAAGTATCGGTGGCAAACCACCCCAAGTGGTCACCTCATCATCATGTCTTCGATGCAAGCAATAAAAGTGCTATATGACATGCATAGAAAGGGTTTCATAGACATGGTCAAAGGGCTGCTTGCCTGGCTCAGCAAGGTCTTCTTGGTGTTCAAAGTCTTCTGGTCCAACTCCTTCGTCAGCAACGCAATCTATCGTCGCAAAAATAATAACGAGAAAAATAAGGCAATAATAAAACAGAAAAACCAAAGAGCTCAGAAAAATGTCAACTTACTTTTGATAAATACTAGGGGGAAATCTAAGAAGGGGAAAATTCCTAGTTTTGGATTTGGAGTTAAGGAATAGTGGAATGGATTTTCAAAGAAGGATTTAGATGCTCAAATTTGAATTTAAATTTGAACAGTACAAATAAGTGTGATGGATGTGTATGAAGGATACATCAATAAATAGGTGGAATTGTTCTAAGATTTTAGGAGTTGGAATTATTCCATTTGGATAAATATTTTATCCTGTGGAATTTTTATAAAACAGATAGAAAAAGAAAAAGAAAAGTGGCACTGTGCCACTGGGCCAGAAAGGCCATAGTGCAGCAGGCCCAGAGGGGATCAGCCCGCGCGAGGCTGCCACGTCGAAGGCGTAAAGGCAGAATACGCCTTCAGCCGCAATGAAATGGTTCATAGCGTCGTTTTAAACTGACGGTGGGGCCCACCCGTCGGATGTGAGGTCGATCGACGGCCCCACTACTGTCGTCTTCAACCTCGGGCCAGAGAGGGGGGCGAGCTCACCGGCGTCGCTGTGGTCGACGGCGAGGCGATCCGAGGGCACCGGCGTGCTTAGGGCGGAGTCGCTGTTCGGGTGGAGGTGGAGGCGTTCGCCGGAGTGCAGGGGTTCACCGGCGATGAGGAAGCCGGCGGAAGGGCCTCGGGAGGAGCCTGGTTAGCTCGTTCCGAGCTGCAATAGGAGCAGGAGAAAGAGGGGAATGGGTCAGTGAGGTGAGGCGGTTCCAGATCGAGAGAGAGAGAGAGAGGGAAAAGGAGGCATGTACCACAAGATCGACGGCGACCCGAAGCGGCGGAGCTCGAGCTCGATCTCGAGCTTGGGCGGCTCTGGGGATGAACGGGAGGCCCAGTGGGGCTATTTGGAGTGGGAGGGGACGAGTGGTGGCGGGAGGAGGGCTCGGGGATGCCTTATATAGGCGAGCGGCGGTCCACCGTGGGCTCGTGCGCCGGCGAGCTCATGCTCGTCGCTACGGGCCTCGGGAGGGTGCTGCGCCGAGTCTAGGGCATTCGTGGGGGTCGACTACGCCCAGGGGGGAGAAGAGAGGGAGCGGGGAACGCGGCAGAGCGGGTCCCCATCGTGGGAAATGACTAGCAAGCTCGGGCGGCGCTCTGTCCGCATGTGAGGAGAGCAGGAGAGGGAGAGAGAGGAGGGGGCGGACAGAGTAGCTTGCTGCAGACGTCGAGGCGTCTCGTCATGCTACTGGGAGGCCCGAGGTGGCGGAGGCCAGTTGGAAGAGGCGGCTACAGCTCTTGAGGCGCCTTTGTGGCAGCTCGAAGAGGGAAAATGGCTGGCATAGCCATTTTTTATGCAATGTGGGCACGTCCAAAGGTGTCTGGTAGCTCTAGGGGGAAGTAAAGAAGTGGGTTGTGGCCTTGGATGCCCTGGGGAGCCAGTAGGAGAGGAGAGAGGTAGAAGAACAGGGAGAGAGGGGCTGTCCAGGGAGGTAAATGGGGGTATTTTACCCCTCAATCATTGAGCTGAGGCCAGGGAAGAGTTACTGGAGGTAGGAGAGGACTAGGAGGAGCTGTGGTAAAGAGTTGAGCTCAAGGAGAATAGTGTTAGTGGTCAAAATGGTGATTTTTGAAAAGTGGCAGAAGGTGTTTGATAATGGTTTGGGCAAGAAAAAGGTTTCCAATTGCCATGAGACTCCACAGGGTGAAATGACACATATAATTAGGGCCTTCCACCAATTTGGAGCTTATTTGGGCAAAGTTGCCAATGCAACTTTTGTAAACCCTAGGAATTAGCAGAAATGAACTTGTGTAGATCTAGTTGAGCAAATCACTTCTCCTTGATGCACCACTTGGTGTAGTGGCCTCATTTGGTCATGTGAACATGCTCACAAAAGTTGGGGTCAAGGTGAGAAAGTTGGTAGTACAAAGCTGTTCAAATTTGATTCTGGTCAGAGAGGGTTTTGGGGCATTTTGGTGAACCAAAATGACCTTGATTGACATGAGGCTTTGCAAGGTGATCACAGTATGCATTTGTGACTTGCTAGATTTTCCTTGGATTTTTATGAAAATATTTCCTATAGAGATATTTCAAATCCTTGAAATGGGCAGAAATGGTTTTGGGAGGTTTTGTCCAATATTTTGAACATGACCATGTGTTGAAACTCTTATATATAAGAAATATATGCCCACTGAGTTTCCCTGATTTTTGTCAAATATTTTTAAAACAATAAAATAGTTTTTCCCTATTAAAGACCATTTCTGGCCTTAAGAAAAAGCTTTTAAATAAAATAGGAAAATAACTTTCAAAATTATATTTTTGTGGTTTATGGGAACGTTATATCTAATAGGTTTCAAATATACCTTTTGAAATATTTTTCATATCATACCCCAAATCAAGTACTTGCAATGCAAATCTCAATTCAGGGGTTTTTGGAAAACTAATTTTTTAAAATACTTTTTGGCCAAATTATTTTTGTAAGAAAACACTATATTGCACTATACACATGGCATGATCATTGGGCAGAAGTTTGGGGCAAAGAGATGAAGTACAGAAGGTGGAGTTGTGTTGACTTTTAAAGAGCACTTGAAAAAAACACTGAGAAAACCAACTCAAATAAAAAGTCAAATAATGCAAAAGTTTTTGTCGAACCACATTTTATCATGATTTATCATCTTAAGTGTTGTGCCATGAAAATCAGGGTGTGACAGACCTACCCCCCTTACAAGAATCTCGTCCCCGAGATTCCCAAACTAGGTGCGGAAAAGAGTATGGAAACTTGGATTCGGGGTAGTCTTCACGTCCTCATACTGCTTTTGTTTCCGTGTAGTGCTCCATTGAGCTTGATGTACTTGATGGTGTGGCTTCGTTTATGACGCTCTTCTTGATCCAGGTTGCTAATGGGTAGCTCGCGGTAGGTTAGATTGGGCTAGGGGTCGATGGCTCGGTGGTCAATGCCCTCGTAGAGATCGGGCAAGTTAGGAAGTTGGAAACACTTCCGGGTTGTGATGCATGGAAAGCGTTGTGCACATCGGGTAACTCGGTGGCAACTCCGGTAGTAACTGTCTTCTCTTTGTCTTGTAGTGATCTCAGAGGGGGTTGCTAAATCTTGGAGTGATCTCGAAGGGGGCCGATGAATCTTGGTGTGGGTCTCCTTGTCATCGAAATTCTTGGTTCCTTAGAGAGAAGTGGCTTGCAGATACACCTGGTCTTCAACGCGGAGGTTTACTTCTTGACGACGGTGGTTGGTATAGTTCTTCCTCCTAGACATGACGATCTTCAGATGTTCCTTGACCAGCTCAACGATTCTTCTTCCGTCTTCGGGTAGACAAGTATGTCATCAAAGAAAGATGACAACTAACTTGTCCAAGTATTTCATGAAGTCTATGGGGTACGCAAAGTAGGCTGGGGTATTGGTGGTGGTCTCGATTGAGCATTGGCAAAGGTCTTCTCGTCCTAGAGCCAAAGCCCGTGGTCATGACCCGACCATGTTGTGGCTTGGTAGGGCTTAAGGGTTTCAAGGATTCTAGGGTGCGAGTGAACGTTTATCATCTTATCCTTGAGCACAGTTTCTGAGATGCCAATTATTCTATCTAGTCCTTTAAACAATTCACATCATATTACCGATAGCATAATCTCCTATAGGTCAACTCCAATCATCACTCATGCTATTCATATCCTCATGGCTCTTGAGGGGAGGTCTAACAAAATCATACATGTCAACTATCCCCAAACTCATATCTATGCAAAAATCCATGGGTAGAATGTACAAGCCACTAAGCTTGAATTTAAACACCACAATCCAAGTGCTCAGCCCATTCTTCCAAGGTATAAGATAGCGCATCTCTATCCTAAGGAAACACGTCGTATGCCACTCCAAGATCTAGTTTCCTTTCCTATGAATCAACTTCAAAAGCCCATTAGCTACATAATTAATTAATTCTACAAATCCAATGTCTATGGTGTCCCACATGATCTTCTAATGTCCTATAATCCCCAAATACTTGAAAGGGCTACCTTGCTATAGTCAGTCCACCAATTTCCATTATCATGGTCATGTAAACTCCAAGGTCGAGCATATATAGATCCCTAAATAAACTCTGACAATTAATCCAATCTCCTAGTTTATGGTCCACCGAGAAACATGGTATCATGATCAAGATCATCAGTCTAAATCCAATTTACTCTGAACCATGTAAAATTACGCTGCATCCATACTCCACTAGGGTAACCTATTTAATCCAAATCTCACGTCCCGCGAGAGTTCCCACACTTTCCCCCAAGTCATTATCATAATATCAACTATCTCCTATCAATATCCCTTGGCTAAGACAAATCCCTATTCCTCCAAGAATTCCAGCTTGCGATCATAATTTTCCTATTAAATCCAATTTACTCAAGGGTAATGAAAGCTATGCTGCTCTATAATCATGATCCCACCAAGTTCATCTACCAACATTCGTTGCAAAAAAAAAGTTCATCTACCAACATGAAAGCCTCATAATCCACCAAATAGTCTCGGATGATCCCTCAAAGGCATTGATATAAACTCATCAAGTCATTTGTCATATATCAATACCCTCAAATAGGTCTACCCTATGGCATCGTCAGTTCTGGTACTACCTTAGGATGATAATGTGCTCGTTCACTATGTCCACTAGTTCCATAATGAACCAGTGCAAGGTTACGGAGGCTTAGCTGGTTCTCTTGCAGTTTTGTGGGTTAAGCACTTGGTTAGGGATTTGAGCTGGGTTATCTCATGAAGCCTCAAAGGGTCTAGGGATGGGTTTCTAATCTTGAGAGGTAAACATAACTCTACTAGGTTCCTCTTGGTCGAGGAGGCTGCAGCAAAAGTCTCCAGTGCTAGTTGGTCACCGAAGTAGAATCCTTGGTGTACCTTGTCTTGTCGGTCTTCAGTTGAGGAGAGAGGGATGAGAGGGAAAAGCATCATAGATGGGGGGAATGCTTAAAGGGGGTTCTATAGTGCAGATGCAAACAAACAGGTGCCAAAAAGGCCACGCACAATTTCATTAAGATAAGATAGGTGATATAGTCGCATACATGATGCCTAAGGCAAAAGTGCAACTTATATCAAAACACAAACAGATAAGAACAAGCAACACTCAACATGGTTTCATTTGAACCATCATATGGACTCGACTGCGGATAGGGGGTACATGACTTATCCTACCCTAGGGGTCCTCGGATTCAGTAGTCGTGCTTGCTTCATCACTTTGAGAGAAAGGCGTTAGGTCTTGACTTCTAGGTTCTCCACAGGTGCCAGTGGACATGCGACAGTCGGCTGCTTGTTGGGACACATCCTATTAATATGCCCGAGTTCACCACACCCGTGACATGTGACGGAAGCAAAAGGGTTGCTATTCATTCTTGGGTATTGTCATCGGGTGCCTGACAATGATCCTCTATGAGGTGGATATGGAAATCCATTCCTATGCCTTTTGCGTGGGGTTTGGTTGCGGGCTTTTCGAAGTTCCTCGATTTGTTGCTCCCGATTGGCAAGGTGGGCTTGTAAGGCAGTGATTTGCTGTCCTCGCTCGGCCACCTTCTTCTTCTCGAGGCAGTGGAGGTGCAGAAGTGAAGGGAGGTCTTAGCGAGCCTTAAGGAATGCTTCGGTAAGGTGACGTAGAAGGTAGTCTTCTTCATTGATGAAGCGGATCTGGTACTTGAGGGTTGGATCCTCATCTTCTGGGGAAATCCTCACTTGTGTCGGAGCCCCAAAGCCACTCTTGCCAGGTAGGTAGCGGGTGGCGTTTTCTTCTTTCATTTCTGGAAGGAGGTCTCGAACACGGAGGAGCGCTTCATATGCCACTTGCTGAATGGCTGTGTCTCTTGTTGGCATGGGTGGTCCAATGAAGAACCACCCACAGGGTGAGGTCTTGGCGAGCACAAAAACCTTGGCGTGGGACTCCTTTTCGAGCACATCATTTTCCGGTTCATGCAGGTGTATATGGGCAGCAAGGGATAGTGGCATTGTTGGAGGCGGTCTTTTAGGAGGGTGGAAACCCTGTCATAAGGAGTCTCAAGGGGGAGATGGCCATCTACAAAAGTTGAATAGGAGAGGTCATTAAGGAAAAATATCCCTTAGGTTTGGGAAATCTCAGAAAATAAGAGGAGTATAGACGGTTTTGCAAAACGGGTTTTGTCCTATCTAACGCCCATGCTAACTAAGGCTTCCTACAGTCAGGATGGCTCTGATACTAGCTCTGTGGGGACCCCGACTCATGAGTCGAGATCACCGAATGCACGTGTACAGTGATCCCAGATATCAACGCTCACTGAACACACTGAAGCTGAATCACAAGAGTCTTACATCCATACATACCGCCTTACACAAATTATGACCATTATGGTCAGGTCTTACATAGGTAAAGCCACAAGGGCTGAACACCAAATAAACTTAGGCAGCGGAAATCTTCGTCGGTGAGTAGAACCCATGCCATCTGCCTTAACCCTACAGGCATTACAGTAGGAAACGTCCTAGTTCGCATGTTCGTCTCCAAAGAACTCTTCTTCGAACTCCTGTTCTTCCATGCCTGGCCAATTAAATAACCAGTGGCAAGCCAATGAGTACTTTGAATGTACTCGCAACCAACCCATGATTGGAACAAGGCACAATAATGCAAAGATATAGCACTAAGTTGGTAGTTTGCAGAAAGCTAGTTTTGCGTGCAATGACATGATCTACCAACATGTAAAGTATGCATCATGAGAGTACAGACATCCGTATGAACAAGTTACAGATATCAACATAAGCGGAGTTGGACACCAATCCAACTTGATCATCATGTCAAGCCTTCTGACTTAACCCCAATAGATTTATCAACACACACACACGGTTTGTGAAACTCTGGACATAGTTTAAGCAGCACCGCCCAACTGTCCTTGACCGTGGACACGGCTATTCGAATAGTTTTAAACTCTGCAGAGGTTGCACACTTTGCCCACAAGATCCGGGGAACTTCCGTATCGTCCACGACCCGCGATACCTCAAGTACCCGGGGTAAGCACCCGATCACTATCTATCCCTAGACGACACTAACAAGGAGTCCACTCGTTGTTTCATATCCTCACGATGTACATCATACGCGACTCGCTCAAGATCGTAACATCCGAGAGGGGACAAAACGGTGTATCCGGTGCCTTGTGAAATCAGTCATGGCCGCCCTACCTGGCACGACCCCGTCCCGAGAGAGAGGACCCACTCTCCACCGTCACTAGTAATGCAGGCTCCAAGCTAGTATCGGCCTAGGTAATCAATAATGCCCTTTCCCATACAAGGGTAGAGTGGTTGCGCATGTAAGGTTAGGACAGTCGACAAATCTTAAATCTAATCCGTTATCAAAAACAGCACACACACTTGCCTCGGTACACCACTTCGTCCTCAAGTGGTTACCCATTTCATTATCTTCCTCGGGCATAAGTGGCACCCGACGGCGTTTTTTAAAAGTCTTTTGAAAATACTTTGCCTCCTTCATCATGCATATACCCGTCCCTTCTTGCGTAGCATCTACTTTAGTATCCTATCTACTCCCACCGGCATAACCCTCATAAGGAGGTAGGGTCATGCACCATGAAAGTATCAACGAGGAAGTATCGGTGGCAAACCACCCCATGTGGTCACCTCATCATCATGTCTCTGTTGCAAGCAATAAAAGTGCTATATGACATGCATAGAAAGGGTTTCATAGACATGGTCAAAGGGCTGCTTGCCTGGCTCAGCAAGGTCTTCTTGGTGTTCAAAGTCTTCTGATCCAACTCCTTCGTCAGCAACGCAATCTATCGTCGCAAAAATAATAACGAGAAAAATAAGGCAATAATAAAACAGAAAAACCAAAGTGCTCAGAAAAATGTCAAATTATTTTTGATAAATACTAGGGGGAAATCTAAGAAGGGGAAAATTCCTAGTTTTGGATTTGGAGTTAAGGAATAGTGGAGATGGATTTTCAATGAAGGATTTAGATGCTCAAATTTGAATTTAAATTTGAACAGTACAAAAAAGTGTGATGGATGTGTATGAAGGATACATCAATAAATAGGTGGAATTATTCTAAGATTTTAGGAGTTGGAATTATTCCATTTGGATAAATATTTTATCCTGTGGAATTTTTATAAACCAGACAGAAAAAGAAAAAGAAAAGTGGCACTGTGCCACTGGGCCAGAAAGGCCATAGTGCAGCAGGCCCAGAGAGGATTCAGCCCGCGCGAGGCTGCCACGTCGAAGGCATAAAGGCAAAATATGCCTTCAAATTGTCAGAAGAAACGGTTCAAGGCGTCGCGGCATTTTATACCTGACGGGTGGGGCCCACCCGTCAGTATGTGAGGCTGACTGACGGGCCCTACGGCCGTCGTCTTCAACCTCAGGCCAGAGAGGGGGGCGAGCTCACCGTTGTCACTGTGGTCGACGGCGAGGCGATCTGAGGGCACCGGCGTGCTCAGGGCGGAGTCGCCGTTCGGGTGGAGGTGGAGGCGGTCATGAGTGCGAGGGTTCACCGCGACGAGAAGCGGCGGAAGGGCCTCGGGAGGACCCTGGTTAGCTCGTTCTGAGCTGCAATAGGAGCGGGAGAAAGAGGGGAATGGGTCAGTGAGGTGAGGCGGTTCCATATCGAGAGAGAGAGAGAGAGAGAGAGAGAGAGAGAGAGAGAGAGGGCAAAGGAGGCCTGTACCACGAGATCGACGGCGACCCGAAGCGGCGGAGCTCGAGCTTGATCTCGAGCTTGGGCGGCTCTGGGGATGAACGGGAGGCCCAGTGGGGCTATTTGGAGTGGGAGGGGACGAGTGGTGGCGAGAGGAGGGCTCGGGGATGCCTTATATAGGCGAGCGGAGGTCCACCGTGAGCTCGTGCACCAGCGAGCTCGTGCTCGTTGCTACGGGCCTCGGGAGGGTGCTGCGCCGAGTCTAGGGCGTTCGTGGGGGTCGACTACGCCCAGGGGGAGAAGACAGGGAGCGGGGAACGCGGCAGAGCGGGTCCCCATCGTGGGCAATGACTGGCAAGCTCGGGTGGCGCTCTGTCCGCATGTGAGGAGAGCCGGAGAGGGAGAGAGAGGAGGGTCCGACAGATTAGCTTGCTGCAGATGTCGAGGCGTCTCGTCGGGCGCGATGGGGAGGCCCGAGGTGGCCGGAGGCGGTTAGAGGGGGGCGGCTACAGTCCGGGAGCGCACTGTAGCGCGCTCTAGAGCGTGCAAATGGGTGGCATAGCCATTTTTTATGCAATGTGGGCGCGTCCAAAGGTGTCTGGTAGCTCTAGGGGGGAGTAAAGAAGTGGGTTGTGGCCTTGGATGCCGTGGGTAGCCAGTAGGAGAGGAGAGAGGTAGAAGAAGATGGAGAGAGGGGCTGTCCAGGGAGGTAAATGGGGGTATTTTACCCCTCAATCATTGAGCTGAGGCCAGGGAAGAGTTACCGGAGGTAGGAGAGGACTAGGAGGAGCTGTGGTAAAGAGTTGAGCTCAAGGAGAATAGTGTTAGTGGTCAGAATGGTGATTTTTGAAAAGTGGCAGAAGGTGTGTGATAATGGTTTGGGCAAGAAAAAGGTTTCCAATTTCCATGTGACTCCACAGGGTGAAATTACACATATAATTAGGGCCTTCCACCAATTTGGAGCTTATTTGGGCAAAGTTGCCAATGCAACTTTTGTAAACCCTAGGAATTAGCAGAAATGAACTTGTGTAGACTAGTTGAGCAAATCACTTCTCCTTGATGCACCACTTGGTGTAGTGGCCTCATTTGCTCATGTGAACATGCTCACAAAAGTTGCGGTCAAGGAGAGAAAGTTGGTAGTACAAAGTTGTTCAAATTTGATTCTGGTCAGAGAGGGTTTTGGGGCATTTTGGTGAACCAAAATGACCTTGATTGACATGAGGCTTTGCAAGGTGATCACAATATGCATTTGTGACTTGCTGGATTTTCCTTGGATTTTTATGAAAATATTTCCTGTAGAGATATTTCAAATCCTTGAAATGGGCAGAAATGGTTTTGGGAGGTTTTGTCCAATATTTTGAACATGACCATGTGTTGAAACTCTTATATATGGGAAATATATGCCCACTGAGTTTCCCTGATTTTTGTCAAATATTTTTAAAACAATAAAATAATTTTTCCCTATTAAAAACCATTTCCGGCCTTAAGAAAAAGCTTTTAAATAAAACAGGAAAATAACTTTTAAAATTATATTTTTGTGGTTTATGGGAACCCTATATCTAATAGGTTTCAAATATACCTTTTAAAATATTTTTCATAACCCAAATCAAGTACTTGCAGCGCAAACCTCAATTCAGGGGTTTTTGGAAAACTAATTTTTGAAAATACTTTTTGGCCAAATTATTTTTGTAAGAAAACACTATATTGCACTATACACATGGCATGATCATTGGGCAGAAGTTTGGGGCAAAGAGATGAAGTACAGAAGGTGGAGTTGTGTTGACTTTAAAGAGCACTTGAAAAAAAACACAGAGAGAAAACCAACTCCAAATAAAAAGTCAAATAATGCAAAAGTTTTTGTCAAACCACATTTTATCATGATTTATCTTCTTAAGTGTTGTGCCATGAAAATCAGGGTGTGACACTTATATACCAGAAAATGGGCACCGGAGGCTGGCTAGGGGGCCCCACTACTCACTAGGGTGTGCCAGGGGGTTAGGCGCGCCCTAGTGCCTAGTGGGGACCTGGGTAGCCCCCTCTGGTATTTATTTCCTCCAATAATTTTTATATATTCCAAAATAAATCTCCGTAAAATTTCAGCTCATTTGGAAATGTGCATAATAGGTATCTCTAACATAGCTTTTTCAGGTCCAGAATTCCAGCTTCGGTAATCTCTGTCTTTGTGTAAACCATGCATATTAGGAGAGAAAAGGCATTAGAATTACTCGACAAAGTTTTATATTAATTGAAAACACTATAAATATCAGTAGGAAAACATGATCCAAAATGGACGTATCAGTAACACCCACATAAAAATTGCGAAGAAGAATGGTAGTAGATTGCTTACGAGATGATCTATTTTGAGCATCGCAAATCTTATACCAAGCATCTTTTAGAATCTCCCCTCCCCTTTGTTTAAAATTGAGAACTTCATTTTCAGGGGTACATGTAACAAGAGAAGAACTAGCCATAATGATAAAGAAGACGAACAAGTGAACAAGCAAAAAGGAAAAGGAAATTTTTTTTTTGTTTTTGTGAAAACGTTTTAGAAGTGAGGGAGATGAAAATGAGAGGCAAATGGAAAATAGAAGTAAATGCGAGGAGATGAAAGTTTATGCAATGGTACTTGATAGGTGTTGTTGATGTCTCCCCGGCAATGGCGCCAGAAATTCTTCCTCCTACTTGTGAGCTATGTTGGGATTTCCTCAAAGAGGAGAGGATGATGCAGTATAGTAGAGATAAGTATTTCCCTCAGTTAAGAACCAAGGTTATCAATCCAGTAGGAAAACCACGTGACACCTCGTGAACAACACCTACACACAAAATAAAAAATACTTGCACCCAACGCAAACAAGGGGTTGTCAATCCCTTGGCGGTTAATTGCAAGGATCAAATCTCTTAGTGATAGATAGATAATACAAAAAAAGAAAAGAAACTAAAAATAAATAAATTGCAGCAATGTATTTTTGGATTTTAATATATGATAAAGATAGACCTGGGGGTGATACATCTCCGTCGTATCTATAATTTTTGATTGTTTCATGCCAATATTATACAACTTTCACATACTTTTGGCAATAATTTATATGATCTATTGGACTAGGCTATTGATCCAATGCCCATTGCCAGTTTCTGTTTGTTGCCTGTTTTTTGTTTCATAGAAAATCCATATCAAACGAAGTCCAAATGCAATAAAAATTTACGAAGAATTATTTCGGAATATTTGTGAATTTTGGGAGGTGGAATCAGCGTAAACGGGGGCCCACAGGCCCCAAGATACACGAGGGAGCGCACCTAGGTGTCTTACGCTCACCTCGTACGTCAGTTGGATCTCTACTTTGGGCGCAAGGAAGCTTATATCCGGAAAAAAATCGTGTTAAAATTTCAGCGCAATCGAAGTTACGGATCTCCCGGAATATAAGAAACGGTTTTCGTCCAGATCTGAAAAACACAAAACAAAAGAGAACAGAGAGGGAGATCCAATCTCAGAGGGGCACCCGCCCCTCCGCCGCCATGGAGGCCATGGACCAGAGGGTGAACTCTCCTCCCATCTAGGGGGGCCAAGGAAGAAGAAGGAGGAGGGGGCTCTCTCCCTCTCTCTCCCGATGGCGCCGGAGTGCTGTCGGGGCTAGGATCGTGACGGCGATCTACATCAACAATCTTGCTACCGTCAACACCAACTCTCTCCCCCTCTATGAAGCGGTGTAACACCTCTTCTCTCCGATGTAATACCTACCTAAACATGGTGCTCAACTCCATATATTATTTCCCAATGATCTATGGTTATCCTATGATGTTTGAGTAGATCTGTTTTGTCCTGTGGGTTAATCATGATCTTGGTTGGTATGATTGTATATTTTATTTATGGTGCTGTCCTACGGTGCCCTCCGTCTCGCACAAACGTGAGGGACCCCTGCTGTAGGGTGTTGCAATATGTTCATGGTTCACTTATGGTGGGTAGCAAGAGTGATAGAAGTTTAAACCCGAGTAAGTGGGTTTTGGCATATGGGATAAAGAGGACTTGATACTTAATGCTATGGTTGGGTTTCACGACCTTAATAATCTTTAGTAGTTGCAGATGCTTACTAGGGGTCCAATCATAACTGCATATGATCCAAGTAGAGAAAGTATGTTAGCTCATGCCTCTCCCTCATATAAAATTACAAGAATGATTATCGGTACTTGTTATCGATTGCCTAGGGACAAATGACTTTCTTGTTGACAAAAGCTATCCACTTTTATTACCTTGTAATTTATTATTATTATTATACTCGCAAAGTACTCATAGTTTTATTCTTGCAAAATAGTTTCATACTTGTTCTAGGTAAAGCAAACGTCAAGTGTGCGTAGAGTTGTATCGGTGGTCGGTAGAACTTGAGGGAATATTTGTTCTACCTTTAGCTCCTCGTTGGGTTCAACACTCTTATTTATCGAAGAAGGCTACAAACGATCCCCTATACTTGTGGGTTCTCAGGGGGGCATAGTTTTCACTAGAGGCTTCTCTCTTGAACATAGCATACGGTGGGTAAACAAATTACTGTTGGGCAATTGATAGAGAAGCGAATAATTATGACGATATCCAAGGCACTAATCATGTATATAGGCATCATGTCCGAGACAAGTAGACCGACTCCTGCCTACATATACTACTATTACTCCACACATCGACCGCTATCCAGCATGCATCTAGAGTATTAAGTTCATAAAGAACGGAGTAACACCTTAAGCAACATGACATGATGTAGACAAAGTAAACCCAATCAATATGAATAAACCCCATATTTTATCCTTAAATGCAATGATACAAGTACGTGTCATGTCCCTTTGTGCCACTGGGATTGAGCAACGCAAGATCGAACCCATCACAAAGCACCTCTCCCGTTGCAAGATAAATCAATCTAGTTAGCCAAAGCAAAGGATGGATCAGAGAGAAATACAAAGCTATAACAATCATGCATAAAAGAGTTCAGAGAAGTGTCAAATAATATTCATTGATAATCTGATCATAAACCTACAATTCATCAGATCCCAACAAACACACCGCAATGAAGGATTACATCGAATAGATCTCCAGGAACATCGAGGAGAATATTGTATTGAAGATCGAAGAGAGAGAAGGTCATCTCACTACTAGCTATGGACCCATAGGTCTATGGTAAACTACTCACACATCATCGGAGGGGCGGCAAGGTTGATGTAGAAGCTCTCCGTGATCGATTCCCCCTCTGGCAGAGTACCGAAAAAGGTCTCCAGATGGGATCTCCGAAGAACAGAAACTTGCGGCAGTGGAAAAAGTATTTTGGGTGGATCTATGATGTATGGGGAATATTTTGGAATTTATAGAGGTGGAATTAGGTCAAGAGGTGCAACAAGGGGGCCACAAGCCTGGTGGGCACGCCTCCTGAGCTTGTCGCTCCCTCATGACTCTTCAGGTCTTCTCCCGAACCTTCTAGGGTCCCTTCTGGTCCAGAAAAAATTAATCCAAAATTTTTTCTCCCTTTGGACTCTATTTGATATTGATTTTCTGAAAAGCCAAAAATAAGCAAAAAAAAACAGCAACTAGCACTCGGCACTAGGTTAATAGGTTAGTCCCAAAAACTGATATATAATTGCATAATAAACATCCAAGATAGATACTATAATAGCATGGAACAATCTAAAATTATAGATACGCTAGAGACGTATCATTGATACGTCCATTTTGCATCATGTCTTCCTATTGATATTTATTGCAATTTGGATTGTTATTTCTCATTATGATTCAATTCTTATGCCTTTTCTCTCTTATTTTGCTAGTTTAACATGAAGAGGGAGATTGCCGGCAGCTGGAATACTAGACCTTAAAAGGCTATATCGGAGACACTTATTCTGCACAACTCCAAATGACCTGAAAATTGATAGATAATTATTTTGGAATATATAAAAATTATTGGCAAAAGAAACATCAGTAGGGGACCCACTAGGCAGCCACAAGCCTGGGGGCACGTCCTACCCCCCAGGGCGCCCCCTAGACTTGTGGGGCCCCTGGCAGGCCTCCGAAGCCCATATCCTTCTATATGATGCCATTTGACCTAGAAAAAAATCAGAGAGAAGGTTTCAAGATGAAGCGCCGCCGTCTCCAGGCGGAACCTGGGAAGGAGCACTTTTGCTTTCCGGCGGAGCGATTCCATCAGGGAAACTTCCCTCCAGGAGGGGGAACCGAAGCCATCGACATCACCAATGATCCTCTCATCGTGGGAGGACCAATCTTCATTAACATCTTCACCAGCACCATCTCATCTCAAACCCTAGTTCATCTTCTGTATCCAACCTTTGTCTCAAAACCTCAGATTGGTACTTGTGGGTTGCTAGTAGTGTTGACTACATCTTGTAGTTGATGATAGTTGGTTTATTTGATGGAAGATTATATGTTCAGATGATTAATGATATTCAATACTCCTCTGATCTTGAACATGAATATGATTTGTGAGTAGTTACTTTTGTTCTTGAGGACATGAGAGAAGTCTGGTTATAAGTAATCATGTGAATTTGGTATTCGTTCGACATTTTGATTATATGTATGTTGTTGCTTCCTTTAGTGGTGTCATGTGAACATCGAATACATGGAACTTCACCATACTTGGGCCTAAGAGAAGGAATTGTGGAGTAGTAATTAGATTTTGGGTTGCTAGTGTGACATAAGCTTAAACCCTAGTTTATCCGCTATTCCGTAAGGGGCTGATTTGGATCCATATATTTCATACTATGGTCAAATTTATCTTAATTCTTCTTTCATAGTTGCGGATGCTTGCGAGAGGGGGTAATCATAATTGGGAGTCTTGTTCAAGTAAGAACAGCACCCAAGCATCGGTCCACCCACATATCAAATTATCAAAGTAGCGAATGCAAATCAAACAAACATGATCAAAGTGACTAGATGAATTCCCATGTGTCCTCAAGAATTCTTTGCGTGCTATAAGAGAAATTTTTGGCATGTCCTTTGCTATAAAAGGGATTGGGCTACCTTGCTGCACCTTTGTTACTATTGCTACTTGTTATGTATTATCTTGCTACCAAACCATATGTTACCGATCATTTTAGTGCTTGCTATCAAACCCTCATTGGGTTTGACACTCTTACTTATAGAAAGGACAAGATTGATCCCCTAAACTTGTGGGTCATCACACCCTATCATCCTTAGTCTAGTGGTCAATTTGAATTGAGCAATAGAGAAATAAAATTAATCTAGCAAAAGACTATTAATAGATCCAGGAAGAATTGGTCTAAGAAACTTGATGATGCATTTATGGGCTTACATAACTACTTATAAAAATCCTAAGGGTATGTCTCCTTATAAAATGGTCTATGGAAAAGCATGTCATTTACCTCTAGAACTAGAACATAAAGCTTATTGGGAAATGAAAGAACTTAACTACAATTTCAAACTTGCCGATGAGAAGAGGTTATTTGATATTAGCTCCTTAGATGAATGGAGAACACAAGCTTATGAAAATGCCAAGTTATTCAAAGAAAAGGTTAAGAGGTGGCATGATAGAAGGATTCAAAAACAAGAATTTAATGTTGGTTGGCTAAGTTCTATTGTACGATTCTCGTTTTAGATTTTTTGCATGAAAACTTCTTGCCAAAAGGGAAGCATCATACATTGTCGAGGAAGTTTATCATTTTAGAGCTATCAAGATTAATAATGCTGAGAACACAAATCCAAAGGTGGTTGATGGGCAAAGAATTAAACATTATTTAAGGTACACCCATTAACATGGAAACCAACATTATTGAAACAATTACATCGGAGGAACACCTAAAGGAGTCCTTTGGAATGCCCCAATTGTAGCGACCCGACCTCAGATGGTTAAGTCTATGTGCTTCAGTGTCATCCCTGGATCGGTAATGCTGACACACACAGTACTCGAAGGATTTATAGCAGAGTAGCAATCACACACTTATTACATTGAATGTCTCAAAAAAGAGAACTTATTACAATAAATATGGCTTAAGGCCATCTAATACGATAACAACGAAGGCTTGGAAGATCAAGTGAGTCCATCAACTCCAACGGCATAGCTGAGTGCATGACAATGACCTATCGCACCTTTACTCGTCGTCTGAAAAGTCTGCACATAATACGTTGCAGCCCGAAAACGGGTCAGCACATGGAATATGCTGGCAATGTAACACAGTAGAGCAATGAACAGATAAGCTATCACTACATGCATATATGGCTGGTGGATGCTCTATGGTTATATGTTTTTGCGAAAAGCCAATTTTCCCCTACAACAAAGGAATAGATTTTATTTAACTATCATGGTAGTTGAACATCATTGAGAAGGTACCTCCAACTCAACCCAATTAAAAGTAATTATCAACCCAACATATTAAAATTGAGTGATGAGATACATTTGATAATCCAAGTACTAGATACTCAAGATTGTCCATAACCGGGGACATGGCTAACCATGATTAGATTGTACACTCTACAGAGGTTTGCGCACTTTTCCCCACAAGACTCGATATCCTTCGTTGGATTTCTCGCACTACATGGTGTTTGAGAAACAGATGACCGAGACACAGTCTTTCAGAAGCATTAACTCTAACCCCGGGTAGACAGTACCAACCTACATCCCTCTACATCTGCTAGCCTGCCACTAGAAGAGGTCATGCAACATACTCAACTATGCTTGAGCCCATAATAGCTTGTGGCTGCACACGGAAGTTTCTAGAATGAAATATCTCACGATCCCTTTGAGCCTGGGTGGCGGACCGTAGGATGATCACACGGATACCCCGGGATCTCCTAGGACAACACTGCATTCCCTAGGTGCCCAAACAAGCAATCCACCTAGATGTGTATTGAAGTAGCCACCTTAAGTTGAACCATTAATTAACAATCTCACATCTGTCATGGATTCACTCACCAAACCACGTCTACGAGCATAGCATGGAAATAAGCATAACGTAAAAGTAACTCCCAATGGTTTGATAATAAAACAGGTAATAGGTTCTACCTCATCAACTACTTCCCAATAACCACAAGTTAATCACATCCTAATCATGCAGTGTTTGAGGATTGAAACTAATGCATAAAAACTGGGTATGAAAGGAGTATGATCAATGTGTTACTTGCCTTGCTGACGATCCGCAAAACCTAGTGACTCGTAGTAGCACGCTTCGATCTCTAGGAATTCTATCGCAAACAAAAAATAACATACATAAGCAATCAAGCATATATGCACAGGTAAAACTCAAATAACAAGATCTAACCAGAAAGTTCAACTTAAGAACTCCTGTTTGCAAAAAGAATCAAATCAAACGGAGCAACGAAACACAAACTGCGAAAGAAACAAGATATGTTTACTAATCTGGATTAAAGTCAAATTTTACAGTACCAAAATCTTGTTCAAGTTGGTTAAGCGGAAAGAGGGCTTCGATACGAAGATCTAGGCACTTGAATTTCCTGATTCGGATAAACGAGCGAAAAGGTACGCTAAAACGAAAATCGGATCAGAAATCGCGACCGGAAATAATCACGGAAAATCCGAGAAAAAGAAAACTGACGAACAGGCTAACGAATGAACTTTCGCCGTCTGTGACTAACTAGTGAACAGCGTTCGTTTAACTGAACGAACGGACGGACGTCCGCAAAATAAGTAAACCGTCGGAAAAACCGATCTATCAAAAATAAACCAAAGAAAAATAAAAAACCGGGGCTATCCGTAGAAAACCGACCGGTCAAAGGCGGTCAACGGCTAGATCTGGCGCGGCGGCGGCGGCTCCGGCGACGGCGGGCAAGGGCGCGACCAAGGGCGGGCGGCGGCAAAGCTGTAGGCGGCGCGGCTAGAATGACGGGCGGGCGGGATGGGCTGCGGGTGAGAGCGGCGGCTTATAAAGGGCGGCCGAGGTCTCCTGGCGAATGCGGCCCTAGTCGGTTCCCCTTTTTTTAAATAATTCCAGCGTGTAGAAAAAGAAAGAAAAAGAGTACTAAACGGACTCCAGAAATTCCGAAATAAATTTTCCCCATCCTCTAAAAATAAGCCGAACAAGGAGAACATTTTTTTGGGCCTATAATGCAATTTTGAAAAACGCATATTTTTCGTATGCAAATAATATAGCAATAAAATCCGAATAAAATCTAATCTTTGATTTTAATATTTTTCCTCCAATATTTCATTTATTTTAGAGAAGTCATATTATCTCCTCTCATATATTTTAATATGAAATATTTTAGGAGAGAAAGATAAATAAAACAAATGATCCTTGTTTCGATATTTGATAAAATTCAAATATGCAAAAGGTTGAATCCCCAACTCTTTCCGTGGGTCCTCGAGTTGCTTAGAATTTCAAGGATCGCAAACGAAATGCAATAAAACATGATATGCATGAATGATCTATGTATAACATTCCAAATTGGAAATTTGGGATGTTACAAACCTACCCCCCTTAAGATGAATCTCGCCCTCGAGATTTGGGTTGGCTTGGAAATAGGTGTGGATGGTCTTTGCGAAGATCGTCCTCTCGTTCCCGGTGGCTTCTGTTGGGGAACGTAGTAATTTCAAAAAAAATCCTACGCACACGCAAGATCATGGTGATGCATAGCAACGAGAGGGGAGAGTGTTGTCTACGTACCCTCGTAGACTGTAAGCGGAAGCGTTAGCACAACGCGGTTGATGTAGTCGTACGTCTTCACAATCCGACCGATCAAGTACCGAACGTACGGCACCTCCAATTTCAGCAGCCCGATGACGTCCCTCGAACTCCGATCCAGCCGAGTGTTGAGGGAGAGTTTCATCAACACGATGGTGTGGTGATGATGTTGATGTTCAACCGACGCAGGGCTTCGCCTAAGCACCGCTACAGTATTATCGAGGTGGACTATCGTGGAGGGGGGCACCGCACACGGTTGGGACAGATCAGCTAATCAACTTGTGCATCTAGAGGTGCCCCCCTGCCCCCGTATATAAAGGAGCAAGGTGGGTGCGGCCGGCCAAGGGGAGGGCGCGCCAGGAGGAGTCCTACTCCCACCGGGAGTAGGACTCCCCCCTTTCCTAGTTGGAATAGGATTCGGGAGGGGGAAAGAGGAGGGAGAGAAGGAAGGGGGGGGGGGCGCCGCCCCCCTCTCCTTGTCCTATTCGGACTAGGGGGGAGGGGCGTGCGGCCCAGCCCTGGCCGCCTCTCCCCTTCTCCGTAAAGGCCCACTAAGGCCCATTTACCTCCCGGGGGGTTCCGGTAACCTCCCGGTAATCCGGTAAAATCCCGATTTCACCCGGAACACTTCCGATATCCAAACATAGGCTCCCAATATATCAATCTTCATGTCTCGACCATTTCGAGACTCCTTGTCATGCCCGTGATCACATCCGGGACTCCGAACAACCTTCGGTACATCAAAACATATAAACTCATAATATAACTGTCATCGTAACGTTTAAGCGTGCGGACCCTATGGGTTCGAGAACTATGTAGACATGACCGAGACACGTCTCCGGTCAATAACCAATAGCGGAACCTGGATGCTCATATTGGCTCCCACATATTCTACGAAGATCTTTATCGGTCAGACTGCATAACAACATACGTTGTTTCCTTTGTCACCGGTATGTTACTTGCCCGAGATTCGATCGTCGGTATCTCAATACCTAGTTCAATCTCGTTACCGGCAAGTCTCTTTACTCGTACTGTAATGCATCATCCCGCAACCAACTCATTTGTTGCAATGCTTGCAAGGCTTAAGTGATGTGTACTACCGAGAGGGCCCAGAGTTACCTCTCCGACAATCGGAGTGACAAATCCTAATCTCGAAATACGCCAACCCAACAATTACCTTAGGAGACACCTGTAGAGCACCTTTATATCACCTAGTTACGTTGTGACTTTTGGTAGCACACAAAGTGTTCCTCCGGTAAACGGGAGTTGCATAATCTCGTAGTCATAGGAACATGTATAAGTCATGTAGAAAGCAATAGCAACATACTAAACTATCAAGTGCTAAGCTAACAGAATGGGTCAAGTCAATCACATCATTCTCCTAATGATGTGATCCATTAATCAAATGACAACTCATGTCTATGGTTAGGAAACATAACCATCTTCGATTAACGAGCTAGTCAAGTAGAGGCATACTAGTGACACTGCTTGTCTATGTATTCACACATGTATTATGTTTCCGGTTAATACAATTCTAGCATGAATAATAAACATTTATCATGATATAAGGAAATAAATAATAACTTTATTATTGCCTCTAGGGCATATTTCCTTCAGTCTCCCACTTGCACTAGAGTCAATAATCTAGTTCACATCGCCATGTGATTTAACATCAATAGTTCACATCTTTATGTCGTTAACACCCATAGTTCACATCGACATGTGACCAACACCCAATGGGTTTACTAGAGTCAGTAATCTAGTTCACATCTCTATGTGATTAACACCCAAAGAGTACTAAGGTGTGATCATGTTTTGCTTGTGAGATAATTTTAGTCAACGGGTCTGTCACATTCAAATCCGTAAGTATTTTGCAAATTTCTATGTCTACAATGCTCTGCGTGGAGATACTCTAGCTAATTGCTCCCACTTTCGTATCTAGACCGAGACTTAGAGTCATCTAGATTAGTGTCAAAACTTGCATCAATGTAACCCTTTATGACGAACCTTTTGTCACTTCCATAATCGAGAAACATATCCTTATTCCACTAAGGATAATTTTGACCGTTGTCCATTGATCTACTCCTAGATCACTATTGCACTCCCTTGCCAAACTTAGTGGTAGGGTATGCAATAGATCTAGTACACAGCATGGCATACTTTATAGAACCTATGGCTGAGGCATAGGAATGACTTTCATTCTCTTTCTATCTTCTGCCATGGTCGGGTTTTGAGTCTTACTCAATCTCACACCGTGTAACACAGGCAAGAACTCTTTCTTTGCCTGTTCCATTTTGAACTACTTCAAAATATTGTCAAGGTATGTACTCATTGAAAAACTTATCAAGCGTCTTGATCTATTTCTATAGATCTTGATGTTATGTAAGTAGCTCCACCGAGGTCTTTCTTTGAAAAACTCCTTTCAAAAACTCCTTTATGCTTTTCAGAAAATTGTACATTATTTCTGATCAACAATATGTCATTCACATATATTTATCAGAAAGGTTGTAGTGCTCCCACTCACTTTTTTGTAAATACAGGCTTCACCGTAAGTCTGTATAAAACTATATGCTTTGATCAACTCATCAAAGCATATATTCCAACTCCGAGATGCTTGCACTAGTCCATAGATGGATCGTTTGAGCTTGCATATTTTGTTAGCACCTTTAGGATTGACAAAACCTTCTGGTTGCATCATATACAAATCTTCTTTAATAAATCCATTAAGGAATGCAGTTTTGTTTATCCATTTGCCAGATTTCATAAAATGCGGCAATTGCTAACATGATTCGGACAGACTTAAGCATAGATACGAGTGAGAAACTCTCATCATAGTCAACACCTTAAACTTGTCGAAAACCTTTTGCGACAATTCTAGCTTTGTAGATAGTAACACTACTATCAGCGTCCGTCTTCCTCTTGAAGATCCATTTAATCTCAATGGCTCGCCGATCATTGGGCAAGTCAATCAAAGTCCACACTTTGTTCTCATACATGGATCTCATCTCAGATTTCATGGCCTCAAGCCATTTCGCGGAATCTGGGCTCACCATCGCTTCTTCATAGTTCGTAGGTTCGTCATGGTCAAGTAACATGACCTCTAGAACAGGATTACCGTACTACTCTGGTGCGGATCATGCTCTGGTTGATCTACGAAGTTCTGTAGTAACTTGATCTGAAGTTTCATGATCATCATCATTAACTTCCTCTCTTGTTGGTGTAGACATCACTGGAACTGATTTCTGTGATGAACTAGTTTCCAATTCAAGAGAAGGAACAATTACCTTATCAAGTTCCACTTTCCTCCCACTCACTTCTTTCGAGAGAAACTCCTTCTCTAGAAAGGATCCATTCTTAGCAACGAATTTGCCTTCGGATCTGTGATAGAAGGTGTACCCAACAGTCTCCTTTGGGTATCCTATGAAGATGCATTTCTCCGATTTGGGTTCGAGCTAATCAGGATGAAACTTTTTCACATAAGCATCGCAACTCCAAACTTTAAGAAACGACAGCTTAGGTTTATTGCTAAACCATAGTTCATATTGTGTCGTCTTAATGGATTCAAATGGTGCCCTATTTAACGTGAATGCATCTGTCTCTAATGCATAATCCCAAAATTATAGTGGTAAATCGGTAAGAGACATCATAGATCACACCATATCTAATAAAGTGCAGTTATGATGTTCGGACACACCATTACACTATGGTGTTCTAGGTGGCATGAGTAGTGAAACTATTTCACATTGTTTTAACTGAAGGCCAAACTCGTAACTCAAATATTTTACCTCCGCGATCATATCGTAGGAACTTTTATTTTCTTGTTACGATGATTCTCCACTTCACTCTGAAATTCTTTGAACTTTTCAAATGTTTAAGACTTGTGTTTCATCAAGTAGATATACCCATATCTGCTCAAATCATTTGTGAAGGTCAGAAAACAATGATACCTGCCGCGAGCATCAACACTCACCAGACTACATACATCAGTTTGTATTATTTCCAACAAATCTGTTGCTCGCTCCATTGTTCCGGAGAACGGAGTTTTAGTCGTCTTGCCCATAAGGCATGGTTCGCAAGCATCAAGTGATTCCAAAATCCCATTAGCATGGAGTTTCTTCATGCGCTTTACACCAATATGACCTAAACGGCAGTGCCACAAATAAGTTGCACTATCATTATTAACTTTGCATCTTTTGGCTTCAATATTATGAATATGTGTATCACTACGATCGAGATCCAACAAACCATTTTCATTGGTGTGTATGACCATAGAAGGTTTTTATTCATGTAAATAGAACAACAATTGTTCTCTAACTTAAATGAATAATCAGATTGCAATAAACATGATCAAATCATATTCATGCTCAACGCAAACACCAAATAACACTTATTTAGGTTCAATACTAATCCCGAAAGTATAGGGAGTCTGCGATGATGATCATATCAATCTTGGAACCACTTCCAACACACATCGTCACTTCGCCCTTAACTAGTCTCTTTTTATTCTCGCAACTCCTGCTTTGAAGTTACTAATCTTAGCAACTGAACTAGTATAAAATAATTAGGGGTTGCTATAAACACTAGTAAAGTACACATCAATAACATGTATATCAAATATACCTTTGTTCACTTTGCCATCCTTCTTATCCGCCAAATACTTGGGGCATTTCCGCTTCTAGTGACTAGTTCATTTGCAGTAGAAGCACTCAGTCTCAGGCTTAGGTCCAGACTTGGGCTTCTCCACTTGAGCAGTAAATCGCTTGCCATTCTTCTTGAAGTTCCCCTTCTTCCCTTTGCCCTTTTCCTGAAACTAGTGGTCTTGTCAACCATCAACACTTGATGTTTTTCTTGATTTCTACCTTCGCCGATTTCAGCATCACGAAGAGCTTGGGAATCGTTTCCGTTATCCGTTGCATATTATAGTTCATCACGAAGTTCTAGTAACTTGGTGATAGTGACTAGAGAACTCTGTCAATCACTATCTTATTTGGAAGATTGACTCCCACTTGATTCAAGTGATTGTAGTACCTGCATAATCTGAGCACATGCTCACCGTTTGAGCTATTCTCCTCCATCTTTTTAGCTATAGAACTTGTTGGAGACTTCATATCTCTCAACTCGGGTATTTGCTTGAAATATTAACTTCAACTCCTGGAACATCTCATATGGTCCATGACATTCAAAACGTCTTTGAAGTCCCGATTCTAAGTCGTTAAGCATGGCGCACTAAACTATCAAGTAGTCATCATATTGAGCTAGCCAAACATTCATAACGCCCGTGCATCTGCTCCCTCGCAATAGGTCTGTCACCTAGCGGTGCATCAAGGACATAATTCTTCTGTGCAGCAATGAGGTTTATCCTCAGATCATGGACCAAGTCTGCATCATTGCTACTAACATTTTTCAACTTATTTTTCTCTAGGAACATATCAAAATATAAACGGGGAGCAACAACACGAGCTATTAATCTACAACATAGATATGCTAATACTACCAGGACTAAGTTCATGATAAATTAAAGTTCAATTAATCATATTACTTAAGAACTCCCACTTAGATAGACATCCCTCTAATCCTCTAAGTGATCACGTGATCCAAATCAACTAAACCATGTCTGATCATCATGTGAGATGGAGTAGTTTCAATGGTGAACATCACTATGTTGATCATATCTACTATATGATTCACGCCGACCTTTCGGTCTCCGTGTTCCGAGGCCATATCTCGTTATATGCTAGGCTCGTCAAGTTTAACCTAAGTATTCCGTGTGCAACTGTTTTGCACCCGTTGTATTTGAACGTAGAGCCAATCACACCCGATCATCACGTGGTGTCTCAAAGACGAAGAACTTTCGCATAGCGGTGCATACTCAGGAGAACACTTATACTTTGATAATTTAGTGAGGGATCATCTTATAATGCTACCATCAATCAAAGCAAGATAATATGCATAAAAGATAAACATCACATGCAATCAATATAAGTGATATGATATGGCCATCATCATCTTGTGCTTGTGATCTCCATCTCCGAAGCACCGTCATGATCACCATCGTCACCGGCGCGACACCTTGATCTCCATCGTAGCATCGTTGTCGTCTCGCCAATCTTATGCTTCTACGACTATCGCTACCGCTTAGTGATAAAGTAAAGCATTGCAAGGCGATTGCATTGCATACAATAAAGCGACAACCATATGGCTCCTGCCAATTGATGATAACTCGGTTACAAAACATGATCATCTCATACAATAAAATATAGCATCACGTCTTGACCATATCACATCACAACATGCCCTGCAAAAACAAGTTAGACGTCCTCTACTTTGTTGTTGCAAGTTTTACATGGCTGCTACGGGCTTAGAAAGAACCGTTCTTACCTACGCATCAAAACCACAACGATAGTTTGTCAAGTTGGTGTTGTTTTAACCTTCGCAAGCACCGGGCGTAGCCACACTCGGTTCAACTAAAGTTTGGAGAAACTGACACCCGCTAGCCACCTTTGTGCAAAGCACGTCGGGAGAATCGGTCTCGCGTAAGCGTACGCGTAATGTCGCTCCGAGCCGCTTCGTCCAACAATACCGCCGAAGCAAAGTATGACATGTTGGTAAGCAGTATGACTTATATCGCCCACAACTCACTTGTGTTCTACTCGTGCATATGACATCTACGCATAAAACCAGGCTCGGATGCCACTGTTGGGGAACGTAGTAATTTCAAAAAAATTCCTACGCACACGCAAGATCATGGTGATGCATAGCAACGAGAGGGGAGAGTGTTGTCTACGTACCGTCGTATACCGAAAGCAGAAGCGTTAGCACAACGTGGTTGATGTAGTCGTACATCTTCACTATCCGACCGATCAAGTACCGAACGTACGGCACCTCCGAGTTCAGCACACGTTCAACCCGATGATGCCCCTCGAACTCCGATCCAGCCGAGTGTTGAGGGAGAGTTTCGTCAGCACGACGGCATGGTGACGATGTTGATGTTCTACCGACGCAGGGCTTCGCCTAAGCACCGCTACAGTATTATCGAGGTGGACTATGGTGGAGGGGGGCACGGCACACGGTTGGGAGAGATCAACTGATCAACTTGTGTGTCTAGATGTGCCCCCCTGCCCCCGTATATAAAGGAGCAAGGGGGGTGCGGCCAGCCAAGGGGAGGGCGCGCCAGGAAGAGTCCTACTCCCACCGGGAGTAGGACTCCCCCCCCCCCTTTCCTAGTTGGACTAGGATTCGGGAGGGGGAAAGAGGAGGGAGAGAAGGAAGGGGGGTGCCGCCCCCCTCTCCTTGTCCTATTCGGACTAGGGGGGAGGGGCGCGCGTCCCAGCCCCGCCGCCTCCTCTTCTCCGTAAAGGCCCATTTACCTCCCAGGGGTTCCGTAACCTCCCTAAGATCGTAAAAATCCCGATTTCACACGGAACACTTCCGATATCCAAACATAGGCTTCCAATATATCAATCTTCATGTCTCGACCATTTTGAGACTCCTCGTCATGTCCGTGATCACATCCGGGACTCTGAACAACCGTCGGTACATCAAAACATATAAACTCATAATATAACTGTCATCGTAACGTTTAAGCGTGCGGACCCTACGGGTTCGAGAACTATGTAGACATGACCGAGACACGTCTCCGGTCAATAACCAATAGCGGAACCTGGATGCTCATATTGGGTCCCACATATTCTATGAAGATCTTTATCGGTCAGACCGCATAACAACATACATTGTTCCCTTTGTCATCGGTATGTTACTTGCCCGAGATTCGATCGTCGGTATCTCAATACCTAGTTCAATCTCGTTACCAGAAAGTCTCTTTACTCGTACTGTAATACATCATCCCGCAACCAACTCATTAGTTGCAATGCTTGCAAGGCTTAAGTGATGTGTACTACCGAGAGGGCCCAGAGTTACCTCTCCGACAATCGGAGTGACAAATCCTAATCTCGAAATACGCCAACCCAACAAGTACCTTCGGAGACACCTGTAGAGCACCTTTATAATCACCCAGTTATGTTGTGACTTTTGGTAGCACACAAAGTGTTCCTCCAAAGAACGGAGTTGCATAATCTCATAGTCATAGGAACATGTATAAGTCATTAAGAAAGCAATAGGAACATACTAAACGATCAAGTGCTAAGCTAACGGAATGGGTCAAGTCAATCACATCATTCTCCTAATGATATGATCCCGTTAATCAAATGACTACTCATGTCTATGGTTAGGAAACATAACCATCTTCGATTAACGAGCTAGTCAAGTAGAGGCATACTAGTGACACTCTGTTTGTCTATGTATTCACACATGTATTATGTTTCCGGTTAATACAATTATAGCATGAATAATAAACATTTATCATGATATAAGGAAATAAATAATAACTTTATTATTGCCTCTAGGGCATATTTCCTTCAGCTTCATCCTCGGTATGGTGGCTCCACTGAACTTTACAGAACTTGATAACCTTGCTGCGAGTAACTTGGCTGGAAAACTCAAGATCTTGACAGGTTTCTCCTCATATGTCAAATCAATGTCCAACTGAATTGCTTCCAGGGGCACTGTATCTCTCAGAGGTATACCGGCCATCTCTGCATGGCACTTCTTCAACTGGGAAACATGAAACACATCATGTACTCCTGATAGTCCTTCAGGTAACTCCAACTTGTAGGCAACTTCTCCCATGCGTTCCAAGACACGGTAAGGTCCTACAAACCTCGGGGCTAACTTTCCCTTAACCCCAAAACGCTTAACTCCTCGAAGAGGTGATACTCGCAGATACGCTCTGTCTCCGATTTCATAGACTACCTCCTTGTGTTTTGAATCTGCATAACTATTTTGTCGGGACTAGGCTACCTTCAGTCTATCTCGAATTAGCTTAACCTTCTCTTCAGATTCCTTATCAAATCCGGTCCAAACAACTGGCGGTCTCCAACTTCATCCCACATCAACGGTGTTCGGCATCTCCTTCCATACAGGGCTTCGAACGGTGCCATCTTCAAACTGGCCCGGTAGCTATTGTTATATGAGAACTCCGCGTAGGGTAAATTTTCATCCCAACTAGATCCATAATCCAACGCACAAGCTCTCAACATGTCCTCCAAAATCTGATTGACTCTCTCGGTCTATCCATCTGTCTGCGGGTGAAAAGATGTACTGAACTCTAGCCTGGTTCCCAAAGTCTGGTGTAACTGATGCCAAAACTTTGAAGTAAATTGTGTTCCTCTATCCGATACGATGGTCCTCGGAACTCCGTGCAGACATACGATCCCGGTCATGTATATCTTGGCCAACTTCGCACTCGTATAAGTGGTTTTCACTGGAATAAAGTGGGCTACTTTGGTCAAGTGATCCACTACTACCCAGATAGAATCATATCCTGATCGGGTCCTGGGCAATCCGGTGATAAAATCCATGCCAAGTTTATCCCACTTCCATTCGGGTATCGGCATAGGTTGCAGTAATCCTGCTGGCTTCTGATGTTCTGCCTTTACTCTCTGACATACATCACATACGGCTACATACTCGGCAATATCCTTCTTCATTCTGGTCCACCAGAAACGCTCCTTCAAATTCAAATACATCTTGGTGTTCCCGGGGTGTATCGAGTATGGCGAGTCGTGAGCCTCCTGAAGTATCAACTTCCTGATCTCCGCATTATTGGGCACATAAATGCGGTCCTCAAACCATAGGGTGTCGTGTTCATCCTCACGAAAACCTTTGGCCTTTCCTTTGCTCATTCTCTCTTTGATCTCGGCGATCTCCTTATCATCCTTATGCGCTTCTCGAATCTTTCCCAACTGTAGACTGAACTTCCATTGCTGCAACAAAACCTCTAGGGACTATCTCCAAACGTAGTTCCCTGAGATCCTCGGCTAACTTCTTTGGCATCCCTCCGCTTACGAGGGTGTTTACATAACTCTTTCGGCTCAAAGCGTCTGCTACGACATTGGCCTTTCCTGGATGATAATGCAGCTTCATGTCATAATCCTTTATAAGCTCCAACCATCTCCTCTGCCTGAGATTCAGCTCCTTCTGTGTGAAAGTATACTTCAAAATCTTATGATCCGTGTACACAACACAACGGTTTCCAATAAGGTAATGTCTCCAAGTCTTGAGCGCATGCACTACGGCTGCTAACTCTAAATCATGAGTAGCATAATTCAACTCATGCGGTCGAAGCTGTCGGGATGCATACAAAACAGCTCTTCCATCCTGCATAAGTACACCACCAAGTCATGAGCATGAAGCATCGCAATACACTTGGAAGTCCTTGCGTATATCCGGCAAAATCAGCACTGGGGTTGTAGTCAAACATTTCTTCAACTCCTGAAAACTTGCCTCACATTCTTCCGTCCATTTGAATTTGGTATCTTTCTTCAATAACTCCGTCATGGGTTTCGAAATCTTGGAAAAATTCTCAATGAATCTCCGATAGTATCCCGCGAGTCCAAGGAAACTGCGGATCTCGCTAACTGAGGTGGGTGCCAACCACTCAGTGAATGACTGAACCTTGGTGGGGTCTACCGCTATACCTTCTCCTGATATAACATGTCCAAGGAATACAACTTCCTTCAACCAGAACTCACATTGCTGAACTTGGCATACAACTGATGTTCCCTGAGTTTCTCGAGAACTAAACGTAAATGCTCCTTGTGCTCCTCTTCATTCTTCAAGTATACCATTATATCATCAATGAACACCACAACGAACTTATCCAAAAATTCCATGAACACCTTATTCATCATACTCATGAAATAGGCAGGGGCGTTAGTCAGTCCAAATGACATGACCGTATACTCATATAACCCGTACTTTGTGGTGAATGCTGTTTTTGGTATATCCTTCTCTTGAATCTTCAGCCGGTGATATCCTGATCGCAGATCGATCTTGGAAAACACTTTAGCTCCTTGCAGTTGGTCAAACAAATCATTGATCATTGGCAATGGGTATTTGTTCTTGATCGTCACTTCATTCAACGCACGGTAATCAAAAACCATCCTTAAGGATATGTCCTTCTTCTCAACCAAGAGCACTGGTGCTTCCCATGGTGATGAACTTCTTCGAATGTAACCTTTCTCCAATAACTCCTTAATCTGCTTCTTGATCTCTTCTAGATCATTTGTGGGCATCCGGTATGGTCTCTTTGATATTGGCCCGGTGCCTGGCAACAGCTCTATCAAAAATTCAATATCTTGATCTGGTGGCATGCCTGGCAACTCCTGCGGAAATACATCTAGGTAATCCTTCACTACCGGCACTTCCTCCTGAACAACTCCCGTGAAAGAATTTACTTGGGTCCTCCTTGACGCATGCCTGGATACATACTTGATCCTTTTTCCCTCCAGGGTAGTGAGCAGAATTGACTTACTAGCACAATCAATGCTTCCTCCATTCTTCGACATCCAGTCCATGCCTAATATCACATCCAATCCTTGTGACTCCAAAATTATTAGGTCTGACGTAAAAACATGGCTACCAATGGTTAAGGGTATCCGGTCGCACCATCGGCCGCCATATACTGCCTCGGTGAACTTACTAACAGGGTGTCCCGAGGGCTAGGGTTGGCAACTTAAACTTGTCCACAAATCCCTTGATATGTATGAATGCGATGCACCAAAGATTTAAAAGAACAAGAGCGGTAAAAGACTTAACCAAAAACTTACCGATAATCGCATCAAAGTTAATCCTCAATGTAGGATCGGAAGTATGTCTAGAGGGGGGTGATTAGACTACTTGAGCAAATAAAAATCTAGCCTTTTCCCAATTTTAGTTCTTGGCAGATTTTAGCAACTTAGCACAAGTCAAGCAATCAACCTACACATGCAATTCTAAGAGTATAGCAGCGGAATGTAAAACAATTGCATATGAAGGTAAAGGGATGAGTTTGAAGGAGCAAACGCAATGTTGACACGGAGATTTTTTATCCGTGGTTCCGATAGGTGGTGCTATCGTACATCCACGTTGATGGAGACTTCAACCCACGAAGGGTAATGGTTCGCGAGTCCACGGAGGGATCCACCCACGAAGGGTCCACAAAGAAGCAACCTTGTCTATCCCACCATGGCCGTCGCCCACGAAGGACTTGCCTCACTTGGTAGATCTTCACGAAGTAGGCAATCTCCTTGCCCTTACAAACTCCTTGGTTCAACTCCACAATCTTGATGGAGGCTCCCAAGTGACACCTAGCCAATCTAGGAGACACCACTCTCCAAGAAGTAACAAATGGTGTGTTGATGATGAACTCCTTGCTCTTGTGCTTCAAATGATAGTCTCCCCAACACTCAACTCTCTCTCATAGGATTGGATTTGGTAGAAAGAAGAGCAACTTGGGGAAGGCTAGAGATCAAGATTTATGTGGTTGGAATGGAATATCTTGACCTCAACACAAGTGTAGGTGGTTCTCTTTCAGAAAATATGTGTTGGAAGTGTAGGCATGTTCTGATAGCTCTCTCCATGAATGAAGAGTGGGTGGAGGTGTATATATAGCCACCACACAAAATCTAACCGTTACACACAAATCAGCAAACTCGGTGGGACCGAATCATGAAACTCGGTCGGACCGATTTAGTTCAAAATGTGAACGTTAGGATTCTCGGTGGGACCGACTGGGTCAACTCAGTGGGACCAATGTCATTAGGGTTAGAGCATAACGTAACCTTGGTGAGACCGATTACACAAACTCGGTGAGACCAATTTTGGTAATAGTCAAACAGGGAGTTGGTCAGGCAAACTCGGTGGGGCCGATTCGCTCATCTCGGTTGGACCGGAACGTTACGAAAGGGAAAAAGAGAGTTTGCATTGCAATCTCGGTGGGACCGATCGCTCATCTCGGTTTGACTGAAATGTTACCAAATGGAAACAGAGAGATTACAACCCCATCTCGATGGGACCGAGATCCCTATCGGTGAGACCAAATTGATTAGGGTTTCTGGCAGTGGCTATGACAACTGAACTCGGTGGCTTCGGATATGAAATTTCGGTGGGGCCGAGTTGGACCTTTTGGATTAGGACATATGTGGATATGAGAAAGTAGTGGAGGGTTTTGGAGCATATCACTAAGCATTTTGAGCAAGATCCTCATTAAGCAACACCACATCCCTTCGTAATAGTATTGGCTTTTCCTACAGACTCAGTGTGATCTTGGATCACTAAAATAGAAAATGTAGAGTCTTGTGCTTTGAGCTTGAGCCAATCCTTTGTCCTTAGCATTTTGAAGGGTCCACTTTCTAATCCATGCCATGCCAATCATTGAGCTTTCCTGAAATGTTTATCTTGGAATAGCATTAGCTCAATGAGCTATATGTTGTTAGGAATTACCAAAACCACCCAGGGATAGGTGCACTTTCAATCTCCCCCTTTTTGGTAATTGATGACAACATATAGATCAAAGCTTCGACAAATGATAATAAGATTGAGGAAACATCGTCGCTTTGAGAAGTATGTGATAAGCAAGAGCTCCCCCTAAATTTGTGCATTATTTAAGATTTGCTTTTGAATGCAAATGCACAATCGATTAGGATCATGGGTTGCTCTTCCATGTCACACACATCTTGGTGGAGCGCTCAAAAAGATAGAGATTAAAAACATGCACTCATCACCAAGCAAAGTGAATGATCATAATAGGATATAAGAGATAATATCATCCAATCAAGCATTAAGGGTAGCATATGATCAAACACATGATCAAACAAGTATCTCACAAGTAGCTCACACAAGAACGCAATAAAGTTTCAAACCAAACCAAATAAGTGGAAAGGGAGATAAAAACCAACACTCTCTGTCTTGAAGCCTATGGTCTATACATTTTTCTCCCCCTTTGGCAACAAGTTACCAAAAAGTTTGAAAATGCATAGTGTTAAACGACTCTCAGGCTTGATCTTCGGGAGGTGGTGTCGAGAGAACTCCAAGGACGAAGGCTTCTGATGAAGTAGCTGGAGCTGGTGGAGTAGCTGCTGGAGTTGAAACTGGAGCTGTAGCTGCTGGTGCTGATGTTGTAGCTCGTGTCGTGCACCTTTGCAGACCTCTGTCCTCTGGGCACTCTAGCAAATGCATCTGTGGAAGACTTGCCCTTCTTCTCCTCTGCTTCCTCCTGAAGTTGCTCAACAGCAGTTTGGATTTCAATTACCTTGACATCAAGATCATAGAATTTTGTCTCAATAATCCTTTCCAAGCTCTCCTGGTTCTTGGTCAGGGTGGCCAAGCCCTGCTCAATCCTCAGAGTGGATTGGATCAGATATCCAAGCTGGTCTTGCTTGCTCTTCAAGAATACCTGAGATGCCTCTTCCACAGTTGGCATCTTTGCAGCCTTCTCATCCTTAGCCTTCTCTCTCTTTTCTTGTGCTTGCACAGATGATGGTTCATTCTCAGTCATCACAATAGTGTTGTCTTGAAATTCAGGGTAGATGGGCAGGTGCTCCTTTTCCAAAATGTACTTGCCTTTGCCCATCTTTGAGTTGATGAGCTCCTGGATGTGTGGGGCATATCCACAACTTCTCTTCTAATCAGCTGCAGTCCTCTTGATTGTTTCAACAATCAGGCTCATAACCTTGAACTTCTGTGGGACATCAAATATGTGCAGCAAGTTGATAGCATGTCCTCTGATCATCTTGTGACACTACAATAGGAACCCCTCTATAGCAACGCATTTTTCCGTATCTAGAAGTCCATATATGCGTTGTTAGTGTCTTTACCAACGGTTTAGGATGTGTTGCCAGACAACAGGTGCATTAAGATCCAGTTGATTGTTGGCAAACCAGACAACAGGTAATGGACAGATCCAAACTTATGTGTATCCAAAGCAGCATCTGGGAACTCCTTGTACATGTTGGCCATAGAGTTGTGGTCTTTCTTCTTCTTTGCATAGATATCCAAGTCATCCTCATGTTCTTCAGAGCATTGATCAATTGAGCCCATTCTTCAACTCAGACCGGTACCTAGTACCCTCAGACATCCACACAATCCTTCCATCTGGATAGAAGTGGGAAGTGAAGTAGAATTGCATAATGAGCTCATCATTCCACTTGGTGAACTTCTGAGCCACAAACTTATCAAATCCACATGCCTTGAAGCTGTCATATACACCAGGGAAGTGATCCTCATTCTCCTTGATAAATTCCCAGTCAACCCATCTCATGTCACACACTATGGGCTTCTTGTCAAGCAGAATTGTCTCATAGAAGTCATGTTGTTCCTTAGTGTGAAATCTATAGTCCACAGTAGTCCTTCTCCTGGTAGCATATGGATCAAACTCTCTCCATAGTCTCAATCCTGAATCCTTCCTGATTTTCATGTTCTCTGCAACTGGGTGTGCATCATTGTGATCAGGGATCTTGGGCTTCAGCTTTCTCAACACAACAGAATCATCTTCTTCTTCAGCAGCAGCTTGAGGCACTGGGGCCTTGTTCTTCTCCTCAACAGGGATGTTCCTAGTGCTCCTCTTGGGTTTTGGCTTTGGAGCTGGAGCAGCAGCCCTGGGAGCAGCTTTGGGCTTAGATGGAGCAGCCCCTGATCTGATTGCATCTCCCATGAGCTTATGAGCTTTGGGTGCTGGTGCAACATCCTCTTCCTATTCCTCTTCTTCAGAATCTCTCATCATTGATGGCTTCCCAATAACTCTGGCAATGGTCTTCTTGACCCTTTCTTTTCTCTTCTTGCCATCTCCAGTTTTCTTGGGTTCAAGAGTGAACTCCATTGTTTCTCCTATGGCAACTTTTCTTGCCTTAGACAAGGGCTGTCTTCTTGCTGGCATCTTTGTTTTCAGACCTGGCTTAGTTGCAGCAGCTGAGCCATACTCTTTCTTCAGCACTTTCTTCTTTGAAGTGGCTTCATCTTCGACAGCCACATAATCTTCATCTTCAAAGTCAGAAGTTCTCTTCTTCCTTGTCCTTGTGGCAGCCTTTGGCAGAATGCTTGGAGTGCTCCTGCTGCCATCATCATAGCTGCTAGAGGGACTAGTGCCCTCACTCAACTGAACTTGCTCTTCTGACTTGTTCTGGATGTCACTTTGGTCAGACATCTTGCAGGCAAACTGTCAGCAGACCCTGTGAATGGGTTATAGATGAGCATCACAAAGTACAGGAGTTTTTGCAAAACTGGTGACTTAAAAACTTAGTTTTAGTTCTTCATAGAAAGCATTTCGGATCTACCGATTTGTAAACTCGGTGATACCGGCGACTTCGAACTCGAACTAGTGAACTCGGTCAGACCGAGTCACAGTTCGGTGGTACCGAGACTGCTAGGGTTTCACAGAGAATCGAACTCGGTCGCACCGATTTGCAATTTTCGGTCAGACCGAAAATGCATGTGCTCTGGCCTAAGCCAAAATCAGTGAGACCGATTTCTACAACTCGGTTGGTCCGAGATGAGTTCGGTGAAGACCTAACCCTAAATTTTCAAATCAAAACTAATCTACGGGATGATTTCGCTGGACAGGATGATTTCAATCATGGCAAGAATCATGGCAAAGCAATGTGCTAAGAATCAGAGTTAGGTATTAGCACAATGATCAAGTTCATACCCTAGTTCAGCAATGAACTTGCTACGGCGGCAACAGTGGTGAAGATTTCCGTTGAAGGCAGCGGAGACCAGCGGCGGGAGGTCGCTAGCGACGAGAGGACGATCTGGAGACCAGAGGAGGCAGAGTAGATTACGCGTGGGCGAAGGGGTTTGGAGAAATTTCCAAAATTTGGCCCGGCGGTATATATAACCTGACCCTGTCGGTGTGACCGAGTGGAATGACTCGGTGGCACCGAGATGCAAAACTGCAAGCAGTTACTGCAACTCGGTGTGACCGAAAAGTTCTAATCGGTTGCACCGAGATTGAAAACCCTAGATCAACTTCGTGACTCGGTAGGACCAAAAAGGATGAATCGGTCAGACCGAGATGCACAAAGAGGTTTTGGAGGTTTAGGTCTATGACAAATTGGGATCTTTGAGAGCTCCTCACACATAGTGGTTCGAATCTGACTTGATCAAACTTTGTGATGTAGCATGAATAGAGTTTGAGATGAGAAAAGCATAGATAGCTAGAGGGTGTTCTTAGGCATTCTTGTCCATCCATTTGGCAAAAAGAGAAAAAGGCAAACAATCAAAGCAACAAATGGATGTCCTCGAATGAGTAAAATATGAAGCCAACATGCTCACACAATAAAATGGCAAGTGAAATATGTGACAAAGCATGCACAACCATTCTAGCATCTATCAAGCAATTGGCGATGACTAGGTCATCTATATATGAGTATATTGACTTAGGAATCAAATGAGAACACTTGATCATAGGTCATACTCATCGTTTAAGCACAAGTGGGGTTACCACTGTTACATAAAGCATTGTTGTGATCACACCATTACAGTTGCTTTAGCTCATTGATTTGAGTAAAGCTCCCCCTAGATGTGATATCCCCCCTAAAAGGGATGAACTAACCTTGGGTTTTGTCGATGATGACTTCATGTAGGTGTTGAAGATGTAGATGCTCAATGTTGATGTAGATCATTCGAGCAATCCTTTGGAGTGAGTTGCACTTTCAATACCTACGGGTTAGTCCCACAAGGAACAAACAAGGATATCCATAGACATAGAGTGATGCATACACAATATGATGTCCATGAAAGCATTAGGTTACCTTGTCCCTTGTCTTACCAACAAGAGGGTTTCTGACTCCTTGAACTAGTGCAAGATATGGAGGTTGTTTGCACTTGTCCTTTCCAAAATGATAAGAGTGAAGTTTGTTGGTGGAGTCACCCTCAAGAACTCTCTAGTTCTTCTTCTTCGGGATCCACATCATCTTGATGGGAATCCTTGGAATCGTAGTTGTGCTTGATGAAGTGGAACTTAATGTAGTCTTGGGAATCCACTTGACCAAAGCCTTAGGTGCTTCTTCAAATGCATCAATTCCCTCTTGAAGCTTGTCCTTGCCTTTTTGCTTGTGGTCTTGTGGTGAAAGATCATCTTGAGCTTGTGTTCCTTTGAAAGAAGTAGGATCATACTTCTCTTGTTGAGGAACAAACTTCGTCTTGGGGTATTGATCTTGTTCCCACTCAACTTCATTGGCATTGAACTTTCGTTCAAAACCAACACCTTGATTCTTCCGGTGTCTTCCTTGCTTGCGCACAATTTCCTCAAATTGCTTACTTCCTAAGAAGACTCTTGTAAACACCTTTCTCTATGATTCCCTTCAATAAGCTATTTTCTTGCTCAAGTGTAACTTGGCTAAGAGAATCATTAGTGGAATCAAGAGAACTACTAGAAGCAACAACATTGGATTTAGCATGATTGTTGTTACTACTAGATGAAGAATCTTTCTTGTTCTTGTTGCTAGATTTAACTTGTGGCATGTAAGTAGACAAGAGTAAACGCTTGGCAATGTAAGAAGAACTTTTCTTGCGAAGATCATCATTGATTGTCTTTAAAAAGTCATGCTCTTGCTCAAGGTTGAGTTTTTCAAAGCATAGCTTATCATGAGTCTTTAAAAGTTCTCGATGATTTTCCAAGGTAGTTTCATGAGATAAATTAAGAGTGTTTAGTTCTTGAGTTAGACGCTCAACCTCCTTCTTATCATCATCATTCGTTTTATCTTGATTAGCATGATTAATTGACGTTTCATCGTAGTTTTCATCACTAGAGTTGTCAACAAGTAAATCATCATCATCTAGCAAATCATCTTCATCACTATTGAAATCAACATACTCGAGATGTGTTACCTTTGGACCTTTGGCCATGAAGCATCTTCCAATTACTTCATTTGGTGAGTCAAATATGTCGTAGGAGTTGGTTGACACAAGTGCTAGACCAGCAACACCTTCATCTTGAGTATATTCGGAGCCGGAGTGATAACTTCTTTCGGAGTGATTGTCGGAGTCGGAGCCGGATACCCATTCACCAACATGAGCTTGATGTCTTCTTTTTATGTAGCTCCTTGATGACTTTTCCTTCCTTTCCGACTCCTTGCTTCTCCGAGAGGGTCTTCGTTCATAGAGATCATCTCTACTCCTCCTTTCTCTTGGTGGTGATTCTTCTCTTCTACTTCTTATTTTGGAAGAATCTTCTGTTCTTTTGTAGGGGGCGTACACTCATTGTAGTAGTGTCCGGGTCTTCCACAATTGTAACAATTTCGCTCACGACTAGAAGATCTTTTGTCATTGTAGGACCTTGACTTGGAGCTTCTTTATTTGCTTCTACTCTTGTAGAACTTGTTGAAGTTCTTCACCATTAAGCTCAATTCTTCATTGAAGGTTTGCTTCTCACTTGATGATGTGGGAGCATCACACGAGGCTTTGTAAGCATTAGTTGACTTGTTTTGAAGCTCTTCCTTATCCTTGAGTGACATCTCATGAGCAACAATTCTTCCAATGACTTCCGTTGGCTTGAGATCTTTGTAATTGGGCATCATTTGGATCAATGTGCACACGGTATCATATTTTCCATCCAAGGCTCTTAGGATCTTCTCGATGATGAATCTATCGGTCATCTCTTCACTTCCTAAGGCGGCAATCTCATTTGTGATGAGAGCAAGCCTAGAGTACATTTCAGCGACACCTTCACCATCCTTCATTTTGAACTTGTCAAGTTGACTTTGAAGCACATCCAATTTGGATTCCTTGACGGAGTCGGTACCTTCGTGCATATCAATCAAAGTATCCCAAATTTCCTTTACATTCTCAAGACGGTTGATTTTGTTGAATTCTTCGCGGCACAATCCATTGAAGAGAATATCACAAGCTTGAGCATTGTATTGTAGCATCTTCAATTCTTCCGCGGTAGCTTCACGGTTTGGTTCTCTCCCATCAAAGAATTCACCTTGCAAGACAATACACACAATAGCCCAAACGGCGGTGTTATGTCCAAGAATATGCATTTTCATCTTATGCTTCCAACTAGCAAAATTAGTACCATCAAAGTAAGGACCTCTACGGTGGTAATTTCCCTCGCTAGACGCCATACTCTCCTAGGTTGTGAAACCAAGGCTATGACCACCAAAAGTTATGGAAATCAAAGCAAATGGAGACCAAAGCTCTGATACCACTTGTAGGATCGGAAGTATGTCTAGAGGGGGGGTGATTAGACTACTTGAGCAAATAAAAATCTAGCCTTTTCCCAATTTTAGTTCTTGGCAGATTTTAGCAACTTAGCACAAGTCAAGCAATCAACCTACACATGCAATTCTAAGAGTATAGCAGCAGAATGTAAAACAATTGCATATGAAGGTAAAGGGATGAGTTTGAAGGAGCAAACGCAATGTTGACATAGAGATTTTTTATCCGTGGTTCCGATAGGTGGTGCTATCGTACATCCACGTTGATGGAGACTTCAACCGACGAAGGGTAACGGTTCTTGTGAAGTCAACGGAGGGCTCCACCCACGAAGGTTCCACGAAGAAGCAACCTTGTCTATCCCACCATGGTCGTCGCCCACGAAGGACTTGCCTCACTCGGGTGGATCTTCACGAAGTAGGCGATCTCCTTGCCCTTACAAACTCCTTGGTTCAACTCCACAATCTTGACGGAGGCTCCCAAGTGACACCTAGCCAATCTAGGAGACACCACTCTCCAAGACGTAACAAATGGTGTGTTGATGATGAACTACTTGCTCTTGTGCTTCAAATGATAGTCTCCGCAACACTCAACTCTCTCTCATAGGATTGGATTTGGTAGAAAGAAGATTTGAGTGGAAAGCAACTTGGGGAAGGCTAGAGATCAAGATTTATGTGGTTGGAATGGAATATCTTCCTCAACACAAGTGTAGGTGGTTCTCTCTCAGAAAATATGTGTTGGAAGTGTAGGCATGTTCTGATGGCTCTCTCCACGAATGAGGAGTGGGTGGAGGGGTATATATAGCCTCCACATAAAATATAACCGTTACACACAAATCAGCAAACTCGGTGGGACCGAATCATGAAACTCGGTCGGACCGATTTAGTTCAAAATGTGAACATTAGGATTCTCGGTGGGACCGACTGGATCAACTCGGTGGGAACGATGTCATTAGGGTTAGAGCATAATGTAATCTCGGTAAGACCGATTACACAAACTCGGTGAGACCGATTTTGGTAATAGTCAAACAGAGAGTAGGTCAGGCAAACTCGGTGGGACCGATTCGCTCATCTCGGTTGGACCGTAATGTTACGAAAGGGAAACATAGAGTTTGCATTGCAATCTCGGTGGGACCGATCGCTCATCTCGGTTTGGCCGAAATGTTACAAAAAGGAAACAGAGAGATTACAACCCCATCTCGGTGGGACCGAGATCCCTATCGGTGAGACCGGATTGATTAGGGTTTCCGGCAATGGCTATGACAACTGAACTCGGTGGCTCCGGATATGAAATTTTGGTGGGGCCGAGTTGGACTTTTTGGATTAGGACATATGTGGATATGAGAAAGTAGTGGAGGGTTTTGGAGCATATCACTAAGCATTTTGAGCAAGATCCTCATTAAGCAACACCACATCCCTTCTTAATAGTATTGGCTTTTCCTATAGACTCAATGTGATCTTGGATCACTAAAATAGAAAATGTAGAGTCTTGTGCTTTGAGCTTGAGCCAATCCTTTGTCCTTAGCATTTTGAAGGGTCCACTTTCTAATCCATGCCATGCCAATCATTGAGCTTTCCTGAAATGTTTATCTTGGATTAGCATTAGCTCAATGAGCTATATGTTGTTAGGAATTACCAAAACCATCCAGGGATAGTTGCATTTTCACTCAACCTCCTCCGCGTTCACGTGGTTCACTTGTCCCCTATTGAAAGGGTTGGGCTTCTTCCCAGCGCTTCCATTGCCATTGCTGTTCTTTAATTCCGGACATTCGTTAGCGTAGTGCCCAGTCTTGCCGCACTTGAAACAAGTAATGGGACGTTGATCCTTCTTGGCGGGTGTGGATCGGTTAGAACGGTTCTGATTGCTGCCTGCTCCATTCCCGTTTCCATTCTTGGGGCCATTATGGTTGTGAGAACTTCCTCCATTGTGGTTGTGGCCTCCATGATTATGGACAAGTCCTCCCGAATTCGGGGTGAAACGAGGCTTTTGTTGGGATCCAGAATTGTTCTTTCCTTGTCCATACTTTCTCTTGCGGCTCTCAATCTGTTGCTGCTTCCCTTCAATCATAAGAGCCTTGTCTACCAACTCCTGGTAATTGTTGAATGTTGCCACCATCAACTGCATGCTCATCTCATCATTCAGCCCTTCCATAAACTTCTCCTGCTTCGCGGCATCTGTGGCCACATCATCAGGGGCATAACGAGATAGCTTACTAAACTCATCCACGTACTGAGCTACAGTACGGTTTCCCTGGCATAAGTTGCGAAACTCGCGCTTCCTCATGCTCATAGCTCCAGTTGAGACATGGGCTGTGCGGAATGCTTGTTGAAACTGGTCCCATGTAACGTTGGCTATGGGAAAAGTGGCTGTGTAATTCTCCCACCATGAGGCTGCTGGTCCATCCAACTGATGTGCAGCAAAACACACCTTCTTTGCATCTGTGCAACCTGCGGGGGTCAACTCCCTTCCAATCCTGCGTAGCCAGACATCCGCAACTATCGGCTCGGTGCTACTGGAAAACACCGGCGGCTGTAACCTCAGAAAGCGGGCTAAGTTGTCAACCGGAGGCGGGTTGTTGTTGTTGTTGTTGTTGCCTTGGTTCTGCACTAATATCTGCATCAAGGCATTCTGCTGCTGGATCAACTGGGTGATCTCCGGTGGGAAGACAAATCCGGTGTCACGTCTCGGAGGCATCTGATGGGTTTAGAGGGGAGAGATTAGAATAGAAATGAGGTCTAGTGAGAAAGCACTACCCATATGCACATGAGACAAACACAAACATATCACACCAAATCAATCAAGCAAGGGCATACAAACGGTCTAGAACTATCGTCAAAAATGCTCGGACTACTGCTATATACATGGGGAAATACTAATCATATGGTGGTCTACTAGAAATTTTGATCGGTGGAAGACTCCATGATGTCTGCTCCAGCTTCGTCTTCAAAGTCATCATCACTATCGTCGGGGTCGGAGTCGGTGTCGTCGATGATGATGTAGTTCTTCGGGCAAGTGGAATCGTCGTCATCTCCTCCTGGCGTGGGGTCTCCCATGAATACTTCGATCTTGTTTATCAGGTCGTCGTTCTTCTCTAATAGTGTCGCAATTTCCTCCTCATATCCATCGCATATAGACTTGAGTTCCTCTTCTAGCTTAGTGATCCTTGTCATTGCCTTCTTAAAATTTATCATGTCTGCACACATCTGGTTCTCCTGGCATCGAATGAGATGGTTTAACTCCTGGATGAAAGCTGCAATGGACATGTCCTTCCTGGTGTTGATCATCTCCCATTGCTCATCTCGGCGTACGCATATCTGGTAGATAGTATCTTTGAGATCCTTGTGGCAAACTTCGCCGATGCGTCCCATGGCGATGTGGGCTGCCATGCTCTTGCCTAGACTCCAGGTTGGGGCATCAAAGGAAACTCTATGGGCTCAGTGACTGGCGTGAAAGTCCTTCCTGGAATTTGAACTTGAATCATCCAGCGCTCCTCTTCTGGTAAGGTGGCGTTGAAGGTCCCGGTGAAGCTTGGTATTCCTATATTCAGGTATCTAGTAACTTTCTTCAAGTGTCGCCCAAAAGGTGTATCTTCATCCGGTTGAGCAAACTTGTTCCTTGAATCCGCCATCCTAAAGAGTAGAAAGTGGAGAGGAGTCAAAAATGAGTAGAGAAAGTGACCTATGGCTTTTCTTAGTGGTCGTGTCCTACATTCAGCGTGCGCTCTGATACCATCTTGTAGCGACCCGACCTCAGATGGTCAAGTCTCTGTGCTTCAGTGTCATCCTTGGATCGGTAATGCTGACACACATAGTACTCGAAGGATTTATAGCAGAATAGAAGTCACACACTTATTACATCGAATGTCTCAAAAAAGAGAACTTATTACAATAAATATGGCTTAAGCCATCTAATACGATAACAGCAGAAGGCTTCGAAGATCAAGTGAGTCCATGAACTCCAACGGCATAGCTGAGTGCATGACAACGACCTATCGCACCTTTACTCGTCGTCTGAAAAGTCTGCAACATAATATGTTGCAGCCCGAAAACGGGTCAGCACATGGAATATGCTGGCAATGTAACACAGTAGAGCAATGAACAGATAAGCTATCACTACATGCATATATGGCTGGTGGATGCTCTATGGTTATATGTTTTTGCGAAAAGCCAATTTTCCCCTACAACAAAGGAATAGATTTTATTTAACTATCATGGTAGTTGAACATCATTGAGAAGGTACCTCTAACTCAATCCCAATTAAAAGTAATTATCAACCCAACATATTAAAATAGAGTAATGAGATACATTTGATAATCCAAGTACTAGATACTCAAGATTGTCCATAACCGGGGACAGCTAACCATGATTAGATTGTACACTCTGCAGAGGTTTGCGCACTTTTCCCCACAAGACTCGATATCCTCCGTTGGATTTCTCGCACTACATGGTGTTTGAGAAACAGATGACCGAGACACGATCTTTCGTAAGCATTAACTCTAACCCCGGGTAGACAGTACCAACCTACATCCCTCTACATCTGCTAGCCTACCACTGGAAGAGGTCACGCAACATACTCAACTATGCTAGGGCCCATAATAGCTTGTGGCTGCACACGGAAGTTTCTAGCATGAAATATCTCACGATCCCTTTGAGCCTGGGTGGCGGACCGTAGGATGATCACACGGATACCCCGGGATCTCCTAGGACAACACTGGACTCCCTAGGTGCCCAAACAAGCAATCCACCCAGATGTGTATTGAAGTAGCCACCTTAAGTTGAACCATTAATTAACAATCTCACATTTGTCATGGATTCACTTACCAAACCACGTCTACGAGCATAGCATGGCAATAAGCATAACGTAAAAGTAACTCCCAAGGGTTTGATAATAAAACAGGTAATAGGTTCTATCTCATCAACTACTTCCCAATACCCACAAGTTAATCACATCCTAATCATGTAGTGTTTGAGGATTGAAACTAATGCATAAAAACTGGGTATGAAAGGAGTATGATCAATGTGTTACTTGCCTTGCTAACGATCCGTAAAACCTAGTGACTCGTAGTAGCACGCTTCGCACTCCGGGAATTCTATCGCAAACAAACAATAAAATACATAAGAAATCAAGCAATGATGCATGGGTAAAACTCAAATAATGTAACATCCCAAATTTTCAATTTGGAATGTTATATATAGGTCATCTATGCATATCATATTTTATTGCATCTTCGTTCTGCAATCCTCGAAATCCTAAGCAACTCAAGGACCCTCGGAGAGAGTTAAGGATTTTTCCGGTTTTCATATTTGATTTTTATCAAATACTGAGAACGAGGGTTTTTGATTTTAATTATTTTTCTCTCCGGAAAATATTTCATATTAAAATAAAAATAAAGGAGGGGAGATAATATGACTTCTCCAAAATAATTGAAATATGGGAGGGAAAATGTTAAAATCATTATTTGGATGTTATTTGATTTTATTTGGAATTTTATTTGCCCTTGAAAAAATTGCACATTTTAAAAATTGCATTTTAGGGGCCAAGAAAATGTTCATCTTGTTCTAAATATTTCATTTAGACGGTGAAAACTTGTTTTGGCAATTTTAGATTTTTATTTTATTTTATAGGAATTTTTCCATCAAGGAACTATTTAAAAAATCCTTCACACTTGCTAATCGGGCGTAGCCCGGCCAGCCAGCCGCCCAGCCGCCACGCCGCCTTCCTCCCACACCGCCACTGCCGCCAGAGTCCGGCTCGGACTCCGCCGCCGCCTGCCCTTCCCCAAGGCACCGACCCTCCTATTAATACCTCCCCCTCTAGCCACCACCACCGCCTCCGAGCCCGGGCAGTCGCCCGCCCGCCGTCGCCCAGTCGCCGCCCGCCGCCCTAGCCACCGCCTCCCGCCGCCACCCGCCGCCCCTCGCTAGCCCAGTGAGCCGCCCGCCCACGGGAGGTACTCAGCCGCCTGTCGCCGGTTTTTTAAACCACTTCGGGTTTTTTTAGAAAAAACCCTAGATTCATTTTTTTAAAATAGATCGGTTTTATTCTCCGGTTTATTTATTTAGCGAGCATTCACTCGTTCGTTCGTTTTAACGAACGCATTCTTCGTTTAGTTTCAGTTAACGAACGTTCATTCGTTAAGTCGTTTTCGTTTTCTTTTTATCGGATTTATTCCGTGATTTTTCTAATCGCGATTTACGATTCGATGTTCGTTCTAGTATAACTTTTCGTCAGATATCGGAATCAGGCGATTCAAGCGCCTGGAGTTTCATCTTGAAACCCTCTTTCCGAATAACCCACTCAAACAAGTTTTTGCCTCTGTAAAATTTGACCCTAGTTCAGATTAGTAAACGGATCTTATTTCTTTCGCCGTTTGAGTTTCCTTGCTCGGTTTGGTTTGATTCTTTTTGCGAACCGGAGTTCTTAAGTTGAACTTTCTGGTCAGCCTCTTTTAGTTGAGTTTTAATGGTGCATCTTTTCTTGTTGCTTATGTATGTTATTGTTTGCTTGCGATAGAATTCCCGAGTGCGGCGTGTTACTCTGAGTCTCTAGGATTCACGGATCATCAGCAAGGCAAGTAACACTTTGATCATACTCTTCTCATACCCAGTTTTTATGCATTAGCTCAATCCTCAAACATTGCATGATTAGGATGTCATTAATTTGTGGGTTGGGAAGTAGTAGTTGAGGTAGAACCTATTGCCCTGTTACTATCAAACCCTTGGGAATTACTTCTACGTGTTGCTTATATTGCTACGCTATGCTCGTAGACGTGGTTTGGGTTTGAGTGTATTCCATGACAGATGTGAGATTGTTAATTACTGGTTTAACTTAAGGTGGAAACTTTAATACACATCTGGGTGGATTGAGGCACTTGGGGAACCCAGTGTTGCCTGTTTTATTTTTGGAAATCCCGGGATACCCGTGTGATCTTCCTATGGACCGCCACCCAGACTCAAAGGGAACTGAGATTATTCATGCTAGAAACTTCCATGTGCAGCCACAAGCTACTATGGGCTCTAGCATAGTTGAGTAAGTTACGTGAAGCTCTTGAAGAGGTAGATCAGCAGGTAGTGGGTTTTGTAGGTTTGGTATGGTCTACCCGGAGTAGAGAGTTAATGTTTCTGAAAGACTATGTCTCGGTCATCCGTTTCTCAAACATCATGTAGTGCGAGAAATCCAACGGAGGCGGTCGAGTCTTGTGGGGAAAAGTGCGCAAACCTCTGCAGAGTGTACAATCTAATCATGGTTAGCCGTGTCCCCGGTTATGCACAATTCTGAGTATCTGGTATTTGAGTATTCACATGTATCTCATCACTCTTAATTAATATTGCTGGGATGTTAATTACTCTAATTGGGATTGAGTTGGGGTTTTACCTTCTCAATGATGATTCAACCACCATGATAGTTAAATAAAAACTTATTCCTTTGTTGTAGGGAAAAATTGGCTTTTCGCAAAAACATAACCGTAGAGCTTTCCACCAGCCAAATATTGCATGTAGTGATAGGTTATTCTTGCTCTATTGTGTTATATTGCCAAAGATGTTCCATGTGCTGACCCGTTCTCGGCTGCAACGTATTATGTTGCGAGACTTTTAGACGAGGAGTAAAGTTCGATAGGTCGTTGTCGTGCATCTCAAATGGCTATGCCGTTGGAGTTGATGGACTCACTTTATCTTCCAAGCCTTCCGCTGTTATCGTATTAGATGGCCTTAAGCCATATTATTGTAATAAGTTCTCTTTTGAGACATTCGATGTAATAAGTGTATGATTGCTACTCGTTATAAATCCTTCGAGTAATGTGTGTCAAGATTACCGATCCGTGGATGACATCAAACACGTGGACTTGACCATCTAAGGTCGGGTCGCTACAAGATGGTATCAGAGCACACGCTGAGTGTAGGACACGACCACTAAGATAAACCATAGGTCACTCTTCTCCACTCATTTCTGACTCTTCTCCATTTTCCACTCTCTAGGATGACGGAGATGAAGAACAAGTTTGCACAACCGGATGAAGACACACCTTTTGGACGCCACTTGAAGGAAGTCACTAGGTACTTGAACATTGGAATACCAAGCTTCACCGGGACGTACAATGCCACTTTACCAGAAGAGGAGCACTGGATGATTCAAGTACAAGTTCCAGGAAGGACGTTCTCGCCAACTTCTAAGCCCATAGAGTTTTCTTTCAAAGCACCCACCTGGAGTCTAGGCAAGAGTATGGCAGCTCACATTACCATGGGACGCATTGGAGAAGTCTACAACAGGGAGCTTAAAGACACCATCTGTCAAATATGTGGGCGCCGAGACGAGCAATGGGAAGTAATCAGCACCAAGAAGGATAGATCCATTGCAGCTTTCATCCAGAGCTAAACCAAAGACATTCGACGTCAGAGAACCAGATGTCTTGCAGACATGATGGAGTTGAAGAAGGCAAAGACCAGGATCATAGAGCTGGAGGAAGAACTCGAGTTTACACGTGATGGATATGAGGAGGAAATCAAGATACTACTGGAGAAGAACGATGACCTAGTCAAGAAGATCGGAGTATTCATGGGAGGACCCGCACCGGAAGAAGAGGAAGAAGATCCCACTTGCCCGGACAACTACATCATCATCAACGACACCGATTCTGATCCAAGTGATGATGACTGTGAAGACGAAGCTGGACAAGACATCATGGAGTCTTCCACCGATCAAAATTTCTAGATGACCACCATATATTAGTAGTATTTCCCCCATGTAACTAGTAGTAGTTGAGCACTTTTTGCGATAGTCCTAGACCGTTTGTATGCCCTTGCTTGATTGATTGAGTGAAATGCTTGTGTTTGCCTCATATGCATATGGGTAGTGTTTTCTCACTAGACCTTTTTTCTACTCTAATCTCTTCCATCTAAACCCTCAGATGCCTCCGAGACGTCACACCGGTTTTGTTTTCCCACTGGAGCTCACCCAGTTGATTCAAGAAAGAAATGCCTTGATGCAATTGCTAGTTCGTAACCAGGCAACAACAACAACAACAACCCGCCACCGAAGAGACAATTTAGCCCGCTTTTACGAGGTTACAACCGCCGGTGTTTTCCAAAGAGCACCGAGCCAATAGTTGTTGATGATTGGCTACGCCCTATTGGAAGGATTTAACCACCGCAGGATGCACGGATGCCGAGAAGGTGCACTTTGCCGCACATCAATTGGATGGACCAAGGCCCGCATGGTGGGAGAATTACACGGCTACTTTTCCTATAGCCAATGTCACTTGGGACCAGTTTCAACAGGCTTTTCGCACGGCCCATGTCTCAACTAGAGCCATGCAAATGAAGAAGCGTGAGTTTTGCAACTTACGCCAGGGGAACCGTACCGTGGCCCAAAGACGTGGATGAGTTTAGTAAGTTATCACGCTATGCCCCGATGATGTGGCCACGTATGCCGCCAAGGTGAGACGTTTATGGAAGGGCTGAATGATGAGATGAGTATGCAGTTGATGGTGGCAACTTTCAACAACTACCAGGAGTTGGTAGACAAGGCCCTTATGATTGAAGGGAAGCAGCAGCAAATTGAGAGCCGTAAGAGGAAGTATGGACAAGGGAAGTACAACTCAGGAGCTCACCAGAAGCCTCGTTTAACACCGAAATCGGGAGGACTTCTCCATAACCATGGAGGTCATAACCATACTGGAGGAGGACCGCATAACCAAAATGGTGCGAAGAATGGGAATGGGAACGGAGTCAATAACAATCAGAACCGCTCTAACCCATCTACACCCGCCAAGAGGGACTTAAGCCAAGTTATTTGCTTTAAGTGCGGGAAGACAGGGCACTATGCTGATGATTGTCCTGAAGGAAGGAATGGAAATGGAAATGGGAGCGCTGGGAAGAAGCCCAATGCATTCAACAAAGGACAAGTGAACCACGTTAACGTGGAGGAAGTTGAAGAGCAGCCGGATGCGGTAATAGGTAATTTTTGGTTAAGTCATTTACCGCTCTTGTTCTTTTCGATACTGGTGCATCGCATTCATACATATCAAGGGGATTTGTGGATAAGTTTAAGTTACCAACCCAAACCCTTAGGACCCCTCTTTTAGTGAGCTCGCCTGGAGCAGAGTACATGGCTAGCAGATGGTGCACCCAGATACCACTAACCATTGGCACGCATGTTTTTCCGTCCGACCTAATCATCTTGGAGTCGCAAGGATTGGATGTGATATTAGGCATGGACTGGATGTCAAAGTATGGAGGAAGCATTGACTGTGCTAGCAAGTCAATTTACCTTACCACCCCGAAGGGAAAAAGGATTAAGTATGTATCTAGGCATGTGCCTAGGAGGAGCCAAGTGAATGCCCTCACGGGAGTTGTACAGGAGGAAGTGCCGGTAGTAAAAGATTTCTCGGATGTTTTCCCAGAGGAGTTACCAGGCATGCCACCAGATCGAGACATCGAGTTCCTGATAGAGCTATTGCCAGGTATAGGGCCAATATCCAAGAGACCATATCGGATGCCCGCGAATGATCTGGAGGAAATTAAGAAGCAGATCAAGGAGTTATTGGAGAAAAGGTTATATTCGAAGGAGTTCATCACCTTGGGGAGCACCAGTACTTTTGGTCGAGAAGAAGGATAAATCCCTGAGGATGGTCGTTGATTACCGAGCCTTGAACGAAGTAACGATAAAGAACAAGTATCCACTACCAATGATCAATGATCTGTTTGATCAATTGCAAGGAGCTAAGGTGTTTTCGAAGATTGATCTACGATCGGGATACCACCAGTTGAAGATCCGAGAAAAGGATATACCAAAGACAGCGTTCACCACGCGATATGGATTATATGAGTATACAGTCATGTCGTTTGGACTGACTAACGCCCCTGCCTACTTCATGATTATGATGAACAAGGTGTTCATGGAGTATTTGGACAAGTTTGTGGTGGTATTTATTGATGATATTATGGTATACTCGAAGAACGAAGAAGAGCACAAGGAGCATTTGCGTTTGGTTCTCGAGAAACTCAAGGAACACCAGTTATATGCCAAATTCAGCAAGTGCGAGTTTTGGTTGAAGGAAGTTGGATTTCTTGGGCATGTTATATCAGGATAAGGTATAGAAGTAGATCCCAGTAAGGTTCAGTCAGTCACTGAATGGTTGGCACCCACTACAGTTGGCGAGATCCGCAGTTTCCTTGGACTCGTAGGATATTATCGGAGAATCATTGAGAATTTTTCCAAGATTGCTAAACCAATGACTGAATTGCTGAAGAAGGATAGTAAGTTTAAATGGATGTAAGATTGCGAGGCAAGTTTTCGTGGAGTTGAAGAAACGTTTGACTATAGACCCAGTGCTAACCTTGCCAGATATACATAAGGAGTTTCAAGTGTATTGTGATGCCTCACGCTTGGAACTGGGATGTGTGCTTATGCAGGACGGAAAGGTTGTTTCGTATGCCTCACGACAACTGAAGCCTCATGAGTTGAACTATGCCAGGCATGATTTGGAGCTAGCAGCGGTAGTACATGCATTGAAGACTTGGAGACATTATCTTATTGGAAATCGTTGTGATGTGTACACGGATCATAAGAGTTTGAAGTACATTTTCACACGTATGAGTTGAACCTTAGGCAAAGGAGATGGCTGGAGCTTACAAAGGATTACGATATGAAGCTACACTATCATCCCGGAAAGGCCAATGTCGTAGCAGACGCCTTGAGCCGGAAGAGTTATGCCAATATCCTCGAAAGTAAAGGATTGTCGAAGGAGTTAGCTGAGGATATCATGGAACTACGGTTGGAGATTGTCCCAAGAGGTTTCATTGCAACAATGGATGTTCCGTCTACATTGTTGGATAAGATTCGAGAAGCTCAGAAGGAAGACAAAGAGATTTCAGAAATAAAAGAAAAGATGAGCGGAGGTAAAGCCAAAGGTTTTCGCGAGGATGAGCACGATACCTTATGGTTTGAGGACCGATTTTATGTGCCCAACAACCCATAGATCAGGAAGTTAATACTTCAAGAGGCCCATGACTCACCATACTCGATACACCCCAGAAACACCAAGATGTATTTGGATTTGAAGGAACGCGTTTACGTGGACTGGTATGAAGAAGGATATTGCCGAGTATGTAGCCGTATGTGATGTATGTCAGAGAGTGAAGGCAGAGCATCAGAAGCCAGCAGGGCTGTTACAGCCTATGCCGATACCCGAATGGAAGTGGGATAAACTAGGCATGGACTTTATCACCGGATTACCCATAACCAAAGCCGGATATGACTCAATATGGGTAGTAGTGGATCGTTTGACCAAAGTAGCTCACTTCATCCCAGTGAAAACAACTTATACAAGTGCAAAGTTGGCCAAGATATATATGTCCAGGATTGTATATTTGCATGGAGTTCCGAGGACCATTGTATCAGATAGAGGAACACAATTTACTTAAAAATTTTGGCATCAGCTACACCAGACCTTGGGTACCAGATTAGAGTTCAGTACCGCATTCCACCCGCAGACGGATGGACAGACAGAGAGAGTCAATCATATTCTGGAGGACATGTTGAGAGCTTGTGCGCTAGATTATGGCTCTAGTTGGGATGACAATTTGCCTTACGCAGAGTTCTCGTGACAACAACAGCTACTGTGCCCAGTTTGAAGATGGCACCGTTTGAAGCTCTGTATGGACGCAGATGTAGAACGCCCCTAATGTGGGATGAGGTAGGAGACCGTCAGTTGTTTGGACCAGATCTGATCAAACAATCAGAGGAGAAGGTTAAACTGATTCGAGCCAGATTAAAGGTTGCTCAGTCCAGGCAGAAGAGTTATGCAGATTCAAAACGCAAGGAAGTAACCTATGAAATTGGAGACCGAGCCTATCTGCGAGTATCACCCTTGCGAGGAGTGAAACGTTTTGGAGTTAAGGGAAAACTAGCTCCAAGATTTGTAGGACCGTATCGTGTTCTGGAACGGATGGGAGAAGTTGCCTACAAGCTGGAGTTACCTGAAGGATTGTCAGGAGTTCACGATGTGTTCCACGATCGCAGCTTGAAGAAGTGTCATGCCGAGATGGCCGATATACCGTTAAGGGATACAAGTGCCCTCGGAGGCGATTCAGTTGGATAGTAATCGACCTATGAGGAGAAGCCAAGAAGATTCTTGACTTTGACAAATGAGTCACTCGCAGAAGGTTATCAAGTTTTGCAAAGTTCAAGGAGCCACCATACCGAGGAAGAAGCCACCTGGGAACGAGAAGATGATATTCGCAAGGACCATCCGCACCTATTTTCTAGCAAACCCGAATCTCGAGGACGAGATTCATCTTAAGGGGGGTAGGTTTGTAACATCCCAAATTTTCAATTTGGAATGTTATATATAGGTCATCTATGCATATCATATTTTATTGCATCTTCGTTCCGCAATCCTCGAAATCCTAAGCAACTCAAGGACCCTCGGAGAGAGTTGGGGATTTTTCCGTTTTCATATTTGATTTTTATCAACATCGAGAACGAGGGTTTTTATTTTAATTATTTTTCTCTCCGAAAATATTTCATATTAAAATAAAAATAAAGGAGGGGAGATAATATGACTTCTCCAAAATAATTGAAATATGGGAGAGAAAATGTTAAAATCATTATTTGGATGTTATTTGATTTTATTTGGAATTTTATTTGCCCTAGAAAAATTTGCACGTTTTAAAAATTGCATTTTAGGGGCCAAGAAAATGTTCATCTTGTTCTAAATATTTCATTTAGACGGTGAAAACTTGTTTTGGCAATTTTAGATTTTTATTTTATTTTATAGGATTTTTTCTGTCGAACTATTTAAAAAATCCGCACAAGACCCGATCGGGTCAAGACACCAGCAGCCGGCTAAACTGCCAGGCCGCCGCCGCCCTAGTCCCTCGGACTCACGCCTGCCCCTTCCACAAGGCACCGACCCTCCTATAAATACCTCCCCCTCTAGCCACCACCACCACCACCGCCGCCACCTCTCGAGCCGGGGCCGAGTCGCCGCCCTCTAGCGCCGCCCGCCTCTAGCCGCTTGCCGCCTCCCGCCGCCACCCGCCACCTCGCTAGCCCCACCGAGCCGCCTCCACACGGAGGACCTCGCCGGAGGTACCGCCCGAGTCGCCGGTTTTTTTGAAAAACCACTTCGGTTTTTTTAGAAATACCCTAGATTCGTTTTTTTAAATAGATCGGTTTTATCCTCCGGTTTATTTATTTAGCGAGCATTCACTCGTTCGTTCGTTTTAACGAACGCATTCTTCGTTTAGTTTCAGTTAACGAACGTTCGTTCGTTAAGCTGTTCGTCGTTTTTTCTTTTTATCGGATTTATTCCGCGATTTTTCTAATATAAATTTTCGCTCGTTTATCGGAATCAGGCGATTCAAGTGCCTGGAGTTTCATCTTGAAACCCTCTTTCCGAATAACCAACTCAAACAAGTTTTTGCCTTTGTAAAATTTGACCCTAGTTCAGATTAGTAAACGGATCTTATTTCTTTCGCCGTTTGAGTTTCCTTGCTCGGTTTGGTTTGATTCGTTTTGCGAACCGGAGTTCTTAAGTTGAACTTTCTGGTCAGCCTCTTTTAGTTGAGTTTTAATGGTGCATCTTTTCTTGTTGCTTATGTATGTTATTGTTTGCTTGCGATAGAATTCCCGGAGTGCGAAGCGTGTTACTACGAGTATCTAGGATTCACGGATCGTCAGCAAGGCAAGTAACACGGTCATCATACTCTTTTCATACCCAGTTTTTATGCATTAGCTTAATCCTCAAACATTGCATGATTAGGATGTCATTAATTTGTGGGTTGGGAAGTAGTATTTGAGGTAGAACCTATTGCCCTGTTACTATCAAACCCTTGGGAATTACTTCTACGTGTTGCTTATATTGCTATGCTTTGCTCGTAGACGTGGTTTGGGTTTGAGTGTATTCCATGACAGATGTGAGATTGTTAATTACTGGTTTAACTTAAGGTGGCAACTTTAATACACATCTGGGTGGATTGAGGCACCTGGGGAACCCAGTGTTGTCTGTTTTATTTTTGGAAATCCCGGGGCACCCGTGTGATCTTCCTATGGACCGCCACCCAGGCTCAAAGGGAACTGAGATTATTCATACTATAAACTTCCGTGTGCAGCCACAAGATACTATGGGCTCTAGCATAGTTGAGTAAGTTACGTGAAGCTCTTGAAGAGGTAGATCAGCAGGTAGTGGGTTTTGTAGGTTTGGTATGGGGTCTACCCGGAGTAGAGAGTTAATGTTTCTGAAAGACTATGTCTCGATCATCCGTTTCTCAAACATCATGTAGTGCGAGAAATCCAACGGAGGCGATCGAGTCTTGTGGGGAAAAGTGTGCAAACCTCTGCAGAGTGTACAATCTAATCATGGTTAGTCGTGTCCCCGGTTATGGACAATTCTGAGTATCTGGTATTTGAGTATTCACATGTATCTCATCACTCTTAATTAATACTGCTGGGATGTTAATTACTCTAATTGGGATTGAGTTGGGGTTATACCTTCTCAATGATGTTTCAACCACCATGATAGTTAAATTAAAACTTATTCATTTGTTGTAGGAAAAAACTGGCTTTTCGCAAAAACATAACCGTAGAGCTTTCCACCAGCCAAATATTGCATGTAGTGATAGGTTATTCTTGCTCTATTGTGTTATATTGCCAGCATATTCCATGTGCTGACCCGTTCTTGGGCTGCAACATATTATTTTGCAGACTTTTCAGACGACGAGTAAAGGTGCGATACGTCGTTGTCATGCACTCAGCTATGCCGTTGGAGTTGATGGACTCACTTGATCTTCCAAGCCTTCTGCTGTTATCGTATTAGATGGCTTAAGCCATATTTATTGTAATAAGTTCTCTTTTTTGAGACATTCGATGTAATAAGTGTGTGATTTCTACTCTGCTATAAATCCTTCGAGTATTGTGTGTGTCAGCATTACCGATCCAGGGATGACACTGAAGCACAGGGACTTGACACTGAAACACAGGGACTTGACCATCTGAGGTCGGGTCGCTACAAATAACAAGATCTAACCAGAAAGTTCAACTTAAGAACTGCGGTTTGCAAAAAGAATCAAATCAAACGGAGCAACGAAACACAAACTGCGAAAGAAACAAGATCTGTTTACTAATCTGGACTAAAGTCAAATTTTACAGTACCAAGATCTTGTTCAAATTGGTTAAGCGGAAAGGCGGGTTCGAGACGAAGATCTAGGCGTTTGAATCGCCTGATTCGGATAAACGAGCGAAAATCGGATCAGAAGTCGCGATTGGAAATAATCGTGAAAAATCCGAGAGAAAGAAAACTAACGAACAGGCTAACGAACGAACGTTCACTGTATGTGACTAACGAGTGAACGGCGTTCGTTTAAACGAACGAACGGACGGACGTCCACAAAATACGTAAACCGTCGGAAAAACCGATCTATCGAAAATAAACCAAAGAAAAACAAAAAACCGGGGTTATCCATAGAAAACCGACCGCTCAACGGCGGTCAACGGCGAGATCCAGCGAGATTCGGCACGGTGGCGACGGCTCCGGCGACGGCGGGCGGCGGCGGCTAGGGCTGACGGCGCGGGGTGGCTGGGGTGGGATGCGGGGTGCGGAATGGCGGCTTATAAAGGTCCGGCCCGAGGTCTCCTGGCCGGGTACGGCCCGAAGTCGGTTCCCTTTTTTTAAATAATTCCGATGTGCAGAAAAAGAAAGAAAAAGAGTACTAAACGTACTCCAAAAATTCCGAAATAAATTTTCCCTGTTCTTTAAAAATAAGCCAGACAAGGTGAACATTTATTTTGGCCTATAATGCAGTTTTGAAAAACGCATATTTTTCCTATGCAAATAAAATAGCAATAAAATCCGAATAAAATCAAATGTTTGATTTTAATATTTTTCCTCCAATATTTCATTTATTTTGGAGAAGTCATATTATCTCCTCTCATATATTTTAATATGAAATATTTTAGGAGAGAAAAATAATTAAAAAAATGATCCTCATTTCGATATTTGATAAAATTCAAATATGAAAACGGTGAAATCCCCAACTCTCTCTGTGAGTCCTCGAGTTGCTTAGCATTTCAAGGATCGCAAATCGAAATGCATTAAAACATGATATGCATGAATGATCTATGTATAACATTCCAAATTGGAAATTTGGGATGTTACACCAATATCCTGAAAAAGGAATAGGTATGTGATACGGTAAGTAAAGTGACTCCAAAAGTTCCATAAAAGTACTTTTTGTTCATATCGAAATATATGAAAAATTAGGAAAATAATAAAAAACCAGGAAGGTGAACAAGGGGTGACGAGGCCATGTGGCGCGCCCATGTAACGCCCTCGATGCGGCTATATCTCCCACGTGTCGAAGCACGGCTTAGAGGCATAACCGCATTGAAAGCAATGTCGAAAGCGAGGTAATCCTCACACAACCCATGTAATTCATAAGGGAAAGAGATACATAGTTGGCTTATAATCGCCACTTCACGCAATACATGAGTAAAACATTACATCATACAGGTACAATCAGGGTCCGACTACGGAACCAAAATAAAGGAAGACTACCACAAATGCTACACAGATCCCCGATCATCCCAACTGGGCTCCACTACTGATCAACTGAAATGAAACAACACAATGAACAAGATCTTCATCGAGCTCCTCCTTGAGCTCGGATGCGTCACCTGCACGGTTTCATCGGCACCTGCAAACTGGTTTTGGAAGTATCTGTGAGTCACGGGGACTCAGCAATCTCACGCCCATGAGATCAAGACTATTTAAGCTTATGGGAAGGGAAAGGTATGAGGTGGAGCTGCAGCAAGCGACTAGCATATATGGTGGCTACCATGCGCAAAAGAGAGCGAGAAGAGGAGGCAAAAGCACGGTCGAACAACTATGATCAAGAAGTGATCCTAGAACAACCTACGTCAAGCATAACTCCAACATCGTGTTCACTTCCCGGACTCCACCGAGAAGAGACCATCACGGTTACACACGCGGTTGATGTATTTTAATTAAGATCAACTTCGGGTTTTCTACAACCGGACATTAACAAATTCCCATCTGCCTCATAACCGCGGGCACGGCTTCCGAAAGATAATACCCTGCAGGGGTGTCCCAACTTAGCCCATTATAAGCTCTCACAGTCAACGAAGGATATTCCTTCTACCGGGAAAACCCGATCAGTCTCGGAATCCCGGTTTACAAGACATTTCGACAATGGTAAAACAAGACCAGCAAAGCCGCCCGGATGTGCCGACAAATCCCAATAGGAGCTGCACATATCTCGTTCTCATGGCACGCCGGATGAACACTACGTACGGCAACCGAAGATACCCCAAGTTGCCTAGGGGCGGCACCGCAAGTGGCTCTAGTTTGGACCAGCACTCGGAGGAGCACTGGCCCGGGGTAATAAAGATGACCCTTGAGTCTGCAGTAACCCAAGGGAAAAAGGCTTAGGTGGCAAATGGTAAAACCAAGGTTGGGCCTTCTTTGGAGGAGTCTTATTCAAAGCGAACTGTCAAGGGGGTCCCATAAATCACCCAACCGTGTAAGGAACGCAAAATCCAGGAACATAACACCGGTATGACGGTAACTAGGGCGGCAAGAGTGGAACAAAACACCAGGCATAAGGCCGAGCCTTCCACCCTTTACCAAGTATATAGATGCATTAATTAAATAAGAGATATTGTGATATCCCAACATATCCATGTTCCAACATGGAACAAACTTCATCTTCACCTGCAACTAGCAACGCTATAAGAGGGGCTGAGCAAAGCGGTAACATAGCCAAACAACGGTTTGCTAGGAAAGGTGGGTTAGAGGATTGACATGGCAATATGGAAGGCATGATATAGGAAGTGGTAGGTACCGCGGCATAGCAAAAGAGCGAGCAACTAGCAAGCAAAGATAGAAGTGATTTCGAGGGTATGGTCATCTTGCCTGAAATCCCGCAAGGAAGAAGAACGAGTCCATGAAGAAGACAAACGGACGAAGTCGAACGGATCCTCACAACTCCGGAACGAAACCGAAGCTAACGAAAGAAGCAACCCGGAAAGAAACAAACAACATGGTCAACACACAAGCATAAACATGTCATGATGCACAAACAAGTATGATGCATGTCCGATTTAATGAGGCATGGCATGGCAATATATGCACAAACAACACTACAAGTTAAGTGGAGCTCAATATGCAACGAGTTGCATATTGACGAAACACCATATCACTTATTTAGTTTAATCTCGTTTAGGTACTCAACAATATTAAATGTTATTAAACATGGCAAGAGATGAAGCATAATTAAACTAACTATTTAGGCAAGTTTAAGTGAGGCCGGAAATAACAAACAACAATTCCAGAAAAATCCCCATATGTAATTTAGCAATTTAAAGCAAACACAGTTTTAACCATTTAAATGTTGTTAACATGATGCGGATGACATAATCAAGGTTTATGCAATTTTTATGAAAATGTTGACATGAGCATGTTATGAAGCATTTGGTCACCATGGCGGAACGAAAGGGATGCCACGGCAACGACAGCGGAAATGGTGCCACGGCAACATTCCGATGATCCGACAACTCGTCGAGATGTTGGTGCAAAAGAAAGTGTGGACGTGCGGAACATGCAAAAGATGGTGGTGTGATCCCGGTTACCGGGTTCCTACGGGTTAGTGGCATGGAACCGAGTGACAATTCGGTCACGGTGCAAACACGAGCATCTTATACAACACACGTTCATTCTCGAAAGGTCGTTTCGGCAGTTATACCTTTGAAGCGTGTGTTTTGGGCGGAACGAGTTCGTCGGAGGAAGTAGTGGTACTCGCGGGTCGTAGTGGGAAGTAGTCGTTCTCGCGACGGTAGTGGAAGTAGTGGTTCACGGACGTCATGGAAGTAGTCGTTCACGGCGGCGGTAGAGGTACTCGCGATCTTGGCGACGGTAGAGGTACTTGGCGTATCATCGGGGTACTTGTCGGATCCGAGAGGTACTTGGCGAAAAGCATGTCGACGGTAGTTAGTACTCATATTGTCGTGGTACTTGCGATATCCGAGACGGTCTTGCGTATCCGTGCGTAGAGGTACTTGGCGACGTTTCAATGAAGCTCAAACGAAGCACCCGCAACTAGAGGCAACCAGTGCCCCGGTGCTCTGGACGACGGTCGATGCACTTGGTTTTGACGGACCCATAGCAACGGTAGACGTACACGCATACTTGGTGCATCACTGGACTTGGCAATCTTGAAGAACTGAAAGGCCATCGAGGGACTTGCAAGGCTCTACCGGAGGTCACCGGGACCGCTCGAGCTGCCGATGTCGGGCGCATGGCCGAGCAATGCTGGAAGAAGTAGCCGGCGTTGGCCTTGGCCGCAAAGGTGGTTGCATCCACGAAAGGCTGTTGAGGCGAAGCTGCGAGTGCGAGGAGGCGGGCAGGACGGGAGGCCGGAGGTGGTGGTCGCGGAGGTCGGGTAGTATCTGTGGCGCTGCTGCACCGGCTGATGGCGATGGAGTTTCTGCGATGGCGCGCGGGGTCGATGGAGAGGGGCTTGGCGCGGCGGGGACGAGCGGCGCGGGGCTCCTGCTGGGCGTGGAGGACGACGGATGCGGGCGCAGGTGCTCGAGGAGCTCCTCTCCTCGGCCTTCGGGCGACGGGGACTTGGCGAGGAGGAGGCGCCTGGGCGCAGCGACGGAGGGCCGCCGAGTTGGCCGCCCGGTGGTGTTGCAGAGGCGGGCTGGGCTGAACTCCTCTGTGTGTGGCAGCGGAGGAGGAGGGACGATGGGGAGAGGGGATCGAGAGGAGGGGTGATGGGATCGAGCGATGGGTGTGTGTGGCGGGGCGGAGGGAACGTGAGGAGGAGATGGGATCGAGCAGAGCTCGCTAGGGTTAGATAGGGTTTAGGTGGGCTGTGGGGGATGGTTAGGCCGGCCTGGTTGGTGGGCTCTCTCTCACTCTAAAAAATAAAAATAAAACAGAGATGAGAAAGAAAAGAAAGAGAGGGTTAGGGAAAGAAGTTGGACATGGGTATTATTTTCCCGGACTCACAAAAATGTGCTTGTTCCGAGAAAATAGAAAAAGCCATGATTGAAAAATGTAAATTCAAACTCATTTGAATTTAATTCAAATGAGTTTGAACTGGGACTTGATAAAAGGAAGGTCCAAAAATGTTGTGGATTTCGGTGGGGCTCCGGAAAATGACGAAATAATTTATTGGACAAAGTTTGAGGTCAAGAAGTGAGATAACAAAGGCATGGGGAATTATTTTGCAAGTGTGTCAAAGGTAATTCCACATCAATGGAATATTTTATAATAGCTCCATAAATATTAGGAGGATATGTTATAAAGAGAAATAACCATGTGAATTCCCTCGATTTAAATAGATCAAAAGATCTATGCAATTTATTTAGTTGAGGTTTTAAAAATTAAATGACATGCTGGCATGATGACATGATTCAATGCAAAAATAAATAGAGCAAGCACAAATAAAAACACACGGAGGTCACAAAAATATGGAAGTCTTCTGGATCGTCGGTCTTCGGGTGTTACAACACTCCACCACTACAAGAGGATCTCGTCCCGAGATCTAGGATGGCGCCGGAGAGAAATGGAAGAGGAAGAGAGGAGGTAAAACTAAGTTGCTTCTTTGGCAAACGAGTGAAACCACGAACCTTGAGAGGTTGAACAAATTGAACGAAAGAATACAACGAAGATGAACAAAGTTGAAAACACTCTGTTAGAAAAGAGGAACAAGGAACATTACTAGAACCTTGTAGGTTAAAAGACATAAGAAAAAGGGTTGCAATGGACAAGAAGTACATGCAAGCACTCCGGTAGAAACGAGGTGTACAAGGAACGATAAGGATCAATTACGACAACACTCCTGTTGGAAATGGAAGATAAAGAATATGAGCTTGGCAAAATGAAAGCACTTGGATGAGACTCCGGTTAGAAGAGGAATGATAGATAGAACCCTCCGGTTAAAACAAGATAGAGAAGGAATAAGAATGATATAATTTGGACAGGACTCCGACTTTGAATGGAAGGAATTGAACATGAACTTGAGAAGATGGGATGATACTTGATGAAATCAACAACATACTGCCTCCGGAACTATTGAAAGAATGGCACAAGAGGTAAGAAGGATTTCAGACAGCACTTAGGTTGAAAAGAGAGGCAAAACTTGATATATGAAAGAACTTGAGCAGAGGACATAACACTCCTGTTAAACGGATAAGCAAGGAAAAGAACATGATATTTACAAAATGAGATGATGGGTCGAAGAGAGTAACATCACAATGCCTCCGGAACGAAAGAATAGAAGCTAGATTGTTGGGAAGAAAAGAACGGAGAAGAAAATGCCAACTTCTACCACAAATGAGCTTGGAAAGCACCCTTCCAAGAAGGTTAGAACGGAATTGTTGGAAAACCAACAACGAAAAGAACAAGCTTGTAGTGGGCTTATGGAAAACTTCTCAAAATTGAGGCGAAATACTGCCACTATGGAAACAAATAATATAATTGATAACACCAACGAGATGAAAATTTTCTTCCACCAAGATGATGGAGAGATAACTTGGGTCATTGATAAACACCACAATAGCAACAATCCTTAGGGAAGACTTTAGGTGCAATATGACACAAGATAACTCCAACAAAGAGATTGATGGTTGAAAAGATCTCTTGAACAAAGATAAAATGATGGAATTAAATATGTCACTCTTGAAAATCTGTGGATCATGAAACGCGAAGGGAAATTATCAAGAATGACATAACACCATCTCAAAAGATAAGATAGAGAGAATTGCACTTTGAAATGCAAGATGAAGAATACTTGAGCTCCTCAAAACAAAACATGTGTTGAGCACCATGTTTATTTTTGAGTATAGCTTATGGGTCATAACTTCGAGAGAAATCTTGAAGAACAATTGAAGAATGAAAAGAATCCTTGATGAACCACCATGTAGAGCCTCCATGATGAACTCCGGTAATAAAAGGATGATAGAAAGAAAGAGAAGTTGAAAAACACAAAGTGAAACCTTGCAATGACTAGATGGAGCTTCGCGATGATATAATGAGAAAACTTTGAACTCCGGAAAAGAAAAGATGAAGCAACTCGAACCGAGAATTGTGACATGATGAACAACTCTGGAAAGAAGAAACTAGATCACTTGGATGAACCAATAATAAGAATTATGTTATGCGTATCCTTCACCAATATAAATTGATCACAAGCAACGGATTTGGCATACTACTTATTTCTCGTAGAAAGGATTAAGATAGATATAGCGTAAACTTGAGAAGGTCTTCATCGAACCACCGGTAGGACTGAAACAACGAATAAATTAATATGAGAAGATAGGGAGAGGAATCTTGAACAAACCGCCGTAAGAATTAAAAAAACAAACAAAGAAAAGATAGCAAAACCTTGGGAAGAATTAGAAAATGAACGAAGATACTTGAGGGGATTTAGATACATGAGAACGGAGAGATCATGAACTGATTAGTGAATACTTGAATGATGCACCGGTAAGATTTGGGGAACAAGAGCTGAAAGCTGGAATGAATAATTACGAGATGATGGGCTCGGTAAGAATCAAACTGAAAAGACTCTGAATTGCTCCGGATGGGTGAAAAGAATTCTCACAATCAAAACAATTATGAGGATGGCACGAAGCTAGAACCATGAATCTTGAAGAGAATGGAGCAAGATTAAAGAGAAACTCTTCTTCGGTCTTCAAAATTCGAGAATGACGACGAGAAACACCACCATGAATTGTTGAGGCACTCCGGAATGAAAATTAGAAAGGTTGAACCAACGATGAAAAGAATTTGAAAGATCTTGGAGAAAGCCATAACTGATGATAATTCATTCTTACGTCAAACTTCGAAAAGAATTTGGGAATAGCTCTGGGAAAATTAGAAGAGTCAGGTAAGATCCTGGGAAAAGACATGTGGGTTAGGGCCCACTCAAAAGATGCACCGTTGAATGAAAGAAAGATTGCGTCGGTTCAATTAAATGGCTTGAATAAGGTAAGACCTCGAAATAGCTAGAAAGGATTAAGAATAGAAACATGAATCCTCTGGGATACCTTCAAAGACTCCGAGATAAACATGAATAGCAAGAGGTGGATGATTAAGAGGTGCACCGCATGAGAAAACATTTGAAACGAGGAAGGAATATGATCAACACCGAAAACTTGACTTGAGTCCACCGGAGAAGAAAAGAACGAAGAATAATAAACTCGAAGCTTCCTTTAGCATCTTCATGAGAATCACCGGATAAGAGCATTGAGGAAAAGAATGAAGAGACTTCACATCCATACGGTGGATATTTGATTAAGAAATCTGAGTCCTTGAAGAAAAAGGGTGGGAGGGTGGGATAACAAAGGCAACTTGGGCAGATGGAATGGATACCGTTGAGAAAACTTAGAATTGATCTTGCGGATGTTGAAATGATCGGATCCACTTGAAGAGAAGCACGCTGGTTGGAAAAGAATTAACATGACGACCTCGATGATCAAGAAGGATTAGTATTCACATACCAATATGAGAACACCATTTAGGAAAGGTATGGATCAACATTTGACTTCGAAGCAACTCGAATACCACAAATAAAACAAAACAAAGGATTGGCTTGCAGAATAAGCCGGAAACAACCATATGATAGATCCCATATCGTATCATGTGTGTGTTGGAAAGATATCCTACGAGATACTTGAATTCCCACTTATAAACTCCCGAAACTTTCTGGTTATGCAATCAGGTGTTGGGGATACAGGGGACACAAAATATATCACCCAAACTAACAATACCGATCTAGATGTATCCATCCTTCAACACATAACCAATAAACCTTTGGAAATCGTTTACCTCAACCTTCTAAAAGCATCCGTTATACGAGTTACGGCAATACTCTCGAGCTCGCCCCTGTACTGGGTTATCGAGGTTATCTCACCAACAACTGCATAAAAGAGATTTTCGATGTCGGCGAAACTCGTGTATTCGTAACAAGAACGATAAAATTGTGACGACAACATCTCGGAGCTCAACTCCCCGACACCGCCACAACCCCTAAATGTCGGGAGGCACCAAGAAAATGTTCTCGCCACAAAACCATCGGAACGATTCCAAGATACCCAGCGTGATCCTAAAAAAAATTTAGTGAAATTTGAGGAGAGGAGAGTCAAAACTTCTACGTCGTGAGGCCTCACCAGAGCGATGAAGGGACCGGGAGTAAAAGAATCCTACTCTCCGATATATGTAATCCTAAGACTCAAAACCTTTTTGTTCTAGACTCAACAACGCCAGCGATTCGATCAAGCAGGGGCTCCTAAGTCGGGGATGGCTCTGATTACCAACTTGTAACGCCCTCGATGCGGCTATATCTCCCACGTGTCGAAGCACGACTTAGAGGCATAACCGCATTGAAAGCAATGTCGCAAGCGAGGTAATCTTCACACAACCCATGTAATTCATAAGGGAAAGAGATACATAGTTGGCTTACAATCGCCACTTCACGCAATACATGAGTAAAACATTACATCATACAGATACAATCAGGGTCCGACTCACGGAACCAAAATAAAAGAAGACTACCACAAATGCTACACGGATCCTCGATCATCCCAACTGGGCTCCACTATCGATCAACTGAAATGAAACAACACAATGAACAAGATCTTCATCGAGCTCCTCCTTGAGCTCGGATCGCCACCGTGACGGTTTCATCGGCACCGCAAACTGGCTTTGGAAGTATTTGTGAGTCACGGGACTCACCAATCTCACGCCCATGAGATCAAGACTATTTAAGCTTATGGGAAGGGGAAAGGTATGAGGTGGAGCTGCAGCAAGCGACTAGCATATATGGTGGCTACCATGCGCAAAGAGAGCGAGAAGAGGAGGCAAAAGCACGGTCGAACAACTATGATCAAGAAGTGATCCAAGAACAACCTACGTCAGGCATAACTCCAACACCGTTATCACTTCCCGGACTCCACCAAGAAGAGACCATCACGGTTACACACGGTTGATGTATTTTAATTAAGATCAACTTCGGTTTTCTACAACCGGACATTAACAAATTCCCATCTGCCTCATAAATCATGGGCACGGCTTTGAAAGATAATACCCTGCAGGGGTGTCCCAACTTAGCCCATTATAAGCTCTCACAAGCAACGAAGGATATTCCTTCTACCGGGAAAACCCGATCAGTCTCGGAATCCCGGTTTACAAGACATTTCGACAATGGTAAAACAAGACCAGCAAAGCCGCCCAGATGTGCCAACAAATCCCGATAGGAGCTGCACATATCTCGTTCTCATGGCACGCCGGATGAACACTACGTACGGCAACCGAAGATACCCCAAGTTGCCTAGGGGCGGCACCGCAAGTGGTTTAGTTTGGACCAGCACTGAGGAGCACCGCCCGGGGCTAAATAAAGATGAGCCTTGAGTCTGCAGAACCCAAGGGAAAAAGGCTTAGGTGGCAAATGGTAAAACCAAGGTTGGGCCTTGCCGAGGAGTCTTATTCAAAGCGAACTGTCAAGGGGTCCCATAAATCACCCAACCGCGTAAGGAACGAAAAATCCGTGAACATAACACAGGTATGACGGTAACTAGGGCGGCAAGAGTGGAACAAAACAACATGCATAAGGCCGAGCCTTCCACCCTTTACCAAGTATATAGATGCATTAATTAAATAAGAGATATTGTGATATCCCAACATCCATGTTCCAACATGGAACAAACTTCATCTTCACCTGCAACTAGCAACACTATAAGAGAGGCTGAGCAAAGCGGTAACATATCCAAACAACGGTTTGCTAGGAGAGGTGGGTTAGAGGATTGACATGGCAATATGGAAGGCATGATATAGCAAGTGGTAGGTATCGCGGCATAGCAAAAGAGCGAGCAACTAGCAAGCAAAGATAGAAGTGATTTCGAGGGTATGGTCATCTTGCCTGAAATCCCGCAAGGAAGAAGAACGAGTCCATGAAGAAGACAAACGGACGAAGTCGAACGGATCCTCACAACTCCGGAACGAAACCGAAGCTAACGAAAGAAGCAACCCGGAAAGAAACAAACAACATGGTCAACACACAAGCATAAACATGTCATGATGCACAAACAAGTATGATGCATGTCCGATTTAATGAGGCATGGCATGGCAATATATGCACAAACAACACTACAAGTTAAGTGGAGCTCAATATGCAACGAGTTGCATATTGACGAAACACCACATCACTTATTTAGTTTAATCTCGTTTAGGTACTCAACAATATTAAATGTTATTAAACATGGCAAGAGATGAAGCATAATTAAACTAACTATTTAGGCAAGTTTAAGTGAGGCCGAATAACAAACAACAATTCCGTAAAAATCCCCATATGTAATTTAGCAATTTAAAGCAAACACAGTTTTAACCATTTAAATGTTGTTAACATGATGCGGATGACATAATCAAGGTTTATGCAATTTTTATGAAAATGTTGACATGAGCATGTTATGAAGCATTTGGTCACCATGGCGGAACGAAAGGGGTGCCACGGCAACGACAACGGAAATGGTGCCATGGCAACATTCCGATGATCCGACAACTCGTCGAGATGTTGGTGCAAAAGAAAGTGTGGACGTGCGGAACATGCAAAAGATGGTGGGGTGATCCCGGTTACCGGGTTCCTACGGGTTAGTGGCATGGAAACGAGTGACAATTCGGACACGGTGCAAACACGAGCATCTTATACAACACACATTCATTCTCGAAAGGTCGTCTCGGCGTTTATACCTTTGAAGCATGTGTTTTGGGCGGAACGAGTTCGTCGGAGGAAGTAGTGGTACTCGCGGGTCATAGTGGGAAGTAGTCGTTCTCGCGACGGTAGTGGAAGTAGTGGTTCACGGACGTCGTGGAAGTAGTCGTTCACGGCGGCGGTAGAGGTACTCGCGATCTTGGCGACGGTAGAGGTACTTGGTGTATCGTCGGGGTATTTGTCGGATCCGAGAGGTACTTGGCGAAAAGCATGTCGACGGTAGTTAGTACTCATATTGTCATGGTACTTGCGATATCCGAGACGGTCTTGCGTATCCGTGCGTAGAGGTACTTGGCGACGTTTCAATGAAGCTCAAACGAAGCACCCGCAACTAGAGGCAACCAGTGCCCCGGTGCTCTGGACGATGGTCGATGCACTTGGTTTTGACGGACCCATAGCAACGGTAGACGTACACGCATACTTGGTGCATCACTGGACTTGGCAATCTTGAAGAACTGAAAGGGCATCGAGGGACTTGCAAGGCTCTGCCTCGGGAGGTCACCGAGGACCGCTCGAGCTGCTGGATGCTGGCGCATGGCCGAGCAGCGGCTGGAAGAAGTAGCCGGCATTGGCCTTGGCCGCAAAGGTGGTTGCATCCACGAAAGGCTGTCGAGGCGGAAGCAGGGGTGCGAGGAGGCGAAGCAGAGGACGGGGAGGCCGGAGGTGGTGGTCGCGGAGGTCAGGGTAGTATCACAGGTGGCGCTGCCGCACCGGGCCGACGGGCGATGGAGTTTCTGCGATGGCGCAGGGGTCGATGGAGAGGGGCTTGGCGCCGCGGGACGAAGCGGCGGGGGCTCTCCTGGGCGCGGAGGACGACGGATGCGGGCGCAGGTGCTCGAGGAGCTCCTCTCCTCGAGCGCTCGGGCGACGGGGGACTGGCGAGGAGGAGGCGCACGGGCGCATGCAACGGAGGGCCGCCGGAGTTGGCCGCCCCGGTGGTGTTGCAGAGGCCGGGCGCGGGGCTGAACTCCTCTCTGCGTGTGGCAGCGGAGGAGGAGGGCGATGGGGAGAGGGGATCGAGAGGAGGGGCGATGGGATCGAGCGATGGGTGTTTTGCGGCGGGCAGAGGGAACAAGAGGAGGATATGGGATCGAGGAGAGCTCGCTAGGGTTAGATAGGGTTTAGGTGGGCTACGGGGGATGGTTAGGCCGGCCTGGTTGGTGGGCTCTCTCTCACTCTAAAAAAATAAAAATAAAACAGAGATGAGAAAGAAAAGAAAGAGAGGGTTAGGGAAAGAAGTTGGACATGGAGATTATTTTCCCGGACTCACAAAGATGTGCTTGTTCCGAGAAAATAGAAAAAGCCATGATTGAAAAATGTAAATTCAAACTCATTTGAATTTAATTCAAATGGGTTTGAACTGGGACTTGATAAAAGGAAGGTCCAAAAATGTTGAGGATTTCGGTGGGGCTCTAAAATGACGAAATAATTTATTGGACAAAGTTTGAGGTTAAGAAGTGAGATAACAAAGGCATGGGGAATTATTTTGCAAGTGTGTCAAAGGTAATTCCACATCAATGAAATATTTTATAATAGCTCCATAAATATTAGGAGGATATGTTATAAAGAGAAATCACCATGTGAATTCCCTCGATTTAAATAGATCAAAAGATCTATGCAATTTATTTAGTTGAGGTTTTAAAAATTAAATGACATGCTGGCATGATGACATGATGCAATGCAAAAATAAATGGATCAAGCACAAATAAAAACACACGGAGGTCACAAAAATATGGAAGTCTTCTGGATCGTCGGTCTTGGGGCGTTACAGCCCACCCCCTGGGGCGCGCCGTGTGAGCTCGTGACTCCCCCATGGACTTTCCAGACTCCGTTTTCTCCCAATTACTTGTCCTGCACAGGAAAAATTCATTATACATGGTGATTCACTAACCCTTACAGTTACAGTTTCACTAACCCTTATTAATATATAACACAGTGGGAGGTACTCCTACTGTTTCTGGTCAAAAAAAATTCATTATACATCCTCCTCGCTATTTTGACCTCTGTATGGCAAGCTTCTCCTATGTTCTTGTTTTGGTCTGCTTCTCTAACAGATCTAGATCGTCATGTCCCCACCAAGCTCGTCTAAGGACAAGTTCTATGAGAAGGTCATCAATCCTTACCTACCAAAAGTGATGAAGCACCCTCAAACCATGGAATTGCGTGAGGGGTTACTCCACATCCATGATGTTAGGGGTCCGAAGGAGGAGCAAAGCGAGAAGGTCAGGCTTGAAGTGGTGGAGCAGGAGATCTTCAAGTGCCAAGTGATGGTAGAACGCGGGCTCAACGGCAAACACTCCATGATCACCGAATTTGTTCGTGAACACAAGTGGGACAACAAGGAAATTAGAGACACCATCTTCAAGCTCAATGATCGGATTTATCATCTCCAAGCCCAAGTTTTTGACCTACAAAACCAAAAGTGTGAGTATGAGTCCAGGTTTAAAGGCATGAGCTTGGCTGGAAATTTTAGGATTCTGGAAACGCGTTCATCTTTCTATGATGGAGAGCCTATGCCTTCGAAGACGGAGGGCAAGCCCACAACTTCCTCACCACCATCACCAAAGAAGGAAACTTGGGCACACGGGTATGGTACCACCCTTGGCTTGTTCCAAGCTTGGGGGAGGTGCCCCGGTATCGTATCAGCATCACTTTTATCATCATTATATATCTTAGTCTGATCCTTAGTTATTTCTTGACAATAATAAAGTTTTAGTATGAATTAGTTTCAAGTGCTTGTTTCATGATCTATCTATCTATGTAATCATGTGTGTGCGTGTTATATAGTAAAGAGTAGCTTGAGTTTTGTTGTTTTACTTTCTTGTTCCAATCTTAGCAACGAAAAGAATAAAGAATAAAAAGATCATATGCTAATCCCATGGGGAGTAATGACTTCACATATAAGGGGTGTAATGAATAAAATTTATTCTGATCTATCAAACATAGCATTGGTCATTGATGCAATTCATGAAAGATATTAAGGAAAGAGAGGTCTCACATATGACTATACCATCTTGATCATCTTTTATGATTGTGAACCCCCATTAATTCTTTTCCAAACTTGATCAAATAGCTGATGTTGGACAAGGAAGACAACATAATGAGTTATGTTTGATTATATTCACATAGAAGTTATATTGTCATGGATCCTCTAACATGTGGTCCTTTCCCATAATCTTTTCCTATCCAAAATTTTGTACTAAGTACAGATACTACTTGTACATACGAAAACCCTTGAGCCCAGTTTCTTGCCATGAGAGTCCACCATATCTACCTATGGATTGAATAAATTCCTTCAAGTAAGATATCATTGGTGCAAAAAGCAATAAAAATTGCTCCTAAGTATGTACGATCTTTTATTGTAAGGGAAAATAATCTTTGTACGCACTTGTGATGGCAAAGAAATAAAAGTGACAAACTACATAATAAAGGTTGCTATCACAAGGGGCAATGTAAAGTGAAGTTCCTTTACATTAAGAGTTTGCACATCCAAATGAAAAAGTGCATGACAACCTCTGCACATCCAAAAGACTTCATCCATTTTAACCAATTTACTATGGAAACACAACAAAGAGAGTATTTGTGGAATCATATGCCTTCATTAGTCATTAGTGGCAGTATCAGAGCGAATATCTCGATTTAATTGAAATATCTCGGTTTAAACAAAGGGTAGAGGAGCGTAAAAATATCACTCATGAGACATCGATCATGGCTACATTTCGATCACATGTATCATTGTGTATATCGTCGTTCTTGGCTAGCCAAGCCAGATATCCCACCTATCCAGCAGGTGGTCATTACTTTGGTTTGTAAATTGACCGAGATGGAGTTGTTGTCCTTGGAGGAAGCTTCTCCCTCAGATTGTAATTCTCTATGGGCCTTGGTGGATCGAGTCATCCTCGATGGCAAGGTGCTTCAAGGATATTCTTCTTACCACCAGTTGGCCTATCTCAGCCCTGAGGTCGGTGTTCAGGCTATTTGGCCCAGTTGCGCTTAGATAGCACGTTGTCTTCACCCTCCCCGTCCAGCTTTGGAAGCAAGTTTCTTCGGGGGTAAAATTTAGTAGTCCCGGTCTTCCCAAGCTTGTCCTCTAGGTCATGCTCATCCCTGAGGAGTTCGCCCCATCTGTCATTGATCTTGTCCTGATCGGATTTCAGCTGCTTGGTTTTATGCTTAATGCTCTTGGCCATACTGGCCAATTGCTTGCGGAAGGTTTCGAGTTGAGGTGCCTCAAGGGGCTCCTCGATAACATCAAATTCAATGGGGCCGAGGCTTCGATCTTCCTCGGACTCCGGATTGTAATCGTGTAGGACCTTGAAGTATGTCTAGAGGGGGGTGATTAGACTACTTGACCAATTAAAAACTTAACCTTTTCCCAATTTTAGACTTTGGCAGATTTTAGCTATCTTTGCACAAGTCAAGCAATCTTCACACAATTCAAGCAAGCATGCAAAGAGTATATGAGCAGCGGAATTTAAAGCATGCAACTTGCAAGAATGTAAAGGGAAGGGTTTGGAGGATTCAAACGTAATTGGAGACACGGATGTTTTTGTCGTGGTTCCGATAGGTGGTGCTATCGTACATCCACGTTGATGGAGACTTCAACCCACGAAGGGTAATGGTTGCGTGAGTCCACGGAGGGCTCCACCCATGAAGGGTCCACGAAGAAGCAACCTTGTCTATCCCACCATGGTCGTCTCCCACGAAGGACTTGCCTCACTAGCGGTAGATCTTCACGAAGTAGGCGATCTCCTTGCCCTTACAAACTCCTTGGTTCAACTCCACAATCTTGTCGGAGGCTCCCAAGTGACACCTAGCCAATCTAGGAGACACCACTCTCCAAGAAGTAACAAATGGTGTGTTGATGATGAACTCCTTGCTCTTGTGCTCCAAATGATAGTCTCCCCAACACTCAACTCTCTCTCACAGGATTTGGATTTGGTGGAAAGAAGATTTGAGTGGAAAGCAACTTGGGGAAGGCTAGAGATCAAGATTCATATGGTAGGAATGGAATATCTTGGTCTCAACACATGAGTAGGTGGTTCTCTCTCGTAACTAGCAAGTTGGAAGTGTAGGTTTGTTCGATGGCTCTCTCCACGAATGAAGAGGAGGTGGAGGGGTATATATAGCCTCCACACAAAATCTAACTGTTACACACAATTTACCAAACTCGGTGGGACCGAATCAACAAACTCGGCCTGGACCGATTCAAGAAACCTAGTGACCGTTAGGGTTTTCGATTGGGACTGACATGCAACTCGGTAGGACCGATATGGTTAGGGTTAGGGCATAACGTAATCTCGGTGAGACCGATTTTGGTAATTAGCTAACCAGAGAGTTGGTCAGGTAAACTCGGTGGGACCGATTCGCTCTTTTCGGTGAGACCGAAATGTTACGAAAGGGAAACAGAGAGTTTACATTGCAATATCGATGGGACCGATCGCTCACTTTGATTAGACCAAAACGTTACGAAGGGAAACAGAGAGATTACAATCCCATCTCGGTGAGATCGAGATCCCTATCAGTGAAACTGATTTGCCTAGGGTTTGTGGCAGTGGCTATGACATTTGAACTCGGTGGCGCCGGATAGAAAGAATCGGTAGGACCAATTTTGACTTTAGGTTTAGGTCATATGTGGATGTGAGAAAGTAGTTGAGGGTTTTGGAGCATATCACTAAGCACATGAAGCAAGAGGCTCATTAAGCAACACCTCATCCCTCCTTGATAGTATTGGCTTTTCCTATAGACTCAATGTGATCTTGGATCACTAAAATGTAAAATGTAGAGTCTTGAGCTTTTGAGCTTGAGCCAATCCTTTGACCTTAATATTTTGAGTGATCCACTTTCATCATCCATGCCATGCCATTCATTGAGCTTTCCTGAAATATTTGTCTTGGAATAGCATTAGCTCAATGAGCTATATGTTGTTATGAATTACCAAAACCACCTAGGGATAGTTGCACTTTCAAATCGGCATCCTCGGGGTCGTCATTGGCCCCGTTGATTGGATTGCCATCATTGTTATTGCCAGCATCGGTTTCATCACCAACGTCCTAGAGATCGGCACCATCTTGAGCAGTCTCGTTATCGGCAGTGTCAACATTTCAAGTGTCGTTGTTGCTTGCCTCACCATTGTCGTTGCCTCCATTATGGCAACCTCTTCATCGATGCTTAGGGGGTTTTCCAATGCCTCCGCCTTTGGGGGGGGGTATCAACCATGTAGACATCATGAGTGTAGGTGGCCGCCCACTTGCCACTATTAGTGGTGGTTGGCGTTAATTCTGTGTCCGGCATCTTGTCAATGTAATCATTCATGTCCACATTCTCATCATATACATGTGCTAACACGTTGGTTAAGTCCTTGACGGTAGTGACTAGGTGGGTGGAGGGTGTATTGAAAATTCTGGCTTCTCAAGATTTCCATATCTAATTGTAGACCGGAGTCCGATAGTCTGAGATAGCGAGGCTCTGAATACGATATAACATCTCATTCAGGAGCACCTTGTCGGCCTCGCCCATATCTTGACATGAGTTTGGGCTTAGCTAGAGTTTAGCCGAGGTTTCATCTGACACGGCCACGACATTTTGCCTTCTGGACTTGATGCCCAAACCGACTTGGTAGTGCTTGGTTCTGAGCTTAACGTCGGATCCGGTGAGTGCTCTGTGCCGTGGTCCTGATCCAAGATTAAGTCTGAGATCGGTGCATTGGTGTCAGCATCGATGGGGTCCTCAAACTGGTCTAACACCCATCCCAAGAATGCGAGTTCGTCGGTGCATCCACAACATACTCCATGTTTCCAAACCTGATGTTCTGGCCTGGAGCAAAGTTCTCAATCTGACCGAGGCGGCCAGCTGCATCAGCATAAAGCGCAATGCTGCCAAAGACAAAGAGTTGACTGGAGAAGAAGGTCTTCCCGCAGCCAATGATGTCATCGATCCGAAGATGGGTCATCGAACTGTTTTGACCAACCAGCGGGACCTGTATTGGCCACCAATATCGGTGTTAAATCTGGCAGATATCAGGTAGGGGTCCCGAGATGGTGATCTTAGTTAGATGGTAACAGGATGAATAAGGGAGACGATGTTTACCAAGGTTTGGGCCCTCTCAAAGAGGTAAACCCTAGGTCTTGCTTTTGTTGTGTTGATTGTGTGGGAGTACAAAGTACAGGATGATCTACTTCGAGATCATATGTGGATGTCTAATTATCTACTCTAAGAGCTAGAACCCCTCAACTTCTATGTTGGGTTACATGTAGGTTGGTGCTACCTCTTGAGCATGCGTTGGTTTTACCTTGAAGATGAAAGGGTGATGCAGCAAAGTAGCATAAGTATTTCCCTCAGTTTTTGAGAACCAAGGTATCAATCCAGTAGGAGGCCACACGCAAGTCCCTCGTACCTACACAAACAAATAAGAACCTTGCAACCAACGCGATAAAGGGGTTGTCAATCCCTTCACGGCCACTTGCAAAAGTGAGATTTGATAGAGATGATAAGATAATATTTTTGGTATTTTTATGATAAAGGTTAAAAGTAAAGATTTGGAAATAAAATAGATTGGAAACTTATATGATGGAAAATAGACCCGGGGGCCATAGGTTTCACTAGTGGCTTCACTCAAGATAGCATAAGTATTACGGTGGGTGAACAAATTACTGTTGAACAATTGATAGAAAAGTGCATAATTATGACAGTATCTAGGCATGATCACGTATATAGGCATCACGTCCGTGACAAGTAGACCGACTCCTGCCTGCATCTACTACTATTACTCCACACATCGACCGCTATCCAGCATGCACCTAGAGTATTAAGTTCATAAGAACAGAGTAACGCATTAGACAAGATGACATGATGTAGAGGGATAAAATCAAGAAATATGATATAAACCCCATATTTTTATCCTTGATGGCAACAATACAATACGTGTCGTTTCCCCTACTATCACTGGGATCGAGCAACGCAAGATTGAACCCAAAGCTAAGAACTTCTCCCATTGCAAGAAAGGTTAATCTAGTAGGCCAAACCAAACTGACAATTCGAAGAGACTTGCAAAGATAACCAATCATACATAAAAGAATTCAGAGAAGATTCAAATATTGTTCATAGATAATCTTGATCATAAACCCACAATTCATCGGATCTCGACAAACACACCGCAAAAAGAGTTACATCGAATAGATCTCCAAGAAGATCGAGGAGAACTTTGTATTGAGATCCAAAGAGAGAGAAGAAGCCATCTAGCTAATAACTATGGACCCGAAGGTCTGTTGTAAACTACTCACACATCATTGGAGAGGCTATGGTGTTGATGTAGAAGCCCTCCGTGATCGATTCCCCCTCCGGCGGAGTGCCGGAAAAGGCTCCAAGATGGGATCTCATGGGTACAGAAGGTTGCGGCGGTGGAAATAGGGTTTTGTGGTGCTCCTCGATGGTTTCGGGGTACGTAGGTATATATAGGAGGAAGAAGTAGGTCGGTGGAGCTACGTGGAGCCCACGAGGGTGGAGGGCGCGCCAAGGGGGGGTAGGCACGCCCCGCTGCCTCGTGGCCTCCTCGTTCGTTTCTTGATGTCCACTCCAAGTCCTCTGGATCACGTTTGTTCCAAAAATCACGCTCCCGAAGGTTTCATTCCGTTTGGACTCCGTTTGGTATTCCTTTTCTGCGAAACACTAAAATAGGCAAAAAACAGCAATTTGCACTGGGCCTTGGGTTAGTAGGTTAGTCCCAAAAAATAATATAAAAGTGTATAGTAAAGCCCATTAAACATCCAAAACAGAATATATAATAGCATGGAACAATCAAAATTATAGATACGTTGGAGACGTATCAAGCATCCCCAAGCTTAATTCCTGCTCGTCCTCGAGTAGGAAAATGGTAAAAACAGAATTTTTGATGTGGAATGCTTCCTAACATATTTCTCAATGTAATTTTCTTTATTGTGGCATGAATGTTCAGATACGAAAGATTCAAGATAAAAGTTTAATATTGACATAAAAATAATAATACTTCAAGCATGCTAACCAAGCAATTATGTCTTATCAAAATAACATAGCCAAAGAAAGCACATCCCTACAAAATCATATAGTTTGGCCATGCTTCATTTTCGTCACACAAGATGCTCTCATAATGCACAACCCCGATGACAAGCCAAGCAATTGTTTCATACTTAGCCTTTCCAAACTCTTTCAACTTTTACGCAATATATGATCGCGAGCCATGGACATATCACTATGGGTGGAATAGAATATGATGATGGAGGTTGTGTGAGAAGACAAAAAAGGAGAAAGTCTCACATTGACGCGGCTAATCAACGGGCTATGGAGATGCCCATCGATTGATGTCAATGCAAGGAGTAGGGATTGCCATGTAATGGATGCACTTAGAGCTATAAATGTATGAAAGCTCAACAAAAGAAACTAAGTGGGTGCGCATCCAACTTGCCTGCTCACGAAGACCTAGGGCATTTGAGGAAGCCCATCATTGGAATATACAAGCCAAGTTCTATAATGAAAAATTCCCACTAGTATATGAAAGTGACAAAATAAGAGACTCTCTATCATGAAGATCATGGTGCTACATTGAAGCACAAGGTTGTAAAAAGGATAGTAACATTGTCCCTTCTCTCTTTTTCTCTCATTTTTTTTATTTGGGCCTTCTCTTTTTTTTGCCTCTTTTTTTCTTCCTTTTTTCCCGTCCGGAGTCTCATCCCGACTTGTGGGGGAATCATAGTCTCTATCATCCTTTCCTCACATGGGACAATGCTCTAATGATGATCATCACACTTTTATTTACTTACAACTCAAGAATTACAACTTGATACTTAGAACAAAGTATGACTCTATATGAATGCCTCCGGCGGTGTATCGGGATGAGCAATGAATCAAGAGTGACATGTATGAAATAATATGCATGGTGGCTTTGCCACAAATACGATGTCAACTACATGATCATGCAAGGCAATATGACAATGATGAAGCGTGTCATAATAAACGGAACGGTGGAAAGTTGCATGGCAATATATCTCGGAATGGCTATGGAAATGCCATAATAGGTAGGTATGGTGGCTGTTTTGAGGAAGATATAAGGAGGTTTATGTGTGATAGAGCGATCGTATCACGGGGTTTGGATGCACCGTGAAGTTTGCACCAACTCTCAAGGTGAGAAAGGGCAATGCACGGCATCAAGAGGCTAGCAATGATGGAAGGTTGAGAGTGCGTATAATCCATGGACTCAAGATTAGTCATAAAGAACTCACATACTTATTGCAAAAATCTACAAGTCATCAAAACAAAGCACTACGCCCATGCTCCTAGGGGGGTAGATTGGTAGGAAAATACCATCGCTCGTCCCCGACCGCCACTCATAAGGAAAGCAATCAAAGAACACCTCATGCTTCAAATTTGTCACACAACGTTTACCATACGTGCATGCTACGGGACTTGCAAACTTCAACACAAGTATTTCTAAATTTCACAATTACTCAACTAGCACACCTCTAATATTACCACCTTTATACCTCAAAACAACTATCAAGTATCAAACTTCTCTTAGTATTCAATGCACTTTAAAGCTTTTATCTTGGATGCCTATCATATTAGGACTAATTTTATAACCAAAGCAAATTACAGTGCTGTTCTAAAGGACTCTCAAAATAATATAAGTGAAGCATGAGAGATCAATTATTTCTATAAAATAAAACCACCGCCGTGCTCTAAAAAGATATAAGCGAAGCACTAGAGCAAAATTATCTAACTCAAAAGATATAAGTGAAGCACATAGAGTATTCTAATGAATTCCGATTCATGTGTGTCTCTCTCAAAAGGTGTGTACAGCAAGGATGATTGTGGTAAACTAAAAATCAAAGACTCAAATCATACAAGACGCTCCAAACAAAACACATATCATGTGGTGAATAAAAATATAGCTCCAAGTAAAGTTGCCGATGGACGAAGACAAAAGAGGGGATGCCTTCCGGGGCATCCCCAAGCTTAGGATTTTTGGTTGTCCTTGGATCTTACCTTGGGGTGCCTTGGGCATCCCCAATCTTAGGCTCTTTCCACTCCTTGTTCCGTAATCCATCAAATCTTTACCCAAAACTTGAAAACTTCACAACACAAAACTTAACAGAAAATCTCGTGAGCTCCGTTAGTGAAAGAAAACAAAACACCACTTCAAGGTACTGTAATGAACTCATTATTTATTTATATTGGTGTTAAACCTATTGTATTACAACTTCTCTATGGTTTATAAACTCCATTACTAGCCATAGATTCATTAAAATAATCAAACAACGCACGAAAAATAGAATCTGTCAAAAACAGAACAGTCTGTAGTAATCTGTATTAAACGCATACTTCTGGAACTCCAAAAATTCTAAAATAAATTGCTGGACGTGAGGAATTTATCCATTAATCATATGCAAAAATAATCAACTAAATAGCGCTCACCAGTAAAAAGTTGTAGCTAATCTCATGAGCGATAGAGTTTCTGTTTTTTACAGCAAGATCAAAAAGGCTTCACCCAGGTCTTCCCAAAGGTTCTACTTGGCACAAACACTAAGTAAAACATAAAAACACATCTAATACAGAGGCTAGATGAAATATTTATTACTAAACATAAACAAAAAGCAAGAAACAAAAATAAAATTGGGTTGCCTCCCAACAGGCGCTATCGTTTAACGCCCCTAGCTAGGCATTGAGATTTCAATGATGCTCACATGAAAGACAAGAATTGAAGCGCAAAGAGAGCATCATGAAACACATGACAAACACATCTAATTCTAACATACTTCCTATGCATAGGCATCTTATAGGCAAACAAATTATCATAGCAAGCAAAAACTAGCATATGCAAGGAAGTGGAAAGAAACAATAGCAATCTCAACATAATGAGAGGTAATTTTGTGACATGAAAATTTCTACAACCATATTTTCCTATCTCATAATAATTACATGTAGGATCATAAGCAAATTCAACAATATAGCTATCACAAAACATATTCTTAACACGATCCACATGTATGCAAAGTTGACACTCTTCCAAAATAGTGGGATTAACATTAACTAAAGTCATGACCTCTCCAAACCCACTTTTATCAAAAACTTCATAAGATTGAACATTCTCCAAATATGTGGGATCTAAAGTTGACACTCTTCCAAACAGACTTTCAATATTATTGCAAACATTATTATCAATCTCATATTCATCATGAGGCTTAAATAAATTTTCAAGATCATAAGAAGAATCACCCCAATCATGATCATTGCAACAACTAGTAGACATAGCAAAACTAGCATCCCCAAGCTTAGGGATTTGCATATTATTAGCACTGTTGTCATCAAGTGAATTTATAGTAACATCATTGCAATCATGCTTTTCATCGAAGGAACTATCAAGTATGGGTGCAATAGCAACGATCTCATGTTTAACATAAGGAACTATAGGAAATTCATCTTCATAAATATTGGCATCATGGCCACAAGAATAGCAAGCATCATGTTCATCAAGGGAAATTTCAGTCAAATCATCGGAATCATCATTATCTATAGATTCATGCATATCATTATTTTCTTCCAAAGCGACGGTCATTCTCTCAGTAAATTCTTTGACATAGACATTATGAGCATAGTTTTCATAGCAATATTTAAGTATGTCAAAATTTTCAGATTCGTAGAGAGTAATATCATACTTTTCAATCAAATAAGCAACTTCATAAGCACCCTTAAAAGTAACAAATTCTTCAATTTGTACGATATCGTAGTAACTATAAACACCCTTTGCATAAGAAGATAAGATTTCATTATCATTAAACTCACATAGGTAGGGAAGGTGTTTTTTAGGGTTCTTAGAGCAACAAGTAAAATCATAAATTTCACAAAGATTCCAAGCATAACACAGCAATCTGTTTATTTGATCCCATAAGACTCTCCCTTTTTCGCATAAACGGTGACGCCAAGAAATGAGCATGCTCATCTAAAGATTTCCATCAACTAGGCTAGTTGGGGTTTCAAAGACGAAAGATAAGGATCGAAGATGATCCAAGTAGAACACTTTAAGTGGATCCATAACAATAGATTTTTAGCAAGCAAAGATGCAAGCAAATAGAAGGCACATGGTAACACAAGCAAACAATAGATCTGGCGAGAAAAAAGGCAAACGAAAAAGAAGGCGAATAAAATGGCAAAGGTGAAGTGGGGGAGTGGAAAACGAGAGGCAAATGGCAAATAATGTAATGTGAGGGATAAGAGTTTGTGATGGGTACTTGGTATGTCTTGACTTGTGCGTAGACTCCCCGACAACGGCGCCAGAAATTGGCTAGTTGAAGGGAGATCAAATCTTGACTTGACTTTGCGTAAGCCTCCCCAGCAACGGCGCCAAAAATCCTTCTTTCTACCTCTTGAGCATGCGTTGGTTTTCCCTTGAATAGGAAAGGATGATGCAGCAAAGTAGCGTAAGTATTTCCCTCAGTTTTTGAGAACCAAGGTATCAATCCAGTAGGAGGCCACACGCAAGTCCCTCGTACCTACACAAACAAATAAGAACCTTGCAACCAACGCAATAAAGGGGTTGTCAATCCCTTCACGGCCACTTGCAAAAGTGAGATCTGATAGAGATGATAAGATAATATTTTTGGTATTTTTATGATAAAGGTTAAAAGTAAAGATTGCAAAGTAAAATAGATTGGAAACTTATATGATGGAAAATAGACCCGGGGGCCATAGGTTTCCCTAGTGGCTTCTCTCAAGATAGCATAACTATTACGGTGGGTGAACAAATTACTGTCAAGCAATTGATAGAAGTGCATAATTATGAGAGTATCTAGGCATGATCATGTATATAGGCATAACGTCCGTGACAAGTAGACCAACTCCTGCCTGCATCTACTACTATTACTCCACACATCGACCGCTATCCAGCATGCATCTAGAGTATTAAGTTCATAAGAACAGAGTAACGCATTAGACAAGATGACATGATGTAGAGGGATAAACTCAAGCAATATGATATATACAATAGGTGTCGTTTCCCCTACTATCAATGGGATCGAGCAACGCAAGATTGAACCCAAAGCTAAGAACTTCTCCCATTGCAAGAAAGATTAATCTAGTAGGCCAAACCAAACTGATAATTCGAAGAGACTTGCAAAGATAACCAATCATACATAAAAGAATTCAGAGAAGATTCAAATATTGTTCATAGATAATCTTGATCATAAACCCACAATTCATCGGATCTCGACAAACACACCGCAAAAAGAGTACATCAAATAGATCTCCAAGAAGATCGAGGAGAACTTTGTATTGAGATCCAAAGAGAGAGAAGAGCCATCTAGCTAATAACTATGGACCCGAAGGTCTGTTGTAAACTACCCACACATCACCAGAGAGGCTATGGTGTTGATGTAGAAGCCCTCTGTGATCGATTCCCCCTCCGGCGGAGTGCCAGAAAAGGCCCCAAGATGGGATCTCACGGGTACAGAAGGTTGCGGCGGTGGAAATAGGGTTTCATGGTGCTCCTCGATGGTTTCGGGGTACGTAGGTATATATAGGAGGAAGAAGTAGGTCGGTGGAGCTACGTGGGGCCCACGAGGGTGGAGGGCGCGCCCCCTGCCTCGTGTCCTCCTCGTTCGTTTCTTGACGTTCACTCCAAGTCCTCTGGATCACGTTTGTTCCAAAAATCACGCTCCCGAAGGTTTCATTCCGTTTGGACTCCGTTTGGTATTCCTTTTCTGCGAAACACTGAAATAGGCAAAAAAAACAGCAATTTGCACTGGGCCTTGGGTTAGTAGGTTAGTCCCAAAAATAATATAGAAGTGTATAATAAAGCCCATTAAACATCCAAAACAGAATATATAAATAGCATGGAACAATCAAAAATTATAGATACGTTGGAGACGTATCAGTTGGTTACATCTAGGGATAAACATGTCGAAGATTCAAATGTGTCTTGGAGTATGCGCCAAGTCTTCGGAGGATTCCATCTTGAGCATGCCTTTGGGGCATGGCAGTGTTGGCCCATTCGTTTGACGATCTAGGGTTCCTTAGCCCGACCCACTATGATGGGGCCGACGTGGTTAGCACCCCCTATTTTAGGACTCCGTCAAAAAATTTCTATGATTTTTTCTGGGATTTATGTGATTTATGGGAGGAAGAATCATCGTAAGGTGGTGCCTGAGGGCCCCACGCAGGCACGTGGCGCGGCTAGGGGACCCACGCCACCAGGCCGCGTGGCTTCCAGGTGGACCCCTCTGGTCCATCTTCGCTCCACCTGACTTCTTATTTTCCATAAAAGTTCCTCAAAAATCCCTAGTCAATTTGGAGCACTTCTATTTCTGCACAAAAATAACATCGTGGCAATTATGCTAAAAGCAGCGCTAGTCCAGGTTAATTTTATTCAAATCATGCAAATTAGAGGCCAAAACAACGACAAAGGAGTTTGAAAAAGTGGATACATTTGAGACATATCAGATGTCCCCATGGTGCCTCCCATTGATCTCAACTCCACACCTGTGGCCAGTCAGTCCACGTGGATGCAAAGTAAGCACACGTGAGTGGTCTCCCTGGCTAACTTCTCCGATGCCCGCAACCTGTTTGATGGAATGATGACCCCGACGCCCGACGACCTGGGGTACTATGATGATCTCATGGTGGACATGATTAATGAGGGTGGTAAGGGGATTGTGGCCAAGAGACTGAAGGCCAAGATACTCAAGGCCAAGACACCGAAGGCCAAGATAGTGTCGATATCGAGGAAGAGCCAATGTTCGGGGAGGAGCTATTTCATCAAGTTCGGTCACAAAAGGGGCGGCAAAGCATGAGGGCTGGAGAACACATGGAGAATGAGAACAAGTTGCTTTGCATCTTGGATGGAAATCGGAAAATATCTCCAACGGGTGCCGAGCAAAAAGGTTCAATATTTTGGAAGAGGTTCCATGCTTTCTTCCATGAACATAGGAAATTTGCACCCTACAAATTTGAGATTGTCGGGGTGATTTGTCACTTCAAAAGAGGTGGAGCTTCATCCAAGCGAAGTGCAACAAATGTTGTGGCTCTTATGAACATGTGGTTGGCTAGCCCATGAGTGGCATTGGAGTCAAGGACTTGGTATGTTTTCCGTTCCCCTCTTCCTACGAGCATATGTCATCCTTCTATGCATATAAATGTATGTTGTTGGTTTCATGTACATATGTAGGTGTTTCAAGATTTTAAATCTTCAAGCCCCAACAAGGGTGAAGCCATTTACCTTGACCCATTATTGGATGAAAATCAAGGATTGCAAAAGGTGGAAGTAACAATATGCCAACCAAAAAAAGGTTGGGGGGGCTCATCAGTCATCGACCCAAATGAGAAGAGGCCGAGGAGGAAGGCCAACACTAAGGTAGAGGCAAAGTATGATGCTTCGACACTGCCTTGCAAGAAACTTTGAAGGGGTTCATAACCCAAAAAAGAGGTGTCAGGTGAGAATAGGGAAGATGGAAGAGAGGAAGCACAAAGAGAAAGAGGGGGCCATGAAGAACTTCTTTGACCTTCAAAACAAGAAGCTCGCTCCCGATGAGAAAAATGCCTGACCAAGAGCCAAGGAAATGGAAGTGAAGCAAAAGGAGGTTGAGCTCGCTATAATCTCCAAGGAAGTGGAGATCATGGCGACCGACTTGAGTAAATGACCCCCAAAAAGGGCTTGGTATGTGGGGAAGCAAAAGCTCATGATGGAGCGAGATGCGTGATCATCTTGTATTTGTTTGCTTTCCATGAACTGTGGGCACGTGTGGGGCGCATGTGATTCTTATTGTATGCCGGCACGACATATGGTTCTATGGAAAGTGCTATATTTTGCTAAATATATTCGCTATGTTTGATGAGAATATGTCAAATCTTGATTATTATTGAAAAAACAGACAGGGTGGACCAAATGGGCCGCCCAATTGAGTGTTGCAACCATTGTAGGATGGACATGGGCCGGACGAACATTCGTTTGGCCACCCAAAGGGAAAAAAGGCGGACATATCTTCAGTCTGTTTAGGTCAAGGAGTTACCCTAAGGATGCAGCTGGACTTGTGTTACGCAGCTGAATTGTGTTTGCACGTTCGGTAAGTACGGTAGAGACCAAACACTGAACCGTGTTATTCGGTTAACCGAATTTTTTATGGGCTATTTTATGATGTTTCCTTCGGCTTAGACCGAATGCCCGGGCCTACACTAGAGGGTGTGATGAGTGATATTTTTACACTCATTCCAACCTTGTTTAAACCGAGATATTTCACTAAAAGAGAGATACTCGCTCCAATATTGCCACTAATGACTAACGAATGCAAAGGATTCCACAAATCTTCTCTTTAATATTTTTTTCCATGAAAAATGGGCTAAAAAGGGAAGATATCATGTGGGAGAAAGGAAAGGAAGGGAAATGGAGAAGAAACAAATCATCGGGAGGTGTTAGAAGGACTCCAAAGCAAAAGACGATGTTCCATGCGGCCGCAAGCGCTCGCATGAGCGGTCGTTTGGCATGGAAACCGAGGCAGCTCGTCCACCTGAACAACTTCTATTAAGGGGCCCCCGTTGAAATGTCAACAGACGGAGCAGAGGAGGAGCGTTGAGCACAGCCACAATCCTTTCATCTTCATTCACAAACCCTAGTCGCCGCCATTTTCACCTCCATAGCCATCTCCGCCACCATAGCCCTCTCTCGTCTAGTTCATACTTGTAATTGTGCATCGCACAAGGCATCTATTATAAGACATATTGCAATCAATCAATCTCAAGATGTGTTCTTCAATGATTTCTTCTCGCGATCCAATCTCCATGTGTGAGTAGTCCGGTAAGGTATGGGGTGAGGCATGAGCCTTGCAGCCCCAGGTATTTGGTGAAGGGATCAATGGAAGTCTTTGACACAATGTCTTGTATGTGTAAAATAAAATTGCATCGTGAAGTATCTTTTGTCTTGTCCACGATATTCATCCCTGTAGGTACCCAGGATCATGGAAATCGAGCACTGGTGAGGCTAGGAGCAAGGGGACCGTGAAGTGTTATACCGAGCACCGGCGACAGTAAGGTTTAGTATGAAAACATGTATCATATCCTTGGGGACTCATAAGGTGTAGTCATTGAACGCGCAAAGCATTTGTCTAATATTATTATTTTAATTATCAAGGCAACCCCACGAGACGGATAGGGGCTCCGGTAGGACAACTGATTCTTGATGCAGGACTCGTGCCAGTCAGGATGCTATTTGGACACATCCCCATCCCAAACGAAGCAAGCACCTCTTGATGGGTGACTTCCCGAGCACAAACTAATATCATTTTTATCCCAACACCAATACATGGTTGTAAGCATTAAGACCTCATCTCCGTACCTTCTTTTTATTATAAGTGTTTGAATCTTTATTTGCTTGTTGATCCGGTCAAAAGCTGGATTTGACACTTTAGCAAAAGTTTGCTAAAGACCGTCGCTTCAAGGGAATCTTTCCCTCATGGGTTCGATAACCCAGGGTCACCTCTCGGAAAATATGTACGGCATACTCTTTTTAGTTCCAATACCGGACCAACAAAAAGAAGATATCAGTGTGCAACGACGCACGCGAAATATTTCAGTCTACCACCTATTGTACGACCAAAAAGTGTCATCAGGACTCAAGAGTCGCTGACTTATTGTCGTGCCTTTTTGTTTGACGTGTCCGGTGTCCCTTACCATCTCACCCCATCCGCAATCTTACTCAAATGCGATGAAAACAAACATTAGACCACACAACTACCCGTCTGAGAAAACTAAAGAAGCATCTTGGAAGTCTACCACCCAAACACAGCTCCTTCAGCATGGATTTAACTGTCCCCGCTAAAAAAGCACGGTTTCGATTGGACGCGATATGCGGGTGCCAAGTTGGCAGGGCAGTCAGTCTATGACCACGGCCAAATGCATCTAGGGATAACCATCACGTATATCATAGGCGTCTCGACGAGGAAACCGGCTCCTTTGACTTAGGGGAGGCAGGGACGCTACAAGGGGAGTTTTAAGTTTTTCAACGGGCAAGTGGTCAGATTAAGTCGACATTTTTCAGGGGACTAGCAGTGTAACGTCAATTATCCCATCGATACGCCAACCTAAAACTTTTGCCGTACCATCGATATCGTACCTCTTCAATAGTTTCGTCTTCAGCACAGGTAACAGGTACAGTTATGAGATAATAATAGCACAGAACAAACATCAACGCCACCTGCGCCGTCGAAGCAAACTGTTGTCACTCAAATGCAGCAGCAAATTACTCCCTCATTTTGGGACGGAGGGAGTACATGATACCAAGCACAATCTTTCTATCTCTGAAAATATGGGCCCCCAGCCTCTTCGACCACCAGTCGCACCACCGCCTCAGAAGTACGATTCTCTGCTTGCAACAGTATAGTGCATCTGAAGAACAAAACAAGAGCATCATGGCTACAAGTTCACAAGGTAGAAATGGCGCATAATCTAAACCAAACCACAAATTTAACACAGATAAATTTAAATTAAGTGCTAGTAGTAAACTATTGCTTTCGTCATCACTCCCAAAGTGCACAGCTTCAAAGTTGCACCAGAAAACTCAGCGCCTCTTTGGCGTTTAAGTTTTTATTCCCAACAGTACTATGGGTGAACAGTACACCATGAATCTCCATTTAGCGTTCACAACAGTAAACCGCGTGGAACATAAAAATGGAAGGCAGTATTCTGCATATCTGGGAGGCAGCATTCTCCTATTAGTGTCACAACAGTAAACTGCATGAAAAAGAAAAAGGAAGGCAGCATTCTCCATTTAGTGTTCACAACAGTGACCTGCATTCTAAGCCTTATTTCCAAAGGCAATATAAGTTTGTCAAAAGAATTATAGAAATTGTCAAAACGTTCCAAGCTAGACAGTTTCCACAATAACCACATGGCTCTAAGTAACTGCTAGCTGCCTTATATAATGGCTTAAAGTTTTAAAAAATAGTTGCATATCTGAAGTCCAACAATTGGATTGTGATCTGCAAACCACGGTAAGCTGCAATGTGAAAATAGACCCAGAAGATGGTTAGTAAATAAAAATATGCAAACAAAAAATAACATTGTAGTACTTTGCAATATAGTTGTCAAAAAGAAACATGGTACTTTGCACTAAAAATAGTTGCATATCTGGGAGTACAAGATAAGAAAGTTGAAATACATAATTTGGGAATTATGATGCTTGGAGAAAAAAAAAATGTCATGTGCAATTTTGCATATCAGTCTACACACAAGCAGTAGTAATATTTAATCTATGATGACTATGACATAAATTCTTCGTACCTTCTCAAGAAAATTTCAACATCTCCCATACTTTATCCATTTTGTTATACAAACTGCAGATCAAAGAACAGAATACTTTCCGGTTTGAGCAGAACCTGGAAGATTCAGTGCCTGGTTGGCACAATCCTCAAGGACACGCTTCAATTCTGCTTTCGCCTTCTTGACGGAAGACTCATTGGGGCCCTCAATAAACAGGTACAGCTTGCGCTCGTTAGCACCAACAATTTTGCCTTGAGGAATAAAGGTTCCCCTTGTAGTAATTGCCGCTCCAGTCCATTCCTGAATGGGAACCAATGTCTCTTTGTGAGTGATCTTCCAGCGAGCATTTTGTGGGAAATCATTAATCTCAAGCTCCGCTTCATAGTGTTCTGGAACTGCATGGGCCTGTATCCTTGCCAAATTTTTCTGTAAGTTGTATGCAGCATCAAGTGCTCGTTGTGTGGCTTCATTGTTTTGTTGGTTAGGTGCGACCGGCAGAGGAAGCAAGGAGCCAGCCGTTGTGGCTGGTACTTGCTGCTGGGCATTACTAGTAGCCCTGGCAGCAGCCAAAGCAGCGGCAGCTTGAGCAGCAGCAATAGCTTGTGCTGCAACATCACCTCCCTGTTTACGCACACCTCCTTCATCGTCAGAATCTGAATCTGACTTGTCCTCCTCATATCCATATTCCCTTGCCTGAGCCCTTTTTGCAGATTTCCGTGCTTCCTCCTCTTCTTCATTGAACTTGAAACCACTTCCACCATAGCCTGTTCCATGGGCCTGCTCTGTTCCCTGCTTGACCTTTGACATAAATCGATCCGCTAAGGCTTTCAGGTCCTCTGGAACGGCCTGTTCAGATAGCTCCAAAGCCTTAACAAGGTCTGGTGCATAGCGTTCCTCTTCCTCAGAAATAAAAGTCACAGCACAGCCCTTCCTACCAGCGCGACCCGTTCGCCCGACCCGATGAACATAGTCCTCATAATGATTAGTAACATCATAATTGACAACAAGCTCAAGATCTTTCACATCTAAACCCCTTGCAGCAACACTGGTAGCAATCAGCAAGCTGCATACATTACTCTTGAAATCAGCAAGAGTTGATTCACGGTCATTTTGATCCTTTCCACCATGTAGAGACAAACATGGGTATCCGTGCTGGAACAGCTCTTTCAGTAGAGAATCACACTTATCTTGCGACTGTACAAAAACAAGAATTTTTCCGTTTGCAAACCACTCCCCAAGCAATTCCAACAGCCTAAAGAACCTCTCGCTTTCTGGTCGCACTTCCACCAGTTGTGTGATATCTTTGTTCACGACACTCCTCCCACCCATCTGAATCTCAACAGGCTTCGTCAGCACTTTACGTGCCAGTATCTCCACCTGCCGTGGAAAAGTGGCAGAGAAAAGGACAGTCTGCCTATCCGGACGGGTGTTCTGAACGATTCGAGTAATCTGAGGCTCAAAACCCATATCAAACATCCTATCAGCTTCATCCAGCACCAAGAAAGTCACTCTTCGAAGGTTAGTAATCTTGCCACTGCTAGTGCAAAGGATATCAATCATCCTGCCTGGTGTACAAACAACAATTTCAGCACCCCTCTTCAGTTCACTGATCTGCTGGGCAACCCCAGAACCTCCGTATATAGGAACACAGTTGATGCCAAGCACCTTGGAGAACTTTTTTATGTCTGAATATATTTGCACCACAAGCTCTCTCGTAGGAGCCATAATAAGCCCAATAGGGCCATCCCCAGGCACAACAGGCGGCTGATCTTTGACATGCCTCAGCATGGGCAAGACAAATGCTAGAGTCTTCCCAGATCCAGTCTTTGCAACCCCTATACAATCACGTCCACTCATTATGACTGGCAACGCCTGTGCTTGTATAGGCATCGGTTTCTCAAAACCAAGCTTCTTGATAGTGTCAAGTAGCTTACTTGTCAGACCACTCTGGATCCATGTCTTTATTGGCTTCGGAACGTCTTTCCCGTGCACCTTGAGCTCCAACAGCTTCCGGTAGGCCGCCGCTTCCTCGGCTGGCATATTTTTTATGTCTTTCACCTCAATATAGAAATTCTTCCGGAATGGTTGGTAATCAATCTTGGAATGGTCAACAATAACCAACTTCTCTGCCTTCGTCTTCTTGACACGTTTTATGAACTCTGCATCATCCTCATCATCTGATCCAGCCTCGCCATTATTAGCATCATCATAATCTGAGTCAGAGTCATCCCCTTGCACAATTCTCCCAATTGCCATCATCTGTCTTTTCTTATCCTCGTTACTTGTGGCATCCTTTACACCCTTGTCATTCAAACCACCTGCATTGTCAGCAAGCACGCTCTCCGTCGCTGTTGTGGCACTCTCGAGCTTTGCAACCACTGGCAACACCATGGAGTCCATAAACGCGTCGAGGGGATCAATCTCATCCTCTTCCAAACCAGCCCCACTGTTACTGCCATTATCCATGTTTGGTAGGTCAACATCCATGGCACCAGTGCCAGCATTCTCCTCCAACTTCTTCACATCCTCCTCATCCGACTCCTCACCATCCAAAGTCCACTTCTTCCCAGACTTGCCTCCGCCATCAGCCTCAATGGCAGCTGCACCACCACTGGCACCATCCTCCTGCTGCTGCTCACGGCGCTTCTTCTCCTGCCACTCCTTAACACGGCGGCGGCGCCGCTCCATCTCGTCATCAAGCCGCTGCTGCTCAGCCTCCATGTCTTCCTCCTTCTTCTGCCGCCGTCTCTCCACCTCCTCTGCATCCTCCTCCTCCTCCCTTGACAGCGGTGTCTCCTCTGGCTCCACATCACGGTGGTGGTGCCGGTGCAAGGACCGGCGGCGGCGCTTGCGGTCACGGTCACGATCTTCGTTCTCCTCATCGACCGCCTCCCGCCTCCTCGACTTCTCCTTCTCCCTATCCCGCTCCTCGCGACGACGCGCCCGCTCTCTCTCCTTCTCCATCTCCCTCTCCTCCCTCTCCCTCTCCCTCTCCCTTTCCTTCTCCCTCTTCTCCTCCTTCTCGCGCTCCTTCTCCGCCCGCTCCCGCGCCTTCCGCTCCTCTCGATCCCGCTCCTTATCTCTGTGGTGGCGCTCGCGATCTCGGTCCCGCTCCCGCTCACCGTCCCTGTCGTCGCGGTGGTGGCGAGAGGAGGGGCGGTCCTTGTCGCGGTGGCGGCGAGAGGAGGAGTGGTCGCGGTCCTTGTCCTTATCCCGGTGGTGGTGCTTGGAGAAGGTGACGCGGTCATCGTCGCCGGACGACATGGCGGCGGCGATCGACGGCGGGGAACGCAAAGCTCAGGGAGGCGGAAACCCTAGACGCGGTTGTGTGGTGCGGTGGGGCTAAAGATTCTTTTTCGCTTACTCGTTTTCTCGACTTGATATTATCGAAATCATGTGCACACGACACTACACGGACGAAATCTGGACGATGTCCATCTTAAACGGTGCTGATTTGCTAAAAGATGCTATCTAACGAACGATTTTTTTTCTCGAATATGCACGAGTGTGCATATCATATATTAAAGAAGAAAGACATAGAAAGCCTCCACCATAATTACACGATTTTTGTTACATATTACTCCTCACTATTCTCCCACCTCTCCACCCTAGTAAAGAAGGGAGTTACATTCCCTTTCATTAGCCCGGCCGATTTGATGCGTCGTCCAGATTTCGTCTGGAAATCTGTCGTCCCTATAGCACTGCTCTGATATTATTATTGCAAGTTATTTAGATACCGTCGCCCGGTTTGGCCAAGTCTTTGGACGATTTTGCGTTCAATTTGGATTCAAAAAATAGCGCTCTCTAGCACAAGAATTGTCACATGGCTATTATAAATAAATAAATTTATCCAAATAATAAGTGTCACATGTGTGGTACGAAGCACCATGAAAAAGTGTTTATTTCAACCGACTGATTTCTACCAACCGTAAACCTCCTCGCGCACCGTCCGATCATGCGAAGATCTGACGGCTCTCGTCGTAGCGCCCAACGCGAGCAGACAGGGGGCCGGTGCTATCAGGTCAGGTTGTCTGACCCGCACCCCTCGAGAGTGATTGCAACATTCTGGTTCCTCCTCCCCGAAGCTCGCACCCAACACATCCATGCGACGGCCATCGTGGCGTCCATCTCCCGGGGCGGTGAAGACTGCGAGGACTACGCACGGAGGCGCGGGAGGAGGCAGCTCAGGCCATGGACGATGGCGATCTATAGAGCAGGTTCCTTCTATCCTCCGCTCAAATCACCACCTGAAATGCGCACTGTAGAAATCCCCAGCATCTCGCCCGATATGTGTTTAGGGGAGGTGGATGTTGGGCTCGGCGGAGGATTTTCGTGTAGCGAAGGGGCTTAGCTTGTTGGGATCTAGTTTAGGTAGAGGCGCGGTGGTCGCCCCTTCGAGGTTGTATTTTGGATCTGGAGCATGGGGTGGGGCTCTTCTACATGAAAGGTGTGTGCTAGGGTTCAACGGTGGAGGGGAGGTGTGACGCCCCCGATTCAATCATACACTAATCATACATGCAAATGGGTACGATCAGGATCAGAGGCTCACGAGAAGATATCACAACAAAACTCTAGACACAAATTAAAGTCGTACAAGCTTTATATTACAAGCCAGTGGCCTCGAGGGCTCGAATACAAACGAGTCAGCGGAAGCAACAATATCTGAGTACAGACATAAGTTAAACACAAGTCTGCCTTAAGAAGGCTAGCACAAACGATATCAACGATCGAAAAGGCAAGGCCTCCTGCCTAGGAGCCTCCTAACTACTCCTAGTCGTCGGTAGTCTCCACGTAGTAGTAGGCACCGTCGAGGTAGTAGTAGTCGTCGGCGGTGGCAGCTGGCTCCTGAAATCCGCCATCTGATCGCACCAATTCGGTAAAGGGGAAAAGAGGTAGCAAAGCAACCGTGAGTACTCATCCATAGTACTCGCAAGACTTACATCAGATCTATACTAAGTATGCATCAGTATCAAAGGAATGGGGCTATATCTTTGGACTGAACTACAGAAATGCCAAAAGAGACAGGAAAGCCTAGCCTATCGAAGACTAGCATCTTGCAACATTAGAAGAGTGCAGATAAGCATATCATAAGTAGCAAGCATGTTGTAGTATTAACACCCAGAGATCCTTTCTCGACTCCTTGTGAGATAGCAATCCTAGAGCCATTATATCCATTTCACATCTCTGGTATCCAGTTCTAGTTGTATAGATCGGGATACAACCTCCAAGTCGTCCAGTTACCGTGGGCACGGCTATTCGAATAGATAAACTTCCCTGCATGGGTGCACCACATTGCCCAACACGCTCGATCACTCTGGCCGGACACACTTTCCTGTGTCATGCCCGGCCTCGGAAGATCAACACGTCGTAGCCCTACCTAGGCTCAACAGAGAGGCCAGCACGTTAGTCTACATCCTGAGCGCGCAGGGGTCTTGGGCCCATCGCCCTTTGCACTTCTGCATGTTGCGTACGCGACCGGTGAGCAAACCTAGCCCCCTTATACCAGCGCATGCATAACCAGTCCAATCGGCGCGCGTCGCTCAGTCGCTGACGTCCGAAGAGCTTCGGCTGATACATACGATGTCGAGTGCCCATAATTGTTCCCGCGTGGTGGTTAGTGTGTATAGGTCAAAGACCGACTCAGATCAAATACCCAATCTTGTTAGTGTCTTGGGAGCACGCAGTAACGAGCAGAGACTCACGATCATGTGACCCCGTCGCCCCGTCTCGTGGACTTACGGCAAGGGCCTGGAATGCCCGACCGTGCCACGCAATTATCTCGCGGGTACCCTCCAGGTCAACCCGGCTACACATCAACTCGCGGGTACACTCACAGTCAACCCGACTTCACATTTTTCTCGCGGGTACCCCTCGGGGCCGACCCGACTTCATCATGGTTCTGGGGGTGAAGTCAAAGTAACCGTGTGTCCAAAACAACAAGGGGGGAACCCAAGGAATTACCCTCGATGGACTCCCACTCGATGTAGCAGTCAAGGTGGACTTGGAGGAGTCACCCTCGATGGTCCACACTTGAGGGATTGCATGACAGAGTCATTATTTGGAGTGGTGAAGGAAGAATCACCCTTGATGACCATGACCGATTGGCTACATTACAGAGTTAACATCAGAGTGCTATACGAGGTATCACCCTCGGCACTCGATAATAACCCTGTAGTGTCAATATGCGGCACTGTCAATGCATCGATCATAAGCTAGTAGTCATACTTTTGTTCCTCTATGGAAGCAGGAATAGTGGGCTTGGCCTTCTTAACAAAAGCATCTCCGTTGGACAACAGCTTTCTCTTCGAAGCACTCTTTGAAACAGTTGGCACAGTTGAACCCAAAGGTTTGTGAGTGACTAGAATGGGTGCATTCCTTGGCGATCTCCTTAGAAAGGGCAAAACCTTCACGGGAGAATGACTTTGTGCTGGCTTGTCAAGAATTGTTGGTTGGTGATACATGGGAATTTCATCGCCCATTTCTTTCTTCATCATCAGAAGACTCGTCAGACAAGTCAGAAGCAGCCTTTTGGTTCTCTTGGTGACAGTTTTCTTTCGAGGAGCACAAGGGGAAACTGTATGTCCTAGACTTACTTCCCTTGGAAGCAGATGCACACTCATTCTTCTACATGTCCTGCCGGGTCAGCATGGTGTTTTTGTTGGGTAACGTAGTAATTTCAAAAAAATTCCTACGCACACGCAAGATCATGGTGATGCATAGCAACGAGAGGGGAGAGTGTTGTCTACGCACTCGTGAGACCGAGCGGAAGCAATCACAGCAGAGAGGAAGTAGTCGACGTTCTCCTCGCGATCCAACCGATCCAAGCACCGTTACTCGGCACCTCCGAGTTCTTGGCACACGTCTGTTTCGGTGGCGCTCCTCGGGCTCCGATCCAGCAAAGCTCCGGGAGAGAGAGTTCCACAAGACGACGGGCGTGGTGACGATCTTGATGTTCTACCAACGCAGGCTTCGCCTAAGCACTGCTACGATTTGACCGAGGTGGAATATGGTGGAGGGGGCACCGCACGGCTAAGGAACGATCTCAAGGATCAACTTGTGTGTTCTAGGGTGCCCCCGCCTGCAGATATAAAGGAGCAAGGGAGAGGCCGGCCGGCCCTAGGAGGTGCGCCAAGGGAGGGAGTCCTCTTCCTAGTGGGAGTAGGACTCCCTTTCCTAGTCCAACTAGGAAGGAGGAAGGGGAAGGAAAGAGAGGGAGAGGGAGAGGGAAGGGGGCGCGCCCCCATCCTTGTCCAATTCGGACTCCCCATGGGGGCGCGCCACCTCTGGCGCAGCCCTCTCTCTCCCTCTTGGCCCAATAAGGCCCATTACTTCCCCGGGGTTCCGGTAACCTCCCAGCACTCCGTCTTTCTCCTAAACTTCCTAACCTTTCCGTGTCCGAATATAGCCGTCAATATATCAATCTTTATGTCTCGATCATTTCGAGACTCCTTGTCATGTCCGTGATCACATCCGGGACTCAACTCCTTCGGTACATCAAAATACACAAACTCATAATATAACCGCCATCGAAACCTTAAGCGTGCGGACCCTACGGTTCGAGAACAATGTAGACATGACCGAGACACATCTCCGTCAATAACCAATAGCGGGACCTGGATGCCCATATTGGTTCCTACATTTTCTGAAGATCTTTATCGGTCAGACCGCATAACAACATACGTTGTTCCCTTTGTCATCGGTATGTTACTTGCCGAGATTCGATCGTCGGTATCCAATACCTAGTTCAATCTAGATTCTTGGCAAGTCTCTTTACTCGTTACGTAATACATCATCTCACAACTAACTCATTAGTTGCAATGCTTGCAAGGCTTATGTGATGTGTATTACCGAGAAGGCCCAGAGATACCTCTCCGACAATCGGAGTGACAAAACCTAATCTTGATTCATGCCCAACTCAACATATACTTTTGGAGACATCTGTAGAGCACCTTTATAATCACCCGATTCGTTGTGACGTTTGGTAGCACACAAAATGTTCCTCCGATGGCAGGAGTTGTATAATCTCATAGTTGCAGGAACTTTGTATAAGTCATGAAGAAAGCATAAGCAACATACTAAGCGATCAAGTGCTAAGCTAACGGAATGGGTCATGTCAATCACATCATTCTCCTAATGATGTGATCCCGTTAATCAAATGACAACTCATGTCTATGGTTAGGAAACATAACCATCTTTGATTTAACGAGCTAGTAAAGTAGAGGCATACTAGTGACACTCTGTTTGTCTATGTATTCACACATGTATTATGTTTCCGGTTAATACAATTCTAGCATGAATAATAAACATTTATCATGATATAAGGAAATAAATAATAACTTTATTATTGCCTCTAGGGCATACTTCCTTGATCTCCCACTTGCACTAGAGTCAATAATCTAGTTTATACAAGAATGATTCTAACACCCATGGAGTCTTGGTGCTCGATCATGTTTTGCTCGTGGAAGAGGCTTAGTCAATGGGTCTCGCAACATTCAGATCCGTATGTATCTTGCAAATCTCTATGTCTCCCACTTGGACTTGGTCCCGAATGGAATTGAAGCGTCTCTTGATATGCTTGGTCCTCTTGTGAAATCTGGATTCCTTTGCCAAGGCAATTGCACCAGATGTTGTCACGTAAGATCTTCATTGGTCCCGATGCACTAGGTATGACACCTAGATCGGAAATGAACTCTTTCATCCAGACTCCTTCATTTGTCGCTTCAAGCAGCTATATACTCCGCTTCACATGTAGATCCCGCCACGGCGCTTTGTTTAGAACTGCACCAACCGACAGCTCCACCGTTTAATAAAAATACGATCCGGTTTGCGATTTAGAATCGTCCGGATCGGTGTCAAAGCTTGCATCGACGTAACCATTTACGATTAGCTCTTTGTCACCTCCATATACGAGAAACATATCCTTAGTCCTTTTCGTATTTCAGATGTTCTTGACCGCTGTCCAAAGGATCCACTCTGGATTACTTTGGTACCTTCCTGCCAAGCTTATTGCTAAGCATACGTCGTGTCCGGTACACAAGATTGCATACATGATAGAGCCTATGGTGAAGCATAGGGAACATTTTTCATTTTCTCTCTATCTTCTGCGTGGTCGGGCATTGAGTCCGACTCAATTTCATACCTTGTAACACAGGTAAAAGTCCTTTCTTTGCCTGATCCATTTTGAACTTTTTCAAAACTTTATCAAGGTATGTGCTTTGTGAAAGTCCAATTAAGCGTCTTGATCTATCTCTATAGATCTTGTGCCCAATATGTAAGCAGCTTCACCGAGGTCTTTCATTGAAAAACTTTTATTCAAGTATCCTTTTATGCTATCCAGAAATTCTATATCATTTCCAATTAACAATATGTCGTCCACATATAATATTAGAAATGCTACTGAGCTCCCACTCACTTTCTTGTAAATACAAGCTTCTCCAAAAGTCTCATATAAAACCATTTGCTTTGATCACACTATCAAAGCGTTTATTCCAACTCCGAGAGGCTTGCACTGCACCATAAATTGATCGCTGGAGCTTGCACACTTTGTTAGCGCCTTTTGGATCAATAAAACCTTTTGGTTGCATCATATACAACTCTTCTTCTAGAAATCCATTCAAGAATGCAGTTTTTACATCCATTTGCCAAATTTCATAATCATAAAATGCGGCAATTGCTAACATGATTCGGACAGACTTAAGCATCGCTACGGGTGAGAAAGTCTCATCGTAGTCAACCCCTTGAACTTGTCGAAAACCTTTCGCAACAAGTCGAGCTTTATAGATAGTTATATTACCATCAGTGTCAGTCTTCTTCTTAAAAATCCATTTATTTTCAATGGCTTGCCGATCATCGGGCAAGTCAACCAAAGTCCATACTTTGTTCTCATACATGGATCCTATCTCATTTCATGGCTTCAAGCCATTTTGTGGAATCTGGGCTCACCATCGCTTCTGCATAGTTCGTAGGTTCACCATGATCTAGTATCATGACTTCCGAATAGGATTACCGTACCACTCAGTGCGGATTTTATTCTGGTTGATCTCTGATTCGGTGATAACTTGATCTGAAGTTTCATGATCATTATCATTATCTTCCTCGCTAATCGGTGTAGGTGTCACGAAACCGATTTACGTGATGAACTACTTTCCAATAAGGGAGCTGGTACTATTACCTCATCAAGTTCCACTTTCCTCCCACTCACTTCTTTCGAGAGAAACTCCTTCTCTAGAAAGGATCCATTCTTAGCAACGAATGTCTTGCCTTCGGATCTGTGATAGAAGGTATACCCAATTGTCTCCTTTGGGTATCCTATGAAGACGCATTTTTCCGATTTGGGTTCAAGCTTATCGGGTTGAAGTTTTTTCACATAAGCATCGCAACCCCAAACTTTTAGAAAGCGACAACTTTGGTTTCTTGCTAAACCATAGTTCATAAGGTGTCGTCTCAACGGATTTTGACGGTGTCCTATTTAACGTGAATGCGGCCGTCTCTAAAGCATAACCCCAAAGCGATAGCGGTAAATCGGAAATAGACATCATAGATCGCACCATATCTAGTAAAGTACGATTACGACGTTCGGACATACCATTACGTTGTGGTGTTCCGGCTGGCGTGAGTTGCGAAACTATTCCGCATTGTTTCAAATGTAGACCAAACTCGTAACTCAAATATTCTACTCCACGATCAGATCGTAGAAACTTTATTTTCTTGTTACGATGATTTTCAACTTCACTCTGAAATTCTTTGAACTTTTCAAATGTTTGATTTATGTTTCATCAAGTAGATATACCCGTATTCCGCTTAAATCATCTGTGAAGGTGAGAAAATAATGATATCCGCCACGAGCTTCAACATTCATCGGACCACATACATCTGTATGTATGATTTCCAATAAATCTGATGCTCTCTCCATACAACCGGAGAACGGTGTTTTGGTCATCTTGCCCATGAGGCACGGTTACATAAGTACCAACCGATTCATAATCAAGTGATTCCAAAAGTCCATCTGTATGGAGTTTCTTCATGTGTTTTACACCGATATGACCTAAACGGCAAGGCCACAAATAAGTTGCACTATCATTATCAACTCTGCATCTTTTGGCTTCGACATTATGAATATGTGTATCACTACTATCGAGATTCAACAAGAATAGACCATTCTTCAAGGGTGCATGACCATAAAAGATATTACTCATATAAATAGAACAACCATTATTCTCTGACTTAAATGAATAACCGTCTCGCATCGAACAAGATCCAGATATAATGTTCATGCTCAACGCTGGCACCAAATAACAATTATTTAGGTCTAAAACTAATCTCGAAGGTAGATGTAGAGGTAGCGTGCCGACCGCGATCACATTGACTTTGGAACCGTTTCCCACGCAGCGCATCGTCACCTCGTCCTTTGCCGGTGCTCGTCTATTCCGTAGCCCTGTTTGAGTTGCAAATATTAGCAATGTAACCAGTATCAAATACCCGGGTGCTACTACGAGCTCTAGTAAGGTACACATCAATAACATGTATATCACATATACCTTTGTTCACCTTGCCATCCTTCTTATCCGCCAAATACTTGGGGCAGTTCCGCTTCCGATTGTCGATGCGCTTGCGGTAAAAACACTCGATTTCGGGCTTAGGTCCAGACTTGGGTTTCTTCTCTTGAGCAAGACAACTTTCTTCTTTGTTCTTTTGAAGTTTCCTTCTTCTTCCCTTTGCCCTTTTCTTGAAACTAGTGGTCTTGTTGACCATCAACACTTGATGCTCTTTCTTGATTTCTACCTCCGCGGCTTTTAGCATTGCGAAGAGCTCAGGAATTGTCTTAGTCATCCCTTGCATATTATAGTTCATCACGAAGCTCTTGTAGCTTGGTGGCGATGATTGGAGAATTACATCAATGACACTATCGTCCAGGAAGATTAACTCCCAGCTGAATTAAGTGATTATTATACCCGGACATTTTGAGTATCTGCCCACCGACAGAACTAATCTCCTCCATCTTGCAGCTATAGAACTTATTGGAGACTTCATATCTCTCAATCCGGGCATTTGCTTGAAATATTAACTTCAACTCTTGGAACATCTCATATGCTCCATGACGTTCAAAACGACGTTGAAGACCCGGTTCTAAGCCGTAAAGCATGGCACACAGACCTATAGAGTAGTCATCGACTTTGCTCGCCAGACGTTCACAACTTCGGGCGTTGCTCTGCAGAAGTTCGCACCCGGCGGTGCTTCCAGGGCGTAATTCTTCTTGCAAAGCAATGAGGATAATCCTCAAATTACGGACCCGATCCGTGTAATTGCTACCATCATCTTTCAACTTTGCTTTCTCAAGGAACGCATTAAAATTCAACGGAACAACAAAGACGAGCCATCTATCTACAGTAAACATAGACAAGCAAAATACTATCGGTACTAAGTTCATGATAAATTTAAGTTTTAATTAATCATATTAAATAACTCCCACTTAGACAGATATCTCTCTAGTCATCTAAGTGATTACGTGATCCAAATCAACTAAACCATAACCGATCATCACGTGAGATGGAGTCGTTTTCAATGGTGAACATCACTATGTTGATCATATCTACTATATGATTCACGCCGACCTTTCGGTCTCCGTGTTCCGAGGCCATATCTGCATATGCTAGGCTCGTCAAGTTTAACTCGAGTATTCTGCGTGTGCAAAACTGGCTTGCACCCGTTGTAGATGGACGTAGAACTTATCACACCCGATCATCACGTGGTGTCCGGGTACTACTGAACTTTTAGCAACGGTGCATACTCGTGGAGAACACTTCTTGATAATTTTTAGTGAGAGATCATCTTATAATGCTACCGTCAATCAAAGCAAGATAAGATGCATAAAGGATAAACATCACATGCAATCAATATAAGTGATATGATATGGCCATCATCATCTTGTGCTTGTGATCTCCATCTCAAGCACCGTCGTGATCACCATAAATCGCCACCGCGCGACACCTTGATCTCCATCGTAGCATCGTTGTCGTCTCACGCCATCTATTGCTTCTCGACTATCGCTACCGCTTAGTGATAAAGTAAAGCAATTACAGGCGTTGCATTTCATACAATAAAGCGACAACCATATGGCTCCCGCCATTGCCGATAACTTGGTTACAAAACATGATCATCTCATACAACAAAAATAGCATCACGTCTTGACCATATCACATCACAACATGCCCTGCAAAAACAAGTTAGACGTCCTCTACTTTGTTGTTGCAAATTTTACGTGGCTTCTACGGGCTTAAGCAAGAACCAATCTCACCTACGCATCAAAACCACAACGATACTTCGTCAAATAGACTCCGTTTAACCTTCTCAAGGACCGGGCGTATGCCACACTCAGTTCAACTAAAGTGAGAGAGACAGACACCCGCCAGCCACCTTTAAGCACGAGTGCTCGTAGCAGTGAAACCAGTCTCGCGTAAGCGTCTGGCGTAATGTCGGTCCGGGCCGCTTCATCTCACAATACCGCTGAACCAAAGTATGACATGCTTTGGTAGGCGGTATGACTTGTATCGCCCACAACTCACTTGTGTTCTACTCGTGCAAAACATCAAACCATAAAAAACTAGGCTCGGATGCCTTTGTTGGGGAACGTAGTAATTTCAAAAAATTCCTACGCACACGCAAGATCATGGTGATGCATAGCAACGAGAGGGAGAGTGTTGTCTCGTACCCTCGTGAACCGAGCGGAAGCAATCACATCGTAGAGGAAGTAGTCGACGTTCTCCTCGCGATCCAACCGATCCAAGCACCGTTACTCCGGCACCTCCGAGTTCTTGGCACACGACAGCTCGGTGACACTCCTCGGGCTCCGATCCGGCAAAGCTCCGGGAGAGAGAGTTCCGTTAGCACGGCGTGGTGGCGATCTTGATGTTCTACCAACGCAGGCTTCGCCTAAGCACTTTGCTACGATTTCACCGAGGTGGAATATGGTGGAGGGGGCACCGCACACGGCTAAGGAACGATCTCAAGGATCAACTTGTGTGTTCTAGGGTGCCCCCTGCCTCCGTATATAAAGGAGCAAGGGGAGGGCCGGCCGGCCCTAGGAGGTGCGCCAAGGAGGGGGAGTCCTCTTCCTAGTGGGAGTAGGACTCCCTTTCCTAGTCCAACTAGGAAGGAGGAAGGGGAAGGAAAGAGAGGAGAGGGAGAGGAAGGGGCCGCGCCCCATCCTTGTCCAATTCGGACTCCCCATGGGGGGCGCGCGCCACCTCTGGCGCAGCCCTCTCTCTCCCTCTTGGCCCAATAAGGCCCATTACTTCCCGGGGTTCCGGTAACCCTCCCACTCTGTCTTTCTCCGAAACTTCCGAACCTTTCCGATGTCCGACAATAGCCGTCAATATATCAATCTTTATGTCTCGATCATTTGAGACTCCTCGTCATGTCCGTGATCACATCCGGGACTCCGAACTCCTTCGGTACATCAAAATACACAAACTCATAATATAACCGCCATCGAAACCTTAAGCGTGCGGACCCTACGGTTCGAGAACAATGTAGACATGACCGAGACACATCTCCGGTCAATAACCAATAGCGGGACACGGATGCCCATATTGGTTCCTACATTTTCTCTGAAGATCTTTATCGGTCAGACCGCATAACAACATACGTTGTTCCCTTTGTCATCGGTATGTTACTTGCCCGAGATTCGATCGTCGGTATCCAATACCTAGTTCAATCTCGTTCTTGGCAAGTCTCTTTACTCGTTCGTAATACATCATCTCACAACTAACTCATTAGTTGCAATGCTTGCAAGGCTTATGTGATGTGTATTACCGAGAAGGCCCAGAGATACCTCTCCGAGCAATCGGAGTGACAAAACCTAATCTTGATTCATGCCAACTCAACATATACTTTTGGAGACATCTCAGAGAGCACCTTTATAATCACCCAGATTACGTTGTGACGTTTGGTAGCACACAAAATGTTCCTCCGTAAACGGGAGTTGTATAATCTCATAGTTGCAGGAACTTTGTATAAGTCATGAAGAAAGCATAAGCAACATACTAAGCGATCAAGTGCTAAGCTAACGGAATGGGTCATGTCAATCACATCATTCTCCTAATGATGTGATCCCGTTAATCAAATGACAACTCATGTCTATGGTTAGGAAACATAACCATCTTTGATTTAACGAGCTAGTAAAGTAGAGGCATACTAGTGACACTCTGTTTGTCTATGTATTCACACATGTATTATGTTTCCGGTTAATACAATTCTAGCATGAATAATAAACATTTATCATGATATAAGGAAATAAATAATAACTTTATTATTGCCTCTAGGGCATACTTCCTTCAGTTTTTCTCTTCAAGTTGCTTTTCCTTGGCCTCCCTAGCATCACACTTGGCTTTTGCCTTCGCCCTCTTAGCCACTTCCTCAGGGAAATCAGCGATAGTTTTGAGGGAGTTTGGATGAGTGTTCAGAGGCGGTGGCAGCCTGACTTTTTCATCATAAGGACCAATGTAGCCTTTAGAAATGCGGTCGTTCCACGGTAGTGTGAAGGCACACAGAATCTGGTACTTCCTGCAAAGGTTTTCATATCTGTACCATTTGCCTACTCATTGGCGGTGAATCCTTTGCAATCTATTGTTGTGATCAGTTGTTGATTCTGTTCCTGGTGGAGTTCTATAATCTTCGGGATTTAATATCTTGGTTGTGGTGTTTTTCTCTCTGCCACGACCCACCCTTTTTAGCATTTCCATCAGAGAAGATGGTAAGGGCGTCAGTGAAGAAATCATCCTCGGAATGACTGTTAGCAGATGGGATCTCCTCTTCATTTCCTTCAAACTCAGATTCTTGATTCTTCTTCAGAGCCCTGGGTGGCTTCGAAGATTTACCTCCTCCAAACATCCTTACCCTTTCAGACCATGGTAGAAACTGAGGCAATTCTCATAAGAGTCGGAATGCTCATGCGAACTGGAATCCGTGATCCACCTGTGAAAAAGAATAGATGCGAGGAAAATAGATAGGGCCACAAGCATGCACATAAGGTGTTTTGAAAGAGAAACTCATTTTGATATGATACAAAAGAGAACTGCGGTAGATAATAAAAATATCCTAGATAGATTTTAATCTAGCCACAGAGAAACCTAGGAAGACTAATAACTATCAAATCTTTCTCGAATCTACACAAGAACCCTAGATCAAGGAGACTAGTAGGAAGAAGACCTACAAATCGTACAAGTTAAGTCCTGGAGAATCCTAAAGATCTACCGCGGTGAAATAAATCACTAAAAATTGCATCGGTATGAACTGCCCTATGAACAGAGAAGTGGAGAGGAGTAGTTCCAGATCCAAGCACCCTAACTTGGCTACTTAAATCTACTATGGCAATGCGGGAGGAAAGATTACCGCATCAGCATGGACAGCTCGATGAGATTGCACCGAAGTTGCACGACGGAGCTCCTCACCGAAGTTGATTTGAGTGAAAGCTCGGACGAAGGTGGAAAGAGGGAAAATGGGAGGACCAGAGGAAGGTGACGCGGAGAGGGGTATTTATAACAGGAGAACATAACCTCCTCTTCGAAATCCATGGCCCATAGTTGCGGGATGTTCCGCATTCGACGAACACAATCACCATCATGGAGATCGTGGGCACGTGGCGAAGGTTACCTGAGGATATCTCGGGAAGAGGAGCGGGCGACTGAAAGGTTTGAAATGGGCTTACGCCAAAATAGATAAAAGTTTGAGGTCCATTTCTATCGCAACCTAGGATGTCGGAGAGAGATTTTCTTCGGACCAAATTGCATACTTGTGACGGACAACATAGATTTAGGAGAGAGAGAGAACATAGGGGAAACAGGGTCCAAAACAAAACACTCAGCCATCTGAAAAAGAAAAAATATGAGGTGATAGCCCTGAGTGAGTTGTTTATCGGTCAAAACACAAACACTACAAACAAAAGACAAACAAAGACGAGGAAAAACAAACAGCACCAACAATATATGTCTCATGGCTCAGAGATATGCGATGAGTGTCCCTGAGAAGGTTCCTGCAAGAGAGTTAAGTTGATTTTCACTACCCACACTCGTGTGGGAACCGGAGACCTCATTTGTGTCGATCGAGCAGGGACAATTTTCCTTCGATGTCCTTCATATCTTGCTTGTTAATTACGAGAGCAATCATACGAATAAACATTGAAGTTGTTTCCAGAAATATGTGTATAATGGTTCGAGGAGGTACGCATGTACCCTTCTGACGAAAGTTATGATAGTTCCTATTCAAAGGAATAGCAGTGTTGTTCTCCGAGTGCTTATCCTGCATGTATAGTCTAGCGGTAATAGATAGAGTTTTAGTTGAGCATTTATTTGCCCAAATTTACTTCTTGGGTGAGCCAGACCTGCAGTTAGTCCCGATGTACCGAGAAAAAACCTTACCATTATTTTGTTTGAAGAGTTTGTAGCTCGAGTCATTCTGACTTGTCGGAATCAACATGGATGGGAAAGTCATATCCAGACAGACGTGTAGGTTTGAGAGTTTTGTTCGTGGCACGAACCCGTCTTTTTTGAGGATACTGATCAGGAGTCTAGTACATTCCATCAACATTGAGTTTCCTTTCGAGACACAAACCTTCCTTTTTGGGGTTTTTGTGTAGTATCAACTTCTTGAGTACATCACACAGAGTTTGATGCCCTTTGAGGCTTTTTAGCATGCCAATCTCAAGCAGGTTCCTTAACCTATAATTCTCATCAGAGGTAGCAACATTTCCTCGCAAGAGGGATTAGTGATATCATTCGTAATGGTTGCAGCGTTCTCGATGATAGCATTAGATGTTTCAGTAGTGGAGCCGGCATTGCTAATTTCTAGGCATTTTAGACAACGAGGGACAAAATCATCGTGAAGTTTTTCAGATTGCTTGGTGAAGAGAGAATCCTTTTCTTTCACAAGTACGTCATACGACTCTTTTGGTGACTCGATTTCTTGATTCCTATTAAGGAATTAATTAGATAAAATCTCGAAGTTCACTGCAAGAAAATTAAATCAGTTGGAAATATCATCAACAATTGAAGAAAGAGCGTCATGCTCTTCGGTCAACTCTTGATTTTTCTCCATCTCTTTGACCAGTAATCCTTCAGATCTCCTTAGACTTTTCTCAAGCTTTTCAAGTTCATCTTGCTGAGATTTTGCAATCTTAACAAGTTTAGCATAGGCAACGTTATCCGAGGAGAATTCATTTCCAGACCTTCGGTGTTTGGAAGATACATGTTCCTTTGAGGTTTTGCCATGAGACAGAGTGGGGTAGGTTCGTCATTACTCAACGCATCATCATCGACATTAGTCTCGTAAGGATATTCAAATGATTCATGAGCGATGAAAGCATTCCCTCTGCCCAAACCTCTATAGAATTCTTCATTATCTAATTCAGACTCTGATGATTCATATTCGGAGTCCATTGTCATTCCAGCACACCTGCCAGCCAGCTGAGACATTTTCTTCATATTTGATTCAATGGTTCCTATTTCTCATGTGTCAGTGACTGGTCTCTTAGAAGATGATGATGACGATTCATCATTCTTCATGAGCTTAGTATGATGATTCATGCGAGTAAATCCAGTACCATGAAGAGAGAGCCACCTTCTGGTAGGTTTTCGACTCATATCCCAACCAGGACAATCAGCTATAAAGTGACCATAATGTTTGCACTTGTAGGACTTCATTTCCTTCGGAGGCACTCTTCTCGAGGATTCAGAAGGTTTATCTTTGTCAGCATTTGAGAGATATAGATTTTGTCTTGCGAGGTTGTTGAGACATTCTGTGAGCATTTTGAGTTCTCTTGTGACTGTGTGTTGATTCTTGACATCTTCTTCTTCTTGGGAGCTACCGTAATGTGAGAGAATTTTTCCTTCGCTCTCCGAGGAAGATTCTAGTTGTGCATTTTCAAGTTCCATCTTTTCCTCGTGCATAGTCAAGAGCGTCGTGACCTCAACATAGTGAAGTTCTTCAAAGTTGGGTCTTAGCTTGATTTCAACAATGATTGAGTCAAAAGATGTATCTAGAGAGCCCAGCTATTTGTTGACTACATCCTTTTTAGTAATATCAGTTGATCCTCTTTGATGCATTCATTCAACAATGTTGGTTAGGTGATCTGTGAGCTCCATGGCACTTCCCTTTCGAAGACTTCTAAAGTTAGCAAAAAAAAGCACGCAGCATATCAGGGTGTGCTTCCGATCTGATGAGAACTACTTCATGCACGTGTTTGAAGGCATCCCAGATTTCCTTGGCGGTATCAAGGTTTTAACCGAATGAAAGTATCTCTGCAGATGCAGTCATAGATGATATCCTTCGCGTGTGTGTTAACCCGAATGTTAGCTTCATCTTTAGGTGTGGGTGTTTCTAGATGTTGAATAGTGTATCCGTTCTCCACAATCTGCCATAACTCAGTACCGATTGCTTGAAGTCTGATTTTCATTCTTCCTTGCTAGCAGAGATAATTATTTCCTTAGGAAACCTTTCAGAATGTGAGGATCCACCTGCATACGGCACACTCGTCGGTGTCAAACCGGCAGATCTCGGGTAGGGGCTCCCGAAATGTGCGTCTGAGGATCAATGGTAACAAGGGACGATGGGGACACAATGTTTACCTAGGTTCAAGCCCTCTTCAAGGAGGTAAAACCCTACGTCCTGCTTGATTGTATTCAATGAGTATAGGGGGTGACAAGAGTTGATCTACCTCGAGATCATAATGGCTAAACCCTAGCTGTCTAGCCTATGAGAATTCTGATAGCCTCTATGGATTAAACCTCCCAAGTTTATATACACATCGGAGAGGCCTAGGGTTGTACAGAGTCGGTTCATGGGGGAAGGAAATAACATATCCGAACACCAAACTTGCCATTCACGCATATAGGAGTCCTACCCGAACACGGGGTAAAGTCTTCTACTTTTATCTTCATGGCCCATTAGTCTGGCCCATATCAAATAGTCCGGACACCCGAGGACCCCCTAATCCAGGACTCCCTCAGTAGCCCCTGAACCAGTCTTCGATGACGATGTGTTCGGCACACGGATTTTCTTCGGCACTGCAAGGTAGGTTCCTTCTCCTGGATATTTTAGGATAACACCCTGCACAAAGGAACTGTATCCGGCTCTGTATAAATAATACGACCCTTAGCCATGAAGGCAAGTCATCAAAACAGGAACAATGTCTTTTACTGACAACTTTTTCGGTGAAGCGTCATGCTTGACTCTTTAATATTTCGAACCGTTTTCATGCCTCCCATTTTGCGTTTCGAGGCTGAGCCCCCATTGGCACGTCTTGTCAAAACAGAGATCTTGCCCACCCATTACGGGATTTTCATCAATACTGTTTTAGGTAATCCGACCGCACCCTTCGCACGATCTATTGGGGAACAGGCGAGTTTTAAGGCTCGGGTGGGGGGCGTTTGGTATTTCACTGCCTATAAGAGGGTAAAAAATCCTTTCTTTTTCCCTCATGCCTTCTCCTAGCTCCTGTCTTCCAACCTCCAAGCTCTAGCGCCCAAAACTTCGATCTTTCCCACCGCCACCACCCTCTCCAGCAATGGCCGGATCCGGTTCCAAGGGCAAGTGGGAGGCCTCCTCCATCACAAAGAAGGACATTAAGGATCTCGGAGCGCAGGCTATCTGTCTGCGGAGATCCCGCACAGGCTCCCTGACAAAGATCAGGTCATCCCTACTCCGGAGCCTGGTGAGAGGGTAGTGTTCATTCCCCATTTCCTCCACGGGCTAGGGTTTCCCCTCCACCCCTTTGTCCTAGGCCTCACGTTCTATTACGGGCTAGATTTCCACAATCTAGCCCCATCCTTCCTCCACATATCGGCGTTCATCGTCGTGTGTGAGGTTCTTCTACGCATCCCCCACACTTTGGCATGTGGCTCAAGGTCTTCAATCTGAAGCCAAAGGTGGTGGACGGACAACACGGGGACTACAGCGGGGCCATGGTAAGCAAGCTTCCCAACGCCATCTGGCCCAAAGGGGCGTTTGTGGAGACAGTCAAGGTGTAGCAGCAGGAGTGGTTCTACATCACCGAACCCCGCGACACCAACTGGGCGGCCACGCCTGACTTCAGATTCGGACCCCCACGAGAGTCACCTCGTGGACCGCCAAGGGCCTGGATTGGGGGTCCCAACCGGAGGTGCAGATGCTGCAGAAATGCATCTCCAACATGTTGGGCTCGAACACCGGTCTCACAAACGTGATCCAGGTGATGCTCTTCTGCCGCATCCTGCCCTGCAAGCTCCGAGCCTCCCGCATGTGGGAGTTCAATCCGGAGGAGCCACGGACCTTGAAGCGCTTCTTCGGCACCATGCACGAAGATATATGGAAGCAACTCTTCAAGGCCCAGAAAAGTTGGCCGATGAAGACCGAAGATATCGGTCTCGACATCGAGTATCCGGCCTCGCCGGTAATCACAATTTTTCTGAATACCTATTCGGTAAATAAGTTAAATATAATGAAGACTATATTGTCTGCCTTCAGTGCAGGGCTGGACGGCAAAGGCGGAGCAGATCAACAGTCTGACACCACTGCCCGAGGACCCGGCCACACCCCAGTTAATGAAGATGCTAGTTCCGGCGCCATATCAGGCGCTGGAGAAGAAGGCCAAGAAGAAGAAGGGCAAGGAGGCCAAGGTCGGCCTCCGCCACAAAGGTCCTTGGGACGATGTGTCCGGAGAGACCGAAGCCCTCTCCTCCCACGAGGGAGACGAGGAAGAAAAAGAGGAGGAGGAGGAAAGCGACTCCCCTCGTAAGGGGAGGAAAAAGAAGAGGGCGGCCTCTGAAGACCCGAAGGGGAGGCGCCCAAAAGAGGGAAGGTGACCCTCCTGGATAGTTCGGACTCAGATTCCGAACTAGTTGCCAAGAGACCTCCCAGGGTGAAGCCCCTGGCTGAATCGTAAGTATTCGGAAACTTACTTGTTTATCTTTGGTCTTCTTGCTTTCATTATATAAGTTATTCTGTCATTTGCCTTTTAGCCCTCCCCGGAGCTCCCACAAACTCCATTATCGGAGGGGAACTCTCTACCACCCGAAATGGCAGAGAGTGAGACATCGCTGCGAGCCTCCTTGCCTATCACCATGTAGGACACCGAGGTGTCGTCCTGAAGAACCTCTCCTAACCGAGGGGGGCAAGCGAGGCCGTCGAGAAGGCGCCCGAGGTAAATACCTCAGCCGCCGAAGAGTTAGGGGAGGTGATCCCTATGACAACCGACGGTGGGGAGCCCCAGCAATCCGGGCCCCAGCCGAACACCGCTCCGGAGACCCATGCGGCTCCAGGATCGGGTGACCAGCCCCCCTCGAAGGAGGGGGGAGGAGCATCAGCTCCACCGGCGGCCTCCATTAATCCGGAGGTGCCGGACGCCCCGGAGGAAGCATTGCAACGTGCTTCCATTGTGGCGGAGCACCGCACCCTGATGGGTGCGGTGGTAGAGAAGGTTCAGTCTGCTAAAAGCGGACTGAATGAAGCCTTCACCAGCCTACTGACAGGCTTTGAGGTATGTGACATAATGTTCTAAAAACTTTTCATATAGAGGAATATACCTGTGTACAGACAGTAGCCCCTGAGGCTTGATGACCCACAATTATAGGGGGTCAATTGTAGCTCTTTTCGATAGGTAAGAGTGTCGAACCCAACGAGGAGCAGAAGGAAATGACAAGTAGTTTTCAGTAAGGTAATATCTGCAAGTGTTGAAATTGTAAGTAGCAGGTAGTTTGATATCAAGATAATTTGTAATGAGCAAGTAACAATAATTGTAGCAAGTGTGCAGCAAGGTAGCCCAATCCTTTTGAGGCAAAATACAGGCCAAAACGGTCTCTTATGATAAGCAAAAGCGTTCTTGAGGGTACACGGTAATTTCATCTAGTCACTTTCGTCATGTTGGTTTGATTTGTGTTCGCTACTTTGATAATTTGATATGTGTGTGGACCGGTGCTTAGGTGTTGTTCGTACTTGAACAAACCTACTACTTATGATTAACCCTCCCGCAAGCATCCGCAACTACGAGAAAAGTATTAAGAATAAATTCTAACCATAGCATTAAATTCTAGGATCCAATCGGTCCCTTACGGAGTAGTGCACAAACTAGGGTTTAAGTTTCTATAACTCTCGCAACCCACCATCTATTTACTACTCCACAATGCATTCCCTTAGGCCCTAATATGGTGAAGTGTCACGTAGTCGACGTTCACATGACACCACTAAGGGAATAACAACATACATACTATCAAAATATCGAACACATATCAAGTTCACATGATTACTTGCAACATGATTTCTCCCGTGACCTCAAGAACAAAAGTAACTACTCACAAATGACAAACATGCTCATTATTAGAGGGGTATTAATATGCATAATGGATCTGAACATATGATCTTCCACCAAATAAACCATATAGTAATCAACTACAAGATGTAATCAACACTACTAGTCACCCCTAGCACCAATCTATAGTTCCGGTAACAAGATTGAATTCAAGAGATGAACTAGGGTTTGAGATGAGATGGTGCTGGTGAAGATGTTGATGGAGATTGCCCTCCCCAAGATGGGAGTGTTGTTGGTGATGATGATGACGATGATTTCCCCCTCCGGGAGGGAAGTTCCCCCGGTAGAATCACTCCGCCGGAGGGCAAAAGTGCTCCTGCCAAAATTCCGCCTCGAGACGGCGGTGCTTCGTCCCGAAAGCCTTGCCCTCATTTTTTCCAGGTCAAAATGACTTATATACCAAAAGATGGGCACTGGAGGTGGGCCGAGGAGGCCACAATCCACCAGGGCACGCCAGGGGGGCCTGGCGCACCCAGGTGGGTTGTGCCCACATGGTGCCCCCCTCTGGTAGTTATTAGCTCCAATATTTCTTAAATATTCCATAAAAAATCCTCATCAAGTTTCAGCTCATTTGGAGATGTGCAAAATAGGTGGCCTGACGTAGCTTTTCCAGGTCCAGATTTCCAGCTGCCGGAATTCTCCCTTTTGGTGTGTACCTTGTAAATTATGAGAGAAAAGGCATTAGAATTACTCCAAAAAGCATCATTATGGATAAAAACATTATAAATAACGGTAAGAAAACATGATCCAAAATGGACGTATCAACTCCCCCAAGCTTAGACCTCGCTTGTCCTCAAGCGAAAAACCGAAATAGAAAAACATGTCCACATGCTTTGAGAGAGAGGTGTCGATAAAAACAAAATACGGACATAGAAGCATCACGTCGATTATTATAATAGCAACAAAATTTAACATAAGACTTTTAACAAAGAACTTGAATCATATACTTCCCATGAATAAGTAACAGTTCACCACACAATCGAAGTATAAAGCAAAAAACTCTATTAGAAACCAACAAACTATGTTCTCAGTCAACTTTCCAACTACAATTCACCATCTTTTCAGGAAGGGTCACGTGTCAGAGCTCTTAAGCAAGTCCACATACTCAACCATCATATAGTATTTTATGATTGCTAACACTCACCTTGTACCCATGAGCAAAACGTTTCAACCGGACACAAAGAAAGATAGGGGCTTATAGTTTCGCCTCCCAACATACTCACCTCAAGGGTGATGTCAACAATAATAACTCATGCTATCTATATTCAACTGGACATATGTGCCTAGATCTTTCCTCACCACATGATGCTTGCCAAAAGAGTAAATAAAAAGGAATAGAAGGAAACATTGACTCTTTGCATAAAAGTAAATACACATAAGTAAAAGATAGGCCCTTCGCAGAGGGAAGCAGAGGTTGCCATGCACTTATTTGTTTGCATGCTCAATCTTAGTGCAAGAGAACGTCACATTGTATTGCCCCTTAAGATGACAACCTTTATTATGCAGTCTGTCGCTTTTATTCTTTGTCATCCAAGTTCGTACAACGCTCAATTTTCTCTTACGCTAAATGATCTTACATATTTAGAAGCAATTTTTATTGCCTTTTTGCACCGATGACAACTTAGTTGAGGGATCTTGTTCAATCCCTAGGTAGGTATGGTGGACACTTGAAAAGATTTGGGTTTAAGGGTTTTTGGATGCACAAGTAGTATCTCTACTTAGTGCGAAATTTTTGGCTAGCAAAGATAGGGGCAAGCATCACATGTTGAAGGATCTATGACAATATGACTTCTATGTGAATATAAACAAACATAAACCATTAAGTTGTCTTCCTTGTCCAGTGTCAACAATTTTGGCATATAATATTTTGATGAGGGCTCACAATCACAAAAGATTTCTAGGATAGTATATTTATATATGAATCTTCCCTTCCCTTATTAATTCTTTCTGCATCACTGACTAATGCTATGTTTGTCAATCTCTAATAAAATTTTCTTACTTATACTTTTCCTTATGTGGTGCTATCACCTACCATAGGATTAGTATATGATCTTATTGATTTATTTCCTTTCTTTTATTTGCTTCTTTCTCTTTTTATTTTCTGTATTTTCAACAAGAAAGTAAAGAAAGTAAAAACTCAAACTAGATTTATTATATAACTCGCACATGATTACAATGGTAGATCGCTAGGCAAAATTCTAAAAGAATAAAAGATCGAACTAAACTTTATTCATCTAAGCAAAAGATTGAACTAAGATAAGTAAGAGTAAAAAGATAGTGGGATGATACGATACCGGGGCACCTCCCCCAAGCTTGGTGGAAGCCAAGGGGAGTGCCCATACCCGATAATCAGTTCACCTTTGGTGGTGAAGAAGGTGATGGTGGTGAAGAAGCAATCTTGTCTTTGAGGGTCAAGAGATCCTGCACCGACGGATGGCGCCTCCGAAGATAGGTGATATGCTCTTGATGCAAAATATTTTCGCGAGTGAGATACTTATTTTGCATGCGAACTGCTTCAAAGACACGAAAAGATTCAATCTCAGCAGGAGTAAGGTGAGTAAGATAGGGTTTAAGGATATCTTCCTCCTCCACCTCGGCCAACAGTGTTTGTGTTGCCACCGAGGATGGATCTACGGTAGTTTCCTTGCCCTTGTCTCCCTTGATAGCATTCGTGGGCTCCTCCCTCTTCGTCTCGATCTTCATCAGCCAAGCATCTTCTTCCATGTGGTTGGAGGAACAGGAAGACATGATGCCTAGCTTGACAAATCTGACCAGAAACAACAAGAAAAGAGAACAGAGGATTTTCTCCGCGATACAGTGGTTAATTGGTTCGGGAAGTATATATAGAATTTTTTATCTTGGAGGACAAGCACATGGAAGAAAAATGGAGTACGGGAGGTGTCCCAGGTGGGCACAACCCACCTGGGCGCGCTAGGCAAGCCTGGCACGCCCTGGTGTATTGTGCCCACCAGGGGACGCTTCCTGGGAGTTTCTTTATTTCAAAATTTTAAAATATTCCAAAACTGATAAAAAATATTTTTGCATATTTTTTAGAGTCCGTTTACTTACCGTATCATGTACCTCCTTATTTTGACAATTCTGGTGTGTTCCGGAAGGACTCTTTTATGTGTTCTTCCGGTGTCAAAATTTGGATAATATTGCTTTCAACATTAATAGGCGTACCTGAGATATAATGCTTTATTCGTTGCATGTTGACAACCTTCGGGTTAGTGCCTTTGAAATTATTTATTTTGATGGCTCCAGACCGGTAAACCTCCTCGATGACATAGGGGCCTTCCCATTTGGAGAGAGTTTGCCTGCAAAGAATCTAAAACGAGAGTTGTACAAAAGAACATATTCTCCAACTTTAAACTCACGTTTTTTAATTCTTGTGTCATGCCATCTTTTACCTTTTTCTTTGAATAACTTAGCATTTTCATAAGCTTGGGTTCTCCATTCATCTAATGAGCTAATATCAAATAGCCTGTTGTCACCAGCAAGTTTGAAATCATAGTTGAGTTCTTTAACTGCCCAATATGCTTTATGTTCTAACTCAAGAGGCAAATGATAAGCTTTTCCATAAACCATTTTATAAGGAGACATACCCATAGGATTTTTATATGCTGTTCTATAAGCCCAAAGTGCATCATCTAATTTCTTAGAGCAATTCTTCCTGGACCTATTAACAGTCTTTTGCAAAATTAATTTTATTTCTCTATTGCTAAGCTCAACTTGACCACTAGACTAAGGATGATAGGGTGATGCAATCCTATGGTTAACATCATACTTAGCAAGCATTTTACGGAAAGCACCATGAATAAAGTGTGAACCACCATCAGTCATTAAATATCTAGGGACTCCAAACCTTGGAAAAAACTTCCTTAAGCATTTTAATAGAGGTGTTGTGATCAGCACTACTAGTTGGAATAGCTTCTACCCGTTTAGTAACATAATCAACATCAACCAAAATATGTGTATACCCATTAGAGGAAGGAAAAGGTCCCATGTAATCAAATCCTCAAACATCAAATGGTTCAACAGCAAGAGAATAATTCATATGCATTTCTTGAGGCTTACCGATATTACCTATTCTTTGGCATTCATCACAAGATGAGACATACTTACGAGCATCCTTGAAGAGAGTAGGCCAATAAAATCCAGACTGCAATACCTTATGAGCGGTTCTATCTCCAGCATGATGCCCTCCATAAGCTTCGGAGTGACATTTCCATAGGATTTATCTCTGTTCATGCTCAGGTACACAACGTCTAATAATACCATCTACTCCTTGTTTATAAAGATGTGGGTCATCCCCAAAGTAATGTCTTAAATCATAGAAGATTTTTTTTTCTTTTGTTGATATGTAAAGCTAGGTGGTAAATATTTAGCAACAATGTAATTAGCATAGTCAGCATACCATGGAGTACTATTAGCAACATTTATTTTGGCTAACTGCTCATCAGGAAAACTATCATCAATAGGAAGTGGGTTATCAAGCACATTTTCAGGCCTAGACAAGTTATCAGCTACGGGGTTCTCAACTCCTTTTCTATCAATAATTTGCAAATCAAATTCCTGTAGCAAGAGAAGCCAACGAATAAGTCTAGGTTTAGCATCCTTCTTTTCCATAAGATATTTAATATCAGCAAGGTCTGTGCGAACAGTTACTTTGGAATCAACAATATAAGGTCTAAACTTATCACAAGCAAACAACACTGCTAAGAATTCTTTTTCAGTAGTAGCATAATTTCTTTGAGCACTGTCTAGAGTTTTACTAGCATAACGGATAACATCCAATTTCTTATCAACTCTTTGTCCTAGAACAACACCAACAACATAATCACTAGCATCACACATAATTTCAAAAGTCAAGTTCCAATCAGGTGGTTGAACAATAGGTGCAGAAATTAAGGCTTTCTTGAGTGTTTCAAAGGCTTCCAGACAATCATCATAGAAAACAAAAGGAATGTCCTTTTGCAAGAGATTAGTACGAGGCCTAGAAATTTTAGATAAGTCTTTGATAAATCTCCTATAGAAACCAGCATGACCTAAGAAACTACGAATACCTTTGATGTCCTTGGGACATGGCATTTTCTCAATTGCATCAACTTTACCTTGGTCCACTTCAATACCTTTTTCAGAAATTTTATGACCCAAGACAAAGCCTTCATTAACCATAAAGTGGCACTTCTCCCAATTCAAGACAAGATTTGTTTGTTCACATCTCTGCAAAACTCGACCAAAATTGCTTAAGCAATCATCAAAAGACTTCCCATAAACAGAGAAGTCATCCTTGAAAACCTCAACAATCTTTTCACAAAAGTCAGAGAATATAGCCATCATGCATCTTTGAAAGGTAGCAGGTGCATTACGTAAACCAAAATGCATACGTCTATAAGCATAGGTTCCAAAAGGACAAGTAAAAGTGGTCTTCTCTTGATCAGGTTGAGAAACAGGTATTTGTGAAAAACCAGAATATCCATCAAGGAAGCAAAAGTGTGTGTGCTTAGATAATCTTTCAAGCATTTGATCAATAAAAGGCAAAGGGTAATGATCTTTTCTAGTAGCTTTATTTAATTATCTGAAATCAATTACCATTCTATAGCTTATAACAATTCTCTATGGAATAAGTTCATTCTTATCATTAGGAACAACAGTAATACCTCTTTTCTTTGGGACACAATGAGCATGACTTAACCATCTACTATCAGCTATAGGATAAATTATACATGCTTCCAGAAGTTTTAATATTTCCATTCTTACCACCTCTTTCATCTTCGGATTTAACCGACGTTGGTGATCAACAACGGGTTTAGCATCAGGTTCTTTGTTTCTAACATAAATTGGGACTAATTCCCTTTAAATCATCAAGAGTATATCCAATAGCAGCTCGGTGCTTCCTCGGAACCTTCAATAATCTTTCTTCTTCATGTTCTGAAAGATTAGCACTAATAATAACAGGATATATCTTCTTTTCATCAAGATAAGCATATTTCAAAGTGTCTGGCAATTTTTTTAATTCAAACACAGGATCACCTTTAGGTGGAGGAGGACCTCCGAGAGTTTCAATAGGCAAATTGTGTTTAAGCAGAGGGCATTGTTCAAAGAAAATATTATATATTTCATTTCTTTCATGCATATGTAAATCATTTTCATGGTCTAGCAAGTATTGTTCTAAAGGATCGATGGGTGGCACAACAATAGAAGCAAGACCAATTAATTCATCCTTACTAGGCAATTATTTTTCATGATGGTTTCTACTAAACCTGGAACAATTAAACTCATGAGACTCATCACCAAAGCTAACACCCACATTTTGTTTCTCGCAATATATCCTAGCATTAACTGTGTTCAAGAAAGGTCTACCTTAGATAATGGGACATAAGTCATCTTGCGGGGTACCAAGAACAAGAAAATCAGTAGGATATTTTATTTTCCCACACAAGACTTCAACATCTCTAATAATCCCACAAGGTGATATGGTGTCTCCATTGGCAAGTTTAATAGTAACATCTATGTCTTCTAACTCTGTAGGTGCTATGTCTTCCCTAATTTCTTGATATAGCTTGTAAGGAATAGCACTCACACTAGCACCCATGTCACATAAACCATGATAACAGTGATCTCCTATTTTAACTGAAATGACAGGCATGCCAACAACTGGTCTATGTTTATCTTTTATATCAGGTTTAGCAATTCTAGCAGCTTCTTTACAAAAGTAAATAACATGCCCATCCACATCTTCTTCTAAGAGATCTTTAACCATAGCAATATTAGGTTCAACTCTAATTTGCTCATCTGGTTTAGGTGTTCTAACAGAGCTTTTGTTAACCACAGTTGCAACCTTAGCATGTTCCTTTATCCTAACACGAAAAGGGGTTTCTCAATATAAGCAGTGGAAACAACTGGATCAACATTATAGAGAATAGTTTCTTCTTTAACTGGTACCGGTTCTTTAATTTCTTCTTTAATAGGTGGGTGATATTTAAGCCATTCCTCTTTAGGGAGTTCAACATGAGTAGAAAATTATTCACAAAAGGAGGCTACTATCTCAGAGTCAAGTCCATATTTAGTGCTAAACTTTTGAAAATCATCGGTATCCATAAAAGATTTAACACAATCATACTTAAGCTTTATACCTGACTCTTTACCTTTGTCGAGTTCTCAATCTTCAGAGTTGCATTTAATTCTTTCCAGAAGATCCCACCGGACTTCAATAGTTTTCTTCATAAAAGAACCAGCACAAGAAGTATCCAGCATGGTTTGATCATTACGAGAAAGCCGAGCATAAAAGTTTTGAATAATAATTTCTCTTGAGAGCTCATGATTGGGGCATGAATATAACATTGACTTAAGACTCCCCCAAGCTAGAGAGATACTTTCTCCTTCACGAGGCCAAAAATTATATATATAATTCCGATCACGATGAACTAGATGCATATGATAATTTTTTTGGTGAAACTCCAGTTTTAAACGATTCCAATTCCATGATCCAATATCATCGCATAGCCTATACCATGCCAATGCTTTTACCTTCAAAGATAAAGGGAAAACCTTTTTGAAAACTTCATCCCTGGGTAAACCTGCAAGCTTAAACAATCCACAAATTTTTTGTACATGTATCAAGTGCAAGTCAGGATGTTCGGTTCCATCTCCTGCATAAGGATTAGCTAGTAGTTGTTCTATCATACCCGAAGGAATTTCATATTCAATATTTTCAGTAGGTGCAGTAGGTTGAGGGGCAATTAATTATGGTTTGGGACGAGGTGAAGATACCCCGAACAAACCCTCAAAGGATTTTTTTTTCCATAGAAACAAGTGACAATAAATTTTAGCACACTATATAAATGTTTCCTTACCGAATTCCACTTACCAAAGGCGCTTCACTCCCCGGCAACGGCGCCAGAAAATAGCCTTGATGACCCACAAGTATAGGGGGTCAATTGTAGCCCTTTTCGATAAGTAAGAGTGTCGAACCCAACGAGGAGCAGAAGGAAATAACAAGTAGTTTTCAGTAAGGTAATGTCTGCAAGTGCTGAAATTGTAAGTAGCGGGTAGTTTGATAGCAAGATAATTTGTAACGAGCAAGTAACGATAATTGTAGTTGTCGGCGTTCTGGGAACAGGGGTCCCCAGACTTGCCTGCCTGAGGCCCCCGGCGGGGCTCCACTCGCGGCCCAGTACGGCCTGTCTTCACCAACAAACAGTCAAGACCCTCGCGAGGGGCCAAGCGTCGTGAGGCGGACGACACAAGACCTCCTCGGGGGCAGCCTCACCAGGCTGGCTCGTGAGGGGCGGAGAGATCAAGGCAAGGCGAACCTCGCGAGGTTCCAATGACGTAAGCCATGACGACCAAGGCCAGGCGGGCGCCAGCGCGCAGTGTCCTCGTTTCCTCTTTGGTGCTAACACTACAAAAAAATACACTTCCGTGATGATACGTGTTTGTCACAGTAGGTCGCGTTTTTTGTCATGCATGTACATCCATGACGATTTTATGACAGAATCAAGATAGTCATACCGTGTCGCCATAGAAGTGTTCCATGACATTACCAAAATTATCATCATGGAAGTGTCCACTTCCATGACGATAAATCCCGTCCACGAAGTGCTTTCGTCCAAGGGTGACCGACACATGGCATCCACCGTAATCTTAACGCCGTTAAGCTATCGGGTCGGGTTTTGGATCCGATAACCTGCTAATGTACCGACCAAATGGGGATTTTCCACGTGTAAAATCATCATTGGCTAGAGGAAACACGTGTCGGCTCATCGTTGGGACATATGTCATCCACTCATTGGACAGAAGGCGCCTATGATACGTCGACACGTGGCACGACCCAACAGAGGCCCATTCCTGTGAAAAGGCCGGCCCATTTGACTTGGTCAAAAGGTGGCGGGCCGGCCCATGGAAAGCCTGTTAACGGCATGTTCGCATATAGCCCATTTACAGCCCGCTAACCCAAGGCCCGTTACGCCTTTATCCGAATTAGGCCCAAGAGCGTCATCCGGGCCACCCAATATGATTCCAGCCCATTTTCACTTCGCCCATGTATGGCCCATGACGCGTCTTCGGCCTATATGAGGCCCTATGTAACTCTTGGCCTATGAACGGCCGTGGTGAAACTAGCCCGTAATGAACAAAGGTATCACTTTACACCCATTAATGGCCCGTGGTGAAATCGCCCGTAATGAACAAAGTGTATCACTTTATACCCATTAACAACCCGTTATTCCGTTGGGCGTTTCAGCCCATGTTATCTTTCGGCCTTCTCGAGCCCATTTATTCTTGGGCTCATTTCCAGATTCGTTTACTTACGGCCACATCGCTATTTTTCGCCAGGGCCAAATTCAGCCCGTGGTTACAGTCGGCCCGTTTGTGGTCCGTTAATACGTTGGGCCGTCTTCATAGCATCATGAAATACGGCCTATTAATGATGGCCCGTTATGGTCGGCCCATGAACGGATGATTCCAACTCTAGCCCGTTTACGGCCATAATGCGGCCTGTTATTGGCCCATGTTATCGTACTGCCCGTATAAGGCCCATTGATGATACTGCCCGTAGAAGGCCCATTGTTTCTACGGCCCGTAGAAGGCCCATTGTTTCTATGGCCCGTAGAAGGCCCATTGTTTCTATGGCCCGTAGAAGGCCCACTGTTTCTACGGCCCGTAGGAGGCCCAGTGTCACTATAGTAAATATTAGCCCATGGTTATTGTAGCCTAGTTTTAAAAAATAGGTTATTGCAGCCACTAGCAAACCGCGGAAAAAGAACTTCAATTACTACAAGCAAACAAATAAACAAGACAACAAGGAAATAAATAAGCAAGCAACTTACGCTAGGCTATCACGACTATCACATATTACATCCACTGGGCATCAAAGTTCGCCACCAGTGCAAATAAACGTGCCGACAAAAGAATATACAAAACTGAGAGCACTTCAGAAGGCACTAGGCCTTGCCAGGTCGGGCCCCCCAAACAGTTGAAGAAGATGAGTAGACCTCAGTTGTGTCAACGATAGATGCATCAACACTAGATTTAAGGCATGATGGTGTGTGATGTCTACTACGCAACCTTCTTCTTGCAGACGTTGTTGGGCCTGCAAGTGCACATGTTTGTAGGACAGTAGCAAATTTCCCTCAAGTGGATGACCTAAGGTTTATCAATCCGTGGGAGGCGTAGGTTGAAGATGGTCTCTCTCAAGCAACCCTGCAACCAAATAACAAAAAGTCTCTTGTATCCCCAACACACCCAATACAATGGTAAATTGTATAGGTGCACTAGTTCGGTGAAGAGATGGTGATACAAGTGCAATATGGATGTTAGATAAAGGTTTTTGTAATCTGAAATAATAAAAACAGCAAGGTAACTAAGGATAAAAGTGAGCGTAAACGGTATTGCAATGATAGGAAACAAGGCCTAGGGTTCATACTTTCACTAGTGCAAGTTCTCTCAACAATAATAACATAGATAGATCATATAACAATCCCTCAACATGCAACAAAGAGTCACTCCAAAGTCACTAATAGCGGAGAACAAGCGAAGAGATTATGGTAGGGTACGAAACCACCTCAAAGTTATTCTTTCCAATCAATCCGTTGGGCTATTCCTATAAGTGTCACAAACAGCCCTAGAGTTCGTACTAGAATAACACCTTAAGATACAAATCAACCAAAACCCTAATGTCACCTAGATACTCCAATGTCACCTCAAGTATCCGTGGGCATGATTATACGATATGCATCACACAATCTCAGATTCATCTATTCAACCAACACATAGAACCTCAAAGAAGCCCCAAAGTTTCTACCGGAGAATCACGACAAAAACGTGTGCCAACCCCTATGCATAGGTTCATGGGCGGAACCCGCAAGTTGATCACCAAAACATACATCAAGTGAATCACGTGATATCCCATTGTCACCACAGATACGCATCGCAAGACATACATCAAGTGTTCTCAAATCTTTAAAGACTCAATCCGATAATATTACTTCAAGGGGAAAACTCAATTCATTACAAGAGAGTAGAGGAGGAGAAGAAACATAAGATCCAACTATAATAGCAAAGCTCGTGATACATCAAGATCGTGCCAAATCAAGAACACAAGAGAGAGAGAGAGAGATCAAACACATAGCTACTGGTGCATACCCTCAGCCCCGAGGGTGAACTACTCCCTCTTCCTCATGGAGATCGCCGGGATGATGAAGATGGCCACAGGTGAGGGTTCCCCCCCTCCGTGAGTCTTGGGAACAGGTCCCGATTGGTTTTTGGTGGCTCTGGAGGTTTTGCGGCGGCAGAACTCCCGATCTAATCTCTATTCTGGAAGTTTTACGATACGTAGGTATATATGGGTACGTCGGTGGAGCTTCAGGGGCCCCACGAGGCAGCGGGGCGCGCCCTAGGGGCGTGGGCGCGCCCCCACCCTCGTGGCCAGCTCCCGTATCTTCTGACGTAGAGTCCGAGTCTATCCGGTGGCTTTCCTTCCAAAAATAACTTCTCCAGTTGATTTCATTCTGTTTTAATTCGTTTGATATTCCTTTTCTTGAAACACCAAATAGGCATAAAACAAGAATTGGGCTGGGCCTCCGGTTAATAGGTTAGTCCCAAAAATAATATAAAAGTGGAAAATAAAGCCCAATATTGCCCAAAACAGTAGATAATATAGCATGGAGCAATCAAAATTATAGATACGTTGGAGACGTATCAAGCATCCCCAAGCTTAATTCTCGTCATTCCTCGAGTAGGTAAATGATAAAAAGATAAGTTTTGATGCGGAGTGCTACTTGGCATAATTTCAATGTAAATCTTCTTAATTGTGGTATGAATATTCAGATCCGAAAGATTCAAGACAAAAGTTCATATTGACATAAAAATAATAATACTTCAAGTATACTAACAAAGCAATCATGTCTTCTCAAAATAACATGGCCAAAGAAAGTTATCCCTACAAAATCATATAGTCTGGCTATGCTCCATCTTTCCAACACAAAATATTTAAATCATGCACAACCCCGATGACAAGCCAAGCAATTGTTTCATACTTTAACATTTTCAAAACAAATTCAATCTTCACGCAATACATGAGCGTGAGCCATGGATATAGCACTATATGTGGAATAGAATGGTGGTTGTGGAGAAGACAAAAGGAGGGAAGATAGTCTCACATCAACTAGGCGTATCAACGGGCTATGGAGATGCCCATCAATAGATATCAATGTGAGTGAGTAGGGATTGCCATGCAATGGATGCACTAGAGCTATAAGTATGTGAAAGCTCAACAAAAGAACTAAGTGGGTGTGCATCCAACTCGCTTGCTCACTAAGACCTAGGGCATTTGAGGAAGCCCATCATTGGAATATACAAGCCAAGTTCTATAATGAAAGATTCCCACTAGTATATGAAAGTGACAAAATGAGAGACTCTCTATCATGAAGATCATGGTGCTACTTTGAAGCACAAGTGTGGTAAAATGATAGTAACATTGTCCCTTCTCTCTTTTTCTCTCATTTTTTTATTTGGGCCTTTTCTCTTTTTTTATGTCCTCTTTTTTTTCGTTCGGAGTCTCATCCCGACTTGTGGGGGAATCATAGTCTCCATCATCCTTTCCTCACTTGGGACAATGCTCTAATAATGATGATCATCACACTTTTATTTTTCTTACAACTCAACAATTACAACTCGATACTTAGAACAAAGTATGACTCTATATGAATGCCTCCGGCGGTGTACCGAGATATGCAATGAAACATGAGTGACATGTATGAAAGAATTATGAATGGTGGCTTTGCCACAAATACGATGTCAACTACATGATCATGCTAGCAATATGACAATGATGGAGCGTGTCATAATAAACGGAACGGTGGAAAGTTGCATGGCAATATATCTCGGAATGGCTATGGAAATGCCATGATAGGTTGGTATGGTGGCTTTTTTGAGGAAGGTATATGGTGGGTGTATGATACCGGCGAAAAGGTGCACGGTATTAGAGAGGCTAGCAATGGTGGAAGGATGGGAAAAAGTGCATATAATCCATGGACTCAACATTAGTCATAAAGAACTCATATACTTATTACAAAAATTTAGAAGTTATCAAAGCAAAGTATTACGCGCATGCTCCTAGGGGGATATATTGGTAGGAAAAGACCATCGCTCATCCCCGACCGCCACTCATAAGGAAGACAATCAATAAATAAATCATGCTCCGACTTCATCACATAACGGTTCACCATACGTGCATGCTACGGGAATCACAAACTTTAACACAAGTATTTCTCAAATTCACAACTACTCAACTAGCATGACTCTAATATCACCATCTTCATATCTCAAAACAATTATCAAGTATCAAACTTTTCTTAGTATTCGACACACTCATAAGAATTCTTACAAATCTTTTACGCTTAGCATATTAGGATTATTTGAGAAAATTATCATGCTATTTAAGACTCTCAAATAATATAAGTGAATTATGAGAGTTCATCTATTTCTTCAAAATAAAACTACCACCATGCTCTAAAAGATATAAGTGAAGCACCAGAGCGAATGACAAACTACTCCGAAAGATATAAGTGAAGATCAATGAGTAGCTAAATAATTATGTAACTATGCGAAGACTCTCTCTCATTTAAGAATTTCAGATCTTGATACTTTATTCAAACAACAAGCAAAGCTAAATAAAACTACATTGCAAGGATAGCACAACTCAAGTGAAGAAGCAAAAACTTAGGTTCAACCGATACTAACCGATAATTGTTGAAAAAGAAAGGTGGGATGCCAACGGGGGCATCCCCAAGCTTAGATGCTTGAGACTTCTTGAAATAATATCTTTGGGTGCCTTGGGCATCCCCAAGCTTGAGCTTTTGTGTCTCCTTAATTCCTCTCATATCATGGTTTCTCTTTTTATCAAAAGCTTCATTCACAACAAACTCAACAAGAACTCGTGAGATAGGTTAGTATAAACCAATGCAAAGCCTTATCATTTCCTACTGTAACAAATCACTACCATTATTAATCAACATTGAATACTAAATGCCTCTGCATATTTAATACTCCTATCCTTATATAGAATCATTAAACAAGCAAACATATGCAAACAATGCAAACATAACAGCAATCTGCCAAAACAGTACAGTATGTAAAGAATACAAGATTCATCATACTTCCCTAACTCCAAAAATTATGAACTAAAATTACCACTGTAATAAATTTATCAGATCTCAATATGCAAAAGGTTTCAACATTTTATCACATTCTCACTTTTCTAGGGAATTTTTGCAACAGCGGTAAACTTTCTGTTTTGAAACAACAACATGTATACTTGCAAAATAAGCATGGTAAAGGCTATCTTTGACATTTTTATTGAAACTAAAGATGAAAAACATCATTCTAACTAACATCAAGCAAATCTAAAGAAAATAAAATGATGCTCCAAGCAAAACACATATCATGTGGTGAATAAAAATATAGCTCCAAGTAAAGTTACCGATGAACGAAGACGAAAGAGGGGATGCCTTCCGGGGCATCCCCAAGCTTAGGCTATTGGTTATCCTTGAATATTACCTTGGGGTGCCTTGGGCATCCCAAATATTAGGCTCTTTCCACTCCTTATTCCATAGTCCATCGATTCTGTACCCAAAACTTGAAAACTTCACAACACAAAACTTAACAGAAAACTGATGAGCTCCGTTAGCGAAAGAAAACAAAACACCACTTCAAGGTACTGTAATGAACTCATTCTTTATTTATATTGGTGTAAAACCTACTTTATTACAACTTCTCTATGGTTTATAAACTATTTTACTAGCCATAGATTCATCAAAATAAGCAAACAACACAATGAAAACAGAATCTGTCAAAAACAGAACAGTCTGTAGTAATCTGTAACTAACGTAAACTTCTGGAACTCCAAAAATTCTAAAATAAATTGGTGGACCTGAGGAATTTTTCTAGTAATCATCTGCAAAAAGAATCAACTAAATAGCACTCTCCAGTAAAAAGTTCTAGCTAATCCCGTGAGCGCTAAAGTTTCTGTTTTTTACAGCATGATCATAAAGACTTCACCCAAGTCTTCCCAAAGGTTCTACTTGGCACAAACACTAATTTAAACATGAAAACACATCTAACCAGAGGCTAGATGGATTATTTATTCCTAAACAGAACCAAAAAGCAAGAAACTAAAATAAAATTGGGTTGCCTCCCAACAAGCGCTATCGTTTAACGCCCCTAGTTAGGCATGATGATTTCAATGATGCTCACATAAAAGATAAGAACTGAAACATAAAGAGAGCATCATGAAGAATATGACTAGCACATTTAAGTCTAACCCACTTCCTATGCATAGGGATTTTGTGAGCAAACAACTTATGGGAACAAGGATCAACTTGCATAGGAAGGTAAAACAAGCATAACTTCAAAACTTTAAGCACATAGAGAGGAAACTTGATATTATTGCAATTCCTACAAGCATATATTCCTCCCTCATAATAATTTTCAGTAGCATCATGAGTGAATTCAACAATATAACCAGCACATAAATCATTCTTTTCATGATCTACTTGCATAGAAATTTTATTACTCTCCACATAAGCAAATTTCTTCTCATGAATAATAGTGGGAGCAAACTCAACAAAATAGCTATCATGTGATTGAAAATTAATATCAAGATGACAAGTTTCATGGTTATAATTATTATTTATAGCATACGTGTTATCACAATAATCATCACATATAGGAGGCATGCTTTCATCATAGTAAATTTGCTCATCAAAGTTTGGTGGACAAAAAATATCATCTTCATCAAACATAGCTTCCCCAAGCTTGTGGCTTTGCATATCATTAGCATCATGGATATTCAAGGAATTCATACTAACAACATTGCAATAATTCTCATCATTGAAGTATTTAGTGCCAAACATTCTATGTAATTCTTCTTCTAGCACTTTGGCACAATTTTCCTTTCCATCATACTCACGAAAGATATTAAAAAGGTGAAGCGTATGAGATAAACTCAATTCCATTTTTTTGTAGTTTTCTTTTATAAACTAAACTAGTGCTAAAACAAGAAACAAAAATATTCGATTGCAAGATCTAAAGATATACCTTCACTTACCTAGCCTCCCCGGCAACGGCGCCAGAAAAGAGCTTGATGTCTACTACGCAACCTTCTTCTTGTAGACGTTGTTGGGCCTGCAAGTGCACAGGTTTGTAGGACAGTTGCAAATTTCCCTCAAGTGGATGACCTAAGGTTTATCAATCCGTGGGAGGCATAGGTTGAAGATGGTCTCTCTCAAGCAACCCTGCAACCAAATAACAAAAAGTCTCTTGTGTCCCCAACACACCCAATACAATGGTAAATTGTATAGGTGCACTAGTTAGGTGAAGAGATGGTGATACAAGTGCAATATGGATGGTAGATAGAGGTATTTGTAAACTGAAATAATAAAAACAGCAAGGTAACTAAAGGTAAAAGTGAGCACAAACGGTATTGCAATGATAGGAAACAAGGCCTAGGGTTCATACTTTCACTAGTGCAAGTTCTCTCAACAATAATAACATAGATAGATCATATAACAATCCCTCAACATGCAACAAAGAGTCACTCCAAAGTCACTAATGGCGGAGAACAAACGAAGAGATTATGGTAGGGTACGAAACCACCTCAAAGTTATTCTTTCCAATCAATCCGTTGGGCTATTCCTATAAGTGTCACAAACAGCCCTAGAGTTCGTACTAGAATAACACCTTAAGATACAAATCAACCAAAACCCTAATGTCACCTAGATACTCCAATGTCACCTCAAGTATCCGTGGGCATGATTATACGATATGCATCACACAATCTCAGATTCATCTATTCAACCAACACATAGAACCTCAAAGAAGCCCCAAAGTTTCTACCGGAGAATCACGACGAAAACGTGTGCCAACCCCTATGCATAATTTCATGGGCGGAACCCGCAAGTTGATCACCAAAACATACATCAAGTGAATCACGTGATATCCCATTGTCACCACAGATACGCACGGCAAGACATACATCAAGTGTTCTCAAATCTTTAAAGACTCAATCCGATAATATTACTTCAAGGGGAAAACTCAATTCATTACAAGAGACTAGAGGGGAGAAGAAACATAAGATCCAACTATAATAGCAAAGCTCATGATACATCAAGATCGTGCCAAATCAAGAACACGAGAGAGAGAGAGAGAGATCAAACACATAGCTACTGGTACATACCCTCAGCCCCGAGGGTGAACTACTCCCTCTTCGTCATGGAGATCGCCGGGATGATGAAGATGGCCACAGGTGAGGGTTCCCCCTCCGGCAGGGTGCCGGAACAGGGTCCCGATTGGTTTTTGGTGGCTCTAGAGGTTTTGCAGCGGCGGAACTCCCGATCTAATCTCTGTTCTGGAAGTTTTACAATACGTAGGTATATATGGGTGCAGGGGGTACGTCGGTGGAGCTTCAAGGGCCCCACGAGGCAGGGGGCGTGCCCTAGGGGGGTGGGCGCGCCCCCCACCCTCATGTCCAGCTCCCGTATCTTGTGACGTAGAGTCCAAGTCTATCTGGTGGCTTTCCTTCCAAAAATAACTTCTCCAGTTGATTTCGTTCCGTTTCGACTTCGTTTGATATTCCTTTTCTTCGAAACACTGAAATAGGCATAAAACAGCAAATCTGGGCTGGGCCTCCGGTTAATAGGTTAGTCCCAAAAATAATATAAAAGTGGAAAATAAAGCCCAACATTTCCCAAAACAGTAGATAATATAGCATGGAGCAATCAAAAATTATAGATACGTTTGAGACGTATCAGTGCGCACGGCAGTCCTTTGACATCTTCATTGCATCTTTGACTCCAAGTCGGAGCTGAGCTGAAGCAAGCATTTCCACTTTAAGTTGAGACTGAAGAATTCAAACTGATTGAGGCAGCGATTGCACAGAGGTTGTATCACACCTGCTGGTGAGCAGCTTCAACTCACTGTCTTCATCAAGACAGGACCTTAGGGTCATCTCGCTGTCCTCAAGATCGTTTGGCTCAGTATCTTCCCTAAAGTTCTGCATGGCGTAAGAGATACGACTCTGAAAGAGAAACAAGGAGACACGTAACATGTTTCACAATTATATAAGCAAATAAAAGGATCTGTTCTGCATAAGGAACATGTTTTTACAACTACAATTTGAAATTGGTAGTTGTTGCAAACATCCAATCAGATGTAAACAACAAAGCAAACAGCAGTGGAGGAAATGATGCCTATCCAAATCTATACTAGAACAAAGTTTGAAGGCTTGAGAAGGATGAACTTACATTACATGTTAACACGGGCTAGACAAATCCCTTCTCCATGTTGATGGAAGGATAATTCAATAAATTCCCCAAAGAAAATTCTTTATAAGCGTTGCCATTATTCTACATTTTGCAAAGAGTAAATATAGATCAAATAATATTGGAAGAAACAGAGGATAATGAAGCTCAGGTGCAGACTGATGATAGATAATCAAATAGCAATTAATTAAGTACAGCGTTATAAGGCAAAAGGGAGAGAGGTACTGACAAGAGCAATGCAGAGCCCATTATTGTTTTGAGATCGTATGATCCTTTGAGAAAGGAGATTTGTAGCGACCCGACCTCAGATGGTCAAGTTTCTGTGTTCTATTGTCATCCCTGGATCAGTAATGCTGACACACACAGTACTCGAAGGATTTATAACAGAGTAGCAATCACACACTTATTACATCGAATGTCTCATAAGAGAACTTATTACAATAATATGGCTTAAGGCCATCTAATGCGATAACAGTGGAAGGCTTGGAAGATAAAGTGAGTCCATCAACTCCAACGGCATAGCTGAGCTGCACGACAACGACCTAACGAACCTTACTCCTCGTCTGAAAAGTCTGCAACATAATACATTGCAGCCCGAAAACGGGTCAGCACATGGAATATGCTGGCAATATAACACAGTAGAGCAAGAACAGAATAATGCTATCACTACATGCATATTTGGCTGGTGGAAAGCTCTATGGTTATAGTTTCTAAAAGCAAATTTTTCCCTACAACAAAGGAATAGATTTTAATATAACTATCATGGTGGTTGAAACATTGAGAAGGTATAACCCCAACTCAATCCCAATTAAAGTAGTTAACAACCCAACAATATTAATTAAGAGTGATGAGATACATGTGATAACTCAAGTACTAGATACTCAAAATTGTCCATAACCGGGACACGGCTAACCATGATTAGATTGTACACCGTGCAGAGGTTTATGCACTTTTCCCCACAAGACTCGATCGCCTCCATTGATTTCTTGCACTACATGGTGTTTGAGAAACGGATGACCGAGACACGATCTTTCGTAAACATTAACTCTCTACTCCTGTAGACCATACCAAACCTACAAAACCCACTACCTGCTGATCTACCTCTTCAAGAGCTTCACGTAACTTACTCAACTATGCTAGAGCCCATAGTAGCTTGTGGCTGCACACGGAAGTTTCTAGCATGAATAATCTCAGTTCCCTTTGAGCCTGGGTGGCGGACCATAGGAAGATCACACGGGTACCCCGGGATTTCCAAAAATAAAACAGGCAACACTGGGTTCCCCAGGTGCCTCAATCCACCCAGATGTAAATTTTAAGTTGCCACCTTAAGTTGAACCATTAATTTACACTCTCACATCTGTCATGAATACACTCAAACCCAAACCACGTCTACGAGCATAGCATAGCAATATAAGCAACACGTAGACGTAACTCCCAAGGGTTTGATAGTAACATGGCAATAGGTTCTACCTCAACTACTACTTCCCAACCCGCAAGTTAATGACATCCTAACCATGCAATGTTTGAGGATTGAGCTAATGCATAAAAACTGGGTATGAAAAGAGTATGATCAAAGTGTTACTTGCCTTGTCGACGCATCCACGAATCCTAGAGACTCATAGTAACACGCTTACAGACCGGGAATTCTATCGCAAGCAAACAATAACATACATAAGCAACAAGCAAGGATGCACAAGAAAAACTTAAACTAAAAGAGGTTGACCAGAAAGTTCAACTTAAGAACTCCGGTTCGCAAAAAGAATCAAACCAAACGGAGCAACGAAACTCAAACGGCGAAAGAAACAAGATCCATTTACTAATCTGAACTAGGGTCAAATTTTACAGTATCAAAATCTTGTTTAAGTTGTTTAAACGGAAAGAGGGTCTCGAGACGAAGATCTGGGTGCTTGAATCACCTGATTCCGACTAACGAGCGAAAAGATAAACAGAAACTAAGATCGGATCAGAAATCACGACCAGAAAAATCGCGGAATAAATCTGAGAAAAAGAAAATTGACGAACAGACTAACGAACGAACGTTCGTTATCTGGATCTAAACGAAGAATGTGTTCGTTAAAATGAACGAACGAGCGAACGCTCGCTAAATAAATAAACCGGAGAAAAACCGATCTATTTAAAAAAACGAAACCTAGGGTTTTCTAAAAAAAAACGAATTGTTTTTCTCAGAAAACCGGGGCGGCTACCTCGGCTCGGCTCCGCTGGGGCTCCGGCGGGGTTCAGCGCGATAATGAGGCGTGGGGTGGCGGTGTGTGGCGGTGGCGGGCAGCCGGCGGCGGCGGCTCGGGCGGTTGCTCCGTCTCATGTGATGTGGTGGTGGTGGTGGTGGTGGTGTGGCGGCAGGGTGGCGGGGTATTTAAGTGAGGTGGGGGCGGCGGCTTGGGGAGGGGCAAGGCGGCGGAGTCGGCTCGGAGTCCCACGACGGCCGGCGGCAGGGCAGCTGGGAGGCGGCTGCGGGCCGGCCTGGCTCGGCTGGGCCTTAGGCCCAGTCGGGCGCGGGGAAACTTTTTTTTAAATAATTCCGCCGACAGAAAATAAATCCTATAAAATAAAATAAAAATCTAAAAATGCCAAAACAAATTTTCACCGTCTAAATGAAATATTTAGAACGAGATGAACATTTTCTTGGCCCTAAAATGCAATTTTTGAAAACGTGCAATTTTTCTAATGCAAATAAAATCAAATAAAATCCAACAAATGATTTTAACAATTTTCCTCTGATATTTCAATTCTTTTGGAGAAGTCATATTATCTCCTCTCATTTATTTTTATATGAAATATTTTTCGGAGAGAAAAATTATTAAAATCAAAATCCTCGTTTCATTATTTGATAAAAAACAAGTACGAAAACCGGAAAATCCCCAATTCTCTCCGAGGGTCCTTGAGTTGCTTAGGATTTCGAGGATTTCGGAACGAAGATGCAATAAAATATGATATGCAAGAATGACCTATGTATAACATTCCAAATTGAAAATTTGGGATGTTACAAACCTACCCTTAAGATGAATCTCGTCCTCGAGATTCGGGTTGGCTAGAAAATAGGTGCGTGTGGTCTTTGCGAAGATCATCCTCTCGCTCCTGTGTGGCTTCCTCCTCGGTATGGTGGCTCCAATCGAACTTTGCAAAACTTGATAACCTTGCCGCGAGTGACTCGGCTGGCAAAGTCAAGAATCTTCACTGGCTTCTCCTCATAAGTCAAATCACTGTCCAGCTGAATTGCCTCCAAGGGCACTGTATCTCTTAACGGTGTATCGGCCATCTCAGCATGACACTTCTTCAGTTGTGAGATGTGGAACAGATCGTGAACTCCTGACAATCCTTCTGGTAATTCCAGCTTGTAGGCAACTTCTCCCATCCGTTCCAAAACACGGTATGGTCCTACAAATCTCGGAGCTAATTTTCCCTTAACTCCAAAACGTTTCACTCCTCGCAAGGGTGATACTCGTAGATATGCTCTATCTCCAATTTCATAAGTTACCTCCTTGCGTTTCGTGTCTGCATAACTTTTCTGCCTTGACTGAGCTATCTTCAGTCTATCCTGAATCAACTTGACCTTCTCCTCCGACTCTTTGATCAAATCTGGTCCAAACAACTGTCGGTCTCCTACCTCATCCCACATCAAGGGTGTTCTCAGATCTGCGCCCATACAAAGCTTCAAACGGTGCCATCTTCAAACCGGCTCGGTAGCTATTATTGTAGGAGAACTCACGTAAGGCAAATTGTCATCCCAACTAGATCCATAATCTAGCGCACAAGCTCTCAACATATCCTCCGTAATCTGGTTGACTCTCTCGGTCTGTCCATCCGTCTCATGCGGGTGAAATCTTTGTCTTGAACTCCAATCTCGCACTCCAAGGTCCGTGTAATCGATGCCAAAACTTTGAGGTAAACTGTGTTCCTCTATCTCGATACGATGGTCCTCGAACTCCATGCAAACATACGATCCTGGACATATATATCTTGGCCAACTTTGCACTTGTATAAGTTGTTTTCACTGGGATGAAGTGAGCCACTTTGGTCAAGCGATCCACTACTACCCATATTGAGTCATATCCTGCCTTGGTCCTGGGTAGTCCAGTGATAAAGTCCATGCCAAGTTTATCCCACTTCCATTCGGGTATCGGCATAGGTCGTAATGATCCTGCAGCTTCGATGCTCTGCCTTCACTCTCGACATACATCACATACAACTACATACTCAGCAATATCCTTCTTCATACCAGTCCACCGTAAACGCGTTCTTTCAAATCCAAATACATCTTGGTGTTTCCGGGGTGTATCGAGTATGGTGAGTCATGAGCCTCCTGAAGTATTAACTTCCTAATCTCTGGGTTATTAGGCACATAAACTCATGAAGGAAATATGCCCTAGAGGCAATAATAAAGTTATTATTTATTTCCTTATTTCATGATAAATGTTCATTATTCATGCTAGAATTGTATTACCCGGAAACATGATACATGTGTGAATATATAGACAAACATAATGTCACTAGTATGCCTCTACTTGACTAGCTCATTAATCAAAGATGGTTATGTTTCCTAGCCATAGACATGAGTTGTCATTTGATTAACAGGATCACATCATTAGGAGAATGATGTGATTGACTTGACCCATTCCGTTAGCTTAGCACTTGATCATTTAGTATGTTGCTATTGCTTTCTTCATGACTTATACATGTTCCTATGACTATGAGATTATGCAACTCCCGTTTCGGAGGAACACTTTGTGTGCTACCAAACATCACAACGTAACTGGGTGATTATAAAGGAGCTCTACAGGTGTCTCCAAAGGTACATGTTGAGTTGGCGTATTTCGAGATTAGGATTTGTCACTCCAATTGTCGGAGAGGTATCTCTGGGCCCTCTCGGTAGTGCACATCACTATAATCCCTGCAAGCAATGTGGCCAATGAGTTGGTTACGGGATGATGCATTACGTAACGAGTAAAGAGACTTGCCGGTAATGAGATTGAACTAGGTATTGAGATACCGACGATCGAATCTCGGGCAAGTAACATACCGATGACAAAGGGAACAACGTATGTTGTTATGCGGTTTGACCGATAAAGATCTTCGTAGAATATGTAGGAGCCTATATGAGCATCCAGGTTCCGCTATTGGTTATTGACCGGAAACGTGTCTCGGTCATGTCTACATAGTTCTCGAACCCGTAGGGTCCGCACGCTTAAGGTTTCGATGACAGTTTTATTATGAGTTTAAAAGTCTTGATGTACCGAAGGTTGTTCGGAGTCCCGGATGTAATCACAGACATGACGAGGAGTCTCGAAATGGTCGAGACATAAAGATTGATATGTTGGACGACTATATTCGGACACCGGAAGTGTTCCGGGTGATTTCGGAGAAAACCGGAGTGCCGGCCGGAACCCCCCGGGGAAGTATTGGGCCTTAGTGGGCCTGAGGGGAGAGAGAGGGCAGCAGCCAGAGGTGGCGCCCCTCCCATGGGGAGTCCGACTGGACTAGGGAGGGGGCGCCCTCTTTCCTCTCCTCTCCCTCTCTTTCCTTCCCCCTTCCTCCTTCCTAGTTGGACTAGGAAAGGGGAGTCCTACTCCCACTAGGAGGAGGACTCCCCCTTCCTTAGCGCGCCCCTAGGGCCGGCCGGCCTCCCCCCCTTGCTCCTTTATATACGGGGGCAAGGGGCACCTCTAGACACACAAGTTGATCTTCGTGATCGTTCCTTAGCAAGCAGGCGGTGCCCCCTCCACCATATTCCACCTCGATCATATCGCTATGCGGTGCTTAGGTGAAGCCCTGCGTCGGTAGAACATCATCATCGCCACCACGCCGTCAGGTCGACGGAACTCATCTCCGACACCCTGCTGGATCGGAGTCCGGGATCGCCATCGAAAGCTGAGCGTGTCTTTGAACTCGGAGGTGCCGTGACGTTCGGTACTTGGAATGGTCGGATCGTGAAGACGTCGACTACATCAACCGCGTTGTCATAACGCTTCCGCCACGGTTCACGAGGGTACATGGACAACACTCTCCTCTCGTTGCTATACATCACCATGATCTTGCGTGTGCGTAGGATTTTTTGAAATTACTACGTTCCCCAACAAAGGGCATCCGAGCCTAGGTTTTATGCGTTGATGTTATATGCACGAGTAGAACACAAGTGAGTTGTGGGCGATACAAGTCATACCGCTTACCAAAGATGTCATACTTTGGTTTAGCGGTATTGTTGGATGAAGCGGCCCGGACCGACATTACGCCAGACGCTTACGCCGAGACTGGTTTTACCGCCGTGCTTTGCACAGTGACTAGCGGGTGTCTCTTTCTCCAACTTTAGTTGAACTGAAAGTGGCTACGCCCGGTCCTTGCGAAGGTTAAAACATCACTAACTTGACGAACTATCATTGTGGTTTTGATGCTTAGGTAAGAACGGTTCTTGCTCAGCCCGTAGCAGCCACGTAAATTTTGCAACAACAAAGTAGAAGACGTCTAACTTGTTTTTGCAGGGCATGTTGTGATGTGATATGGTCAAGACGTGATGCTATATTTTATTGTATGAGATGATCATGTTTTGTAACCGGTTATTTCCAAGAATCGGCAGTGAGCCATATGGTTGTCGCTTATTATATGAAATGCAAACGCCCTGTAATTGCTTTACTTTATCACTAAGCCGTAGCGATAGTCGTAGAAGCAATAGATGGCGTAACGACAACGATTCTACGATGGAGATCAAGGTATAGCGCCGGCGACGATGGTGATCACGACGATGCTTCGGAGATGAAGATCACAAGCACAAGATGATGATGGCCATATCATATCACTTATATTGATTGCATGTGATGTTTATCCTTCATGCATCTTATCTTGCTTTGTTTGACGGTAGCGTTTTAAGATGATCTCTCACTAATTATCAAGAAGTTGTAGCGGCCCGACCCGAATGGATCAAGTCTCTGTGCTTAAGTGTCATCCCTAGATCGGTATGCTGACACACACAGTACTCGAGGATTTATAACAGAGGTAAATCACATGTATAATGTAACGTAAATACTATTACCTCAATCCAAATAGCGGAGGTAACAAGGTTGTGGATTCCCATCAACACCAACGGCAAAGTTGAGTGTAGAAATCGTAACCCTAACGTATCACTTACTGTCAGAAGATCCTGCAACATGAGACGTTGCAGCCACAAAGGGTCAGTACATTGAATGTACTGGCAAATTCACACCATAGAGCAATGATGAATAATGGCTATCTCTACATGCATATTTGGCTGGTGGAAAAGCTCTATGGTTATAATGTTTTGCGAAAAGCCAATTTTTCCCTACTGCAAAGGAATAAGTTTATTTAACTATCATGGTGGTTGTTAAACATTGAGAATGGTTGACAGCATTCTCAATCCCAATTAAAAGTACTCATTAAAAACCCAACAAAATTATTTTAAAGTAACATGATGAGATCAACATGATAATCCAAGAACTAGATACTCAAGATGTCCATAACCGGGGACACGGCTAATCATGATTAGTTTATACACTCTGCAGAGGTTTGCGCACTTTTCCTCACAAGACTCGACCTCCTCCGCTTGATTTCTCGTGACTACATGGTGTTCGAGAAACGGATGACCGAGACATAGTCTTTCGTGGCGCTTAGCACCTTACGTGTGGGTAGACCGTACCAACCTACAACCCCTACATCGCCTAGTCTACCCGTAAGAGTTCGCGACAACTTAGTCAACTATGGTAGAGCCCATAGTAGCATGTGGTCGCACACGTAAGTTTCTAGTATGAATAATCTCATGATCCCTTTGAGCCTCGGGTGGCGGTCCAAGAAAAACAGCAAGTCCTGATGGAAACCAGGTGCCTCAATCCACCCAGATGTGTGTTTAAGTTGCCACCTTAAATAAACCATTAATTAACAATCTCACATCTGTCATGGATACACTCACCCAATCCACGTCTACTAGCATAGCATGGCATAATAAGCAAACGTAGAAGTAACTCCCAAAGGTTTGATAAATAAATAGGAAATAGGTACTACCTCATCTACTTCCCATCCCACAATTTAATTAGATCCTAATCATGCAATGTTTGAGGATTGATCTAATGCAATAAAACTGGGTAGTAGAAAAGGTATGATCAAGGTGTGAACTTGCCTGCAATGTTGATGAAGATGAGTCACACTCAAAACTCTTGATAGTTCTACTCGTCACACACCGGTCAATCTATCGTAAGCAAGCAATAGTAACCACACATAAGCAAACACTCAAAAGATCGGAAATAACAAAGAAAAACAATTCGGAAAACATCAAACCAAGAAAATAACACTTGCAACATAAAACAATTTCTAACAGTACCAAAATTATGAGAATTTGGCCTTATCAGAAAGTTTAGGTCAAGAGCTTCGATTTGCAAAAAGAATCAACTAAATCGGAGTTACGAAACTCAAGTTATGATCAAACAAAGTTTGAATTCAAATCTGGTCTAATTCAAATTTTAAACTTTCAAAAACATGTTTTGAGTTGGATTACTGTATAGAGGAGATCATAACAAAGAAGTGGGCGTTGGTTTCGTTGGATTTGGATAAACGAGTGAAAAGTTATGAGAGTTTGAAGATTAGGGACTAAACTGTGAAGAAACTAATTACATACGGGTCCCTGGCAGAAAACTAAAATAAGACGAAAAGGATATTTAGCGAACGTTCGCTAACGAACGGAAAAACCATTCGGTGCAAACCCTAACTAACGAACGTTCACCTAATAAAAAAAACGTTTAAAAAAAACAGAACGAGATCTGGATCGCTCGATCCAGATCCAACGGACGGGAGGCGGCGATTACCACGACGATCGCCGAAGTCGGGGAGGACGGTGGCGGCGGCTTGGGTCCGGCCGGGGCGGCGGCTCTGGTCGTCCAGGAGGGCGGCGAAGGGGCCGGGGAGGGGCGGCGCGGCGAGGCGATTGCGGGGGTGGCGTCGGCGGCGGTCGACGGCGATGGGATGGTGGTTGTGGTCTCCGGCGGCGGCGGCGGCGGTGAGATCCGGCGGCGGCGGTGCGTTGCAAGGAGAGGCGAGCGAGGAGAGCGAAAGAAGGGGGTCCGGGGCGTCGAGGTCGGCCTTATAAAGGCGAGGAGGCGTGGAGAAGGGGAAGGGCGGCGCGGAGTCCGGCCATGGGATCGGCGGCGCAGATCTTGGCTCGGGACTTCGCCCCGAGCCTTCGGTGGCGAGGCGACGACGTGTTGGGCCTACCGCACGTGGGCAAGAATGGGCCGGCCCGATCCGGTCGGTCCAGAAGTTTTTTTTTAAAACAGACAAACAAAAATAAAAACAAAAGAAATGGAAATATTATATAGGCATATATATACCAAAATTTGCAGAAAAAGATTTTCTACAACCTGGACATTTTTATAATGCCAAATAAAATCCACACAAATTCAGATAATTTAAAGAGTACTACTGCTCTAATAAAATCCATTGAAAATCATTTTAAAAATACCAAAATGACTTCAAATTAATTTCTCTCCAATTTTCTGATGTAGGGAATCATGTTACCCTATTTTCCATATATTTTATTTTTGGAGAAAAATAATTTGAATAAAACTCAAATAACTCCAAATTGAAAATAAATTCAAAATAACTTTGAATTTAATTCTTTGAAACTCCCAACTCATATTTCATATGTTTTGAAGAAGTCATTTTATCTTCGCCGTGAAAATCATTGAGTTGCATAAAGTTTTGAATTGGAAATATTTTCCTAATGAAATTCAAATATTTTCAAATACCCTTTTTATTTAATTAAATGGAAGAAGTCATATCATCTTCGCTCAAGGGTTTTGTATTTGAAAGGAACTTGAATTCATGAAGATCATAAAAGCAAAAAAAAATGAAAGTTTGGGAAAGTCCTTTTATTCCCTCTCATTTAACTTTCAAAAAGTTTCGAATTTCACTCAATTCACTCAATCAATCAAACAATCAATCAAATCTATCTATTTATTATAACATTCCAAAATTTAGAATTTTGGGATGTTACAAAACTACCACTTTAAAATGAATCTCATTCCCTAGATTCGTGAGAGGCTAGCAAGAAATAGGTTATGGTAGGGGGTCTTCTAAAAAATCCATCGATCGTCTCCGGGGTCTCGGGTGCTACCACCCTTAGAAGCATCGTTACGGTCCCATCAAAAGTCATATACTCCATCCTTATTCCTGACAGTGTCGGTCTTCTCAGATCGTAAGGATGGTTCCTTCTTTGGCTCTTCCGGTAGTGGCATAACCTTTACTCAATACTTCTGTCCTTTCATCTTGGTAAGGTTATCCCGAAACTGGGTCCTTTTAGCTGACGGGTCTGGCGCCAATACTAATCAGCTATCGATATCTCATGGTGGTCATCAATTTATGGTTTCTCCTGCAGGAAATGGGTCTGGGTTGATCCTCACCGTATATCCTACGGTTGGCAACAACTGCCTTGTACAAGGGGAAAAATGTTTATACCATTCTAAGGTTCAAACAAGGTTTTGATCGTCGTCTCTCTACTACAGGTAAGTCACTCAGATTTACCATCCCATATAGCAAGGCGAATAATAAGAGTAAGTCGGTATGGTGATCAATCCATCCCGCACCCAAATCATTACCTTGTACATGGTTTAGCGAATCTCGCATTCTAACACTTGGTCATCCTCACAAGCATTGCAGAATTTCTCTTGTCGACGAACCAAGTTCGGAAAATCCATTGATTCTGCAAGCCAAACAAACATCTATCGTTTCTTCACAACTCTCAGGTTTTGCGTAAACTCCTATGGAACCGTCTGTTGATAAAATCACCTCTTCTAGGGTTTTTCCTTCAGCAAGAATGTGCTTGCTTCTTGGCAGGTCCTGGGGCCTGTGGGTTATGGCCCATCTCATCACTTGTAGTCCTTGAACTTATCCTCGGGCTTCTGATCATTAGCCCAACATCCAACTTCCTGGTATACTCAAAATCCATCCAATTGTATTGTCTCCCTTCCTTCTATTTGCACCAAACTAAGACGTGATTACTCAGACTCATCATGGAATTTCCATTGATCCATATCTCCAACATCATACCTCCTTTATATCCAATAGTAATTCATCTCTTCATCCTCGTGGGATGTCCCACATACCGTGATAAAAACTTATACTTATGAAGTCCATACTCCACTTCGTGGAACATCATTATCCTTTCCAGTGTCAAGCGTCCTTACAGGGTAATTTTGGCCATCTCTGCATGGCACTTCTTCAACTAGGAAACGTGAAACACATAATGAACTCCTGACAGTGCTTCGGGTGATTCCAACTTGTTGGCCACTTCTCCCATACGCTCCAAAACTCGGTATGGTCCTACAAATCTCGGGGCTAAATTTCCCTTAACTCCAAATCGTTTAACTCCTCGCAGAGGGGACACACAAAGACATGCTCTGTCTCCAATTTCATAGACTACCTCCTTGCGTTTTTGAGTCTGCATAACTCTTCTGCCTGGACTGAGCTACCTTCAGTTTATCTCGAATCAACTTAACATTCTCTTCTGACATCCTTGTTCACATTTGGTCCAAACAACTGACAGTCTCCAACTTCATCCCACATCAATGGTGTCTGGCTCCTTCTCCTATACAAAGCTTAAAAAGGGGCCATCTTCAAACTGACTTGGTAGCTGTTGTTGAATGAGAACTCCGCGTAAGGTAGATTTTCATCACTACTAGATCCATAATCTAGCGCACACGCTCTCAACATGTTCTCCAGAATATGATTAACTCTCTTGGTCTATCCACCTGTCTGCGGATGAAAGGCTGTACTGAACTTTAGCCTAGTACCCAAAGTCTGGTGCAGCTGATTCCAAAACTTTGAGGTAAACTGTGTTCCTCTATCTGATACGATGGTCCTCAGAACTCCATGCAGACATACGATCCTGGTCATATATATCTTGGCCAACTTCGCACTTGTATAGGTGGTTTCACTGGGATAAAGTGAGCCACCTTGGTCAAGCAAATCAACTAATACCCAGATAGAATCATGTCCAGTTCGGGTTCTGGGAAATCCGGTAATGAAATCCATGCCAAACTTATCCCACTTCCATTCGGGTATCGACATAGGCCGTAGTAATCTTGCTGGCTTCTGATGCTCTGCTTTTACTCTCTGGCATACATCACCTACGACTACATACTCCGCAATTTCCTTCTTCATACCAGTCCACCAGAAATGCTCCTTCAAATCCAAATACATCTTGGTGTTTCCAGGGCGAATCGAGTATGGTGAGTCATGAGCCTCCTGAAGTATTAACTTCCTGATCTTTGCATTATTGGGAACATATACACGGTCCTCGAACCATAAGATGTCGTGCTCATCCTTACGAAAACCTTGGCCTTTCCTTTGCTCATCCCTTTGTTTTACCTCAGCAATCTCTTTGTCGTCCTTCTGAGCTTCACGGATCTTTTCCCAGCAATGTAGACTGAACTTCCATTGCTGCAACAAAACCTTTGGGAACAATCTCCAATCGAAGTTCCCTGAGATCCTCGGCTAACTCCTTTGGTAATCCCCCGCTTATGAGGGTATTCGTCATTGTTTTATTTATGGTTGAGTACTATTTCTCCACAAAGCTTGTATGCACAAGGTTTCTTCATATCCTTTCCATAAGGCCTCAATTTCTGGGACACTAGCCAAGATTTAACAAAGTCCACTTAAATTCTTTCCAAGTGGTTACTCTTTGCCATCCATTGATGGTTTGGTACATCCTCCACCAAGTAGCAACACCTCTTTCAAAGCACTGAAGAGCATGCTGGGTCATATCCTTTCCGAATATAGTGTTATTCTCCATGCGATCCTCCATGTTCTGAATCCATCGGTGTCGGGGAGGCTGATCGTACCCACGGACACCTATGGGGCCGGCGGAGCAGGCCCCTTTGTGGTTCGGAGGGGGGCGGAGGTCGCACGAAGAGCGGATCGAGGCGATGCACACGAGCGGTTTACCCAGCTTCTGAGGTCTCCGTAGAGATAAAACTCCTACCGCTGCTTGTTTGATCTATTGTGTTCTTGCTAGGGAGCAATGCGAGCTACAAAACCTAAGCGTGAGTGTATCCACCTAAGGCGGTCGAATGAACCGAACCTTGCGAGACACGAACCGAACCCTTCTTACGTTGCACTCGGGCCTCCTTTTATATGCTCAAGGGGTCTCCGACAGGTGGCAACATAGGCGGGGGTACGAATGTAAAAACAGGAGTTGGTACATCTACTTGAACAGAGTACAGTGCAAAAATACCTAACTCTGACGGCAAGGGACAAAAGCAATAAATGCCCGTCGTTGTCGCCCAAACAAAGGTAACAGAGACCGTCGAGTGCGCCTCCGCCGCCACGATGGCGAGCCTGTCAGCGCCGCTTATCGCTGCTCTCCGCTGGCTGCATGGCCGCTCGACACGCCGCCCATGGAACAGTCCCAAGGCGACACGTCACCGGGTGAGCTGGAGCGAGACGGAGAGAAGTTGCATGTCATGACAAGCGCCTTGCCGCGGCCGGTCTTGTCGCGCTCGGGGACTTGTCGCGCCCGAGCCTTCCCAAGAAGCTCCTCTTGCCGGGCCTTGTCTTCTCGCGTGCTGGAGCGGCCTTCCCGACAAGCTCCTCTTGTCGGGATCTTGTCTTCTCAATCTAATACTTTGTTCTTGAATGGCTCCAAGGGAGCCACGGAGGAGATTGGCGGTGACGAGGCAAACCTTGCCGCGGGGTGTCAGAATCGTCCAGGCACGAGTACGGGATACTAGGGTACCCCTACTCTAGTACACCAACAGGAGCCCCCGGGCCTGGGCCGTACACGGTGTCGAGCGCGTGTCCGTGCACAATTCTGGGCCTGGCCCGACAAGCACACTCACCGCCGTCGACCTCCTCCGCCCCCCTCGCCATGGCCCCGAAGGCCGATAAGGAGAAGGGCATCAAGTCGGCCGAGGCGCAGCGGCTCGCGGCGCTGCGCAAGGAGCGAGCCGTCTTCCCCCCGCAGCTCGGCGCACGGGAGCTGCGGGACGTCTACTATCTTTTCTGGTCGACGGAGACTCGGGCGCATCCGCCGCACGAGGTGCTCCCGCCTCTGCCGCTGATCCGCCCCAACAGGTACCCTTTCTTCGCCCTTTTTTTCTATTGCGGTCTTTGCCCGCCGTATTCGAAGTTCTTTATGACATAATGAACACCTTTGGCCTCCGCCTCCTTGATTTCACCCCAACGCCATCTTGACCATGGCAGTTTTCAAGATTTGTGCGAAAACTTTGTCGGAGTCCACCCGAACGTGGCACTCTTCCGCCATTTCTTTGTTCCCCGCGTCGAGAGAGGAGAGCCCCTTGCCGGAGGGATAGCCTGGGTCTCTAGGATCAGCAAGAAAGAGGCCTACCTAGAGGGGGAGTTCCGGAACAAGTGGGAGGAGTGGAGAGCCAACTGGTGCTGGGTCGTAGAAGAGGACCCACAGCCTTTCACCGCGCAGTCGCCAAACCCCAATTGCGGCGGCAAGGATTGGAGTAACTTGGCGGAGGATGCGAGGCTGAAGATAGCTGTGATCCGAATTCTGCGCCTCGGGCTTGCCGGGTTAATCGTTGGGCTTGATTGGCGCAGACTTCATTCGCCGCCGCGCCAGCTTCCCTTGCAGGAAAGGAGGAGGCCTGCTTGGGAGTTCCGAATGCGGCGGACATCATGAGGCTGCGCCGGGCCTGAATTGGAACTTCACCGCCATGGAGCTGGATTCGGTGCTGCTCGAGCTGTTCAAGAACGACCCGAACATCCCGAGTGGTTCAGGTTGCCGCGGGGTCGTCCGTTGTGCAACAACTCGACGCCGACCGCATCCGCGCCATGATGCCACCGCGACTCCCACGGATCGTCCCGACCTGGCAGGAGCCCCCCGACGAGGTCGTGCAACAATTCTTTGACAACTTGCAAGAGGTGCCGATCCGCTCCGACGAGCAGAAGAGGCTCACCCGAGACACCACTGAGCAGGAGATGGCGTGGATCGCCACCAGAGCGTAGGAGGCGGCAGCAGCCGCTGCCGCTGTAGCCTTCGGGTTCACCGTGGAGGAGGCGGACGCGGCGAAGGCGGCAAGCTCTACTGAGCGAGGAGAGGTCGCCGGCGAGGACGAGCTTGTAGAGCTCGAGGCCGGGACGAGTGGACCCGCCGAGGGCGCTTCTTCCCGCCGCCAAGCGACTTGCCACCAGCGGGCCCAGCTCCGCTGAGGAGGCGTCTCCGCGGGTCGAGACGAGCCGGGCGACAGTGTCGCCCATCGGCTGGCCGCCGCTCGGCCGCGCTCCACCGCTGCAAGCGAGGTTGCTGGAGCGCCCGAACTGCAGCGACAAGCTGGGCGGAATCTTCTCGAGCCGCCGCCGACGCCCGCCTTAAGCGGCCAAGAGCCCACTCCCCGCCTCATCGCACCGGAGGCGGGCCGAGTTTGACTTCTCCGCGCCAGCTCCGAGGAGGAAGGCGAAGAGTAAGCTTCTCGAGATTGTGCTTGTATGTCTTCAATTTTTATTGCTTCATCTTGAATCTGATTTGCTTAGCTCGACTCTTTCCTTTTCGTGACGCCGCCCGTAGAGCGCGAAGAGGGCTAAGATCCCGACGGTCGTCGTTGAGGACGATTCTCCCTGGCGGCGACGGGACGCGTCGAGACCGCTTTGCCGAACCCGCAACCCTTCCCCAGAGCAGCCCCCAGCACAGCCCCCAGTAAGTGTGCAGTTTTCTTCTTGCTATTAGGGCGCATGGGGTGCCCTTCTTTGTTGATATTTGACTGTGGTGCTTGTGCGGAGCAGAAAGGTCTCATCAGAGGACTCGAAGCCGCCTCCGAGATCCTGCCGCTGCCACCACGCCCGCCAAGGGAGGACTCCCGGCAAGGGAGCTCCCTCCGACAAGGGAGGCCACCCGGCAAGGGAGGCCACTCTGGCAAGGGGCCAGGCGCCGACCCTCCGGTGGTCGAGGCCATGGCTGCGGATCCCTGCCAGTAACTCCCTTACACGAAAATCTCCCTTGGGCTTGCTTTTCTTTTGTTTCTCTTTTTTGGATATCTGCTGATCGCTCTTTCTTCATCTCGACGCAGACCCGATGGAGGTTGAAATCGCCATGAGGAGGAACACGCTGCAACACCGACGAGGCCGCCACGAGGAAGAAGAGGTCATCGTCAGGAAGAAGAGGCCGTCGCCGACGAGCCTGCTGGCGAGGAGGTCACCGAGGCTGCCGACGCAGAGGCCGGGCGAGGGGTCGGACGGTCAGACCGACGTGCCCTGAGGCCGCAGGAGCGGCAAGCGCTACACCGACAAACCGACTCCCTCACGCCGCCAAGGGCGCCAGTCGAGGAGCTCAGCCAGTGCCTACCAAGGCCGTGGCGTCTTCATCAAGCTCCCCAGGAGCCGAGCCTGTGGCGCCACGAGGGCGAGACCTTCGACGGCGAAGCTACTCGTCTCCGCTGGGTTGACGCCGGTGGACGCGCCAAGTAGCAGCAGCGGCGAAGTCCGAGGAGGAGCTGGCCGAAGAGGCTGTTGTCGCTCTACCGCTACCGCCAGTGCCAAGTTAGAGACCCGGAAGCCCTTGTCGCGAGGGCGGGGCGACATGGAGAAACGCGCCGAGGAGCTCCGAGCGCCAACAAAGAAGCCCTCCGCGACGTGGCGGACGCGCTGCGCGCAGCTCGCAAAGAGCGCACGGCCTTCATCCTTGAGAAGGCCGCAGCCGATGAGGAGCAGCTGGCCGGTCGCCGAGAAGCTTCGCCGCCAGCAGAAAGCGAAGTTGGCGCAGCGGAAGGTCAACCTGGACAGCCACGAGGAGGACCTTGCCGCGCGTGAGGAGTCGCTTGGCGGGGCGCTCCAGGAAGCGAAGGACGCTGCCGCAGCCGCCGAGGCCGCTAAGGAAGAGCTGAAGGCGAAGGTGGCACAGCCGAGGCCACCCTCAAGAAGAGCGGCGAAGAGCTTGCTGTGCTCAAGCGTGAGCACGAGAAGGACGCCACACGCTGGGCGAAGCTGCAGTCCGCTCTCGCCGACAGGCCAAGGAGCTCGACGCCGCCAAGGACTCCAAGGCGGATCTCGAGCTGAAATCGACCACTCACGCAGACGTTGGATGGTGCCAGAGAGCGGGAGACGGGCCTGTTGGAGGCGATCAAGGACAAGGAGGAGCTGCTGGCGAATGCTGCCTCCGTCCAGAACACCTTGAGGGAGAGCGTGGAGCACTAGACCGAAGGTCTTGTGGACACTGCTGCCGACATCCACAACGAGCTGATGGAGATGGGGATGGCGGACCTCGGGTACTCCTCCGACGAGCATCTCCAACCCAGCGTCAAGCTTAGCCTATTCTTCAAAGGCGTGGTGACGGGCCTCCGCGACTCGGGAGGAGGTCCCAAGCAGCTTGCCGAGGAATCTCGTCAGGTTTGTGCAGGGGCCCTCGAGAAGGTGTTGATGAAGGTGGCCTTCCGCAACCCGGGCCTTAACCTTAACGGCGTCCTCAAATCCTTGCCGGCCGAAGCCAATGTGGAGGAGCTCAAAGCCCTTGTCGCACCCATTGTGGACAAGGTGAACAAGATCAAGCGGATCGAGGGCGACCGCGTGGACTAGGCCGCCAACCTTATCTTTCCTTGTCGCCGGCTGATCACGTTTAGAAAACTTTGTTAGATCAGCGACAAGTTATTCTCAGTAATATACTCTATCTTAGGTGAATCGATCAATGCAATGTTATTCCCTCTACTTGATTCCTTCCTTTGTAATGCGTTATTGCCCTACGCTTTTGGAAACTTGCGGTGCAGTAGCACCCTTGCCATGGCGCCGAAAAGTCGGAACTTCAAAGAGTTTGGCCGAAGGGTCGCTACCGACAAGCAACCTTGTCGCGGACTAGCCGCAGCTCACTTAAGTTGTTGAGCGGACTCGAAACAAAGTAAGGGCGCGACCGATCCACGATTTGGTTCCTCTGCGCATGTGTTTTCCATACAAAGTACTATCGTTCGAGGAAAATAACTTGAAAACTTAAAAATTGATTGCTCAAACTTTGGCAACTTAGCTTTTCTGTTTCTTGCTTCCCGATGGGGTGAAACTTCCTCGAGCGGTGCCTGGTCCATAGTGTCCATAGTATTATCTCCTCTCTCCCCCTGGTTAACTTGTGCGCGAGGGAGCCTTCCTTTCTTTGAGAGAAGAGAAAGAAGAGGAAATAACGTCATGGAGCCTAGCGGCTCGATTCTCGCTTACGGGTGTGGTTGCTGCACAAAGTGTTAGCCAAAGCATGCAATAAATTGATGAAAGCATGAACTTGACAAGTCGTGCACAACACACGAGCTTTATCGATGCACGGGTCCGCGCCTCGCTTTGTACGAAGGATTACATGCAACAGCGGCAAGACTTGTACAAAGGTGGTTGCTTGAGCGGATTCCGACAACCGCGCCCTCTATGGGTAAAACTTACGAAGATGCTCAATGTTCCAGAGTTTCTCACCGGAGTGCCATCTTCGGTCTCAAAACGGACAGCGCCCGGGCCTAGTGACTCGTTTCACCCGATAAGGGCCTTCCCACTTCAAGGCCAACTTGTTTGAATTCTTGGCGGATCGAACGCGCGAAGAACAAGGTCGCCTTTCCTCGAGACTTCGCACTAACCTCAAGCGGCTATGGTAGCGACGCAGGCTTGTTGGTAGCGGCTGCTCGCCTGGCTGAAGACGATCCTCCTCGAGGAGCAAAGCGTCATCTTGTCGCATGCTGCTCTTGCTCAAGCTCATCATAAGCGAGTACTCAAGGCGATCCAGATAACGAAGTTCCGTGGGAGAACTGCCTCTGCTCCATAGACTAGAGCAAAGGGTGCCCGCCGATGGCTCGATTTGGCGTCGTCTGATCGACCAAAGAACCACCGGCAGCTCCTCGATCCAGTTTCTTCCGCACTTGTGCAGCCCGTCGAAAGTTCTGGTCTTGAGCCCGCGCAACACTTCAGCATTTGCCCTCTCGCTGACCGCTGCTTCTGGGTGAGCAATGAAGCAAAGCAGACCTTGGCGCCAAGGTCTTGGACGTCTTTGCATGAAGGTGCGACCAGAATTGCGTGCCGTTGTCGGTGATGATCCCGTTAGGGATTCCAAACGGCAAACAATCGACCAAGAACTTGATCACGACCGTGTCACACCTTCCTCATCGCTTCCACTTCCGGCCACTTTGTGAACTTGTCGATGGCGACGTACAAGTACTCAAAGCCCCGACAGCTTCGGGGAAGGGGCCGAGGATGTCGAGCCCCTGCACCAAAAATGGCCGTGATAAAGGGATCGCCTGGAGAGCTTGAGTCGGGCTGGTGTATCTGCTTGGAATGGAACCGCACGCTTCACACTTGGTTACTTGTGCAGTTGCATCCTGGAGGGTCTGTCGGCCGAAGAAACCGTCTTTAAAGCTTTGCTTAAGCAAGTGTCTTCTTGCCAATGTGGTGACCACATATGCCTCCATGTATCTCTCGCCAACAGCTTCATCCATCTTCCCAGGAATACACTTCAATTTCACACCGTTGAGTCTTCTTACATGCAGTATCTTTGTCGACAAACTGGTACATACTTGACCGCTGGCTACTCTTTCTCGCTTCTTCCCGCTTCTTCGAAGTTCTCCTATCTGAAGGAAATGGACAATCTCCTGCGCCCATGTTGGAGCTTGGCTCGACAACAAGGACTAAAGGCACATCTGCCGCTGCGGGAACATTAGCTTCCACGGCGAGGACTCTGCGGCCCTCGCCGGAAGCTTGATGCTCCCCGACAAGCTTGCCGAGCAAGACTTGTCGGGAACGCCCTGCTTCAACGAAACAAACCACAGGGGGTCAGCCGGAGCATCGCTTCCTCAAAGACTGCTGGTGTTGATCTTGGGGACCTTTGCAACGATGGCTTCGGGAAGCTCTGCCGGGAAAATAGTCACCAGAGGCCAACTTCCTCTTCTTATTCAGCCTGCTGATGGTGTTACGGTTGGTTGAGTCAGCTTGAGCACAAAGATCCCTGGTTCCACGTGTAGCTTGAGTCTGGCGCACTTTGACAAAGCCATCAAGAATATCATTCTCGAGCTCTTGGAACATGTTCCATTTGCAGCCGTCAAAGTGCTCTTCTAGCTTTCTCACTTCATCAACGTAGGCTTCCATCAACGGACTCGTAATCTTTGTTGACTTGGCGGACGACGAGTTGCAAGTCACCCCGACGATAAGCTTCTTGATCCCAAGGTCCATCATGATCCACGAGACCGCAAGCAAACCTTCATACTGCAGTATTGTTTGTCGCTTGCTCCTTGGGAAAGTGCATCCGGACGACGATTTGAGGTGCTCTCCGGTGGGTGCGATAAGCAAGACGCCAAAGACCGGCGCCTTTGCGGCGAGAAGGCACCATCAAAGTACATCAGCCACTTCTTTGGCTTCTTTGACGGAATGCTCGTCTCCTAATCTCTTCATCCGCGTTGGCGCCCATTCTGCTATGAATTACGCCAAGGCTCGCTTTGGATAGTTGATGTGCTTTCAAACTTGAGACCAAAGCTTGACACCCAAAGGCTCACTCTACAATCCTGCCTGCCGCTTCGATTCTCGCAGATCCTCTTCAGCGGAAAGCGAGTGACAATCGTGTGATCTCATGTGCTTGGAAGTAATGGCGCAACTTTCTCGAGGCCACGAGGAGGCCGAAAAGCAACTTTTGCACACCAGAGTACCTTGACCTAGCCCCTGCAGAAGGGAACCGACAAAGTAGACCTGGCGCCGCACCATCCTTTTCTCATGACTGCTCACGTGTCTTCGCGGACTCGTCCTTGTCGGGACCAGAGTTTGTCGGCGAAGCCCCCTGCTTGTCGCTGGATGTGCTTGCCGTGGTTGCTGGCTCGTCATCCGCCTCCCTCTCCGCCACTAACGCAGCACTAACCACTTGATTGGTTGCCGCTATATATCGCGGCAACTTCTCTTGTGGCCTAGGTGCGACAAGTGTTGGAGTGGAGGACAGTATCTCTTTAAGTCTCGCAGTCACAGCCTCCGCTTCGGAGTCCATTTTATCGACCTGCCTTTTTCAAAATCTTGAAAATGGCGGTATGCGCTCAGCAGACCTAGAAATAAACTCCGCCGAGAGCAGCCACGCAACCGCAAGTCTTCGTACATCCTTGACGCGCTTTGGTGCTTCAATCTGCTCAATGGCCTTGATCTTGTCGAGATTAGCTTCAATCCCCATTTGGGACACGAAGAACCCGAGAAGCTTGCGGAAGGGACTCCAAACACGCACTTCTCGGGGTTGAGCTTGAGGTTGATCTTCGCGCAGATTTGCAAAGGTCTCACCCAAATCTTGAACCAAAGTTGCTTTGTCCTTACTCTTGACCACTATGTCATCCATGTAGGCTTCTACATTTCTGTGCATTTGCGGCTCAAAAGCCGTCATGGACTACCCTTGCAAATGTTGAACCAAAGCATTCTTCAAACCGAAGGCATCCGTATGAAATAGTATGTGCCACATGGTGTGATGAATGCGGTCTTCTCTTCATCTTCTTCAGCCATGAAGATCTGATGGTATCTGAGTAGGCATCAAGAAACGAAAGCAAATCACATCCACCGTGGAGTCAACAATGCTGTCAATGCGCCGCAAGGGAAATGGATCTGTGGGACAAGCTTTATTAACATCCGTGAAGTCAATACAAAGCCTCCATTTCCCATTTGCTTTGGCGCGACTACGTGATTGGCCAACCACGTGGGATGGAGCACTCCTCCGACAAGGCCTCGCCGCTTCCAGCTTCTTGATTTCTTCAGCTATGAATTCTTGGCGCCCACCGCTTGCTTCCTCGACTTTTTGCTTGACGGGCCGCTGGTGAGGACAAACGGCCAGCGGTGCTCAATCACTTTCCCGAACACCGGGATATCGACGGTTGCCATGCAAACACGCCGACATTCGCCCGCAGGAAAGCAACGAAGCGCCGCCTTCCTATTTGGGGTCGAGAGAGGCACCGATGGTGAAGGTACCACCAGCGCCGCCCTCCTTGGCGGGCACCTTCTTGGTCTTGGCGGAGCCACCATCTTCTTGCACTTGCCGGTGGAGCTCGATGGTGCGTCCTCGACGGTAGAGCAACACCAAGAGGTGCGCTTGCCGGAGTGAGCATCGAGCCCTTGCGGACTTGGACTTGGTCTTCTTCCCCGGAGCTTCAGCCGCAAGTGTCCGGGTAACTGCCGCGGCTGCTGCATCCCGGAAGATCTTGTCGGCACGTATAAGGGCATCCTTCTTGTCGCCATGGACAGAGATGACGCTTATCGGGCCCGGCATCTTGAGTAGGTTGTAGGCGTAGAGAAGCTGCCATGAACTTGGCGAGTGCCGGACGGCCAAGTATCCCATTGTAAGGCAATGGGAAATCGGCGACGCCAAACGTAACCCTCTCACCTGAAGTTCAGCTTTGCCGCCAAATGTGACCTGCAACGTAATCTTCCCTTCGCTTGCTCCTTCCCGGATTGATTCCTTGGAAGGTTCCGGTCTATTCGAGTCATTGCCGTCAGGATTTGAAGCTTCGAGCACCGCGGAGGAGATCAGATTCAAGCCGCCCCGCCGTCAACTAACACTTTTGTGACCTTGAGGTTGCGGATGGTTGGAGAGACCAACATCGGCAAGCACCCGACCGCAGTTATGCGATCGTGGTGGTCCTCAATATCAAAATGATAGGCGTGCTGGACCACTTCAGAGGCTTTGCGCGACTCTCACGGATGGTTCCGCTGCATTGACCTCCCGCATCCATTGCTTGAGTTGGCGGTGGGAGGTATGCAGGAAGCACCTCACAACGCAGAGAACCTCTCGTGGCTTCAAACTCCTGCTCATCGGTGTCGCTGTCCTCCATATCTTCATCGTCATCATCATCTTCATCCTTGTCACGGCCCGCGGGAGGTCGATCTCCTTGTCGCCGCTTGACTTTGCCAAGCGTCCTCCCGGCCGGACGCTTTCTTGCTTGCTCCCCCGACCTTCCCGGGCCTTTCTCCTTGTCGCGCCCGCCGTACTCAGCTCTCTGGCTCGACAAGCTGCTCGACTTTCTTGCAGCTCGAGGTCGTGGCCCTTGGTGCGGTGGATCTTGCAAGATCGCTTGCCGAGCCGCCCCGCTTGTCGGCGGCCGCCACCGACCGGTGGTTACGCCGTCGTGACAACTTCCTTGCCGGAGCCACCAGCCTTGGCATTCTTGTCGCCGCCTCCGTTGTCGGACTGCTCGACAGCTAGCACTTCTCCGCTTTTCTACTTCCTGTTGCCTCGCCACGCCCTTCTTTGCCGGGCGGTGTCATCACCGTCTGATCCTCGCTTCAGATTCTCTCCGGAGTCTCCTCCTTCCTCGGGCCACAAGACACTTGTCGGCCAAGGCGCATAGCTCACGACGTCCTTGACTTTGCACATCGCCATCTCCTCCCTCATCCTCGCGGTTCCGCACATTACGATGAAATGCGCCGATCACCGCGTGGTGGACGTCAGGATGTTGTAGTGCACACGGTGAATCTTCGAATGAACTTGCGCAGGACTCTCCTTCCTTCCGGGCGAGCAAGTGAAGGTCGCCTCTCTTGGCCATGAGGTTTGTGGCCACCTGTGAAGGCGCCAACAATCTGATGGCACAGATCTGCCCAAGAGGATATGGAACTGTCCGGCAAATGCATCAGCCAAGATGTGACGTTGGGCTTGAGCGCGAGCGGAAGTAGTTGGCGAGGATCTTGTCGTCCCTGCCCCTCGCAGCTTGCACCGCTGATGGTGTAGATGCCGAGGAACTCCGACGGTGCGTCCTACCATCATACTTCTCCGGCACGTCTGGTTTGAAGTTTTTTCGCTGGGCCATCGGACTTGCCGCAGCTCACGAGTGAACGCAGGGCAACCTACCGCAGACGGTAAGTCGCCTGCCCCTCCGGGCGCCGCGCATGTCAACAGAAGGCCCAGCGCGCTTGTCGGATTGACGTCGCGCTTCCTTCGGGCGCCGATGCGCAGTTCGAGCGCCCTCTTGTTGTCGCCATGAAGAACTTGGCGCTGGTCGCGGCGAAGCGCGCGGATCCGGACGACGCGGTGGAGTCGTTGTCGAGATGGATCCGCTGGCTCGGCGATCTTGGCCTTCTTGGCGGAGAGTGCATGGTGGTTGCACCTCCGACAGCCTGCCGCCACCGGCTCGTGCCTTGTCGCCTCGCCGCTGCAACGATGGTGTTGGTTGCTGCGAGCGCCGCCGCTGGCAAAGCCGATGAGGCTCGATAGTGGCCTCCACTCGTCGACCTTTGTCGGGCCGTTGGAGGGTAGTCGAGGAGCAGCCGAGCTCTCGCCAGAGCTTCGCCGGAGTAGTGGGCGGCATTGGAGAACGGTGCGAGGAGCGGACACGCCGACTTCTAACCACGTTAGAAGGAGCGGCGCCCGTCTGCCCGGGCGCATCAGATCTCACTAGTGCCGCATGTTGGCGCCGCATGCTGGTCTTGAGGGTCTCGATCCAACGAACGTATGGCGCCAGAACGCCATGACGTTGTTGGTCCCGCGTCTCTGAGATGGGCGCGGGGATGCGCTGACGCCGAGGTTTGCGGTGCCTTGTCCTTGGACTTGGCAACATCGCGAAGCACCTTCATCGGCGCCCGTCTTCGCCAGCTGCCGCCCCGCCCCACCACCCGCTTGCTGCGGTGAGGGTGGGTACGACGCGGACGGCTTTCACTGCCGCCAAGCCTTCTTCTTCGGTGGCATGTTGAGGAAGATGTTGATGACACCGCCGCTGCGTGAACGCCGGATCGATTCACACGGCCTCGACGCCCCTACCGGTGCGCCAGAGATGTCGGGAGGCTGATCGCACTCCACGGACACCTATGGGGCCGGGCGGAGCAGGCCACTTTGTGGTTCGGAGGGGGGCGGTGGTCGCTCGAAGAGCGGATCGAGGCGATGCACACGAGCGGTTTACCCAACTTCGGAGCTCTCCAGAGAGATAAAACTCCTACTGCTGCTTGTTTGATCTATTGTGTTCTTGCTAGGGAGCAATGCGAGCTACAAAACCTAGCGTGAGTGTATCCAGTCTAAGGCCAGTCGAATATACCGAACCTTGCGAGAGACGCGAACCGAACCCTTCTTACGTTGCACTCGGGCCTCCTTTTATATGCTCAAGGGGTCTCATACAGTGGCAACATAGGCGGGGTACGTAATGTAAAACAGGAGTTGGTACACCTACTTGAACAAAGGTATAAAGGTAAAAATACCTAACTCGACGGCAAGGGACAAAAGCAATAAATGCCCGCTGTTGTCGCCCAAACAAAGGTAACAGAGACCGTCAGTGCGCCCGCCGCCACAATGGCGAGCCTGTCACGCCGCTTATCGCTGCTCTCCGCTGGCTGCGCCCGCCGACACGCCGCCCATGGAACAGTCCCAAGGCGACACGTCACCGGGTGAGCTGGAGCGAGACGGAGAGAAGTTGCATGCCGCGGCAAGCGCCTTTGCTGCGCCGAATCTTGTCGCGCCGGGGACTTGTCGCGCTTCGAGCCTTCCCGGCAAGCTCCTCTTGCCGGGCCTTGTCTTCGCGTGCTCGAGCGGGCCTTCCCGACAAGCTCCTCTTTGTCGGGATCTTGTCTTCTCAATCTAATACTTTGTTCTTGAATGGCTCCAAGGGAGCCACAGAGGAGATTGGCGGTGACGAGGCAAACCTTGCCGCTGGTGTTTGAATCGTCTGCGGCACTAGTACGGGATACTAGGGTACCCCTACTCTAGTACACCGACAATCGGTCTGTCCCCAATTGACTCATCGGTCCAGAAAATATGTGTTCATCTCCATTCATCCTCTATAGGGTCCATGGGTTTTGGGGTGGGATAAGAGAGATAGAGAGAGATACACACAAAGCAAACAATGGTTTTGAAGAGAGAGGTTTTATTATGGCTGTCGGAAAAACATCAAACTAATGACAGCTCACAATCGTCGCATCTAACGCAGGTGTATAACATGAGTTTGGTCTTCTAAAGGTCAATAAATCTTCAAAGTCATCAAACTCTTCGATTCTTGTTCATGTCTCCGATGGGTTCTTCCGATCATGCTTGTCCTACTCAAGTTCTTTTGCCAGATCATCTCTGTTGTCGCAAAGTCTCTCGTGATGTCCTTTAATAGTCCTGGAGTTGCATTCCAAACTTCTGGGTTTCAACATCCTTGGCATGAGCCATGGTTCTACTGTCCTTCAGCTCCAGACGAATCTTCGGTATCTCGAGGTTTTGCTCCTCCAGCTTAGCTACTTTCAGTTTCTGGGTCCTGAGTTCTTCAGGAAACGCTTCCTTATCAAATACTGCTTCTTGTAGGTCCATCTTAACTTCTTTATGTAACACTCCATATTCCTGGTGATACAACGACTAAGGTTAAAACTTCAACTTGCTGATAGGTGCTCCATCAGCCTTCTATCATCCAATCCTTCCATGCATATGCATGCTTAACTCAGCATGGTGACACTAGCAAAGGCGGGCAATAACACCATGGATAGCGTGTTTCTGCTCTTTTCATTTCCATGAGCTATCATTCCATAGTTGATATCTCCTGCCTTAGGGTTTCCTGACAAAATTTTGAGTTCTAACGCTCCATATTCCGGTCTTTCTCCGATACATCTTGATCTCGGGTATTGATAACTTCCATAGTCTGTCAAATTCCATAAGCGTAACCTTCCTAGGTCATAAAAATCTGGGAATTCTTCAGAGCCTTCAAAATCTCCTAGTCTTCGAAGTCTTCAACAGTTGTAGTTTCCATTTACACGGTAAAACCCTCTTCATTCCAAATGGCCTTAGTTGTCCGATATCTTATCTCCTTGGAGTGGTCTCATCGGTCGAATCTTCGAGTGGTCAAAAGGGAAAACGGGGTATGGTCTCACTAAAAAGGAATATTTGAATAAGCTCAGAAGAGAAGAGAGGTAAAAGATTGTTTTGAAAATGAAAGTTGTAGAGAAAAATCTTTCCTATGGGCTTGTCAGTTTCTAGGGTCACGTCCTACAGTCAACATGTGCTATGATACCATCTTGTAGCGACCCGACCCGGATGGATCAAGTCTCTATGCTTAAGTGTCATCCATGGATCGGTATGCTGACACACACAGTACTCGAGGATTTATAACAGAGGTAAATCACATGTATAAAGTAATGTAAATACTATTACCTCAATCCAAATCGCGGAAGTAACAAGGTTGTGGATTCCCATCAACACCAACGGCAAAGTTGAGTGTAGAAATCGTAACCCTAACGTATCACTTACTCGTCGTAAGATCCTGCAACATGAGACATTGCAGCCACAAAGGGTCAGTACATTGAATGTACTGGCAAATTCACACCATAGAGCAATGATGAATAATGGCTATCTCTACATGCATATTTGGCTGGTGGAAAAGCTCTATGGTTATAATGTTTTGCAAAAAGCCAATTTTTCCCTACTGCAAAGGAATAAATTTATTTAACTATCATGGTGGTTGTTGAACATTGAGAATGGTTGACAGCATCCTCAATCCCAATTAAAAGTACTCATTAACAATCCAACAAAATTATTTTAAAGTAACATGATGAGATCAACATGATAATCCAAGAACTAGATACTCAAGATGTCCATAACCGGGGACACGGCTAACCATGATTAGTTTATACACTCTGCAGAGGTTTGTGCACTTTTCCCCACAAGACTCGATCTCTTCCGTTTGATTTCTCGCACTACATGGTGTTCGAGAAACGGATGACCGAGGCATAGTCTTTCGTGGCGCTTAGCACCTTACGCGGTGGGTAGACCGCACCAACCTACAACCCCTACATCAGCTAGTCTACCCGTGAAGAGTTCACACAACTTAGTCAACTATGCTAGAGCCCATAGTAGCATGTGGCTGCACACGGAAGTTTCTAGTATGAATAATCTCATGATCCTTTTGAGCACAGGTGGCGGTCCAAGAAAACAGTAAGTCCTGATGGAAACCAGTGCCTCAATCCACCCGTATGTGTGTTTAAGTTGCCACCTTAAATAAACCATTAATTAACAATCTCACATCCGCTATGGATACACTCACCCAATCCACGCCTACTAGCATAGCATGGCATAATAAGCAAACGTAGAAGTAACTCCCAAAGGTTTGATAAATAAACAGGAAATAGGTACTACCTCATCTACTTCCCATCCCACAATTTAATTAGATCCTAATCATGCAATGTTTGAGGATTGATCTAATGCAATAAAACTGGGTAGTAGAAAAGGTATGATCAAGGTGTGAACTTGCCTGCAATGTTGATGAAGATGAGTCGCACTCAAAACTCTTGATAGTTCTACTCGTCACACACCGGTCAATCTATCGTAAGCAAGCAATAGTAACCACACATAAGCAAACACTCAAAAGATCGGAAAGAACGAAGAAAAACAATTCGGAAAACATCAAACCAAGAAAATAACTCTTGCAACATAAAAGTTATGATCAAATGAAGTTTGAATTCAAATCTGGTCTAATTCAAATTTTAAACTTTCAAAAACATGTTTTGAGTTGGATTACTGGATAGAGGAGATCATAACGAAGAAGTGGGCGTTGGTTTCGCTGGATTTGGATAAACGAGTGAAAAGTTATGAGAGTTTGAAGATTAGGGACTAAACTGTGAAGAAACAAATTACATCCAGGTCCCTGACAGAAAACTAAAATAAAACGAAAAGGCTATTTAGCGAACGTTCGCTAACGAACAGAAAAACCAATCGGTGCAAACCCTAACTAACGAACGTTCACCTAATAAAAAAACGTTTAAAAAAACAGAACGAGATCTGGATCGCTCGATCCAGATCCAACGGACGGGAGGCGGCGATTACCACGGCGATCGCCGGAGTCGGGGAGGACGGCGGCGGCGGCTCGGGTCCGGCCGGGGCGGCGGCTCCGGTCGTCCAGGAGGGCGGCGAAGGGGCCGGGGAGGGGCGGCCCGGTGAGGCGATTGCGGAGGTGGCGTCGGCGGTCGACGGCGACGGGGCGGTGGCTGCGGTCTCCGGCGGCGGCGGTGAGATCCGGCGGCGGCGGTGCGTTGCAAGGAGAGGCGAGCGAGGAGAGCGAGAGAAGGGGGTCCGGGGCGTCGAGGTCGGCCTTATAAAGGCGAGGAGAGGCGTGGGGAAGGGGCAAGGGCGGCGCGGAGTCCGGCCATGGGACGGTGGCGGCGCGGAGTCCGGCCATGGGACGGCGGCGGCAGATCAAGCCGGGACTTCGCCCCAGCACCTGGCGAGGCGGATGGCGCGTTGGGCCGGCTGGGCCGTGGCCTGGCTAGCTGGGCCGTCCCGGTCCGGTCGGTCCAGAAGTTTGTTTTTAAACAGACAAACAAAAATAAAAACAAAACAAATGGAAATATTATATAGGCATATAATATACCAAAATTTGCAGAAAAAGATTTTCTACAACTTGGACATTTTTATAATGCCAAATAAAATCCACACAAATTCATATAATTTAAAGAGTGCTACTGCTCTAATAAAATCCACTGAAAATCATTTTAAAAATACCAAAATGACTTCAAATTAATTTCTCTCCAATTTTCTGATGTAGGGAATCATGTTACCCTATTTTCCATATATTTTGTTTTTGGAGAAAAATAATTTGAATAAAACTCAAATAACTCCAAATTGAAAATAAATTCAAAAGAACTTTGAATTTAATTCTTTGAAACTCCCAACTCATATTTCATATGTTTTGAAGAAGTCATTTTATCTTCGCTCGTGAAAATCATTGAGTTGCATAAAGTTTCAGAATTGGAAATATTTTCCAAATGAAATTCAAATATTTTCAAATACCCTTTTTATTTAATTAAATGGAAGAAGTCATATCATCTTCACTCAAGGGTTTTGTATTTGAAAGGAACTTGAATTCATGAAGATCATAAAAGCAAAAAAATTGAAAGTTCGAGAAAGTCCTTTTATTCCCTCTCATTTAACTTTCAGAAAGTTTCGAATTTCACTCAATTCACTCAATCAATCAAACAACCAATCAAATCTATCTATTTATTATAAAATTCCAAAATTTAGAATTTTGGGATGTTACAGAAGTGTTCTCCCTGAGTATGCACCGTTGCGAAAGTTCTTCGTGCTGAGACACCACGTGATGATCGGGCGTGATAGGCTCTACGTTCAAATACAACGGGTGCGAAACAGTTGCACACGCGGAATACTCAGGTTAAACTTGACGAGCCTAGCATATACAGATATGGCCTCGGAACACGGAGACCGAAAGGTCAAACGTGAATCATATAGTAGATATGATCAACATAGTGATGTTCACCATTGAAACTACTCCATCTCACGTGATGATCAGACATGGTTTAGTTGATTTGGATCATGTGATCACTTAGATGACTAGAGAGATGTCTGTCTAGGTGGGAGTTCTTAAGTAATATGATTAATTGAACTTAAATTTATCATGAACTTAGTCCTGGTAGTATTTTGCTAACTATGTTGTAGATCAATAGCTCGCGTTGTTGCTTTCATATGTTTATTTAGATATGTTCCTAGAGAAAACTGTGTTGAAAGATGTTAGTAGCAATGATGCGGATTGGATCCGTGATCTGAGGTTTATCCTCATTGCTGCACAGAAGAATTATGTCCTTTATGCACCGCTAGGTGACAAACCTATTGCAGAGCAGATGCGCACGTTATGAACGCTTGGCTAGCTCAAAATGATGACTACTTGATAGTTTAGTGCACCATGCTTAAACGGCTTAGAATCGGGACTTCAAAGACGTTTTGAACGTCATGGACCATATGAGATGTTCCAGAGTTGAAGTTAATATTTCTAGCAAATACCCGAGTTGAGAGATATGAAGTCTCCAACAAGTTCTATAGCTAAAAGATGGAGGAGAATCGCTCAACTAGTGAGCATGTGCTCAGATTGTCTGGGTACTTCAATCGCTTGAATCAAGTGGGAGTTAATCTTCCGTATAAGATAGTGATTGATGTAATTCTTCTAGTCACCATCACTAAGTTACTAGAACTTTGTGATGAACTATAGTATGAAAGGGATGACGAAAACGATTCTCGAGCTCTTCGTGATGTTGAAATCGACAAAGATAGAAATCAAGAAAGAGCATCAAGTGTTGATGATTGACAAGACCACTAGTTTCAAGAAAAGGGCAAAAGGAAAGAAAGGGAAACTTCAAGAAAAATGGCAAACAAGTTGTCACTCCCGTGAAGAAGCCCAAAGCTGAACCAAAGCCTGAAAATGAGTGCTGCAAAGGAAATGGTCACTGGAAACGGAAATGCCCTGAATATTTGGTGGATAAGAAGGATGGCAAAGTGAACAAGGGTATATTTGATATACAAGTTATTGATGTGTGCCTTACTAGTGTTTATAGTAGCCCCTGAGTATTTGATACTTGTTCAGTTGCTAAAGATTAGTAACTCGAAATAGGCGTTACATAATAAACAGAGACTAGTTGAGGGGAAGTGACGATGAGTGTTGGAAGTAGTTCCAAGATTGATATGATCATCATCACACACTCCCTATACTTTCGGGATTAGTGTTAAACCTAAATAAATGTTATTTGGCGTTTGATTTGAGCATAAATATGATTTGATCATGTTTATTGCAATACGATTATTCATTTAAAGGAGAATAATTGTTGTTCTGTTTACATGAATAAAACCTTCAATGGTCATACACCCAATAAAAATAGTTTGTTGGATCTCGATCGTAGTGATACACATATTCATAATATTGATGCCAAAAGATGCAAAGTTAATAATGATAGTGCAACTTATTTGTGGCAATCGCCGCTTGGGTCATATCGGTGTAAAGCGCATGAAGAAACTCCATAAAGATGGATTTTCGTAATCACTTGGTTATGAATCATTTGATGTTTGCGAACCGTGCCTTTTGGGCAAGATGACTAAAACTCCGCTTCTCGTAACAATGGAACGAGCTACTGACTTATTGGAAATAATACATACCGATGTATGCGATCCGATAAGTGTTAAGGCTCGCGGCGTGTATCGTTATTTTTTGACCTTCACAAATGATTTGAGCAGATATGGATATATCTGCTTGATGAAACATAAGTCTGAAACATTTGAAAAGTTCAAAGAATTTTAGAGTGAAGTGGAAAATCATCGTAACAAGAAAAATAAAGTTTCTACGATCTAATCGTGGAGACGAATATTTGAGTTACGAGTTTGGTCTTCATTTAAAACAATGTGAAATAGTTTCGCAACTCACGCCACCTGGAACACCACAATGTAATGGTGTGTCCGAACGTCGTAATCATACTTTACTAGATATGGTGCAATCTATGATGTCTCTTATCGGTTTACCACTATCGTTTTGGGGTTATGCATTAGAGACAACTGCATTCACGTTTAATAGGGCACCATCTAAATCCGTTGAGACGACACCGTATGAACTATGGTTTAGCAGTAAACCAAAATTGTCGTTTCTTAAATTTTGGGGCTGCGATGCTTGTGTGGAAAAATTTCACCTGATAAGCTCGAACCCAAATCGGAGAAGTGCGTCTTCATAGAATACCCAAAGGAAACTGTTGGGTACACCTTCTATCACAGATCCGAAGGCAAGATATTCATTACTAAGATGGATCCTTTCTAGAGAAGGAGTTTCTCTTGAAAGAAGTGAGTTGGAGGAAAGTAGAACTTCATGAGGTAATTGTACCTTTTCCCGTATTGGAAAGTAGTTCATCACAGAAATCAGTTCCAGTGATTCCTACACCAATTAGTGAGGAAGTTAATGATGATGATCATGAAACTTCAGATCAAGTTGCTACCAAACCTCGTAGGTCTTCCAGAGTAAGATCCGCACCAGAGTGGTGCGGTAATCATGTTCTAAAAGTCATGTTACTAGACCATGATGAACCTACGAACTATGAGGAAGCGATGATGAGCCCAGATTCCGTGAAATGGCTTGAGGCCATAAAAAAATCTGAGATATGATCCATGTATGAGAACAAAGTATGGACTTTGATTGACTTGCTCGATGATCAACAAGCCATGTTAAATAAATGGATCTTTAAGAGGAAGACGGACACTGATAGTAGTGTTACTATCTACTAAGCTCGACTTGTTGCGAAAGGTTTTCAACAAGTTAAAAGTGTTGAATACGATGAGATTTTCTCACTCGTATCGATGCTTAAGTCTGTCTGAATCATGTTAGCAATTGCCACACTTTATGAAATCTGGCAAATGGATGTCAAAACTGCATTCCTTAATGGATTTTTTAAAAGAAGAGTTGTATATGATGCAACCAGAAGGTTTTGTTAATCCTAAAGGTGCTAAGAAATGTGCAAGCTCCAGCGATCCATCAATGGACTGGTGCAAGCATCTCGGAGTTGGAATATACGCTTTGATGAGTTCATCAAAGCATATGGTTTTATACAGACTTTTGGAAAGGCCTGTATTTACAAGAAACTGAGTGGGAGCACTACAGCCTTTCTGATAAGTATATGTGAATGACATATTATTAATTGGAAATGACGTAGAATTTTCTAGAAAGCATAAAGGAGTGTTTGAAAGGAGTTTTTCAAAGAAAGACCTCGGTGAAGCTGCTTACACATTGAGCATCAAGACCTATATAGATAGATCAAGACGCTTGATAAGTTTTTTCAATGAGTACATACCTTGATAAGATTTTGAAGTAGTTCAAAATGGAACAGTCAAAGAAGGAGTCCTTGCCTGTGTTGCAAGGTATGAAATTGAGTAAGACTCAAATCCTGACCACAGTAGAAAATAGAAAGAGAATGAAAAGTCATTCCCTATGCCTCAGTCATAGGTTCTATAAAAGTATGTCATGCTATGGACCAGGCCTATTGTATACTCTTCCCTGGTTTGGCAAGGGAGTACAATAGTGATCTAGGAGTAGATCACTGGACATTGGTCAAAATTATCCTTAGTGGAATAAGGATATATTTCTCGATTATGGAGGTGACAAAAGGTTCATCGTAAAGGGTTACGTCGATGCAAGTTTTGGCACTGGTCCAGATGACTTTAAGTCTTAATCTGGATGCATATTGAAAGTGGGAGCACTTAGCTAGAGTAGCTCCGCGTAGCATTGTAGACATAGAATATTTGCAAAATACATACGGCTCGAATGTGACAGACCCGTTGACTAAAATTCTCTCGTATAAAAACATGATCATACCTTAGTACTCTTTGGGTGTTAATCACATAGCAATGTGAACTAGATTATTGACTCTAGTAAACCTTTTGGGTGTTGGTCACATGACTATGTGAACTATGGATGTTAATCACATACATATGTGAATATTGGTGTTAAATCACATGATGATGTGAACTAGATTATTGACTCTAGTGCAAGTGGGAGACTGAAGGAAATATGCCCTAGAGGCAATAATAAAGTTATTATTTATTTCCTTATTTCATGATAAATGTTCATTATTCATGCTAGAATTGTATTACCCGGAAACATGATACATGTGTGAATATATAGACAAACATAATGTCACTAGTATGCCTCTACTTGACTAGCTCATTAATCAAAGATGGTTATGTTTCCTAGCCATAGACATGAGTTGTCATTTGATTAACGAGGATCACATCATTAGGAGAATGATGTGATTGACTTGACCCATTCCGTTAGCTTAGCACTTGATCGCTTAGTATGTTGCTATTGCTTTCTTCATGACTTATACATGTTCCTATGACTATGAGATTATGCAACTCCCATTTACCAGAGGAACACTTTGTGTGCTACCAAACGTCACAACGTGAATCGGGTGATTATAAAGGAGCTCTACAGGTGTCTCCAAAGGTACATGTTGAGTTGGCGTATTTCGAGATTAGGATTTGTCACTCAATTGTCGGAGAGGTATCTCTGGGCCCTCTCGGTAGTGCACATCACTATAAGCCTTGCAAGCAATGTGGCCAACGAGTTGGTTACGGGATGATGCATTACGTAACGAGTAAAGAGACTTGCCGGTAATGAGATTGAACTAGGTATTGAGATACCGACGATCGAATCTCGGGCAAGTAACATACCGATGACAAAGGGAACAACGTATGTTGTTATGCGGTTTGACCGATAAAGATCTACGTAGAATATGTAGGAGCCTATATGAGCATCCAGGTTCCGCTATTGGTTATTGACCGAAAACGTGTCTCGGTCATGTCTACATAGTTCTCGAACCCGTAGGGTCCGCACGCTTAAGGTTTCGATGATAGTTTTATTATGAGTTTATAAGTCTTGATGTACCGAAGGTTGTTCGGAGTCCCGGATGTAATCACATACATGACGAGGAGTCTCGAAATGGCCGAGACATAAAGATTGATCTATTGGACGACTATATTCGGACACCGGAAGTGTTTCGGGTGATTTCGGAGAAAACCGGAGTGCCGGAGGGGTTACCGGAACCCCCGGGGAAGTATTGGGCCTTAGTAGGCCTGAGGCGAGAGAGAGGGCAGCAGCCGAGGAGGTGGTGCGCCCCCTCCCATGGGGAGTCCGAATTGGACTAGGGGAGGGGGGCGCGGCCCCTCTTTCCCTCTCCCTCTCCCACTCTTTCCTTCCCCCTTCCTCCTTCATAGTTGGACTAGGAAAGGGGAGTCCTATTCCCACTAGGAGGAGGACTCCCCCCTCCTTGGCGCGCCCCCCTAGGGCCGGCAGGCCTCCCCCCTTGCTCCTTTATATACGGGGGCAAGGGGGCACCTCTAGACACACAAGTTGATCTTCGTGATCGTTCCTTAGCAGTGTGCGGTGCCCCCCTCCACCATATTCCACCTCGGTCATATCATTGCGGTGCTTAGGCGAAGCCCTGCGTCGGTAGAACATCATCATCGTCACCACGCCGTTGTGCTGATGGAACTCATCCCCGTCACCTTGCTGGATCGGAGTCCGGGGATCGTCATCGAGATGAACGTGTGCTGAACTCGGAGGTGCCGTACGTTCGGTACTTGGACCGGTCGGATCGAAGACATACGACTACATCAACCGCGTTGTCATAACGCTTCCGCTTACGGTCTACGAGGGTACGTGGACAACACTCTCCCCTCTCGTTGCTATACATCACCATGATCTTGCGTGTGCGTAGGATTTTTTTTGAAATTACTACGTTCCCCAACAACTCGGTCCTCAAACCATAAGGTATCGTGCTCATCCTCGCGAAAACCTTTGGCCTTTCCTTTGCTCATCTTCTCCTTTATCTCAGCAATCTCTTTGTCCTCCTTCTGAGCTTCTTGAATCTTATCCAACAATGTTGACTGAACTTCCATTGTTGCAATGAAACCTCTTGGAACAATGTCCAACCGAAGTTCCATGATATCCTCAGGTAACTCCTTCGGCAATCCCTTACTCTCAAGGATATTGGCATAACTCTTCCGGCTCAAAGCGTCTACTACGACATTGGCCTTTCCGGGATGATAGTGTAGCTTCATATCGTAATCCTTTATAAGCTCCAACCATCTCCTCTGCCTAAGGTTCAGCTCCTTTGCGTGAAAATGTACTTCAAACTGTTATGATCCGTGTACACATCACAACGGTTTCCAATAAGGTAATGTCTCCAAGTCTTCAATGCATGCACTACGGCTGCTAGCTCCAAATCATGCGTGGCATAGTTCAACTCATGGGGTTTTAGTTGTCGTGAGGCATACGAAACAACTCTTCCGTCCTGTATAAGCACACATCCAAGTCCCAAGGGTGAGGCGTCACAATACACTTGAAACTCCTTATGTATATCAGGCAATGTTAACACTGGGGCTGTAGTCAAACGTTTCTTCAACTCCTGGAAACTTGCCTCGCAATCTTCTGTCCATTTAAACTTAGTATCCTTCTTCAATAGTTCAGTCATTGGCTTAGCAATCTTGGAAAAATTCTCAATGAATCTCCGGTAATATCCCGCGAGTCCAAGGAAATCGCGGATCTCGCCAATCAAGTGGGTGCCAACCATTCGTTGATCGATCAACCTTCATCGATCTACTGCTATACCTTCTCCTGATATAACATGCCCAAGAAATCCAACTTCCTTCAACCAAAACTCGCACTTGCTAAATTTGGCGTATAACCGGTGTTCCCTAAGTTTCTCGAGAACTAAACGCAAATGCTCCTTGTGCTCCTCTTCGTTCTTCGAGTATACCATAATATCATCAATAAACACCACAACAAACTTGTCCAAATACTCCATGAACACCTTGTTCATCATGCTCATGAAATAAGCAGGGGCATTAGTCAGTCCAAACGACATGACCGTATACTCGTATAATCCATATCGCGTGGTAAATGCTGTCTTCGGTATATCCTTCTCGCGGATCTTCAACTGATGGTATCCTGATCATAGATCGATCTTCGAAAACACCTTAGCTCCTTGCAGCTGATCAAACAGATCATTGATCATCGGTAGTGGATACTTGTTCTTAATCGTTACTTCATTCAAGGCTCGGTAATCAACAAGCATCCTTAGGGATTTATCTTTCTTTTCCACCAAAAGCACTGGAGCTCCCCAAGGTGATGAACTCCTTCGAATATATCCTTTCTCCAACAACTCCTTTATTTGTTTCTTAATTTCCTCCAGATCATTTGCGGGCATCCGATAGGGTCTCTTGGATATTGGCCCTGTACCTGGCAATAGCTCTATCAGGAACTCGATGTCTCTATCCGGTGGCATGCCTGGTAACTCTTCTGGTAAAACATCCGTGTAATCCTTTACTACAGGCACTTCCTCCTGAACAACTCCCGTGAGGGCATTCACTTGGCTCCTCCTAGGCACATGCCTAGATACATACTTAATCCTTTTTCCCTCCGGGGTGGTAAGATAAATTGACTTACTCGCACAATCAATGCTTCCTCCATACTTTGACATCCAGTCCATGCCTAATATCACATCCAATCCTTGTGACTCCAAGATAATTAGGTCAGACGGAAAAACATGCGTCCCAATGGTTAGGGGTATCTGGTTGCACCCTCGGCTAGCCATGTACTCGCCTCCAAAGTAGCTCACTAAAAGAGGGGTCCTAAGGGTTTGGGTTGGAAGTTTAAACTTATCCACAAATCCCTTGATATGTATGAATGCGATGCACCAAAGATCGAAAAGAACAAGAGCGGTAAATGACTTAACCAAAAACTTACGACATCGCTGGCCCACCGCTCTTCAACCTCCTCCACGTTAACGTGGTTCACTTGTCCTTTGTTGAATGGATTGGGCTTCTTCCCGGCGCTCCCATTACCGCTTCCATTCCTTCCTTCGTGGCAATCATTGGCATAGTGCCCCGCCTTCCCGCACTTAAAGCAAGTAACTTGACTTAGGTCTCTTTTGGCGGGTGTAGCTGGGTTGGAGCGGTTACGATTGTTATTAACTCCGCTCCCATTCCCATTCTTAGCACCATTGTGGTTATGCGATCCTCCTCCAAAGTGTGGTTGTGACCTCCATGATTATGAACACGCCCTCCCGAAGTTTGGGGTTAAGCTGGGCTTCCGTGAGCTCTGAGTTGTACTTCCCTTGTCCATACTTCCTCTTACGGCTCTCAATTTGCTGCAGCTTCCCTTCAATCATAAGGGCCTTGTCTACCAACTCCGGTAGTTGTTGAAAGTTGCCACCATCAACTGCATACTCATCTCATCATTCAGCCCTTCCATAAACTTCTCCCTTCGCGGCATCTCGTGGCCACATCATCGTGGGCATAGCGTGATAACTTGCTAAAATCATCCACGCATCGAGCCACAAGACGGTTCTCGGGCGTAAGTTGCGAAACTCGCGCTTCTTCATCTGCATGGCTCCGGTTGAGACATGGGTCACGAAAAAGCTTGCTGAAACTGGTCCCAAGTGACATTGGCTATAGGAAAAGTAGCAGTGTAATTCTCCCACCATGCGGCTGCTGGTCCATCCAATTGATGTGCGGCAAAGCGCACCTTCTCAGCATCTTTGCATCCGGCGGTGGTTAACTCCCTTCCGATACGACGTAGCCAATCATCAGCAACTATTGGCTCGGTGCTACTGGAAAACACCGGCGGCTGTAACCTCAGGAAACGGGATAAGTTGTCCACTGGCGGCGGGTTATTGTTGTTGTTGTTGTTGCCCTGGTTCTGAACTAGCAATTGCATCAAAGTATTCTCGCCGGATCAACTGGGTGAGCTCCGGTGGGAAAGCAAAACCGGTGTCACGTCTCGGAGGCATTTGATGGGTTTAGATGGATGAGATTAGAATAGAAAAAAGGTCTAATGAGAAAACACTACCCATATGCACATGAGGCAAACACAAACATTTCACTCAATCAATCAAGCAAGGCATACAACAGTCTAGGACTATCGCAAAAGTGCTCAACTACTACTGGATACATGGGGAAAATACTACTAATATATGGTGGTCATCTAGAAATTTTGATCGGTGGAAGACTCCATGATGTCTGCTCCAGCTTCGTCTTCGTAGTCATCATCACTTGGATCGGAATCGGTGTCATCGATGATGTTGTAGTTGTCCGGGCAAGTGGGGTCGTCGTCTTCTTCTTCCGGTCTTTGGTCCTCCCATGAATACTCCGATCTTCTTAACCAGGTCGCCGTTCTTCTCCAAGAGTGTCTTAATTTCCTCCTCATATCCGTCATGTAAACTTGAGTTCTTCCTCTAGCTCAATGATCCCGGTCTTCGCCTTCTTCAACTCCATCATGTCTGCGACATCCGTTCTCCTGACGTTGAATGTGCTGGTTTAGCTCCTGGATGAAAGCCGCAATGGATCTATCCTTCTTGGTGCTGATTACTTCCCATTGCTCGTCTCTGCGCCCACATATTTGATAGATGGTGTCCTTAAGCTCCCTATTGTAGACTTCTCCAATGCGTCCCATGGTAATGTGGGCTGCCATGCTCTTGCCTAGACTCCAAGTGGGTGCTTCGAAAGAAAATTCTATGGGTTTAGAAGTTGGCGAGAACGTCCTTCCTGGAACTTGTACTTGAATCATACAGCACTCCTCTTCTGGTAAGGTGGCATTGTACGTCCCGGTGAAGCTTGGTATTCCAATATTCAAGTACCTAGTGACTTCCTTCAAGTGGTGTCCAAAAGGGGTGTCTTCATCCGGTTGTGCAAACTTGTTCTTCATCTCCGTCATCCTAAAGAGTGGAAAAATGGAGAGGGGTCATAAATGAGTAGAGAAGAGTGACCTATGGTTTATCTTAGTGGTCGTGTCCTACACACAACGTGTGCTCTGATACCATCTTGTAGCGACCCGACCTCAGATGGTCAAGTCTCTGTGTTCCAGTGTCACCCCTGGTCAGTAATGCTGACACACATAATACTCGAAGGATTTATAACAGAGTAGCAATCACACACTTATTACATCGAATGTCTCAGAAGAGAACTTATTACAATAATATGGCTTAAGGCCATCTAATGCGATAACAGCGGAAGGCTTGGAAGATAAAATGAGTCCATCAACTCCAACGACATAGCTGAGCTGCACGACAACGACCTAACGAACCTTACTCCTCGTCTGAAAAGTCTGCAACATAATACGTTGCAGCCCGAGAACGGGTCAGCACATGGAATATGCTGGCAATATAACACAATAGAGCAAGAATAGAATAATGCTATCACTACATGCATATTTGGCTGGTGGAAAGCTCTATGGTTAAAGTTTCTAAAAGCAAATTTTTCCCTACAACAAAGGAATAGATTTTAATTTAACTATCATGGTGGTTGAAACATTGAGAAGGTATAACCCCAACTCAATCCCAATTAAAGTAGTTAACAACCCAACAATATTAATTAAGAGTGATGAGATACATGTGATAACTCAAGTACTAGATACTCAAAATTGTCCATAACCGGGACACGGCTAACCATGATTAGATTGTACACTGCAGAGGTTTGCACTTTTCCCACAAGACTCGATCTCCTCCGTTGATTTCTCGTGACTACATGGTGTTTGAGAAACGGATGACCCGAGACACGCTCTTCGTAAACATTAACTCTCTACTCCGGGTAGACCATACCAAACCTACAAAACCCACTACCGCCGATCTACCTCTTCAAGAGCTTCACGTAACTTACTCAACTATGCTAGAGCCCATAGTAGCTTTTAGCTGCACACGGAAGTTTCTAGCATGAATAATCTCAGTTCCCTTTGAGCCTGGGTGGCGGACCATAGGAAGATCACACGGGTACCCCGCGATTTCCAAAAATAAGACAAACAACACTGGGTTCCCCAGGTGCCTCAATCCACCCAGATGTAAATTTTAAGTTGCCACCTTAAGTTGAACCATTAATTAACACTCTCACATCTGTCATGAATACACTCAAACCCAAACCATGTCTACGAGCATAGCATAGCAATATAAGCTACACATAGAAGTAACTCCCAAGGGTTTGATAGTAACATGGCAATAGGTTCTACCTCAACCACTACTTCCCAACCCGCAAGTTAATGACATCCTAACCATGCAATGTTTGAGGATTGAGCTAATGCATAAAAACTGGGTATGAAAAGAGTATGATCAAAGTGTTACTTGCCTTGCTGACGATCCACGAATCCTAGAGACTCATAGTAACACGCTTCGCACTCCGGGAATTCTATCGCAAGCAAACAATAACATACATAAGCAACAAGCAAGGATGCACAAGCAAAACTTAAACTAAAAGAGGTTGACCAGAAAGTTCAACTTAAGAACTCCGGTTCGCAAAAAGAATCAAACCAAACGGAGCAACGAAACTCAAACGGCGAAAGAAACAAGATCCGTTTACTAATCTGAACTAGGGTCTAATTTTACAATATCAAAATCTTGCTTAAGTTGTTTAAACGGAAAGAGGGTCTCGAGACGAAGATCTGGGCGCTTGAATCGCCTGATTCCGACTAACGAGCGAAAAGATAAATGTAAACTAAGATCGATCGTAAATCGCGATCGAAAAGATCGCGGAATAAATCCGAGAAAAAGAAAACTGACGAACAGACTAACGAACGAACGTTCGTTATATGGATCTAAACGAAGAACGCGTTCGTTAAAACGAACGAACGAGCAAACACTCGCTAAATAAATAAACCAGAGAAAAACCGATCTATTAAAAAAACGAAAACTTGGGTTTTCTAAAAAAACGAACGGGTTTTCTCAGAAAACCGGGGCGGCGGGGCGGCTACCTCGGCTCGGCTCCGGCGGGGTTCCGGCACGATGGCGGGGCGGCGTGGGGTGGCGGGGTGGCGGCGGCGGCTCTGGCGCGGCGGGAGGCGTGGGCGGCCATGCGGGCTCGGGCGGCGGCTCGGCCGGGGCGGTGTGGTGGTGGTGGTGGAGTGGCGGCGGGTGGCGGGTATTTAAGAGAGGGGGAGGTGGGCGGCGGCTTGGGGAGGGGGGCAAGGCGGCGGCGAGGCGGAGTCCGCTCGGACTCCGGTCCGAGCGGCGGCGGGCGGCGACGCTGGGAGGCGGCGGGCGGCGGTTGGCTGGTTTTTGGCTGGGCCTTAGGCCCGGGCCAAGGAAACTTTTTTTATTTTTAAAATAATTCTGCCGGTAGAAAATAAATCCTATAAAATAAAATAAAAATCTAAAATGCCAAAACAAATTTTCACCGTCTAAATGAAATATTTAGAACGAGATGAACGTTTTCTTGGCTCTAAAATGCAATTTTTGAAAACGTGCAATTTTTCTAATGCAAATAAATCCAAATAAAATCCAACAAATGATTTTAACAATTTTCCTCCAATATTTCAATTGTTTTGGAGAAGTCATATTATCTCCTCTCATTTATTTTTGTATGAAATATTTTTCGGAGAGAAAAATTATTAAAATCAAAATCCTCGTTTCATTATTTGATAAAAATCAAATACGAAAACCGGAAAATCCCCAACTCTCTCCGAGGGTCCTTGAGTTGCTTAGGATTTCGAGGATTTTGGAACGAAGATGCAATAAAATATAATATGCAAGAATGACCTATGTATAACATTACAAATTGAAAATTTGGGATGTTACAAGATTCATCTGAAATTAGTTTTCATACAGGAGAGAAGGTAAGGCACAAGCAGAAATTTAGGAGTTCAAATTTTGAATTGATATCATAGACAGTACCTGACGCTGGGCTCCCAGCAGTTTTAATAGGGGTTTGGCCACTGGAGTAGGGGTAAAGTGTGGTACCGTTGGGCCTGTGTTTTCTGTGGCTGCCGATCTATCTGATTTAACAGGTATCACTACCTTTTCCAAATACCTAGTTTGTACTCCTTGAGGATCTGCACTCACCCTCTTCCTTTTGGACATCTATTACGAAAGAACAACATTTGACTGGAAAAACATAGTGTGACGACACATGGAGTAGGTACAGAAAATGGATTGGTATGGCATATAATCATATATGATGCTTAAACTAAGCAGATGGTGTAACAAATTAGAAGTAATGCAAGAGGTCAGATGCAAAATATGTGCGACCAATACAACTTTGCAAAGTTAGAGCAAGCACCTTGATGGGTGAATAAGATAGGCCATCCTCCACCATGCCATGTTTGTTAGCCAAGGATCGCTTTGCAATATTCCTCTCGGCGCCCATTCTCATATTCATTTTGATAATGTTCAATATCCGACATGCATGAAAACATAAAACAAGTGAGATTTTCTTTGTAATGCGTAAGTGATTCTAATCCAATACCGCCTCCCTCAGTAAACCCCTTTGTGCTATCTCTGCAATTCTTTTTAAAAGATGCCATGCATGCTGTAATTTGTTGTGTGCATTAATATAATGTGGCCTACTACTCAAAATGTGAGAGCTCCAAGTGATGACACTTCGCAGATGATAGCTTCAACATATAGTAAAGAAGAACAAGTCGACTGACCGGATTCAAAATATACTAAGGGAGAACAACTCGACTGACCAAATAACCGCAAGAGAAGAGTATCATCTTAAAGAAGAGCAGAAGAGCAAGCAGATTGAAGATATTACAAGTCTTTACAATGTCGGTTGGCCACCCGTGATGAACCAGAGTGCACAGAGAAATACTATTCTTTCCGGTCTCTCCATATGTGGCTCACATGCATTTCGAAACTAAAGTAGGAACATTTAGCTCACCAATTAAACATCTCTCTCAGATTTACTAATATCAACAATAATATCAGATATGAATTTGTACAACTAAACTTGTTTAGCTCGATGGGTGGAGCAGTGCTATTACGACACGAACCACGTAGTTGATTGTGGTCATCATAAAATGGGGAAAACATAAGCATGATGAGTACAGTGTTGACCGTGGCAAAGGATGGCAGATCTGAAGCTGCAAACCGCCAAGAAGGGTAGTTAGCAACCGATGTTTGCTTTGAAATAACAACTAAGATTTGGTATGGACAAGAAAGTACGGTCAACAAGTGACAAAGAAATGCAATTATGTCTGTCTCTCTCAGTATGTCGCGACATGCATTTGGAAACTCAAGTGGGACCTTTAGCTAACCAATTAAATGTGTCGGTTAACTAATATCGTGATCATATCACAATCATATTTGAACAACTAAGCTTTCGAATTCTGAGTGTTGTGTTGTTTAGCTTGAAGGGTGGAGTAATGCTAATACGACAAAAAGCACCTATGCAGATCATAGTAGAGTAGATAAAAGGGGAAAACCCTAAGCATCAAGAGAAAAATCAGGAAAGTGGAACTAGCTGGACCAGTGGGTGGCGCACATGCTTTTCTAAATGAATATAGGAACATTAGATGACCAATTAAACATTCTCTGTTTTAGTGATATGAGCATCATATCAGATTCGTATTTCAACACGTAAGCTTTGGGTTGAGGTTTTGAGGAGCAGTGCTAGCACGACACGAAGCACTTACGATGATGGTAGTGAATATAAAGGGGGGAAACCATAAGCTTTACGAGTATGGTGCCCGTGCCATGGCGGATCTGAAGGTGCAAACCGGACAAAGCTACTTCGCAACCAATGTTTGCTTTCAACTAGCCACTACGATTTGGTACGGACAAGAAAAGTACAGTAAACAAATTACGATCTATTTTCCGGGTGAGATCAATAACTTAAGCACATATGGAAGAGTACCACCTCTCTTGCGACGCCGTGTAGGCCTATGCTGATACGTTGAGGGTGTTGCGGGTGCGATGGCTGTCGGCGGCGGGGAAGAAGACTTTAGACGGCAGACGGTCGGGTTGGGGGATATATCATGTTGCCATGGACGAGGCGGTCATAGGAGCGGCAACGGCAAGGTGGACGACGACGCCGATGAAGCGAGAGGAGGCGATGAAAGGATCCTGGTCCAGTGCCGTGGATGAGAGACGTCCATCTCTTGCAGTGGATGACGGGGTAGGGGTAGCGGCACCGGCAAGGTGGAGGATGGGGTGGCGGACGGAGGAGGCTGGCCGCAGTGCGGAGGTTGTCGTGCTGTCGACGGTGTATGAATGGGGAAATGAAGGGGAGGGGGGATCTCAAACATTGGGACGCACTTCTCTGAAATGGGGAAAGTTACGAACTTATCCCCCGTTTAAAATTTTGGACATCGCGTCGGTTGGGGATAGGACGGTAATCTCGCATCTCCCAAATATTTGCCGGTAACTATTTCGGGCGAGGAGAAGGTGTTTTGCCGCCCATGGTTGGCACCCACGGTGTATGAACGGGGCTGACAGGTAGCGCGGCCGTGTCACGTCTGATAGAAGTTACACATCTACCCCTATTTAAAATATTAGCCTACATCGATTTCGGAAGAGGAGAGTTTGTTTTGCCGCCCACCGTGTATGAATGGGGAAATGGAGGAAGAGACACATGTCTTCGGATGAGCTTGAATCAAATGTGTTTTGTCGCCCACGCTTACGCCCACCGTGTCTCGAATGGGCTCAGAGGCCATCGTGTCACGCCTCGATTGAAGTTACTAGTCTACCCCTATCGATAGCGGTGTAAATCCGGTCGATAAGGATGTCAAGTGTCGTGGGTAGACAGTAATTTCCATCTCGCAAACACTTGCTTCGGGCAGCCCACAAATTATAGTGGGTGTTTAGCCGCTTCGTTCAAAACTTGGGAGAATTAGCATTCACGCTTGCCCTGGGACCTGGCAAACTAAATTCAAATCCAATTTGTATTCGATTACGAATATCCACAGATAATTATACATTTTGTTATTTATTTCTTCAAAACCACAACAAAGATTTATTCCACCTTTATATATGATTATGATTTAGAAATGCCGTGATCTTCGAATTCAAGAGGTTGGATACACTCTGATTCAAACAGTTATTTCATCCAATACAATATGCTCACACGAAAAACAGTTCACCTTATGTCAATCATACAAGCATCGAGGATTACCTCGCCTAAAAAATTCGGATCATTACAACACATGGACAACATAGGGGGTCTTGCAACATAATCCATTCAGAGACATGACACAACATGCAAGTACAATAATCTAATGACAATTTCAATTGGTATCTAAAGAACAACCGGGATTACCTTGGGCTTCAGATAGCAGAAACAGCAGGACCTCCTCCGTCTTCAAATGCAACATTCTTACTTCCTCCAATTCTTGGGTTGCTTTCATAATGTCTGCCGCTAATTCCATAATTTCCAGCCTCAAGATAAAGATTAACTCATTCATGGCAGCCACACCATCTCTTTCTGCCTCTAGTAGAGACTCAAGCACTATAATATCCAGACTGCTCTCCGGCGGTGTTGCCTCTGAACTGCTACCATCTGGTAACATGGATGGCGCACTGCTTCCACAAATAGATTCTGGGGTTGTACATTGTGTCCTAGTGTGAACGGCATCCTGAAAGGTTCCGCTGGACATAAGTAAGAGATAGTTATCGTATGATCCAGGCAGTAAGCTTACATGGTAAATGACGGATGAATTATTGCGGAGCATGGCAAACTATATTTAAATGGTTCGAAGCAGCATCACCGAAAAAGAAATTAAAATGGTAAGATGAAACTAGGGATGTAAGTGGCAAATAAACGACATCCGCCAGTCCCATCTAGTTAGTTTTTGCTACCTCCCTAGTTCATTTTCCTCAAAAAACAAAAACTCTTTTGAACTATCATACCACTAGTGGACTTTAATCGGGGATTAAACGGGACCCAGTTGACATCCCTAGTTGAAAGGGAGTGTACAACCGCTATATTTAAGTTGCCAAGGCATCTAAGCAGTTAAAATAATATGAGAAAGCACTTAACAGTGTGGCCTCATATAAACTACGAAGACAGTCTTGTGATGAAGTTGAGAGGAAAAGTTAAGGACTCAAATGAAATAGTCATGCATTTATTTATTTATAGTACAACAGTAATCGCCGACATATTGGCCAACTCAGGTATAGCGTAACAACAAACAAGCATTCGAATCAAGCAATACAAAGCAAAGCGCATAACCGAACTATTTGTAATTCGGTAGGATTACACGTTGAGGGCACAAGCCAAGAAAGCAGCCCACTCGCATTACATATCACATGTACTAAAACACATTGGCTTACCATAGGTTGGAGTGAAGCCTAGCTGCTGTTGCAATGTTCTTTGAAGATATCGTCAGCATCCCGTGGTTGCAAATCTAGTTGTTGTAGTTTATTCTGCACCATCTATTTAGGTAAAATTAATTTTAATCGCATGCACTGGTCCGAATTGATCATCAATGGTTCATCTAAACTAATGAAAGAAGGGTGTGTGCATACACGACAATATATCTGCTTCCCTCTATTTTTATGTTTGTTCGAGGTGCCAGCCCCAAAAGAACAAATTTTTTGCTTGATGGGGTTGGCAGCTCCATAATTAATAGAAGCATCAAATTAGTCATGCAACTTGGGAAGATCAAGAACACACAAACAAGTAATGAACAGAGGCTCGGAGCAAAGTGATGTAATAGCTAGCATCGAAAATGTAGGGTAAAACAAACAAAAAGCGGCGGAACCACATGCTAGTTTGCTGATGTGTAATTAAGCATAGAGAACATTAAGCGCCCGATGGAACCAACAGTGGCATCGTAACAAAACTAAAGCATATTAACTATATGTGCACGGTATGTAATTTAGCACATGTAACATGTTCATCGCCGTAAGTATGGCCCTACAGTGCAAGCGTAATAACGCGTCTCATGAAAAACTGAATGATGCCGTAAGAAATTCAAAGGTGCGGTGCTTATGCTAGGAAAGTGAACGTAGGCGCCAGCCGTTGGATAATAGTACATGATTCTCGGCGGCGTATGGGTATCGTTGTCATACTTGATAGCTAAGGATCATCGATGGTGCTCGTGTTGCGGTTGAGTTTGGGTCGGTCGTCATTGCCGGCTGAAGCTGCCCGGTAACGGTTGCGGCGCTGTCTACATACAATAAAGCTCATCTGTGGTAAGTGAACAGTTGCACGATAAAGAGAAAACCGAAGGAGTACAAATCGAAATAACTCGATGAGGCTGCGGCGTCGGTAAAGCAGGCCGGTGGATTTGGATATGGCGCCCATGGAGCGGGTCCGGCAAGAGATTTAAGGCTTCAAGGGCGCGTTGCTGATGCTTTTGGTGAGGCGGATCTGTTGCCGCGGACGAGGGCTTGTATGAAGGGCCAGCGAAGGGGTGGACGAGGGAGTCAGTGAAGGGCCTACGCTATGGTGGACGAGGTCGCTGGTTAAGCAGATCCGGTGCGGTGGACCATGATGGCGGTCAAGGAGATCTAGAGTGGTGGACAAGCCAGTCGCTGAAGCGGCTCCGGTGAAGTGGTGAGTTGGCAGTTGGGGGTTCCAAGGTGCAGAAGGTAGATCCGCGGGGTGTGAGTTCCACCGCTGTGGTTGAGGACTAGTTTCAGCGGCTTGCCGTGGTTGGGGGGTTGGGGAGGGGAAGCGGAGGGGCTCTGGGGAAGAATGTTAGGGGCAAAGAGGGGAAAACAATGGAGTTACCAAAGCAGCCCTTTTCCGTTCATGTGGCAGGGGTAAAACAGGAATATCGCAGGGCTAAACTTTCGGGCGCGTGATATTTCGATGTGAGCGGGAAGTTTGAAAGCTTTTGGCGCCTAAAATTGTAAGTATTTTGCTCTCGTACGGCCCACTATGATATCATAGCTGACAATTTGTTTGTTTTGCACGCAAAAAAAAGTGCAAGTTTTGAAAATCAATGTCTCCAACACGAAACTTAGATTGTCCATTCAATTCAAATATGGATCATTGAGCTACTACAAGCAAATGCCATCATACGGTCCAATTCAAATGAAATTCCAAATGTGTTTATCCTAAATATGATGACAAAAGCAAAAATGTGTATGTGTATGAATAAAGGGAATGATTATAAAGTTTGAACATGCCCGTATGTGTATATCTCTAGGTTTGATATATGAATTTGAAATCACGAAATCCCTGCTTAAAAAATGTACCTCCGTTTAAATGAATTACAAAAGCTAATGATGGAGTCGAATTCCAAAATCCAATCTTAGGTTTGTAATTCTGGTACATCAAGGTATATCACACATGTTCAAAAGTATCGTTATCTCATAGTACAAACTGTGAAACAAATTGATCAACCATGAGTGCACAATATCTCAATTACGCTAAAGTCCCTCAAATATAGACACCTCACTATTTATCCAAGTCAACCCCCCACCACCACCACACACACACACACATAGAGAAGTCGCTCTTCCCCAAACACCAACACACGAGCACATTAACACCCCTCTCTCTTGTAAAGTCCAGACCCCAACATAGGTCTCTATCACTTTGTCTCTCAGGCATGCACACATCTCTTCCCTCACTCTCTAGGTCTACCGCTATCTCTCTTACCCAAGCACACGCACTATGTAGAGTGTATATTTCCCATACACACAAAACGTCGCCCCCAAACGTCTATCTCCCTAGTTATGTGGTTCTCACAAGACTCACCTCACACACCACCCCCACTACAAACAAGCACACTTTGTCTCCTTGTGCACCACTCTCCTCTTTCTATCTCTCCCACATGCGGACCCGCCCCAGCTCCTTCCCTGTATACATATATGTCGTGACTCTTTGCATAGCTCCCTAATGTATAATCGTTCTTTATTTCACACATTGTTCTCTACACCATCTATTCTAGATCTCTCATGAAGTCCCTATCACACACATGATGACTCGCTTCCCTTGTGTCTCCGTTCATAGGCCAATTTCGGACAACATCAACATTGTCTCCCTATCTATACGCCCATTTATGCACACAATCGACCTCTCTCGCCCCTCTCTTCCTCTCTCTCTCTCTATCTCTCTCTCTCTCTCTCTCTCTCTCTCTCTCTCTCTCTCTCTCTCTCTCTCCGTCGCTAGCTCTCTCTTTCTCTCGCTCTCACACCCCTCTCCCACAGACACACTCGATGTCTCTTCGAAATAGTCTGCTCCCCCCGCCCGCACCCCAGCTATCTCGCTACTAAACAAGTCACACCATTCCCCTTCCCTTATACTAAGTTTACATCATCAAGGGTCTCTCTACTCCACATACACTCTCTCCTGTCACACACAAATGCGTGCACAAACACACACGCACACGCACAAACACCCATGTATCTAGATCCTCATCTCTCTCCATGTCCGCATGTGTATCTCACACACTCACTCTCTAATTATGTATATGTGTCTCCATGTTACACAACACAAAGCCCCATGTACATGTCTCTCTCTATCCTCCACACACATAGACACAAATAATCATTATCATTGCCTCAGCCTCTAACATATCACACACGCACACCTGCCTCTCTCTCTCTCTCTCTCGCAAACACGCTCAACAAGGGTTTCCCGTGAATAACTTACCATCTATTCATCAACAAATGTGGCAAGTACGGCCGAACACGTAGACGTGAAAAAGAATAAATCTACACGCTTAGACCACCTAGTATGACTACTAGGACTAGAGCAAGCCAAAAAGCGCGCCGCCGTCACCCCCTCCTTGTCGGTGGCGGGAAAATCTTTGTTTTACACAGTCCAGAAGTCATTGTGCTAAGGCCCCACATGCCGAGGCGTTGAATAGAATGTAGATGCTAGTTTACGGAAGCAAGTATCGATAATACATTTGTATCTCCATACTTATATTTCTTCTCTTATAAAAAAACCGAGTTGGTGATGATGGTACGTGTGCCATCTTGCAATATAGACCGTTCGATCTATATCCGGCGGATGGAAATTAAACTAAAAGATACCCGCACCCTCTCCACATTTGCAGACAAGTCCTTCCCTCGCTCATCCTTATCTCCAACAAACCTCATTGTTGAGCAATAAGGAAGCCTCTCGAACAAACCGGACACAGTGGCAGCTGCCGGCGTCGTCAATCCCATGCCTCCGCCATCCGACCACCAACCACCACCACACCCCACTCCTCTTCAACTTATCTCATATTTCTTGAGATATCATTAGTTTTTACACATGGGATTACTCCCGCAAGGGTCAACCACAACAAGTGTTTTATAAAAAATGCATCTTGATGTTCCGTGCAATGCACGGGTCTTGCTAGTACTCCTACACAAGACTAAGTTGGTGATGCTGGTGTGTCTGCCATCCGTCGCTTCGACCATTAGATCTACATCTAACGATTGTGAGGTAAGTTGTTGCATTTTCTCACCAACATCCCACTTGTCTACCAATTTGCGTAAAACCCATAATTAGTATCTTAAAACCAACCACATCCCTCCCTGACCTCACCAAAACAGCCTAAGGAATATATTCTAATTGAAACATAATATATCTCTAGTGACATATGTATATCAAAATTAGGGTGTTTTGTACCAAGTTTGTGAATAAGTATTATTCTAATTATGATTCGTTGCAACGAACATGAACATTGCTAGTATTTCCAACCATGCATTTTTCCTAGTATTCCATAGTTTCGAAGTTTTCCATCAAGATATTAGTCACTCATGGTTGATAGTTACTTTCAATCATGTACACATATGCACTATGTAACTAGCCTTGCTTATTGGCTTCCAAAGCTTAACTTTCACTCCTACTTACAATATGTAGAGTATTTAACAAAAAACTACCACTTTCAACCAGCCCTAGGAAGAACCTATTGTACAAAAAATAGCAAAAGCATACCCAAAATTTCTTAATCCACGCCAAAAACTACTACCTAGTACTCCTACCGATTAGGTTCGTTTAAACCCATTTATGACTGGGTTGGCCCCGCACGTCCGGCCCCGACGAGGTAGCTTAAACCAACACATTTTGTTTGACCGTTGACACGAGGGACCCACATCCGACCTTCTATCCTGTTATTCCCTCAAATCATTATTTTTCCTGAACATTACTTCAAACAAGATCGATGCGTGTTCGCCGGTGGCACCGGTGATGAGCGAGTTGGCCAGCCGCCCGCCGGACGGGCCGGACGCCATACCGCCTCCGCACGGGTTGGCGAGCTGGCCCGAGCGTGACTCACAAGCGAGCAAGCCGCCAGCGCCTTCGCCGAGCCAGATGGCTGGCCTTAGCGCGGCACGCACGAGCAAGCCGCCACGCCGCCGTGCAAATCTAGCTAGCAAACCTTGCAGACAAGCAGCTGGATGGAGCAATCTTGGCTAGCTAGCGGCCGCGAGCGCTGGACGGAGCTGGCATCCGGGCTGCCACAAGATGGGCTCCGCATCACGACGGTTTTGACCTCGCCACGCGGCGGTAGCTGCGTCCCATGGCCGAGGATGACTAGGTGGACGGGCCGGAGGTAGGAGGTCACTCGAGGATTTTTGTTGGTAAGAGCATGTACAATGGTTGATAAGGTAGTCTTATCTTAAGTCTACCACATATCACGTATGCAAGTGGTAGTAGTTTCTTGGCATTTTAGTGGTTTCTTGCATTATTAGGGGTTTCTTGTAAGGAACAATGTACGTACTACTAGCGACAAAAGCCGATTCTAGGTTGCATTGTACTCCAACGAGTACTACTAGTGGCCGCGGGAGTGTATACCTCGTTTTGTGGGTTCGATCCCGGCCGAACGCACAACATCCTTTTTTTTAAAAATAGTACTACTACACTTTGTTGCGAGCCGATATTTTACACGAGTAGTTTGAGTTTTGAAGTCAAACGGACGTGCGGCCCCACAATCTGGGTGCACTGGACAGCCTAGCCACGTGAACGGGTTTTCCTTCCCAGCATCCCGTGGCTCGCGTGCTCGCCCTAGCCGCACCTCGCTTGTAGCTTCCTCATTAGCTAGTAGCATATTTAAACTAGCGCCTCCCAATTAAGCACGAGGAGCCGGAAAAGCCTGGCGGGGCATTGGGAACAGTGCAATATGGCTCTGTATGTAAAGTGCTTGTGGCGTTGCGCGCATGGACTTCACTCCATTATCGGCTCTACTATAAAAGAAATTCCTCTTGACGTGTTTTTTTGAAACGGAGGCAAAAGCTTTGCTTCATCTCATTCATAAAGAAGGAACTACTAACAAAGTTCGACGAGATCCATTACACCTCCACAAATGGAAGCGAAAAGCCTAGTCTCATCAGATCAAATAACTCAAATGTTCTCGCCTCAAGAAGAATCGTCACGATAAACAGGCTGCTAGTGTGTGCGTGAGAGGAGCGGCTGAACAGAGCACCGAGAGTACCCACTAGGCCACTACGCAGGTGTACTTCCCCTGCATTGATAGTACAACGATGGTTCTAGAGAACAATAGTACCCTCCACTTCCAACTGTAGCTCCTTGGCCCTAAGATTCAAGAGTTCAAAACGGGTGCACTATACTAGACTAGACTAGAAGTACAATACATCGCACTACTAGTTGAGAAAAGTAGTACTAGTATCTTTGCTTTCTGATGCAATCGTACTCCTCCGTCACATAATGCAAGACGCTTTTGACACTAGTTGGCGTGTACAAAAATGGCAAAACGTACCCAAAATTTCTTAATCCACGCCAAAAACTACTACCTAGTGCCAAAAATTTCTTACTAGTGCTATTATTTACGGTATAATGCAATCCCATAACATTCCATAATGCTTGTACTTAGTAGTAAATAATAGCCTCACCCTTCGCTGAGGAACGATCTTCAGTTGGAAGGGACGAGGCCCTGCGGTTACTACACTCTTATCTCCTCCTCGCCAGTTCCCCTCCCCCCGAAGAGAAGGCAGTTCGTCGCTGCTCCCATGGATTCGCCAGGCGGTTCTCCTCCTCCTCGGGGCTGGGAGACCTTGGACGACGATCCTCTGGGAGAAATTGCACGGCGCTCCGACGTCCTCACCGCCGCAAGACTCGGTGCTTCCTGCACCAACTTTTTCAAGACGATGCTTAAACAGGCTTGGGAAAAGGCCATGCTTGTTGGTCTTCCATGCGTCCTCGAGGAGAAGGTTCTTCTATGGGACAATCCTTCTAACAGTCCACCGCCTCCCTGGCCATGGTTGCATGTTGACTCTGCTAGAGTTGCCGACGTTGAGAGAGGCAATGGATTTTGTCCGATGAGCAGGTCAAGAATGGAGTTTGATCATGTAGTACTTAGTTATTCCATTTCCATCCCGTAATTTCTCCGCTGCCCACCATCTTATATATAGGCTCGGTCGGTGCCAACAAAGATTGGCTTGCATACCTCAAATGGGATACCACCATCATTTTACACAATATCCACAAGAAGGCGGCCGTTCCGTAGACCCCTTCTCCACCATTGGGATCGGCCTTCCGGACCGGCTGGGCTTGAATACGTATGATGATGCCTACATGAGATCGAAGAAGATAGCAATTATGCGGACCCGCCGACAAAGCGACGCTGCCACGATGATTACTATCTCACCGCTGTGTTCGACATAAGGATTGCCATCAATGCAAGAGGCAAGAACGGCAGAGGTCGGGCGCATGTTGGCGGGCGGCAGATTTGTACCCCTACATGTTCAAGACGCCAGGCGCCATCTAGGCCGCATCTTCGCGGTGACAAGCGTGGGACTTGTTTCATCTGGTTGCCATCCCACGGTACGGAGATTACAAACGAATGCACAAACCATCATTTCCATCCCTAACGGTACTCCATTATTTTGCGAGGACCAGTCATCCCCGATCAAAATAAGATCGCTGATCCTGGATGTGCATTTGCATCCGCGATTCGGTCTAACCCGAACCTTGTAGCTGACTTTGGCATATTGGGATCAACTATCTTAGCAATGCGTTACCCATGGTACCACCGATGTGCAACATGGTCACACAATCTACCACGATCGGACCGTCACTATCTACCCAGTATTCCATTTTTAACCCTCTCGCCTTCTCTTTCATTGTTGTACTAGTAGTATACTTAGTAGTACTAGTAGGAGTACTTTTTTACCTTGGAGGACGTGATAGCTAGCTAGGCCCTTGAAGACTTGAACCCACTAGCTGCCACCATTTTTGTTTTTCCATGTCTTACTATCTCATCCATGTAGCCAAGAGTGGCTATATATAATAAGTCGGTTATTTTACGCCCTCTATACCGGAGTAGTACTATTTGCTGCATACAAGACATCGACCGCCATATTTTAGCACAACATTATTATGCATGGACCTTGAATATTTACGTCTCCTTGTGTCCAGATCTGGGATGCCGCGTATACCAGATGAACGGGCGCCGAGTTCGACTTCAGATGCTACGTGGGTGCCGAGGAACACTCTTGGAGAGTACTCGCTTTCATCGGAGACAGCTACACCATTGTGAAGCGGATGCCACCTTCCGTGCATGACACTAAGGCCCGCCGCTCATGAAGCATGGTTGTGTCTTCAAAGGCGCACCGCCGGATGAACGACATGCCGGGACACGCTATCCTCGATTTATGACGCTCAGCTTGGATGAGTCTCCATCGTGTGGAACCGGACTAGAAAGCTGCGACAACGATTCCCGTTGCCCACCGCTATGGATCGTGCCATCCATGAAGAACACCTGGGACTGGAACCTGGAGGAGGACATGTAGCCCATTGATACGTCTCCAACGTATCTATAGTTTTTGATTGCTCCATGCTATATTATGTACTATTTTAGGCAATATTGGGCTTTATTATCCACTTTCATATTATTTTTGGGACTAACCTATTAACCGGAGGCCCAGCCCAGATTTGCTGTTTATGCCTATTTCAGTGTTTCGAGGAAAAGGAATATCAAACGGAGTCAAAACGGAACGGAATCAACTGGAGAAGTTATTTTTGGAATGAAAGCCACCCGATGGACTTGGAGTGCATGTAAGGAAAGAAGGGAGGTGCTCACGAGGGTGGGGGGTGCGCCCCCTGCCTCGTGCCCCCCCCTTCGGTCCACCGACGTACTCCTTTCACCCATATATACCCACGTATCCTAAAACTTCCAGAACAGAGATTAGGTCGGGAGTTCCGCCGCCGCAAAACCTCCAGAGCCACGAAAAACCAATTAGGACCCTGTTCCGGCACCCTGTCGGAGGGGGGAACCCTCACCGATGGCCATCTTCATCATCCCGGCGCTCTCCATGACAAGGAGGGAGTAGTTCACCCTCGGGGCTGAGGGTATGTACCAGTAGCTATGTGTTTGATCTCTCTCTCTCTCTCTCGTGTTCTTGATTTGGCACGATCTTGATGTATCGCGAGCTTTGCTATTATAGTTGGATCTTATGTTTCTTCTCCTCCTCTACTCTCTTGTAATGAATTGAGTTTTCCCCTTGAAGTAATCTTATCGGATTGAGTCTTTAAAGATTTGAGAACACTTGATGTATGTCCTGCCGTGCGTATCTGTGGTGACAATGGGATATCACGTGCCACTTGATGTATGTTTTGGTGATCAACTTGCGGGTTTCGCCCATGAACCTATGCTTAGGGGTTGGCACACGTTTTCGTCGTGATTCTCTGGTAGGAACTTTTGGGCACTCTTTGAGGTTCTATGTGTTGGTTGAATAGGTGAATTGAGATTGTGTGATGCATATCGTATAATCATACCCACGGATACTTGAGGTGACATTGGAGTATCTAGGTGACATTAGGGTTTTGGTTGATTTGTATCTTAAGGTGTTATTCTAGTACGAACTCTATGGCTGTTTGTGACACTTATAAGAATGGCCCAACGGATTGATTGGAAAGAATAACTTTGAGGTGGTTTCGTACCCTACCATAATCTCTACATTTGTTCTCCGCTATTAGTGACTTTGGAGTGAATCTTTGTTGCATGTTGAGGGATTGTTATATGATCAAACTATGTTATTATTGTTGAGAGAACTTGCATTAGTGAAAGTATGAACCCTAGGCCTTGTTTCCTATCATTGCAATACCGTTTGTGCTCACTTTTACCTTTAGTTACCTTGCTGTTTTTATTATTTCAGTTTACAAATACCTCTATCTACCATCCATATTGCACTTGTATCACCATCTCTTCGCCGAACTAGTGCACCTATGCAATTTATCATTGTATTGGGTGTGTTGGGGACACAAGAGACTCTTTGTTATTTGGTTGCAGGTTTGCTTGAGAGAGACCATCTTCATCCTACGCCTCCCACGGATTGATAAACCTTAGGTCATTCACTTGAGGGAAATTCGCTACTGTCCTACAAACCTGTGCACGTGCAGTCCCAACAACGTCTACAAGAAGAAGGTTGCGTAGTAGACATCACCCATCTATAACGTGTAAGTGGAGTACGGTAATTGTGAAAGGTAGCGTTGTGAATATATGTAGACTAGTCGTGCACAAATTTATCACATGAATTGGAGATGAACTTGTGTGGCATACTGGCATTTGTCCTTTAGAATATATTACTAGTAAATGTGTTATGTGTACGCAGTAACTTGTGTGGTTGTTGCACGGGCTCCAACATGCTCTTTGAGAAAAAAGGTGGCACAGCTTTGGATATACGTGATGTGGCGGCATCATACAAGAGCATCGTCGCTATAGTTGTAGTACACTCCTACTAGGACGACAACTCCTATAAAACCTTGTGCTTGGCTCTTTGCCTCTTCGAGTTTCAACAGTTCGTACTGCAGTGAACCTTGCACTTGGCTCTTCGCCTCTTCTAAGGTCCAACAATGATGATACTACAAGACAATATGCTTCGCAATCGACACCGATTGAACTGCTGCACGCCCACCGCGAGGGCGAGGTGAGGCGAGGGAGAGGGAGAGGGAGAGGAGAGGAGAGGGAGAGGAGAGGGCCAGAAGTCAAAACCTCTCCTCGTCTCCCGCGAACCACCACTGCTGGGCGAGGGAGAGGCGTAGGTAACCAAGCTTCTCCTCGCTCGGCGAGTTGACGGGACACATCAAAGCAGTACTAGTACTAGTAGTAGTCCATACTGCGCCCTTTTCGATTAATATGGCTTAATTTGAAACGAGAAAAATACACCGTGGTCAACGTATGTAACAATACACTCTTTACAAATACTATATATAGTTTTGCATCGATTATACGATCACTAGCTCATCGTAGAGCAATCAGTACAGCACCCTACCGACCGCCACATAGTCGACGTGGCACTTTGTTGATCGTTAAATTGTCACCGGTTTCGGGTCCCACCTGCCGCTGGCCAAGAGCAAAGAAATCAGTTAAACAAAACTTTACGCAGCGCCGACACGAGTTCAACCTTGCGCCTCGAACCGCCTGTTCAGGTATGTGAGCGCATGCACGTGTCCTCCTCGGTCTTCCAACAAAGAGTGTACATCGGCTATAAAACAAACAAAGGTAGTAGTATATGATGTACATCTACACTTCCAATGCATTTAGCCTTTAATCTAAATCGATATTGATTGACTAATGCACCAACTTGTGCTGTAGGTATAGGCTACATGTCTATCCTTAATTACAGCATGCAACGGCCTTCATTTAATCTTCTTATCTCAATGGTCACATGCACACATAAGTCTGCTACTTTTGGGCGTTAATTATACCCTGGTCAATGTGTAAATCTCTAAATGTACAGTCTTTCACGGATGTAGGGAGTAGGTTGAGCACTTGAGCGTGAGCGTGTGTGTTGCGTCAGAAGCCGTGTGTGCCGCATGGGTGCGTGAGTGTTGCGTGCGTCCATGTGGAGTACGTGTGAGTGTTGCATGTTGCATGCATGCATGCATTCATGGGGCTTACTCCCTCCCATTGACATGTTCATATTTCAAGCTTCCTCTGTTCCCTCCATATGGTGATACTCCCTCTGTTCCCAAATAGTACGGACTAAAAGCCTCCCTCTGTTCCCAAATACAGAGTATTTGTCTTTCCACATTTCAACAAGTGACTAGGTACGGAGAAAAATGAGTGAAGTGAGCGTAGAGGCATAGGGATACTGTAGAAAGGAAGTCCTCGCGATCCATTATTCCCCATCTCGGTCAGAGAGAACTATTTAACTAGTCTTCGCAGTGAAATGACAATACACGCTGCAGCAGATGGGACTCGTAATTAATAAGCTAAACCAGCGTGTTGGTGTTACTAAATCAGCCTTACCCAGTACTGCCATCATGTTTGCCAGTAGAGCACGCTCAAGAATAGGCCTCGCACCTCTGGCCCTCCATTAACCCGACATATGGGCCCTCTTATGGTAGACTCACATGTCATCGGTGTAACTATTTACACTCCAAGGACGGTGCCTATATCCTCGGTAGTAGTACTAGTAGAATTGAGATTTAATGCACTTTCTTCCCCGCCTTCCACTCTTCTTCCTCCTCTCGTTTCTTCTTCCTCCTCTTCCCCATCGCCGGCCGCACACCATTTACCCCGCTCACCGCCGCCTCACCGCACCATCTTCCTTGGTAGCTCAAGGCATACTATATCCCCCCGCCACCGCTTGGCCACACGAGGAGAAGCTTCTTCGCCGCCCGCTCAATCCACTTCCCCGCTTAGCTCGCAGGCACCGAAAACCTCAATGGCGTAACCGACCGACACGCAGAGCCGCTGATTGGAATTCCTCCCCGATGTTCTCTTGGAGCAGATTCAGAGTCGCACGGACCTACTCAAGACCGTCCGTCTGCCGCATGCTCGGTGTCTTTGTACCGCTTCACTGCTCGCAACCGCCGCTCTTTTCAAGACACCCTGCTTGCTGATGCCCGATCCTCGCAGGTGGCCTAGACACCGACTTGACGATCCTATGGAGGTTGCCGTGGCGCCTCTCTACATGCTACCACTAACCGTCCACCTGTCCTTCATGCGCGGCCTATACTGGGCGGGCATGAAGGCCAACTGGATCGTCCTCATCCACCACATCGGTAGTCCGTGGCGTCTCGTGGATATCTACACCCAGCGAGAGATCACCCTTCCATCATTGGATACCGCCGCCATCGAGCCTCGCGGCCCGCCGGACACTCCTGCCTACTACGCACGAGACGTGTCAAGCTTTTGGCTCAACCTCTGTTTGCAGAAAGTTGTAATCTGTGAAGTGCCCACACAATCAGAAGACTACATGGATTACAAGCTCATTGCCTTGTTCAACATGGGATTAGTCTATCTGGAATCCGGTCGCCATACATGGTTATGGCTCATCATCAATCTGTTGAGGCAACATTTCATTCGATGCTATAGTGCATGATGGCATCGCTTACGCGGTCGACGCATTGCATTGGCTGCCTATACTGGTGGAATATATCATCGTGTAATTGTTCTATCTCATCTCATCTTTACCTTATGAATACGACTGCCTGTTCATTTGTTACAAATTTAGAATGCATAGCATGTCTATAACCACATCATTGCTATATGTTCCTCTCATTTCCTAGATTTTTATGACCACACATGTTATTGCTAGAGTTGATATGAGAAAAATTGGCATATAATGATTGTTAGAATACATATTATAAGCATAACATCATGATTGCTATATGTTACTCTCGTTTACAAGATTTTTATAACAACACATGTTATTGCTTAGAGTTGATATGAGAATAGTAGTAGTAAGTGCTATGGTAGAATATGAGTAGGCGCTATCATAGCTGTTTTCCTCTCATTGTTACATGATGTTTGAACCATGACATGTTGCTAGAATATGAAAGCCATTGGCTTATTTTTTTAACTTGGGGTATGATTATGACCACGACATTGCAATTCTCTGCCTATGATATGTGTCACTGTTATAATAATCTTAATTCCACACATACTCTGAACATGATTGTTTATTTTTGTCCTTTTGGTCTCCAATTTGAATTGTTGCAGCAGACGCAATGCGTCTACCTTCATGATTCCAGACCTGGAATCATACCAGCCGATGGGTGTTGGTTTATCGCTCGCTCAGCCGACGGCGGTCATTTGATGCTCATTCACACGCACTAAATCGACCAAACCATTACATCAAACCACATGCATTACAATGCGTATGCTCGTGACATTGATGGCTATGGCTGCTTCGTGTTCGAGAAAGATCCCAGCTCCGTTGGGCTAGGAGTATTCAACTAGAGGCGGGTTTACAGCCTCGGCAACCACTCCTTGTTCCTCGGGCTCAATTATCCGATCATCCAACCAATCATCGATCATATCACCGGCGATGATTACTGTGCTATGCAACTTCCATTCGTGAGGGGGCTGTGTTTACACATCATACCATGGGTTTCATGAATCACCATATCAAGAGATTCGCTGACACAGCTTGTTGCCGATAATCTTCAAGTGTGAAAGGCATCAAGCTTCCATGCGATGGATGGCTTTTGCAAACCCGACATGCGGCGATGTGGTCCATGCCAACAACAAATATGCACAACTTGATTCGTATGATATCTAGATCGAGCCATGTATTCTATCGTCAGTAGCACCCTCTTTGTTGGATATTATGTACCGTTGTTAGTTTGAAGCACTCCTCCGGGTTTGAAGGATAGATACCTTCACGGGATCAAGTGCATCCTAACTTACCTGCGTGAGGATGTACCGATAATGATGATGGAGATGCCGCGTGCCACACACACACACACACACACACACACACACACACACACACACACACACACACACACACACACACACACACATATATATATATATATATCAGTTAGGCTTCAAGCGCGTACTTGTTAGTTAAACCTATGTATAAACTGCGACACTAAATATGACTAGTAAGTAGTACAGTAGCAGTACTAGTATACATCGGTCAAATTATTCATCCTGTCCACACATTGAATTGACGTGACAACACGCTGCGCGTGAGGTGACACAAGAATCCTTGCGGCGTGTTTGGGTATTCTGGACTTCAGATTTGGAGTACCACTTATCTGTCGATATCTTTCATCATTCACTTAAAACAGTCGATTGATCATACATTGAGTACCATATAACTAGAATTACCGATGCAAGTCGAAGAAGGATTGGCCGGTGCCGCCGGGTCAAGGCCAAGTTCGATCCCACGGATCAGGAGCTGATCGAGCACCTTGAGGCCAAAGTGAGTGCTGACAGCGCGAGATTTTAGTATCTCATCAATTTGATCATACCAACCATCGACAGCGAGCACGACATATGCTACACCCAACCTGAGAAACTTCCAGGTAAGACACCGATCAGCCGTCTACTTGCACAATCATATTCCTTTCTTTATAGCTCTATTTTTCTTTTTAGACGTAGACCTGGTGAAGCAATTACAATTTTACAGCTTAATAAAAGTGAAACAAGTGATCGCAACATGCCAAAGATGTTATGAAAATGCCAACTAGGTACACTAAAACCTGTGTTCCACAATACCGCAGTATCACACCGAGTGGCCTAAGGAAGCATTTCTTCCAAATACAATTCCGTATGCTCAAAAGGGGCACGTGGATGCGTCGCAAGATACAGTCGGAGTGCAGCATGCGCACGATGTGGCACAAGACCGGCAATACCTTGCCGGTGATGGTCAACGGCCGGCAGACGGGCAGGAAAAAAGGTTCTGGTGCTGCACACCAACAAGAACTTCGACCAGCAGAGGACCAACTGGGTGATGCACCAAGCACCACCTCGGGACCCGGAGCAAGAGAAGGAGCGGAGCTGGTCCTCTGCAAGATTTTCTACCGCATTTAACACTAGGGCCAAGAGTAAAAAGATTATAAGTTAGTTTGGTATTGGTAGTTGTACTACCTTGTCGCCCGCAAGTTGGTATTGTTGTTAACGATCTTTTGGTATGAACTTGCATTTGCTTCCAACCATCATGCCGAGGGTCGACGTGGATATAAAGCTGAATCATTTTGTTTCAAACGAATTCTCGTGCACCTGATTTTTATTTTATGGGTAGTATAAGCACCCGCCATTCAATTCCTAGTTCTCGCAGTTTTTTCAAACAAGTGCATGCACTTATTATCACGATAAAAACAATATCCGTGTTGCATCCCAGCTTATCACCGTGCTTGCAGAATTCTCTCATTTATTGAGCACGATATTGTTTTTTCAGGTCGAGAAGTTTCAACTGGCTGTAGACTGCCCAGGTTGGTTTTGTTTTTACTGTGCCCAGCCCATGACGACAACGGGGCACAAAGATCCAGCAGGTATCTCATCGCCTCTTGCCCGCCAAATAAGAAGTTATATTTTGTCTTACAACATCCGCAGGCAGTTTTTTTACTGAATCAAGCACACAGCCCAGTTCTATTTTCCTCTTGAAACGCATGTCCTACATCCATTTTCTAATCTGTACCTATAGTTTTACTAGTTCATATACACATATCATTATATTGAAAACACATAAAATTCCCTTTTCATATTTACATCCTTATTTTTGTTGTTTTTTCCCACCCAAATACCGGTTTTTTACCACCGGTTTTCCTTAAACCAACTCAATTGTCCCACGTCTTATTTGCTTACAAAAACAAAACGATTTTTTGGCAAATCAATAAGTTCTTAAAAAAATGTTTATCATTTCAGGATTACAACAGTTTGGACTCCACCGAAATATGAAAAATAAGGTTGAACTTTTTGACCGTGGTCCTGGGCAGAAAATGGGCTGTAATAAATTACTTAAGAATTAGCAAATGGGCTGCAAATTATAAAAAATAGCAAATGGGCTGCAAACTATAAAAATTAGAAAATGGGCTTTATGTTGTCTGCCACAGATTTGGAGGCTGACTTGTGGGCCTACACAAGGTTTCTTAAAAAAGAAACTTAGTCAACAATCAACTCTACCAGTGTCGAATCATAGATGTCAATCTAACGGCAATCATGCTTCTTCGGGCCTCTGATCTTCCCGCCCCACCACCTGCATCAGCGCCATCGAAACCGCCGCTCCCGCCTCCCGTGGCGGGCAACGCTGTGCAGGCCTCATGGCCCCATCATACTCGCATCCCCGACCTGTCTATCCCTCTACTCACCCACACCTCCGTTATTTTCCGGCGACGACAAATGAACCAGTCAACCTCAGACTCTCCATCACAGGCAGCCATCGCCAGTGTCTTCGCCGGGCTCGCGTCGTTCCTTCAGAGGGCCTCGCCGTCGTCCACCGCCTCGGTGCTCTCGGTGCGGCGTGGTCAACGATGTCCATCCAACGACCGTAGTGCTTCTTCAACCTCTCGGTCTTCTTGCCCTCAGCCCAAAGCAGCGCCGGTCGTGGTCGCATGCTCCTCGCCTCCCGTGGCCGGGTCAGGCCGCCGGAGGCCTCACCGTCCCCATACTACTCCCACCGCTGGCCAGGCCATCCCTCCACTCACCCACTCCCCATGTTATTCTGCGGCGACGGCAACCTCACTACGCAGCCAAACCACTGAACCCTCATACTCCTCTCCGCGTGGGCATCCACTTCCGCGTCTTCCCCGGCTCCGCGTCGTCCCCTTCCTAGGCCTCGCCATCGTCCACCGCCCTGGTGCTCTCGGCGCGACGTGGTCAATGTGGTCAACGACCGACTTCATCAGAAGAGTACTGTACGTGGAGAGGCTGAGAGCTGGGTCCACGGCAGCCGCAAGGAAGTGCCTCCTTATTACGCGCAACATAATTATTCCTCCACCTGACAGCAGGGACCCACCGGACGGGCCACCAGTATTTCATGGAAAAACGCTTTCGACCGCCAGGATCCACCGGACGGGCCACCGATTTCGCAAAAAACGCTTTGCCCTCGATCGCTAGGACCCACCGGATGGACCACCGTATTTCACAAAAACGCCCCTCATTGCCGTCACTGACCCACCGGAAGTGCCTCCTTATTACGCATGTAAAAATGAATACTCCCCTGCTAGCTGGGACCCACCATGGTGGGAGGCTGACTTGTGGGCCTACTAAGTTGACGGGGACAGAGGGCTTTGTCAACTTAGTCAATATGAACGATTCTAGCTCTAGTGACCGTACGATGTCCATCCGACGGCCGTCGTGCTTCTTCAATCTCTGCTCTTCCTGCTCCAGCCGCTCAAACAAGCGCCGGCAGGACTGCCTGCTCCCTCCTCCCATGCCGGCCAGGCTGCCGCCAAGCAGCCTCACCGCCCCACCGTACTCCCATCGCTGGCCTAGCCATCCCTCTACTCACTCACACCTGTTGTTATTTTCCGGCGAGGGCAGACGAACCAAGAACACTCAGACAACAGATTCTCCGCTGCGTGGGAAACAATCGCCGAGTCTTCCTCGCCTCGTGTCATTCCCTTCCTAGGTTCTCGCCGTCGCCCACCGACCTGGTGCTCTCGGCGCGGCGTGGTGAACGTGGTCAAGGAACGGCTTCCATTGGATGTGGACAGCACGTGGAGAGGCTGACAGCTGGGTCCACGGCCGCAACAAGGAAGTGCCTCCTTATTACGCGGAAAATAATTATTCCTCCACCTGACATCTGGGACCCACCGGAAGGGCCTCTGTATTTCACGAAAAAAACGTGCTCTCACGACATGTCGGACCCACCAGCTATCTTCACACGCAAGGAAGTGCCTCCTTATTACGCACAAAAATGAATACTCCCCGCCACCGGAACCCATCATAGTGGGAGGCTGACTTGTGGGCCTACCAAGTTGACGGGACGGAGGGCTTTGTCAACTTAGTCAATATGAACGATTCTAGCTGCTGTTATCAGACGATGTTCATCCAATCGGACGTAGTGCTTCTTCAACCTCGGTCTTCTTGCTCCAAATTACCAAACCAAATACCGGTCGTGCTGCAGTGCTTCCTCCCGTGGTCACCAGTGATGCCGCAGAGGCCTCACCGCCCCTACTACTCCCACCGCTGGCCATGCCATCCCTCTACTCACCCACACCCCTGTTATTCTCATGACGACAAAGAGCCTCACACCGCAGCCGAACCGGTGAACCCTCAGATTCCTCTTCGCTGGGCATCCACCGCTGCGTCTTCCCGCTCCGAAGTCGTCCCTTCCTAGGCCTCGTTGTCATCCACCGCCGTGGTGCTCTCGGCGCGCGTGGTCAACGTGGTCAAGGAACGACTTCCATCGGACGTGGACTATACGTGGAGAGGCCGACACCGGGTCCACGGCCGCAGAAGGAAGTGCCTCCTTATTACGTGCAAAATAATGATTCCTCCACCGGCTGGGGGACCCACCGGACGGGCCACCGTATTTCACGGAAAAACGCTTCTCGATCGCCGGGACCCACCACTACATCTTCGCACGCAAGGAAGTGCGTCCGGAAAAAACGATTCACCCTCGATCGCTGGGACCCACCAGCTACATCTTCGCACGCAAGGAAGTGTGTCCGGGCAAAAAAAACGATTCGCCCCTGACTGCTGGGACCCACCAGCTATATCTTCGCATGCAAATGAAGTGCGTCTGGGCAAAAAAAAAACGATTCACCCCTCTGACTGCTGGGACCCACCAGCTACATTTTCGCACGCAAGGAAGTGCCTGACAGTCGGGACCCACCTGGTCGAAGCGTACGTAGCGTTGTCATTCTGGTCGCGAACGTGTACATACATACTGGTCGTTGTAGAGGCGCGCACGTGTCGTAGTAGTGGCGCGCACATAGCATGTACACGCACGCATGCCGCCGTGGTGCAAGAAAGAAAATACGGCCACGCACGCACATACGGGCAGGGTCTCGAACGCCTACTTGCGCGACACGCACGGGCGAGGGCTCGTGTACATGGCTGGGTCGGAACGGAGAAACAACGTCGTCGTCGTGTTCATGGGGAGGCAACGGAATGCGTCTTGTTCATGGGGAGGCAACGGAATGCGTCGTGTTCATCGGGAGGCAACGGAACGCATGGGAGCCAACCGGCTTGGACGGAACACACGATGGAAACGAGGCCTGGCATACCGCAGAATGGAGGAAACGGCCTTGTCTTCGACCGGCCACGTTCAAAATGGGGTCCTGTTGATCGGGAGGGGTCTGGCGCACCGCAAAACGGAGGAAACAGACCTCCTACGGTCGAAACGGGGGTCCTGTTGATCGGGAGGGGTGTGGCGTACCGCAAAACGGAGGAAACGGACCTCCTACGGTCAAAACGGGGGTCCTGTTGACCGGGAGGGGTGTGGCGCATCAAGAACGGACGAACGGACCTCCCTACGGTCAAACGGGGTCCCGTTCATCGGGAGGGTGTTGCGCATCGCAAAACGGACTCCACGGATACCGTTTCATCTCCACCGTCGACCTCCTCCAGCCTCCACGGGCTACCGTCGACCTCCTCCAGCCTCCACGGCCATCGCTCATCCAGCCTCCACCGCACGCTACTCCACCGCCATCGCTCAACCACCCTCCACCGCTTCATCGCTCATGCAGCCCTCCACACCACGGGTCCTGTTCAACCACCCTCCACCGGCACCCCTCCACCGCTTCATCGCTCATCCAGCCCTCCACACCACCGGGTCCTGTTCATCCAAAGGCAAACGCCATCGCCATCGCTCATCCAAACCCCCGCAACGCCAATCGCTCATTCCGCAGGCAGCATCGATCGGCTTCGCTTAGCAGCAGAGCGGCGAATCACTCGATCGGGTTCGCCACGCCCATCGATCGATCGCCGGGTTCGTGAACGCTGTAGCTCGCAAAGGTAATCGCCGGGTTCGCCAAAGTCCAACGCCTCGCCGGGTTCGCTAGAGCTAACGCCGCACACACGCTGCACGCAGTACAAGAGAAACGCGCATCGCCGCCCCGACCTCCCACCGTAACTGCAACTCCCCAAATTTTCCTCCCTCGCTTCTACCATAGTTTTTCCGCCATGGATGGCCCAAAGAATGTCATGCAGCTGCCTCTCGCCCGCCCAGGAAGAAAAGCCCATTTTCTGTCATGATTTTTTGTCATAGAAGTAGGAGCCCACCACATCTATGATGATACCGGGTTTTGTCACAATTATTGTCTTAGAAGTGTCATATGTATGACAGAAAAAAGTTTCGTTCGACCCAAAATGTCACGGATGTGTCTTTTTCTTGTAGTGTAAGGAGGCAAGCGCAGGCAATGAGTACCGAGGCATCAGGCAAAGGTTTCCATATCGGTGCAATGAGACCAAGACCAGCAGGACGGAAGGACGAAGGTCACCGTGGAGCCCAAGACGGCGTCACCACCAGAGCCTTTGGCAGGCGAAGACCACCTTTAGTCTGGATAGCTTGTACTAGCTGTCCCCCTTCGAATTTGGCAGTTGTTGGCTCTCCCTTCCCGCTCAATATTTGGGGAGAGGACCAGGGCCTCTATAAATAGGACTAGCCACCACAGTGGGAGGCAACGAGGACAGGGAGAGATCATCCTCACCCACACAAGTTCACCAAGCACAAGAACACCTCTCCTCAGGAGGCTGTTCTTCCCCTTGTACTGTTCATCCTCAGCCCAAGAGGCAATCCACCACACCACACTAGAGTAGGGTATTACACCACAACGGTGGCCCAAACCAGTATAAATCTCGTGTCTCTTGTGTTGCGAGTTCGTCGAGCTAGGCTTTGAGGTCGTGGTGAGGCTGAGGGCCTGATTAGGCAGGGGGAAATCTTCATGCGCACCCCAGTGTTCGAACCTCAAGGGTTTTGCCGGAACCCGAAATCCGACATTTGGCGCGCCAGGTAGGGGTGCGCCGGAGCTTTCCTTTCCCCAGTTGATCCACCGACACTCCGCGGCTCCGATGTCCAATGACCCGAGGACCAACGCCGACCGCTGGGCAGCTTGGCCAGCCCGGGCGGCACCATCTGCCCAAGAAGGCCTCAACCCCGCGCCCCAGACAGCGCACACACCGCCAAACGCTGCAGGGCGCGGGCGGCGTGGTCACACGCCGTCCGCCCTTACTCCACGACAAGCGCGTGCAGCCGCAAGGGCCTCAAGCCACGCCGCGGCCACGGCGCCGCACACCCGGCGGGACAAGCAAACATGAGGGCCGTGCTCATGGTGGCTGGGAGCTACTGCGATGCCGGTTAATGGAGAGCGGCCGGGATGCGTTGCTAGAGCGAGTCGCCGAGCTCCTAGACGCCGCGGCCTCGGGAGCACCGCCGTTATGCTCCCTGCTCACACCTTAGGCCACGACCGGATCGCATGGCGGGCCTTGCCGCGCCCGCGCGCCCCCGGGCGCACCCCTGGGCTTCATCGACACCGGCGTGACCAACGACACCGGACGCCCAATCGCACCCGCGCCACCTCCAATGAGCGCGGGTACGAGCATTGCCACCTACGGCCCCGGTGGGATGCCACCCTACCATCCACAGGGCGGTGCACTGGGCCGGGCAACATGGAGCGTGGGGCACTACGGCGAGGTCTTCGAGGCGACGACCTTGGAGGCCTACGTGCTCCGCATGATGGACCAGGAGTACGCTCTGGAAGACGACCCTAGCTCGTTCCTCGAGCTGGGCTGGGAATAGGAGGTGCTAGAAGCTGAGACCTTCTAGGATCCTCTCGGGAGCCTCACCAACCGCGCCGGAGACAACAGCTACATGGTACCACTAGTCTCTCAGGAGCAAGCTTACGCTAACCATGGGCCGCAGGAGGATCAGGTCACAGCAGCGGATGGCGGCCCCAGCTTGACAACCTCCCTTCCGCCAAGAGGAGCGCACTGGGGGCTGCAGGACAGGGGCCGGGAGCAAGGCCCTCCCTCAAGGCCAAGACAGAGCAAGGTGTCCCCGAGGTAGGCCTCCGCCGGGAGGCGCTGGAGAGCCTTCCCGACAGAGGACCTGTGGATCGCCGAGGGCGCTTGGCGTCTCCCTTGCTTCTTGGTGACGCCCCGGTTTCCTGGACGCCCAATGGTGGTCGAGGGCAGCGCAAGGCGGGGCCCTCATCTGGTGATATGATGTAAGGCTCGCGCCTGTGAAGGTCTCCGCTCGTGACACTCTCACGTAATAATGAGTGGGGCTGTACACGCCCCGGAGTCTCAGGAGTGCCACCTTCAGGCCTCGAGGGCTCCCTCCCATGTCCAAGTGGCAGCACTTAGCTCCGCGCTGGTGAGAAGACAAGAAGACTAGACTAGGCGCCAGACGCGGCTATTTGCTTTTAACCTCTTTTCTGTAGCCTTGCTTTCTGGCTTTGGATTTAAGTTGAAGTTGAATTTTCATTGATGTGTGCGGGGGGTGCCTTTTCTCGGTTATGCGATTTCTTGCGATCTGGTTCTTGCCTTAATTCAGAGCGCCTGCTGCCTCCTCTTCGCGAGCCCCCCGTGAGCGGGGCTGGGCATAGCACGCGAACGCTGCACGCATGCCCTGCCATGACTGGCACTTGCTTCTGGCGAGGCCCCCACGGACGGATCAGCAGGCTCCTCAGAGGCTCCTCAGAAACTCGCGACCTCACGGGCCAGTTCGGGACCTGTTCTGGCTAAGGTAAATCACAACAACGAACTCGCCGCAGGATTCACGGGTTCATGAAGACATATATCCAGCTTGGCCTAAGGAATAGAGACAGCAATCTGTTTACATGAGGGGCTTCCCCTCCCAAAATGCTCTTACAACCTCCAGGGCCGTGCCCAAGTTTTCGCATGCAGGATAAACAACAGGGAAGCACGGGTTCAATCGGACATGTCGCTCACGGTGTCCCACGGGTCGCCTTCAGACACGTCACTGGCATTGTTGTCACCGTTGCTGGCGTCCCCGTCGCCATCACCGGCGCCGGCCTCACCGTCGTCGACCACGTCGCCTTCATCCGCCGCGACCACCACCGCATCGTCATCGGAAGTGAAGGCCCTGACCAGCGCGTCCACATTGTCTTCCACCCATCGCGCCAGGTCACCCCGGATGGCCTCGGGTACAGGAGCAATGGCCGCGTCAAAATCGAAGTTAGGGTAAGTGTACAGGAGCAAGCCGCGACTCCTCTCTTCAACAAGCTGGGGAGCCCTCTCGGACCGGCTCTCCAGACGCGTCACCACATCGGTGAAGAAGCGGAGGTGACTGGTGTAATCGTTCGTGTGGGGATGAGGGGCATTTTCGTCGCAGATATAGCCCAATGCCGTGTTGGCCCTGTTCCTGAGGTCTTGTAGCATGGGGGCGTGCACGCGCTCCAGCGTCCGCTATTGAAGCACTTCCTCCCTGCTCTGCTGCACGAAGCTCTCGGCGTTGGCAACTGATAACCCACAAGTGTAGGGGATTGCAACAGCTTTCGAGGGTAGAGTATTCAACCCAAATTTATTGATTCAACACAAGGGGAGCCAAAGAATATTCTCAAGTATTAGCAACTGAGTTGTCAATTCAGCCACACCTAGATAACTTAATATCTGCAGCAAGGTATTTAGTAGCAAAGTAGTATGATAGTAGTGGTAACGGTCACAAAAGAGTAATGAAAGAAAAAGTAATATTTTTGGTGTTTTGTAATGATTGTAACAAGAGTAACGGAAAGTAAATAAGCGTAAACCAAGATATGGAAAGCTCAGAGGCATTGGATCGGTGATGGATAATTAAGCCGGATGCGGTTCATCATGTAACAAATCATAACATAGGGTGACACGTAACTAGCTCCAATTCATCAATGTAATGTAGGCATGTATTCAATATAGTCATACATGCTTATGGAAAAGAACTTGCATGACATCTTTTGTCCTACCCTCCCGTGGCAGCGGGTCCTAATGGAAACTAAGGGATATTAAGGCCTCCTTTTAATAGAGAACCGAACAAAGCATTAGCACATAGTGAATACATGAACTCCTCAAACTATGGTCATCACCGAGAAGTATCCCGATTATTGTCACTTCGGGTTGTCGGATCATAACACATAATAGGTGACTATAGACTTGCAAGATAGGATCAAGAACACACATATATTCATGAAAACATAATAGGTTCAGATCTAAAATCGTGGCACTCGGCCCTAGTGACAAGCATTAAGCATAACAAAGTCATAGCAACATCAATCTCGTAACATAGTGGATACTAGGATCAAACCTTAACAAAACTAACTCGATTACATGATAGATCTCATCCAACCCATCACCGTCCAGCAAGCCTACGATGGAATTACTCACGCACGGCGGTGAGCATCATGAAATTGGTGATGGAAGATGGTTGATGATGACGACAGCGACGAATCCCCCTCTCCGGAGCCCCGATCAGACTCCAGATCAGCCCTCCCGAGAGGTTTTAGGGCTTGGCGGCGGCTCTGTATCGTAAAACGCGATGATTTCTTCTCTCTGATTTTTTTCTCTCCGAAAGAAAATATATAGAGTTGGAGTTGGCGTCGGATGAGCTCCAGGGGGCCCACGAGGTAGGGGGGCACGCCCTAGGGGGGGAGCCCCCTACCCTCGTGGACAGGGTGTGGCCCCCCATGGTCCTCGTCTTTGGCAAGGATTTTTTTTAATTTTTTCTAAGATGTTCCGTGGAGTTTCAGGTGATTCCGAGAACTTTTGTTTTCTGCACATAAAACATCATCATGGCAATTCTGTTGAAAACAGCGTCAGTCCGGGTTAGTTCCATTCAAATCATACAAGTTAGAGTCCAAAACAAGGGCAAAAGTGTCTGGAAAAGTAGATACGACGGAGACGTATCAACTCCGCCAAGCTTAAACCTTTGCTTGTCCTCAAGCAATTCAGTTGACAAACTGAAAGAGAAAAAGAAAAACTTTTACAAACTCTGTTTGCTCTTGTTGTTGTAAATAAGTCAAGCCAGCATTCAAGTTTTCAGCAAAAATTATAACTAACCACATTTGCGATAATCTCAGGTCTCATGTTAACTCATATCAATGGCATAATCAACTAGCGAGTCATAATAATCAATCTCGGATGACAACACTTTCTCAAAACAATCATGAAATGATATAACAAGATGGTATCTCGCTAGCCCTTTCTGAGACCACAAAACATAAATGCAGAGCACCTTTAAAGATCAAGGACTGACTAGACATTGTAATTCATGGTAAAAGAGATCCAATCATAGTCATACCCAATATAGATTAACAAAGAATGGATGCAAATAACAGTTGTGCTCTCCACTAGTGCTTTTAATAAGAGGGTGATGACTCAACATGTAAGTAAATAGCTAGGACCTTCGCAGAGGGAAGCAGGGATTTGTAGAGGTGCCAGAGCTCGGTTTTGAAATAGAGATAAATAATATTTTGAGCGGCATACTTTCATTGTCAACATAACAGCTAAGAGATGGCAATATCTTCCATGCTACACACATTATAGGCGGTTCCCAAACAGAATGGTAAAGTTTATACTCCCCCTCCACCAACAAGCATCAATCCATGGCTTGCTGGAAACAACGAGTGCCTCCAACAAACATCAGGTCCCAGGGGGAGTTTTGTTTGTAATTATTTTGATTTAGTTTGCATAAAGCATTTGATTTAGTTTGCATAAAGCATGGGACTGGGCATCCCGGTGACCAGCCATGTTCTCGTGAGTGAGGAGCGGAGTCCACTCTTCTTGAGAATAACCCGCCTAACACGGAAGATAAGGGCAACCTTAGTTGATACATGAGCTATTCGAGCATATAAAAAAGAATGTTTATTTGAAGGTTTAGAGTTTGGCACATACAAATTTTACTTGGAACGGCAGGTAAATACCGCATATAGGAAGGTATAGTGGACTCATTTGGAATAACTTTGGGGTTTAAGGGATTGGATGCACGAGCAGTATTCCCGCTTAGTACAAGTGAAGGCTAGCAAAAGACCGGAAGCAACCAACTAGAGAGCGACAACAAATCATGAACATGCACTAAAATAAATAAACATTGGATGCAAGCATGAGTAGGATATAATCCACCATGAACATAAATATCGTGAAGGCTATGTTGATTTGTTTCAACTACATGTGTGAACATGTGCCAAGTCAAGTCACTTAAATCATTCAAAGGAGAATACCACCCCATCATACCACATCACAACCATTTTAATAGCATGTTGGCACGCAAGGTAAACCATTATAACTCATAGCTAATCAAGCATGGCATAAGCAACTATGATCTCTAATTGTCATTGCAAACATGTTTATTCATAATAAGCTGAATCAAGAACGATGAACTCATCATATTTACAAAAACAAGAGAGGTCGAAGTTCATACCAGATTTTCCCATCTCACCAGTCCATCATATATCATCATAATTGCCTTTCACTTGCACGACCGAATGATGTGAATAATAATAAGAGTGCACGTGCATTGGACTAAGCTGGAATCATGCGAGCATTCAATAAGGTGAGAAGACAAGGCAATATGGGCTCTTGGTTAGATCAACAATAATGCATATAAGAGCCACTTCAACAATTTAATCATGGTCTTCTCCTATCGACCCCCAGAGAAAAGAAAAGAAATAAAACTATTTACACGAGAAAGCTCCCAACAAGCAAAAGAAGAACATGAAATATTTTTGGGTTTTCTTTTTAATTATTGCTACTACAGCAGGAAAAGTAAACTAACTAGAAGCTACACTAATTTTTTTGTTGTTTTCTTAAAGTTTAACAAACACACAATAAGAAAGCAGGAAAAAGAAAATAAACTAGCATGGTTATTACAGTGGAAAGAGTATGAGCACCGACATCTAGCAATGAGTGTGTGTGAACATAAATGTAATGTCGGTGGGAAATACGTACTCCCCCAAGCTTAGGCTTTTGGCCTGTTGGTTCATTGCCGTGATAGCCTGGCGGATACCCGTAGGTGTAGCTGGGGTCGCATCGCGATGAAGAGGACGCCGACCGCCATCGGCCGGGCAGCCACCTCCGGATCCCAAGAATAAATAGATCAAGGCCGAGGCTCAGACATTGTGGTTCCGACTTGGGCTGGTGCAGGATTCCGATAGGCTTGAACGGCCGCCGGAACGAGATAAAGACCTTCGCATAAGTTAAACAAACAAGGAGCAGTAAATTAATAGTCTCGTGGTGATGTTTATCAAAGTACAATTTATAGTTAAGCTCCCTTCCTTGCCCTTAACAATAAAGTCATGCGCTAGCATACTCTTATAATCTAAATAAGCACTAGGCAACAATTTTTCTTCTTTCTCATAAAGCCTAATGGGTATGTTAAAATGTGCAGCTAGGCGTGAAGCATAAATACCTCCAAAGATGGGGCCTTTAGTACGGTTCAAACTTAACCGCTTAGCAATAATTCCGCCCATACTAACAGAGTTATCGAGGTATAAACCATGGAACAAAATGATAATATCAGAACACTAAGGTTTCCACAGTCATGCGACCAATCAAGCAACGACTAGCAAATAAGGCAAAGTAGCGTAAAACAGGAAAATGTATGCTAGTGATTCTTGCATCGAAACCTTCCTGGTTTCCCCATGATGATGGTGTTAATAAATTCTTCCACATCCTTACGATGTGGTTCTTCTAAGGTACCATCAGAGGGTATTTTGCAAACCTTGTAAAATTCAGCTAATGGCATCTTCTTAACAACGTCATATAAATGAAACTCTACTGAAGGAGGTGATTCCTTAGGAAAATAGTAGAAGTTTTGCACAAAAGTATTAGTGAGTAAGAGATACTGATGACGTTGGTCGCGGACGAAGTCGGTGAGGCCAGCATTCTCAACCAATGAATAAAAATCCTCATAAATTCTGGCTTGTCTCAAGAAGTCATCGAAAGGCCATTCACACGGCCGGACCTCCGTGGTGCGAGGCAAATTATATTTGGGCCTCTGTGCTTCTTCATTTTGTTTTTCCTTCGAGCTTCGGCTCGACGAGCCCCTCAAAAGTCTCTCCATTATTTTCTGAAATAATCTGAAATTTTTAGTAACATCAAACAAAAGTAAACCAACATCAATAAAATTGATAGCAACTACTCCTATAAGTGCCTAGAGGAAATATCATGCATTAGAACTACTTGGAACCATATAAATTTGACATGCAAGCTCAAGAACGTGGTCATCTATGCAGCACGAATTTGCAAAGAATAAAGCACTAGAACAAAAACTAATTGGACCAATGGAGGAGTCATATACCAAGGAACAATCTCCCTAAGCAGTTTGGTGAGAGGTGCTTTGAGCGAGGAGATCGAAAATCACAGCAAAGTGAGCTGGAACTCGTGCTTGAGCCAGATATTCATGTTTGTGGGAGGAAGAAGAAGAGGATGGGTGCAGGAATAAGTGGAGGAGGGCCACCGTGGGCCCACGAGGCAGGGGGCCGTGCCCTGGGGGGTAGGGCGCGCCCTCCACCCTCGTGGCCAGGTGGCAGCTCCCCCCGCGGTGTTTTCAGTTCCATAAATCCTCAAATATTCCCGAAAAAATCATATTAAATTGGCATGGCATGTGGAGGACTGTTATTTTTGGGGTATTTTTATATTGCACAGATAAATCAGGAAACAGATAGAAAAATACTATTTTTACTTTATTTCAACTAAATAACTGAAAGTATAAAGAGGGTACAGAAGGTTGTGCCTTCTAGTTTCATCCTTCTCATGATCATCAAAAGGAATCCACTAACAAGGTTGATCAGGTCTTGTTAACAAACTCATTCTGAATAACATGGAACCGGAGAAATTTCAAATAACACTATGTTACCTCAACGGGGATATGCACATCCCCTATAATCAGAATATCATATTTCTTCTTGGCAGTAGGAAGAGGAAATTCAAAACCTCCAAATATAATCGATGGAATTTTTCCAATAGAGTTGATGCTATAAACTTGAGGTTGTTTCCTCGGAAAGTGTACCGTATGCTCATTACCATTAAAATGAAAAGTGACATTGCCTTTGTTGCAATCAATAACAGCACCTGCAGATTCAAAAAGGGTCTTCCAAGAATAATAGACATACCATCGCCCTCGAATATCAAGAATAACAAAGTCCGTTAAAATAGTAACGCTTTGCAACCACAACAGCACATCCTCACAAATACCGGCTGTATAGCAGTTGATTTATCACCCATTTGCGAAGATATTTCAGTAGGTGTCAACTTATTCAAATCAAGTCTATGACATAAAGAGAGAGGCATAACACTAACACCGGCTCCAAGATCACATAAAGCAGTTTTAACATAATTTCTTTTAATGGAGCATGGTATAGTGGGTACTCCGGATCTCCAAGTTTCTTTGGTATTCCACCCTTAAAAGTATAATTAGCAAGCATGGTGGAAATTTCAGCTTCGGTATCTTTCTCTTATTGGTAATGATATCCTTCATATACTTAGCATAAGGATTTGTTTTGAGCACATTAGTTAATCGATACGCATAAAAGATAGGTCTAATCATTTCAAAGCAAAGCGCTCAAAATCCTCACCATCCTTTTTCTTGGATGGTTTGGGAGGAAAAGGCATGGGTTTCTAAACCCATGGTTCTTTCTTTACCATGTTTCCTAGCAACAAAGTCTCTCTTATCATAACGTTGATTCTTTGATTGTGGGTTATCAAGATCAACAGCAGGTTCAACTTCTACATCATTATCATTACTAGCTTGAGCATCATCATGAACATCATCATGAACATCATCATTAACATTTTCGCTAGGTTCATGTTCATTACCAGATTGTGTTTCAGCATCAGAAATAGATATATCATTTGGATTCTCAAGTGGTTCAGCAATAGGTTCACTAGAAGTTTGCAACGTCCTATCATTTTTGTTTTTCTTCCTTTTAGAAGAACTAGGCACATCAGTATTATTTCTCTGAGAATCTTGCTCAATTCTCATAGGGTGGCCTTCAGGATACAAAGGTTCTTGAGTCATTCTACCAGTTCTAGTAGCCACTCTAACAGCATAATCATTTTTCTTACTATTCATTTCATTGAGCAAATCATTTTGAGCCTTAAGTACTTGTTCTACTTGAGTGGTAACCATAGAAGCATGTTTCCTAACAAGTTTAAGTTCACATCTAACATCAGCCGTATAATCACCCAAGTGTTTAATCATATAGGTATTTTGTTTTAATTGTCTACCAAAATAAGCATTAAAATTTTCTTGTTTGACAATAAAATTATCAAACTCATCAAAGCATTGTCTAGCAGACTTATAGTGAGGAATATCACCTTCATCAAATCTATAGAGAGAATTTACCTTTACTACCTGTGTCGGGTTATCAAGACCATGCGTTTCTTCAATAGGTAATGGATTAAGATCATATGTTTCTTCAACAAAGTGATAAATTAAGACCATGTATTTCTTCAATAGGAGGTAAATTCTTAACATCTTCACTTTAATACCTTTTTTCTTTCATAGATTTCTTTGCCTCTTGCATATCTTCAGATCGAGAAATAGAACACCCCTCTTCTTCAGAGTTGGTTTAGGAATAGGCTCAGTAGTTGGAGCAGGAGCTGGCTCAAGAGCTGGCTCAGGAAGTGCCCAATTATTTTCATTTGTCAACATATTATTCAATAGAATTTCAGGTTCATCCGGTGTTCTTTCCCTGAAAACAGAACCAGCACAACTATCCAGGTAATCTCTGGAAGCATCGGTTAGTCCATTATAAAAGATATCAAGTATTTCATTTTTCTTAAGAGGATGATCAGCAAAGCATTAAGTAACTTGAGAAGCCTCCCCAAGCTTGTGGCAGACTCTCTTCTTCAATTTGCACAAAGTTGTATATTTCCTTTAAAGCAGCTTGTTTCTTATGAGCAGGGAAATATTTAGCGGAGAAGTAATAAATCATATCCTGGGGACTACGCACACAACCAGGATCTAGAGAATTAAACCATATCTTAGCATCACCCTTTAATGAGAATGGAAATATTTTAAGGATATAAAAGTAGCGAGATCTCTCATCATTAGTGAACAAGGTGGCTATATCATTTAATTTAGTAAGATGTGCCACAACTATTTCAGATTCATAGACATGAAAAGGATCAGATTCAAGCAAAGTGATTATATCAGGATCAACAGAGAATTCATAATCCTTATCGGGAACACAAATAGGTGAAGTAGCAAAATCAGGGTCAGGTTTCATTCTATCTCTAAGAGATTCTTTACTCCATTTAACTAATAGCCTCTTAAGTTTGTTTCTATCTTTGCAGGAAAAAATAGCTGTAGAAGATTCCATATCAAAAACATAACCCTCAGGAATAACAGGCATATCTTCATCATCAATTTCATCAACATTATCAGTTTCAATAATTTCTTTCTCTCTAGCCCTTGCAATTTGTTCATCAAGAAATTCACTAAGGGCACAGTAGTATCAAGCATAGAAGTAGTTTCATCATAAGTATCATGCATAGCGTATGGCATCATCAATAACATGCAACATATCGTAATCTAATAGCGTAAGCAGGTTTAGGTGTCGCAAGCTTACTCATAATGTAAGGTGAATCAAGTGCGAGCTAGATGGCGCTTCCTTACCTCCCCTCGTAGTTGAGGGATAAATTTTTTCTTAGCGTCTTTCAAATTCTTCATAGTGTCTAGCAGATATAAATCCCAAGTGATTCAAGAATAGCGCTTATGCTCCCCAAAGAACGGCGCCGTAAATTAGTCTTGATAACCCACAAGTGTAGGGGATCGCAACAACTTTCGAGGGTAGAGTATTCAACCCAAATTTATTAATTCGACACAAGGGGAGCCAAAGAATATTCTCAAGTATTAGCAACTGAGTTGTCAATTCAACCACACCTGGATAACTTAATATCTGCAGCAAGGTATTTAGTAGCAAAGTAGTATGATATTAGTGGTAACGGTAACAAAAGAGTAATGAAAGCAAAAGTAATATTTTTGGTGTTTTGTAATGATTGTAATAGTAGCAAGGGGAAAGTAAATAAGCGTAAACCAGTATATGGAAAGCTTGTAGGCATTGGATCGGTGATGGATAATTATGCCGGATGCGGTTCATCATGTAACAGTCATAACATAGGGTGACACAGAACTAGCTCCAATTCATCAATGTAATGTAGGCATGTATTCCGAATATAGTCATACGTGCTTATGGAAAAGAACTTGCATGACATCTTTTGTCCTACCCTCCCATGGCAGCGGGTCCTAATGGAAACTAAGGGATATTAAGGCCTCCTTTTAATAGAGAACCGGAACAAACATTAGCACATAGTGAATACATGAACTCCTCAAACTATGGTCATCACCAAAGTATCCCGATTATTGTCACTTCGGGGTTGTCGGATCATAACACATAATAGGTGACTATAGACTTGCAAGATAGGATCAAGAACACACATATATTCATGAAAACATAATAGGTTCAAATTTGAAATCATGGCACTCGGGCCCTAGTGACAAGCATTAAGCATAGCAAAGTCATAGCAACATCAATCTCGTAACATAGTGGATACTAGGGATCAAACCCTAACAAAACTAACTCGATTACATGATAGATCTCATCCAACCCATCACCGCCCAGCAAGCCTACGATGGAATTACTCACGCATCGGGCGGTGAGCATCATGAAATTGGTGATGGAGGATGGTTGATGATGACGACGGCGACGAATCCCCCTCTCCGGAGCCCCGAACGGACTCCAGATCAGCCCTCCCGAGAGGTTTTAGGGCTTGGCGGCGGTCCGTATCGTAAAATGTGATGATTTCTTCTTTCTGATTTTTTTCTCTCCGAAAGCAAATATATAGAGTTGGAGTTGGCATCGGAGGAGCTCTAGGGGGCCCACGAGGTAGGGGCGCGCCCTGGGGGGGCACCCCCACCCTCGTGGACAGGGTGTGGGCCCCCTGGTCTTCATCTTTGGCAAGGATTTTATTTTATTTTTTCTAAGATGTTCCGTGGAGTTTTAGGTCATTCCGAGAACTTTTGTTTTCTGCACATAACACAACATCATGGTAATTCTGCTGAAAACAACGTCAGTCCGGGTTAGTTCCATTCAAATCATACAAGTTAGAGTCCAAAACTAGGGCAAAAGTGTTTGGAAAAGTAGATAGGACGGAGACGTATCAACAACTTGCTGCTGAATAGGAAGCAGCTTGGCGCGGGCAGAGGCCAGCTCAACCTGCGCCGAGACCAGGGCGGCTGCTGCGGCCTCCTCGCGCTGTTCCACCTCCGTCAGCCTAGACTTGAGGGCAGCAGTCCTGCCCGCAGCCTCGGCCTCTACGAGCTTCAGCTTCAAGTCGTACCTGCCCACAAGAGCCACGTGAGCCTCAGCCAAGCGGCGGTCGACATCCTCCTGGGCCCGGGCCTCGCACGCCGACGACATCCTCCGCTAGAGCAACTTCGCGCTCCCTCGTCTCCAACCGCTCAAGCTCGAGGCTGCGCTCCATGGCTTCCAGCGCCGGTGCTTCCTCGCGCTTCAGGATCTCTTCCTCCTCGGCAGGCGTCCCCCTCATCGATGCCAGGGCGGCTTGGCGCGCCTCCACCTGCCACTCCAAGGAGGTGCTCCAAGCCTGGAGCTCCCACACGCATTTCTCTGCGATCTCGCGGCGGCGGTCAGCTTCCCGGGCTTCTTACAAGGCTCGGGAGCAAGCCTCACGCGAGGTCGCGAGAGATGCCTCGGCCTTCGCATTATCAAGCTCGCACTGGTGGCGCCCGAGGTTGATGGCCACCTTCAGCTTATGCCGCTCCTCGATCAGCCGAAGACCCTTGGCCTCGAGGCACACGTGTACGTCTGCGAGTTCCCACCGAGCCGGTTTATCGCGCCCATTGCCTCCCGGAAAAGCTCGTGATGGACGACGCTTCGTTCATACGCAAACTCAAGCGCGCGGCTGATTCCGTCCTCCGCCACGGGAGTTGCCGACGGGGTCCGAAGCGGCTCGCCCCCTCTCAGCAGGGGGCTGGGGGCTGGCGCCCCCTCGGACGCTGGCTGGGCCCCGAGGGGGCCCGGGTAGGCGTAGACCCGCCGCTTGAAGAGGATCCCAAGATCGAAGCCATCCAGCCGCCGTCCACGACCAGAGGAGGAGCCCTTGGCACGCTGGCCGCACTCCAAGCAAGGCCGCGAAGGAGAGATGGCAAAGGCGCGGGCTCGAGGCGCATTGCAGGCAGGCTTGCTTCTCTAGCCGACCCCGCGCCGGGGCGGCGCGCGGGCTTGGGGCGCTCAAGGCTAGCGGGGGAGTTGAGGCAAGAGGAGGCTGCTCCTCAGGAGACTCCACGGCCTTGGCGGAAGGGATCCTGAAGAGCCACCGTCAGGAAGGGAAGCGGCACTCGAGGAATTACAAAGATAAGGTACTTACTCGTCTATGGCGATGTACTTCCTATGTTTCAACGGCCGGACGGTGCCACTGCTGCAGCTTGGAGACCCCTTCCTCTTACGGAGCGTGCTACCTCTTGAGCACTGCGTTGGTTTTCCCTTGTAGAGGAAAGGGTGATGCAGCAAAGTAGCGTAAGTATTTCCCTTAGTTTTTGAGAACCAAGGTATCAATCCAGTAGGAGGCCACGCACGAGTCCCTCGCACCTACACAAACAAATAAATCCTCGCAACCAACGTGATAAGGGGTTGTCAATCCCTACACGGTTACTTACAAGAGTGAGATCTGATAGATATGATAAGATAATATTTTTGGTATTTTTATGATAAATATGCAAAGTAAAGAAAGCAAAATAAAAACGGTGCCAGAAATAGCTTGTTGTCGGGAGATTAAATATAATGGAAAATAGACCCGAGGCCATAGGTTTCACTAGTGGCTTCTCTCGAGAGCATAAGTATTTACGGTGGGTGAACAAGTTACTGTTGAGCAATTGATAGAATTGAGCATAGTTATGAGAATATCTAGGTATGATCATGTATATAGGCATCACGTCCGAGACAAGTAGACCGACTCCTGCCTGCATCTACTACTATTACTCCACACATCGACCGCTATCCAGCATGCATCTAGAGTATTAAGTTCATAAGAACAGAGTAACGCTTAAAGCAAGATGACATGATGTAGAGGGATAAACTCATGCAATATGATATAAACACCATTTTGTTATCCTCGATGGCAACAATACAATACGTGCCTTGCTGCCCCTACTGTCACTGGGAAAGGACACCGCAGGATTGAACCCAAAGCTAAGCACTTCTCCCATTGCAAGAAAGATCAATCTAGTAGGCCAAACCAAACTGATAATTCGAAGAGACTTGCAAAGATAACCAATCATACATAAAAGAATTCAGAGAAGATTCAAATATTGTTCATAGATAAACTTGATCATAAACCCACAATTCATCGGTCTCAACAAACACACCTCAAAAGAAGATTACATCGAATAGATCTCCACAAGAGAGGGGAGACCATTATATTGTGATCCAAAAAGAGAGAAGAAGCCATCTAGCTAATAACTATGGACCCGAAGGTTTGAGGTAAACTACTCACACATCATCGGAGAGGCTATGCTGTTGATGTAGAAGCCCTCCGTATATCGATGCCCCTCCGACGGAGTTCTAACAGGCCCCAAGATGGGATCTCACGGGCACGTAAGGTTGCGGTGGTGGAATTAGGTTTTGGCTCCGTGTCTCGTAGTTTGGGGGTACGAGGGTATATATAGGAGGAAGGAGTACGTCGGTGGAGCAACAGGGGGCCCACGAGGGTGGAGGGCGCGCCCAGGGGGGTAGGCGTGCCCCCTACCTCGTGGCCTCCTGGTTGATGTCTTGACGTAGGGTCCAAGTCCTCTTGATCACGTTCGTTCCGATAATCACGTTCCCGAAGGTTTCATTCCATTTGGACTCCGTTTGATATTCTTTTTCTGCGAAACTCTGAAATAGGCAAAAAAACAGCAATTCTGGGATGGGCCTCCGGTTAATAGATTAGTCCCAAAAATAATATAAAAGTGTATAATAAAGCCCAATAATGTCCAAAATAGAATATAATATAGCATGGAGCAATAAAAAATTATAGATACGTTGGAGACGTATCAAGCATCCCCAAGCTTAATTCCTTCTCGTCCTCGAGTAGGTAAATGATAAAAACAGAATTTTTGATGTGGAATGCTACTTGGCATAATTTCAATGTAATTCTTCTTAATTGTGGTATGAATATTCAGATCCGAAAGATTCAAGATAAAAGTTCAATATTGAGATAAAAATAATAATACTTCAAGCATACTAACTAAGCAATTATGTCTTCTCAAAATAACCATATAGTCTGGCTGTCACGCCCAAGATGCGACCCTATCCTAATGGAACTGAAAGGTCCCGCCAAGGATAGAAGCACATCTTAAAGACGCTTTTGCAAGGTCGATATCATCACATCAACATTACATAATAGTGGGGATACAACCAAGACATACAAAGTCATATGGATACAACAATACATCATTTACAAGATCAACATCCGACTACGGATGAAACATAAACATAAACTCAAACGACATCCACCCTGTCGTGGTTTTGTCACGGCAGATGTCCTCATGAAAGGACTTAGTCGTGGAGCCATCGCTACGTGTTAGCTTAAAGGGGTTAAAGCAGACACAAGGACACAAGAGAATTTATACTAGTTCGGCCCCTTCGATGAAGGTAAAAGCCTACGTCTAGTTGTGATGGAATTGATGGGGGTTTCATGACTAGGGAGCAAAAGCTTCGCCTAAGTCTCGAGTTGTTGTCTCTGAATCGCCGGGTCGTCCCCTTATATACATGGGTGACGCCCGTCGGTTTACAGAGTCCCGAGACCGGCTCATAGACGTGTCCGGTTCGGTCTCTAGTATTTCTAACTTACAACACAAGTTACATACTAATGCCGGTTCACGGCTACAAGCCTTAGACCGGTTCTGGGCCTTAGGCCCTTATAGAATATCCTCATGGGCTTCAAGCATACTTGACTACTGATGAAGTTAACTGCCTCTCCGGCGGTTTACGCCCAAAGAGTAATATCCCCAACATTAGGCCCCGATTGATTTGAACAGGTTCATGTCAATCCTTAGTAAAAACTTCATTCTTCAAAGATCTTCTTGGTTGAACCGCCGTGATGTCATCTTCTCAGATTGTGGTGAACCGGCTTGACGTCATCTGTCATAGAGGATTATATCTAACATCTTTTCATTAATGAGCCCGCAACAATCGAGGCGACAACTCTGCTTCCAAACTTGTGGCTCCTTGATTTTCGCGCCTGACACACATATATCTTGCCTTTATAAATAGACTGAAGGGTCATTTCCTTTTTCCCCTTCGTGCCCCTCTGCTTCGTCTTCCTCGTGCTGCCCAGCTTCGGAGCTCCGCCGCCGCCATCAACCTCTGCACCAGCCTTGGCCGCTGCATCACCCTGAACGTACCAGAGCATCGCGGCGACCTTCCGCTTCTTCCTCCGCTCTGGTAAATCTTCTACCCTTTCACCATAGATCTGTTCTTAGGGTTTCCATGTTCTTCGGTGTTCATCGCTTGTTTCTTGCTCATATGATAACTGTCAGTTAAGTCTGTGGATCCTTGTTCTGCGTGAAGCGGTAGTTTTTAGCATCCAGTCACTGCGCATCTCAAGGTCTTAGATCTCCTGCGTCTTTGCTCGTTGATTCAGCATCATTCGCTTTATACCTTGAATATTTATTTGTTTTCTGAATATGCTCCAGATCCGAAGCTGTAACAAGTTTTCGTGAAACCTGTTTTCGCACATCCACACTTGATTCATCCATGTTTCGCATCAGCGGTTTATCTTTGTAGAGAAATTGATAACTCGGCATATACCATTAGTCCCCTTGTTGAACCGCCAAGGTTTTTCCGGTTTATGTATTGCCATCTTGCAGAACTCCGGTTTATAAGCAACTTCTTCCGGTTTAACACTGAATGTATCAATCCATAGCCTTCCAACATATTTTTGAACCGGTATTACTGCCTTGCAGATTGCATCATGGCCAAGCAAGTGTATGAGTGCAATTGGGTTCCTTCTCGAGTAATCAAACTCAATCGATAACTTAGTCCGCACCGCGCTTTTAGGCAAAAAAGATTACATTCATCGGAGGGTCCTCGCCCGGAAAGTTCTCCGTAACCCAAGGATGGATAAGTTGTTGTTTTTGCTGACCACTTAGCCCGGGCTTCAGTCCGCCTGTTCAAAGTTTTATCGGGATGTCTTGGCTAGCTTCCAATCAAGGCCCACAAGACATTGGCCCCAACTCCATAACCAATATCTGTCATTTTCAAGTGCTCGTGAGGTGTTCTTTCAAGAGGAGCCCACAATTGAATTGTTCAGAGAATGCTTCCATCTAAACCGCAGACTGAAGTTTTTCTGACGGTCCCAACACTGAGTTGGGTGGTGTGGCGATCCAGAAGCGGAAAGAGGTCACTTACCCTCACGCCAAACTGCACAGCCATCCAAAAGAGTGGAATTCAACATGGTTTTACTGCAAAGATACCTCCCCTGAGGGAGAAAATCCCTTACCGGGTTACCGTCCGGAGCGGCTAAGCAACACACATCCCCTCCCTCACAGATTGACTGCTAAGGAGAGAAGCAAATATGCCCCTCAACTATCCAAGCTTCGGGCCTTCATGGCCAACGGGTTGACAGGAATCGACCTTGCTCGTTCTTGGATATCTTGGAGTATCGCCTCACCAAGCGCCCGGTTTGATGTGCAAATACACGTAAGATGTGAAAGACCCTCACGGCATATTGAGATCCAAATTGACAGACGATGAGGTCACCGAGGCTGTTAAGAGGATGTTGAACGAACCGAAGTCGCCTTGCGCCCAAACCGCCTGGCTCCCTTCTCTGCCATTAATAAACCGCCAAGTGAAGACTCATATCTTATACCTTTACAAAATCGACTATGTTCAAATACTCTTTGTTGATGTTAACATCTTTCAAACAGGGCGATGATCCGTTTTGGAGCAGGAAGACTCCACAAGAGAAACCGGTGGCAATAACTCGGCCCAAGACCAAAGTTGTGAAGAAACCAACAAATAGAAAGAAAACCACTGCCTCCTCCGGTCCACCAGCTGACGATGATGTGGGTAATCCGGACCTTGTGGTAGAACTTGACTCACTTGGTCTATTTTTTACACACCTTATTGATAATGATTATTGCCAGGATGATGCTGAAGTCAGTCATGCTGATGTTGTAGAGGTAATCACTCTTTCTTCCGATTCAAACCCTTTACCTTCAAGAAAACTGGCCGGGCAAACCGGAAAGTTAAATTTTCTCATCCTCTTGCTTACTTGGATCGAAACTTTCTTATGAAGACACACCAGCATGAAGCTCGTCGCGCAACCCGGCACAGCGGCCAGGTAGTCACCTCCACCGGTTTACCGAACAGTCCGGTTTGGAAACGCCATTCAGAGGTCTCTAACTGTTTCGTCAATGCTTATCCTAAAGCGGGCTGCTTTCGTCAACCTCTTAATCCATCTGACTCCGATTATCAGGTGACTTCTCATTCCTCCTCTGGTGAGTCGACAGGCACCCAACTCCCACCCCTCAAGACAGTGCTTGGGTGAGCCATATTTCTGATAATGCTGTTTAATGTACCACTTTCAATGCTCATTGGACTGATCCGTCTTTTCTCTTTTAGGGCCAAGCCTAGGCCAAGCAAGAAAGCTCGCCTGGACAAAGCGGCAGAGGACGATGTTCCTGAACCGACCAATATACCCAATTCTGAAGAACACAACCAGGATGATGTGCTGTACAATACACCACTGCAAGATCATGATATTACCGTTGAAGAAGCATATGTTGATGCCACAGGCCCTTCAAATCAATCCACAAGTCCTGCTCAAACCGACAAGACAGCAAGTCCACCCAAGCAGACGGATAAACCGCGACCCAAAGGCGAACCGGGCGGCCAAGGATGACGATGTTGTGATTACTGGCTTTGGCCATTCCGAGCCAGGTAATCCTGTCGCCTTGTCCAAGCATACTGCCAAGGATGAATTCACTGCGTTTGGTAAAGGCAAGTGGAATGCTGATTTGGCAACTTACGCCGCTTTGAATCCACAAGATCTTCATTCCGGTTATCTGAACCGGTTATATACCAGCCGTGACTATGAAGCCGGCCTGGTGAACATGATGAAGGAAAAATATGAGGTAAACTCCATATCACTTTCTGCTTGTATATTGCAAACTGTCATCTCTGATAGCCCCCAAGTGACGGTTTGAACATATCAACTTAAAATCGGGACTTCCAAATATAATCCTGAACACGTCTGTACTTTTGGAAAGTAGCCCCCAAGGGCCGGTTCGACTTAATGTAGTTAAACTGGGACTTGTATAACATAAGAACTCCAACATTACTCAAAGACAGAGTAAATAGGCATTAGCCCCCAAGTGCCAAGTTGAATACGTGTATTGAACTTGGGACTTTATGTAAAATCTGTAGGATGAAAAGCAAATGTGCATTAGCCCCCAAGTACCAAGGTCATAACTTGTTATGGGGTTGGTACTTCAACTCTTCATCTTAATCCTTATCATATGATTATCTGTATGTAGGCTGATGTGAACAAGAAAAGAGAGTCAAATCGCTGATTTTCAAGAAAACCTGAAATCCCAACAAGCTGAAACCTCCAAGGCAAAAACTGAATTAACCAGTGCTTTAAGCATCATGGAAAAGCTTAAGGAGGGCTTCAACAAGGAACGAGCGGATTGGGCCACTGAAAAGGCCGCTTTAACTCAACGGGCAGAAAATGCTGAAGCTGCCCTTAAACCGGTGGTGGATGAACTGTCCAAAGGTAAAGCGACAAGTGCATGCCATGACCGCTACCGCTTTTGGTAAGCCTTTTTGATTTCGACATAATGAAGCTTTCTCATGTAATTGCCGGTTTAATAACTCTTTGAATGATATAGGAGACGCATTGGCCACTTGGGATCGGATGTACTAAGAAACTGAAAGCCTCTTACACCTTGATAGACCAACTCTATACTGGTGCGCAGCGGATCATCAGCACTGCTTCTCATAATAACCCGACACCGACCTTGATCCAGGACACCCTTAAAAGGTTGTCAATGCTTCCTGCCCGGTTTGAAGAATTAAAGAATCTGCTGCTAGAACCGGTGCCATAAACGCCTTAATCCGGGCCAAAGCGTGGGTGCCAGACTTCGATCCCGTTGAAGCGGCCAAAGGCTTCCCAAGTTTAAAGGAAGACGGGACGGAATTTAGCGAAGAAGATCTTCGAGCTATAAACCGGGAAGTGCGCCCTTTGGCTTGTCAGCTTGTTGAAGAGGCAAATCTGTCTCACTATCAGGCCCAATATGATGAGGAAAATAAACGAGTGTCTGCACCGATTCCTGAAGCGGAGAACCTTATACCGCCAATCCGTAAGCATACTTACACTCCTGATATTGAACTGTCCTTGCTGATCAATGATGAAGCCGTATTCCAAGCATTAATGGGAATCGATCGACGATCGTTGATTTCCGGTACCGGGTAGGGAATCAGAAGTTGAAGCGGCGCAGGATGACCCGCAACCATCAGGCCAAGCTGGCGATCAAGCATAAATCGTAGGCCGGTTTACATTACTGCTTCCTTTTGTTATGCCAAAAACAATTATCTCATCTGGGCACTGCGTTGCCTTGTAATAGACTAGCTGCCACACTTTATATTGATATGCCTTCGTGCATATTTATTGCAACTTTTGTTTTTGTTGAACCATCAACCTTAAACTGTTATCTGCAGCAAAAAGCTTAAAACTCCATTATGGTTGTACCACTAGGCGGGTCATCATATCCATGTATATGAAACTAAAGATAATACTTTAGATTAAACATATGATAAAACATGGGAATATATGATACCTGCCATCGTAGGGCATGAAGTTGGATGTGCCAATCTTGAAGCGAAGTTGTAAGAAACCCGCTCTGCTGAAGTAGAAAACAGCTCCTGTGTATATAGGATCGGTTTACCAGATAAACTATTCCGGGTTACAATGAAACACCGGTGTTACTCCATAATAGGATGTTTATCAAAAATCAAACCGGGCAAAATTGTCTCCAGATGAAAAACAAACCGTATCTCGTCAACTGACAGTCGAATTGGTTTAAATTTGTCGGTTTAAGAACACAACAAGAGAAATATGCAAAAAGACAAACAAATTGCAAGCAAACGTAAAGACAAAATCTTTTGCGGAAAGAGGCTGCTTGAGCCGATCAAGTGGCATTACCATGGTCGAACACGACCAAGCCCCCAATAGGCGTAGCTATGGTTCATGTTAGCCAGGTCCCCAAATGATGCAGTGGCATTACGCCGATCAAGAGGTGTAGCGATGGTTCGGGTTCGACCAAGCCCCCAAGTGATTCTGTGGCCTTAGGCCGACCAAGAGGCGTGATCGTCTGGGACGTGACCAAGTCCCCAAGTGATCTCGTGGCTTTCTTTGTCAAAAGGTGTTGCATTGGTTCGGACACCGACCAAGCCCCCAAGTAACATAATATGAAGCTTTATTAAAAGCTAACTCAAGGGTAAACCGGAGACCGCTTTTAAGATAAAAAACTCCGTGTAACCACTCATGATGTAAAAAATAACAGAGACCCCGCTTTAGCTAAGGCTCCGGTTTATTGTATTGATCATAATATATACATTGTCATAATATGTACACAAGCCAATGGCTTAAGTATAGTAGGGCCGAAGATGAGCTATGTTCCACGGCCTGTTGGTCTCCTCCTCTGATGTACATGAGTCTTTATGCTCTCGAATATCAATCAGATAGTACGACCCATTGTGCAGATTCTTGCTGACCACGAAAGGTCCTTCCCAAGGTGGGGATAGCTTGAGCATATCAGTCTGGTCTTGAATGAGCCGGAGCACCAAATCTCCTTCTTGAAAGGTTCTGGTTCTAACTCGGCGACTGTGATAGCGACGAAGGTCTTGCTGGTAAATCGCCAAACGGGCAGCTGCAATGTCACGCTCCTCATCCAACAGGTCCAAAGCATCTTGCCGAGCTACCTCGTTGTCCGCTTCAACATAAGCTGCTACACGAGGTGAGTCATGACGGATATCACTGGGGAGAAACGCCTCCGCTCCGTAGACCATGAAGAACAGCGTGTATCCTGTCGATCTGTTGGGTGTAGTGTTGATGCTCCATAACACAGATGGTAATTCCTCAACCCAACAACCCGGCGTCCATTGCAAAGGAACCATAAGCCGGGGTTTGATGCCTTGTAAGATCTCCTGGTTAGCTCTCTCTGCTTGGCAATTGGACTGTGGGTGAGCCACTGATGAAACATCAAGCCGGATGTGCTCATGTTCACAGAACTCCTTCATAGCACCCTTAGACAGATTGATACCATTATCAGTAATGATACTGTGTGGAAAGCCGAACTGGAAAATCACCTTCTTAATGAATTGAACCGCCGTGGCTGCATCACACTTGCTGACGGGCTCTGCTTCTACCCACTTTGTAAAATTTTCAACCGCCACCAAAAGGTGGGTCTTCTTGTCCTTGGACCTTTTGAAAGGTCCGACCATATCCAGCCCCAAGTGGCAAACGGCCAAGTAATTGGAATCATCCTCAATTCTTGAGCCGACACATGAGCGCGTCTTGAGAACTTCTGACAGCCGTCACATCGCCTAACCAGGTCCTCCAGATCGCGATGAGCAGTCAACCAATAAAAACCGTGACAAACCGCCTTAGCCACCAGAGATTTTGAACCGGCGTGGTGACCACAATCTCCTTCGTGGATTTCGCGCAAGATCTCACAACCTTCCTCTCGTGATACACAACGTTGAAATGCTCCTGATACACTGCAATGATGCAACTCGCCGTTGACAATAGTCATGGACTTGGATCGCCGAATTATCTGTCTGGCCAGCGTCTCATCCTCTGGTAACTCGCCCCGGTTCATGTACGCAAGGTAAGGAACCGTCCAATCCGGAATGACATGCAGAGCCGCCACCAACTGAGCCTCCGGATCAGGAATAGCCAAATCCTCTTTGCCAGGGAGCTTGACCGACGGGTTATGCAGGACATCTAAGAAGACATTAGGCGGGACCGGTTTACGCTGAGAGCCCAGCCGGCTTAAAGCGTCCGCCGCTTCGTTCTTCCGTCTGTCCACATGATCCACCTGATATCCCTTGAAGTGGCCTGCAATGATATCCACCTCACGGCGGTAAGCTGCCATAAACGGGTCCTTAGAATCCCAAGTACTAGACACTTGTTGGGCCACCAGGTCCGAGTCACCAAAGCACTTGACTCGGCTGAGATTCATCTCCTTAGCCATCCGGAGACCATGGAGTAAAGCTTCATACTCAGCTGCATTGTTAGTACAAGGGAACATTAAGCGGAGAACATAACAGGACTTATCACCTCGTGGGGAGGTTAATACGACTCCAGCCCCCGAGCCCTCCAATTGCCTGGACCCATCAAAATGAATAGTCCAATAGGTGCGATCCGATTTTTCTTCTGGTGCTTGTAGCTCCGTCCAATCATTGATGAAATCCACAAGTGCTTGAGACTTGATCGCCATCCGAGGCACGTATTTCAAACCGTGTGGCCCAAGCTCTATAGCCCACTTGGCAATCCGGCCAGTTGCCTCCCTGTTTTGAATTATATCTCCCAAAGGAGCAGAGCTGACCACTGTGATGGGATGTCCCTAGAAGTATTGCTTAAGATTCCGGCTTGCCATGAAAACTCCATACACCAGCTTCTGCCAACGCGGGTATCTTTTCTTGGACTCAATAAGCACCTCGCTGATATAGTAAACCGGGCGCTGAACCGGATACTCCTTACCTGCCTCCTTGCGCTCTACCACAATAGCTACACTGACTACACGAGCATTAGCTGCCACATATAGTAGCAACGGTTCTTTGTCAATCGGAGCAGCAAGAACAAAGCGGATTATTAGCTGCCGCTTTAAGTACTCCAATGCTTTATCAGCCGGACTCGGATAAAGGGATCCTCTTTTTTCAGCATCTAATACAAAGGTATTGCCTTCTCACCGAGGCGGCTGATAAACCGGCTCAACGCGGCAATCCGGCCTGCCAAGCGCTGGACATCATTGATACATTTCGGTTTAGCCAGAGAGGTGATAGCTGTGATCTTCTCCGGATTAGCCTCAATTCCCCTGTTGGACACCAGAAAACCCAATAACTTGCCTGCCGGTACACCAAAAACACACTTGGCCGGATTGAGCATCATCTTGTAAGTCCGTAGGTTATCAAAGGTTTCCTTCAAATCATCAACCAGAGTCTCCTTCTCCCTTGACTTAACCACAATATCATCCACATAGGCATGCACATTACGGCCGATCTGTTTATGAAGGCAGTTATGTACACACCGTTGATAAGTTGCCTGGGCACTCTTGAGCCCAAAGGGCATAGATACATAGCAAAAGGCTCCAAAAGGAGTTATGAACTCCGTCTTCTCCTGGTCCTTAACTGCCATCTTGATCTGATGATAACCAGAATATGCATCGAGAAAACTCAAACACTCACAACCCGCCGTAGCATCTATAATCTGATTAATGCGGGGGAGGGCAAAAGGATATGCTGGACAAGCCTTGTTAAGATCTGTGTAATACACACACATGCGCCAGGTGCCGTTCTTCTTAAGGACCAGCACCGGATTAGCCAGCCATTCAGGATGGAACACTTCAACAATAAAGCCAGCCGCTAAAAGCCTGGCCACTTCCTCACTAATAGCTTTGCGCCTTTCTTCTCTGAACCGATGGAGAAACTGCTTCACCGGTTTGTACTTGGGATCAACATTAAGAGTGTGCTCAGTGAGTTCCCTCGGTACACCTGGCATGTCAGAAGGCTTCCATGCAAAAATGTCCCGGTTCTCACGGATGAACTCGATGAGCGCGCTTTCCTATTTCGGATCCAAGTTGGTAATGCGATACTAAACTACTTGGACGAATCGCCAGTATGAAGTCAACAAGCTTGGTCTCATTGCCGATTTGAACTTTAGAGCCGGATCATGCTCTGTGGTTGGCTTTTTCAATGGAGTCATGTCAGCTGGATCAACATTATCCTTGTAATACTTTAACTCTTCCGTGGCACAAACCGACTTTGCATAGGCCACATCACCTTCTTCACACTCCAAGGCAATCTTGTGACTCCCATGAACGGTTATGGTCCCCTTGTGACCCGGCATCTTGAGCCGCAGATAGATATAACAGGGACGTGCCATACACTTGGCATAAGCCGGCCGCCCGAACAAAGCGTGGTACGGGCTCCGGATTTACCACCTCAAAAACCAATGTTTCTGACCTGGAGTCATGATCATCTCCAAAGGCCACCTCCAGAGCTATCTTGCCAACATGATATGCTGACTTGCCAGGTACCACACCATGGAACACCGTATTGGACGGTTTAAGATTCTTGTCTGTCAGCCCCATACGACGGAAGGTCTCCTAGTACAAGATATTAATGCTGCTTCCTCCATCCATGAGCACCTTGGTGAACTTATAACCTCCCACCTGAGGTGCCACCACCAACGCTTAGCTGACCCGCATTGTCAACCCGGGCGGGTGATCCTCTCTGCTCCATATGATTGGCTGTTCGCACCAGCATAAATAACGAGGCACGGCTGGTTCAACAGAGTTCACACGCCGCTTGTGAAGCTTCGGTCTCGCTTGTCTAAGCTAGTGGTGAATACATGATACTGCCCGCTATTCAACTGCTTTGGATGGCTCTGATAGCCCGACTGCTGCTGCTGCTGGTTTGTAACCACCCTGGCTATTCTGATTGTTTTGATTGTTATGTCCACCCTGATCTCCATTGAAGCTGGAACCGGCATTTCCTCCACCGTGACCCGGCCCATGGAATCCGGAACCTGAGCCACCACCTGATCTGTGATCATACCGGAAAGCATTAGAATTTTTGAACTCCTGCATAATATAGCAATCTTTCCAGAGGTGGGTGGCTGGCGCCTCCTTCGTCCCGTGCTTTGGACAGGGCTGGTTTAATAGATAATTTAGGCGGTCCGGATTGGGGTTTGGAGCTCCACCACGATTCGGCGGTTTACCCTTCCGTCGCTGACCCCTGTCCTGTGTGCTAGTATTAGCCACAAGTCCATGCTGCCATCCGCTTTACGCTTGCCTCCGTTACCATGACCTGTCGTATTGTGTTGCTACCCCTTGGAGTTGCCGTTCTTCTTTCCCTTCCCTGTCTTGTCACCATCAGACCCGGGATCCTTGGTACCATCAGAATCAGCATACTTCACTAACGCAGTCATGAGGGTCCCCATATCGTTGCAATGGCGCTTCATCCATCCCAACTTCAACTTTAGAGGTTTAAACCGACAGTTCCTTTCCAAAGTTATAACCGCGGAGTCGGCGTTGATACGGTCTGAGGAGTGCAAAATTTTCGAGACTCAGCGTCCCCAGCAGGTTGTCGACTCTCCTTCCTCCTGGACACAGGCCGCTAAGTCCACTATCGACATGGGCTGCTTACATGTATCCTTGAAGTTCTGGATAAACCGGCTCGCAATCGGGCCCATGAACTGATAGAATTGGCTGGTAAGCTCTTTAACCAAATACAGGTTGTCCCTTCAAGCATCATGGTAAAATACTTTGCACACGCTGCTTCATCTACATCAAGCATCTCCATGGCCATCTCATAGCTCTCTACCCATGCTTCCGGAGACAAATCGGCTGTGTAATTTGGTACCTTGCGCGGCCCTTGAAATCTTTTGGGCAAGCACATTGCGTCATGCGGGACAAGACAAGGCACTCCCAAAGAACTAGAAGTAACCCTGGCTCAATTGTGGTGGTTGGACGAACCGGCGTAAGTTGACGAGCCTCATCTTTGTCTTTGCTAACTCGGCGTCCCTGCACGCCGGGCCCGATCCACCACTTCGAGCATCACCTGCCGGGTTATGGCCACGGGCGCTTCACGGTTCCGCGCATTCATCGATACGGCCGGTTCATCCATCCGCCTGCTGAAACTCCGGCTTGGATGGGGGGTGGAATGAATTCGGTCACGGCTATATGAATATGCTTCCTGCTGAACCAAAGTTGTTCGAAGAAGTTCCTTAACCCGGCGTGTCTCCACCGCTATGGAGAATCACCTTCAATTGGGATGGCCTCCAGCCGCTAAGCGGCGGCGATAAGATTGTCCATTGGATTAGAATAGTGACACAGGCGTCTGGACAGGCTGAGGTATGATGTTATTCTGTCGAGGCGGCTCCATCAGGTGAGGCTGAACCGGCGCACCCGTCCCAGGTGCCTCCGCCTGGTTTAACCATGGCGGGTTACTAGTCCCTGCTCCTGGGGTGTTAAAGAGGTTTCTGCCATCGAAGACCGTCGGCACGCGAGACCCATGCTTCCTTTTCAGGACTTCATGCGATGCGTTCTGGTGTAGCATAAGCCTATAGACCTGCGCGTCCAAAGCGGCCCGCTCATGACCATCCATCCGTTGTTCTCGGTACGCCAAATCGGCCTTGGCCTGAGTGATCTGTTCCCTCACTTTTGCAATCTCCGCATTGTGGGCGTCCTGATCCGCCGGGTTAGTTTCTGCCATAAGCACAGCCAATGCATCAAACCGATCAGATAAAACTTGAGCCGGCGGGCGCCTGAGCCTCCCCGCCCGCGCTGCCGCCCGCTGATCCGGAGAACATTGCTGCTGCGGTCGAAGAGTGGATCGCCGCTGTACCGCCATGAATATCCCAACCCAGTTGGGTAGATCGAGGGGTCCGAATATCGCCGCCATCGGAACAGCCCCAATCGACCGTCCCGTAGCTGATACAATGACTCGGTTTCTCCAATGAGGATTCGTCATTTGGAATAGACGATGGTCTCGCCACCAGATGTCGATCCACCTTCATACTCTCCTCCGTGGATGACTCCCACGAAGGCACACTTCACGGCCGGTTTAACCTGGGTAGATCTCGCACGCTGAGCCATTTCGACGAGGTCGGTGCAGATGTCCGGTCAGGGCCCGGTTCACCGATCTTGCCAATGAAGACGTGTATGCCACCAAAGGGGACCCGGTACCCATACTCAATCGAGCCGGCCTTGGGGCCCCAGCCTGAATCGTCGATGTAGAGCTTGCCGCGACGACTCTTGGTCATCCGGCCCACAGCGTAACCCTTGAGTCCTTCGAAGTTGCCCTCCAAGAACTTGAAACCATCGTGCGATAGCCCCACGGTGGGCGCCAACTGTCATGGTTTTGTCACGGCAGATGTCCTCATGAAAGGACTTAGTCGTGGAGCCATCGCTACGGGTTAGCTAAAAGGGGTTAAAGCGGACACAAGGACGCAAGAGAGTTTATACTAGTTCGGCCCCTTCGATGAAGGTAAAAGCCTACGTCTAGTTGTGATGGAATTGATGGGGGTTTCGATGACTAGGGAGCAAACAAGCTTCGCCTAAGTCTCGAGTTGTTGTCTGTTGTCTCGCCGCCGGGTCGTCCCCTAATATACATGGGTGACGCCCGTCTGCTTGCAGTCCCGAGACCGGCTCATAGACGTGTCCGGTTCGGTCTCTAGTATTTCTAACTTACAACACAAGTTACATACTAATGTCGGTTCACGGCTACAAGCCTTAGACCGGTTCTGGGCCTTAGGACCTTATAGAATATCCTCATGGGCTTCAAGCATACTTGACTACTGATGAAGTTAACCCGGCCTCTCCTGGCCGGTTTACGCCCAGGCTGCCGACCAGGAACCTAACCCAAGATCGATGATGAAGAAGAAGAACTCCAAAACAAGTAAACACCGCTCTCACGTCATGATCATCGCAAAACCTGTACCTGCAACTGTTGGTGTAGTAATCTGTGAGCCACGAGGACTCAGCAATCCCATTACCACGGGTATCAAGACTAGCAAAGCTTAAAGGGTAAGGAAGGGGTAAAGTCGTGAGGTTGCAGCAGCGACTAAGCAATGTATGGTGGCTAACTTTCTAAACAAGAGCGAGAAGAGGAGCTGAGCAAACGATCGTCAACTAGTAATGATCAAGAAGTGATCCTGAACTCCTACTTACGTCAAACATAACCCAAAAACCATGTTCTCCTCTCGAACAACCTCGAAAAGAGACACTCACGGTTACGCACACGGTTGGTGTATTTTAGAAGAGTTCACTTCGAGTTTACTACAACCGGACATTAACAAATTCCCATCTGCCACATAACCGCGGGCACGGCTTTCGAAAGTTCAAACCCTGCAGGGGTGTCCCAACTTAGCCCATGATAAGCTCTCACGATCATCAAAGGATATTCCTTCTCCCGGGAAGGCCCGATCAGACTCGGAATCCCGGTTACAAGACATTTCAACAATGGTAAAACAAGACCAGCAAAGCCGCCCGGATGTGCCGACAAATCCCGATAGGAGCTGCACATATCTCGTTCTCAGGGCACACCGGATGAGCCAGACATCGGGTTGGCATAGACCCTGATTGCCCGGGGGCGCCGGACATCGCTGGGTTTGGACCAGCACTCAGAGGAGCACTGGCCCAAGGGGGCTAAAATAAAGATGACCCTTGGGCTCCGGAAACCCAAGGGAAAAAAGGCTTAGGTGAGGCAAATGTAAAACCAAGGTTGGGCCTTGCTGGAGGAGTTTTATTCAAAGCGAACTGTCAAGGGGGTCCCATAAATCACCCAACCGCGTTAGGGACGCAAAATCCGGGAACATAATACCGTTATGATGGAAACTAGGGTGGCAAGAGTGGAACAAAACACCAGACATAAGGCCGAGCCTTCCACCCTTTACCAAGTATATAGATGCATTAATAATATAAGAGATATTGTGATATCCCAACATAAAAATAAACCAACATGGAGCAATCTTCATCTTCACCTGCAACTAGCAACACTATAAGAGGGGCTGAGCAAAAGCGGTAACATAGCCAAACAACGGTTTGCTAGGAAGGGTGACAAAGTTAGAGGTTCATGGCAATTTGGGAGGCTTGAGCAGCAAGTGGTAGGTAAGGCAGCATAGCGATAGAACGAAGCAACTAGCATAGCAATGATAGTAATGAGATCCAAGGTGACGGTCATCTTGCCTGAAATCTCGCTAGGAAGAAGAACGAATCCATGAAGAAGATGAAGCCACGAAGACGAACCAAGCGTAGACGAACGAATCCTCACGATCGCAACGAAGCGGGAACTATCGAGAAGAAGCACACAACATAGTAAAAACACCACACATGAACAAGGCATGATGCTCAACCAAGTATGATGCATGACAAGGCTACATGAAGCTACTCATGGCAAGAGATTATTCATACAAGAACAACACATCAAAGCAAGTTTAAATGAGGCCGGAAACAACATATAACAAATCCGGTAAGTCCTCATATGCAAATTTCAAAATTGGTCCAGATCTGAATAAACCTTATGTTCAAGTTGTTAAACAGCAAGTTAATATGCACCAAGATGATCTACACGAAATTCTAGTCAAGTTACATATAAGGTTCATTAGGTTCGGAGCTACGGCCTAGAAGATATGAGCAAAACAAGTTAAACATGGCATTGATGCAAAATGCATTCAAACATCAAGCACACTCCTCAAAACATGGATGCAACAAGGTAACATGAAACTATATGAAAAATTAAGCAAGTTTCATTTAGAGCACACTCAAAACGGAGCAACGGTTCAACACATACACACTATACAAGGTTAAAGGACAAGCTGTCTAAAACAGCAACTAGGCATATTGCAAGCATCAAAACAACATGCTACAGCACCACAACATGAAAAAAGAAGGCATGGACATGATGTACAGGTAAAGCATTACAAAACATGAACACTGAGCTATCTCCATAAACTACTACAACATTCTCAAAAGGACATGGCAAGATTGCAAATAATACCAGCTTCACAGACTTAGCAGAAAACACTGGACATGGCAGAAATAACATCAGGTTACAAAGTTTAGAGCTATCAAACAACATTCTACAGGAACATATCATGGCAACCAAAGGCATGGAATGAATCTACAAATTGCATATAACAAAAGTCCGTTACTTATCATGAGCCAAAAAGGCACAGAATATATGGTGGCACCCATGTAAACATAGCAAGTTTCATAAACAGATTCAGACAGAAAATAACAGTGCATGGCATAAACAGAATTATGAAGGCATCTTTACGAGCTCGAATTACTCACCACAAGGCATTGCATGATAAAACTAGCATATCTACAGAAATATGACATGTTCATGAAGCTAACAATGGCAAGAGCAAGTTCATAACATGCTTGGATCAACTATAACAACCTTAGCAAAATTGATTAACATGTAAACAATCTGTCAGGAACATTTTATAGCAAAAGTAGAGCAAGATTAAGACATGCTAGGTCACTCCATAATTTAAAACAGGGGCATTGATGGATAGAGCATAACCATATGTCCAAAACATCCTTAGTGAACATACTCAAAAGAGGCATGGATCTCACTGTAGCAACATGAATACATGGCATAAAAATAACAGCAGGAAAATGACTTGGTGAAATCCTAACTCACTGAAATCAGCAACATCACGAAGCCTAGTTTACATGCTTGTTCTAGTCACCACATAGATCAAAAAAATACATGGCAAGCACCGCTGTAAATATGGCATGACATAGATAAAAACACATGTAGACTTCATGCTCAAAAGAAAATCACACAAAAAGATGCAAAAATGACAAATGAGCATGTTCTGTTAAGTTACAATAGACAACATTATATAGCACTTTCGCAAGGATGATTAGGGCATCAACATGAACTCAAACAAGCATGGCACAATGGAACAAAATGTAGAGCATCTCCTGCTGAACATTCCGATATATCACACGCACGAAACGGAGCAGTATGCGTGGAGTTATGATGCATTGAACATGGCATGAAATTATCAGGGGAAAAAGGACTTGGCCAAAATCATCACCTCGCGGACTAGGGTTGACCGCGGCACGCGGATCGAGGTTTGCCTGGATCTCGACAGAGACGGACTGGAGGAGGCCGAAGATGGCCGGGGACGGCGGATCCGGCGCCGGGGAGCCCTCCTCCGGCCGGATCTCACCTAATCCAAAGATGGGGTGAGGCCTTCGGCCGACGGTGGCGGCGGTCGAAGCGCGCGGCGAGAGCGGGGCGAGGCGCCGTGGCAAGCGGCACCAGCGCCCGGCGCTCAGCGGAGCGAAAAGCGCTGCACGGGATCTGGCGGGCGCGGCGCGTCCGCCCGTGGCGGCCCGGCGGCGAGGGCCGGCCATGGGCTCGCGGGTCTGGCGCGGTGGAGGGGAGCGGGCGCGGTGAGGTGGCGGCGCCTGGTTGGCTAGCGACGGTGGCGGGGTGACGTGGCATCACGCCATTGGCCCGGGCGACGTGGAGGCTGGCGGCGGACGTGTCCGGCCGTCGGCGGACATGTCCGGTGGCGCGAGGGAAGGGAAGGTAGGGTTCATCCGTGAATTTTTGGGGGGAGGTGCAAATATATAGGCAAAGGGAGCTAGGAGAGTCCAAATGAGGTGCGGTTTTCGCCCACACGATCGTGATCGAACGACCGAGAGTATGGATGGGGTTTGGATGGGTTATTGGGCCACTTTGGAGGGGTGTTGGGCTGCACACAAAAGAGGCCTTTGCGGTTCCCCGGTTAACCGTTGGAGTATCAAACGGACTCCAAATGGCACGAAACTTGACAGACGGTCTACCGGTAGTGTACCTAGGCCGCTTGGCAAATCACGGTCCATTCTGAGAATGTTTAACACCCACTCACAACAGGAGACAAAAGGGGGACACCGGAGGACATAGGAGTGTCGGATTGCAAAACGGACAATGGGGAAAATGCTCGGATGCATGAGACGAACACGTATGCAATGCAATGCACATGATGACATGGCAAAATGCAACACGCAAGCAAATGACATGACAACGACGGCGAATAACTGGCGGACACCTGGCGCATCAAATCTGGGGCGTTACACTGGCTATGCTCTATCTTCACCACACAAAGTATTTAAATCATGCACAACCCCGATGACAAGCCAAGCAATTGTTTCATACTATTAGTGTTCTCAAACTTTTTCAATCTTCACGCAATACATGAGCGTGAGCCATGGACATAGCACTATATGTGGAATAGAATGGTGGTTGTGGAGAAGACAAAAGGAGAAGATAGTCTCACATCAACTAGGCATATCAACGGGCTATGGAGATGCCCATTAATAGATATCAATGTGAGTGAGTAGGGATTGCCATGCAACGGATGCACTAGAGCTATAAGTGTATGAAAGCTCAAAAAGAAACTAAGTGGATGTGCATCCAACTCGCTTGCTCACGAAGACCTAGGGCATTTTGAGGAAGCCCATCATTGGAATATACAAGCCAAGTTCTATAATGAAAGATTCCCACTAGTATATGAAAGTGATATCATAGGAGACTCTCTATCATGAAGATCATGGTGCTACTTTGAAGCACAAGTGTGGTAAAAGGATAGTAACATTGTCCCTTCTCTCTTTTTCTCTCATTTTTTTATTTGGGCCTTTTCCTTTTTTATGGCCTCTTTTTTTATTCTGTCCGGAGTCTCATCCTGACTTGTGGGGGAATCATAGTCTCCATCATCCTTTCCTTACTTGGGACAATGCTCTAAAAATGATGATCACCACACTTTTATTTACTTACAACTCAACAATTACAACTCAATACTTAGAACAAAATATGACTCTATGTGGATGCCTCCGACGGTGTACCGGGATATGTAATGAATCAAGAGTGACTTGTATGAAAGAATTATGAACGGTGGCTTTGCCACAAATACGATGTCAACTACATGATCATGCGAAGCAATATGACAATGATGGAGCGTGTCATAATAAACGAAACGGTGGTGAGTTGCATGGCAATATATCTCGGAATGGCTATGGAAATGCCATGATAGGTAGGTATGGTGGCTGTTTTGAGGAAGGTATATGGTGGGTGTATGATACCGGCAAAAGCGTCTTGCGGTATTAGAGAGGCTAGCAATGGTGGAAGGAAGAAAAGTGCGTATAATCCATGGACTCAACATTAGTCATAAAGAACTCATATACTTATTGCAAAAATCTACAAGTTATCAAAGCAAAGTATTACACGCATGCTCCTTGGGGGATAGATTGGTAGGAAAAGACCATCGCTCGTCCCCGACCGCCACTCATAAGGAAGACAATCAATAAATAAATCATGCTCCGACTTCATCACATAACGGTTCACCATACGTGCATGCTACGGGAATCACAAACTTTAACACAAGTATTCCTCAAATTCAAAACTACTCAGCTAGCATGACTCTAATATCACCATCTTCATATCTCAAAACAATTATCAAGTATCAAACTTCTCATAATATTCAACACACTCATAAGATTTTTTTTTACTAATCTTGGTTGCCTATCATAGTTAAAGCAAACTACCATCCTGTTTTGTAGGACTCCCAAAATAATCTAAGTGAAGCATGAGAGAACAATAGTTTCTATAAAACAAAAGTTACCACCGTGCTCTAAAAGATATAAGTGAAGTATTAGAGCAAAAACTATATAACTCAAAGGATATAAGTGAAGCACATAGAGTATTCTAATAATTTCTGAATCATGTTTGTGTCTCTCAAAAGGTGTGTACAGCAAGGATGATTGTGGTAAACTAAAAAACAAAGACTCAAATAATACAAGACGCTTCAAGCAAAACACATATCATGTGGTGAATAAAAATATAGCTCCAAGTAAAGTTACCGATGGAAGTAGACGAAAGAGGGGATGCCTTCCGGGGCATCCCCAATCTTTGGCTTTTAGGTGTCCTTAGATTATCTTGGGGTACCATGGGCATCCCCAAGCTTAGGCTCTTTCCACTCCTTGTTCGATAATCCATCAAATCTTTCACCCAAAACTTGAAAACTTCACAAACAAAACTTAACAGAAAATCTCATGAGCTCCGTTAGCGAAAGAAAACAAAACACCACTTCAATGTACTTTAATGAACTCATTATTTATTTATATTGGTGTTAAATATACTTTATTCCAACTTCTCTATGGTTTATAAACTATTTATTAGCCATAGATTCATCAAAATAAGCAAACAAAACATGAAAAACAGAATCTTTCAAAAACAGAACAATCTGTAGTAATCTGTAACTGACGCAAACTTCTGGAACTCCAAAAATTCAGCCAAAATAGGACGACCTATAAAATTTGTTTATTGATCATCAGAAATTGGAATAAATATTTTATCACGTTCTGGTGATTTTTAACAGTTATTTTCGTGAACAGAAAGTTTCTGTAATTTTCTGCAAGATCAAATAACTATCATCCAAGAAGATCCTATAGGTTTAACTTGGCACAAACACTAATTAAAACATAAAAACAAGTCTAACCAGAGGCTATATCAAAGATTTATTCCTAAACAGATGTAAAAAGCAAAAAACTAAAAATACAATTGGGTTGCCTCCCAACAAGCGCTATCGTTTAACGCCCCTAGCTAGGCATAAAAGCAAGGATAGATCTAGGTATTGCCATCTTTGGTAGGCAATCCATAAGTGGCTCTCATAATAGATTCATAAGGTAATTTTATTTTCTTTCTAGGAAAGTGTTCCATGCCTTTCTTTAACGGAAATTGGAATCTAATATTTCCTTCCTTCATATCAATAATTGCACCGATCATTCTAAGGAAAGGTCTACCAAGAATAATAGGACAGGAAATATTGCAATCGATATCAAGAAAAATAAAATCTACGGGCACCTAGTTCCTATTTGCAACAATAAGAACATCATTAATTATTCCCATAGGTTTCTTAATGGTGGATTCCGCAAGGTGCAAGTTTAAAGAGCAATCATCAAAATCACGGAATCCTAACAAGTCGCACAAAGTCTTTGGAATCATGGAAACACTAGCACCCAAATCACAAAAGCATAGCATTCATGATCTTTAATTTTAATTTTAATAGTAGGTTCCCACTCATCATAAAGTTTTCTAGGGATAGAGACTTCCAACTCAAGTTTTTCTTCATAAGATTGCATCAAAGCATCAACGATATGTTTGGTAAAGGCTTTATTTTGACTATAAGCATGAGGAGAATTTAGCACGGATTGCAACAAGGAAACACAATCTATCAAAGAGCAATTATCATAATTAAATTCCTTGAAATCAAAAATAGTGGGTTCATTAATATCTAATGTTTTGATCTCTTCAATCCCAGTTTTATCAATTTTAGCATCAAGATCTAAAAACTCCGAATTTTTGGAACGCCTTCTAGGGAAAGGTGGATCATATTCAGTCCCATCATTATCAAGATTCATATTGCAAAAAAAAAGATTTAATAGGGGACACATCAATAACTTTTAGATCTTCATCTTTATTTTCAAAGTTTTCCGGCTTAGCGGCCATCTTATTAACTAAGGTGGCTTGATTATCCGAAATTTCAGCTATTAACTTCTCAAGATGAGCAATCTGGGATCTCAAACCATCAAATTATTTAGACATATCATCGAGCTCTTTATTCATATAACTCAGAAAGCTTTTTTTTTCGTAAGCTCGTTTCTAAAGAAATTGTTATGCTCAAGTTGTAAGACCATGAAACTCCTAACGTTGTTTTCGATCTCTTCTAGCCTTTTAAGATGAGGATCACCAAATCTTGGTAGAGCCATCGAGACAAACAAGCAATCCAACACACGGGCAAACAAGAGACAGGCAAAAAGAGGCAAACGGAAAAGAGAGGGCGAATAAAACGGCAATGGTGAAGTGGGGGAGAGGAAAACAAGAGGCAAACGGCAAATAATGTAATGCGGGAGATAAGGGTTTGTGATGGGTACTTGGTATGTTGACTTTTGCGTAGACTCCCCGGCAACGGCGCCTGAAATCCTTCTTGCTACCTCTTGAGCACTGTGTTGGTTTTCCCTTGAAGAGGAAAGGGTGATGCAGCAAATACGATGTCAACTACATGATCATGCAAGGTAATATGACAATGATGAAGCGTGTCATAATAAATGAAACAGTGGAAAGTTGCATGGCAATATATCTTGGAATGGCTATGGAAATGCCATAATAGGTAGGTATGGTGGTTGTTTTGAGGAAGATATAAGGAGGTTTATGTGTGATAGAGCGTATCATATCACGGGGTTTGGATGCACCTGCGAAGTTTGCACCAACTCGCAAGGTGAGAAAGGGCAATGCACGGTACCGAAGAGGCTAGCAATGATGGAAGGTGAGAGTGCGTATAATCCATGGACTCAACATTAGTCATAAAGAACTCAGTTACTTATTGCAAAAATCTACAAGTCATCAAAAACCAAGAATTACGCGCATGCTCCTAGGGGGATAGCTTGGTAGGAAAATACCATCGCTTGTCCCCGACCGCCACTCATTATGAAAGCAATCAAAGAACACCTCATGTTTCAAATTTGTTACACAACGATTACCATACGTGCATGCTATGGGACTTGCAAACTCCAACACAACTATTTCTCAATTTCATAATTTCTCAACTAGCACGACTCTAATATCACCATCTTTATATCTCTAAACAATCATCAAGTATCAAACTTCTCATAGTATTCAATGCACTTTTTATGAAAGCTTTTATTATACCCGTCTTGGATGCCTATCATATTCGGACTAATTTTATAGCCAAAGCAAATTACCATTCTGTTCTAAAAGACTCTCAAAATAATATAAGTGAAGCATGAGAGATCAATAATTTCTATAAAATAAAACCACCACCGTGCTCTAAAAGATATAAGTGAAACACTAGAGCAAAATTATCTAGCTCAAAAGATATAAGTGAAGCACATAGAGTATTCTAATAAATTCTGATTCATGTGTGTCTCTCCAAAAGGTGTGTACAACAAGGATGATTGTGGTAAACTAACAAGCAAAGACTCAAATCATACAAGATGCTCCAAGCAAAACACATATCATGTGGTGAATAAAAATATATCCTCAAGTAAAGTTACCGATGGATCTAAGATTTAAAGAGGGGATGCCTTCCGGCATCCCCAAGCTTAGGATTTTGGTTGTCCTTGAAATTTACCTTGGGGTGCCTTGGTCATCCCCAAGCTTAGGCTCTTGCCACTCCTTATTCCAAAATCCATCAAATCTTTACCCAAAACTTGAAAACTTCACAACACAAAACTCAACAGAAAATCTCATGAGCTCTGTTAGTATAAGAAAACAAACCACCACTTTAAGGTACTGTAATGAACTCATTCTTTATTTATATTTGTGTTAAACTTACTGTATTCCAACTTATCTATGGTTCATACCCCCCGATACTAGCCATAGATTCATCAAAATAAGCAAACAACACACGAAAAACAGAATCTGTCAAAAACATAACAGTGTGTAGTAATCTGATTTGTTAGAATACTTCTGGAACTCCAAAAATTCTGAAAAACTAGGACAACCTGGATAATTTGTATATTGATCTACTGCAAAAATATTAGCAATTTATCACGTTCTGGTGAATTTTAACAATTATTTTCATGAGCGCAAAGTCTCTGTCTTTTTCAGCAAGATCAAACAATTATCACCCAAGAAGATCCTATTGGTTCTACTTGGAACAAACACTAATTAAAACATAAAAACACATCCAAACAGAGGCTATATGAATTATTTATTACTAAACAGAAACAAAAAGAAAGAAATAAAAATAAAATTGGGTTGCCTCCCAACAAGCGCTATCGTTTAACACCCCTAGCTAGGCATAAAAGCAAGAATAGATCTAGGTATTATCATCTTTGGTTGGCAATTCTTCAATAGGACACTTATGAACCTTAGGAGTTTCCTTCTTTTTATTAATGATCAAACGCCTAGGCAAGAAATCAAGAAATTCATTTGTATCAGAAGGTTCCTTAATGATAGCGAAACAGTTGGGGTGAACACTTATTGATTTGAGATCCGCATTTTCCTTACTAGAAGGTTCACCTTTATTTTTAGGCACATACATAAACTTGGCAACTTTAGTAGTAGGAGGATTTGGGGTATTTTTCACGCAAGAAAAGGCAGACCCTAAGTTGGAAATAATACCCTCAAGTTTATCAATTCTTGTGGAATCTTGATCTATCTTTTCATTAACTATGGGTTCCTTTTCTTTAAAAAATTTCAGAGTAACTCCTACCTTAGATCCGTATTGGGTAATTTGGTTGTGGATCTTTTTATCCAAATTTTCAATCAACTCTACAGTGGGAACTATTTCCAGCCTTTGCATCACATGTTCCAAAGTTAAAATAGTTCCATTAACCAAAAGAGGTGGTGGGCCAAACAAATCTGGCATAGCATTATAAGAATCAAAAGTATGGCTACCCAAGAAATTCCCTCCGGTAATGGTATAGAGAATATATCTGTTCCAAGGAGTGATGCCTACATAAAAATTGCGAAGAAGAACGGAAGTAGATTGCTTCCTAATAGATCTATTCTGAGCATTGCAAATTCTATGCCAAGCATCTTTTAGATTTTCTCCCTCCCTTTGTTTAAAATTAAGAACTTCCTGATCGGGAGTACTAACAATGATAGAAGGACTAGCCATGATGATGAAACAAACGATCTAACACACAGACACACAAGAAGCAATGGAAAAAGAGATGGACGGGAAAAGAGGGCGAATAAAATGGCAAAGGTGAAGTGGGGGAGAGGAAAACGAGAGGCAAATGGCAAATAATGTAATGCGAGGGAGAAGAGTTTGTGATGGGTACTTGGTATGTCTTGACTTGTGCGGAGATCTCCCCGGCAACGGCGCCAGAAATCCTTCTTGCTACGTCTTGAGCATGTCGGCGTTCTGGGAACGGGGGTCCCCAGACTTGCCTACCTGCGGCCCATGGTGTGGCTCCACTTGCGGCCCAGTACGGCCCGTCTTCACCAACAAACAGTCAAGACCCTCACGAGGGGCCAAGCCTCATGAGGCGGACGGCACAAGACCTCCTCGGGAGCGGTCTCACCAGGCTGGCTCGCGAGGGTCAGAGAGATCAAGGCAAGGCGAACCTCGCTAGTTCCTACAACGTAAGCCATGACGACCAAGATCAGGCGGGCGCCAGCGTGCACGGTGTCCTCGTTTCCTCTTTTGTGCTAAGGAGGCAAGCGCAGGCGATAAGTACCGAGGCATCAGGCAAAGGTTTTCATATTGGTGCAACGAGACCAAGACCAGCAGGACGGCAGGACGGAGGTCACCGTGGAGCCCAAGACGGCGTCACCACCAGAGCCTTTGGCAGGCGAAGACCACCTTTAGTCAGGATAGCTTGCACTAGTTGTCCCCTTTCAAATTTGCTGTTGTTGGCTCCCTTCTCGCTCAATATTTGGGAAGAGGACCAGGGCCTCTATAAATAGGATTAGCCACCACAGTAGGAGGCATCTCATCTTAGACTAGATCCAACCCATCCTCACACCCACCAAGCACAAGAACACCTCGCCTCAGGAGGCTGTTCTTCCCCTTGTACTGTTCATCCTCAGCCCAAGAGGCAATCCACCACACCACACTGGAGTAGGGTATTACACTACAACGATGGCCCGAACCAGTATAAATCTTGTGTCCCTTGTGTTGCGACTTCGTCAAGCTAGCCTTTGAGATCGTGGCGAGGTTGAGGGTGTGATTAGGTAGGAGGAAATCTTCGCACGCACCCCAGTGTTCGAACCTCAAGTGTTTTGTCAGAACCCGAAATCCGACATTTGGCGCGCCAGGTAGGGGTGCGCCGGAGTTTTCGTTCCACCAGTTGATCCGCCGACACTCCACGGTTCCAATGTCCGACGACCCGAGGACCAACGCTGACCGCTGGGCAGCTTGGCCTGCACGGGTGGCACCGCCTGCCCAAGAAGACCTCAACCCCGTGCCCCAGGCAGCACGCGCACCGCCAAACGCTGCGGGGCGCGGGCAGCGCGGTTACACGCAGCCCGCCCTCACCCCACGACAAGCACGAGCAGCCGCAAGGGCTTCAAGCCACGTCGCGGCCACGGCGCCGCACACCCGGCGGGAACAAGCAATAGGGTTGAGCTCACAGTGGCCCGGGAGCTGCTGCGATGCCTGTTGATGGAGAGCGGCCGGATGCGTTGCTGGGGCGCGTCGCCGAGCTCCTGGACGCCGCGGCCTCGAGAGCACCACCCTTCTGCTCCCTTCTTGCACCTCAGGCCGCGGCCGGATCGCATGGCGGGCCCTGCCGCGCTCGCGTGCCCCCAGGCCCACCCTTGGGCTTCATCGACACCGGCGTGACCAACGGCACCGGACGCCCGACCACACCCGTGCCACCCCCAATAAGCGCGGGTATGAGCATTGGCACCTATGGCCCCGGCGGGATGCCGCCCTACCATCCTCGGGGCGGCGCGCTGGGCCGGGCAACGAGGAGCGTGGGGCACTATGGCGAGGTCTTCAAGGCAACTGCCTCGGAGGCCTACGTGCCCCGCATGATGGACCGGGAGTACACGCTGGAAGACGACCGTGGCTCGTTCCTCGGGCCAGGCTGGGAGGAGGAGGCGCCAGAAGCTGAGACCTTCCAGGAGCCTCACAGGAGCCTCGCCAACCGCGCCGGCAACAATAGCTACGAGTACCGCTAATTTCTCAGGAGCAAGCTTAGGCTAACCATGGGTCGTAGGAGGTTCAGGTCACAGTAGCGGATGGCAGCCCCAGCTCGGCAGCTTCCCTTCCGCCAGTAGGAGCGCACTGGGGGCTGCAGGAGTAGGGCCGGGAGGAAGGCCCCTCCCCGCGACGCACGGAGCGGGGAGTCCCCTGAAGGTAGGCCCTCTGCCGGGGAGGTGCAGGAGAGCCTCCCCCCCGGCAGAGGACCCATGGTCGCCGAGGGCACCGCTGGCATCCCCTTTGCCCCATGGTGACGTCCTGGTTTCCGGTCTCCCTCAACGGTGGCCGAGGGTGGCGCAAGGCGGGCCCCTCGTCTGGCGATATGAAGTAAGGCTCGCGCCTATGAAGGTCTCCGCTCGTGACACTCTCACGTAATAATGAGTGGGGCTGTACACGCCCCAGAGCCTCAGGAGTGCCGCCCTCGGGCCTCGGGGGCTCCCTCCCACGTCCTACTGGCAGCGCTTAGCTCTGCGCTGGTGAGAAGACAAGAAGACTAGACTAGGCGCCGGACGCGGCCATTTGCTTTTAACCTCTTCTCTGTAACCCTGCTTTCTGGCTTTGGATTTACGTTGAAGTTGAATTTTCATTGGTGCACGTGGGGTGTGCCTTTTCTAGTTCGTGCGATTTCTTGCAATTTTGTTCCTGCCTTAGTTCAGCGTTCGCGCCTACTGCCTCCTCCTCGCGAGCCCCTCGCGAGCGGGGGCTGGGCATAGCACGCGAGCGCTGCATGCATGCCCTGCCATGACTGGCGCTCGCTTCTTCTGAGCCCCCCTTGGGCGTATCGACAAGTTCCTCACAGGCTCCTCAGAAACTCGCGACCTTACGGGCCAGCTCTGGGCCTGTTCCGGCTAGGTAAATTACAAACAGCAAACTCGCCGCAGGATTCACAAGTTCATGAAGACATATATTCAGCTTGGCCTAAGAAATAGAGACAACAATATGTTTACATGAGGGGCTTCCCCTCCCAAAATGCTCTTACAACTTCCAGGGCCGTGCCCGAGTTTTAGCATGCAGGATAAACAACAGGGAGGCGCGGGTTCAATCGGATATGTCGCTCACGGCGCCCCTGGGTCGCCTTCAAACGCGTCACTTGCATCGCTGTCGCCGCTGCTGGCGTTCCCGTCACCATCACCGGCGCCGCCCTCACCGTCGTCGACCACGTTGCCTTCATCCGCTGCAAGCACCACCGCATCATCATCGGAAGTAAAGGCCCTGACTAGCGTGTCCACATTGTCTTCCACCCAACACGCTAGGTCACCTCGGATGGCCTCGGGTACGGGGGCAATGGCAGCGTCAAAATCGAAGTCGGGGTAAGTGTTTTGGAGATGGCTGAAGACGCGGGAGAACGCGCGCCCAAGCAGGCCACGGCTCCTTTCTTCAGCAAGTTGGCGAGCTCTCTCGGAATGATTCTCCAGGCGCGTCACCACGTTGGTGAAGAAGCGGAGGTGGCTTGCGTAGTCGTTCGCATGGGTTTGAGGGGCATTCTCATCACAGATGTGGCCCAACGCTGCATTGGCCCTGTTCCTGAGGCCCTCGAGCATGGGGGCGTGCACGCGCTCGAGTGTCCGCCGTTGAAGCACTTCCTCCATGTTCTGCTGCATGATGGACTCGGCGTTGGCGACCTGCTGTTGAAGAGGAAGCAGCTCGACGCGGGCAGAGGCTAGCTCAGCCTGCGCCGAGACCAGGGCAGCTGCGGCGGCCTCCTCGCGCCGCTCCGCCTTAGTGAGCCTGGACTTGAGGGCAGCAGTCCTGCCTGCAGCCTCGGCCACTACGAGCTCCAGCTCCAGGTTGTACCTGCCCACAAGGTCCGCGCGAGCCTCGGCCATCCGGCGGTCGACATCCTCTTGGGCCCGAACCTCGTGCGCGCTGATGGCATCCTCCACTAGATCAACTTGGCGCTCCCTCGTCTCCAACCGTTCATGCTCGAGGTTGCGCTCCACGGCTTCCAGCGCCAGCGCTTCTTCGCGCTTCAGGATCTCTTCCTCCTCGGCAGGCGTCCCCCTCATCGACGCAAGGGCGGCTTGGCACGCCTCCACCTGCCGCTCCAAGGAGGCGCTCCAGGCCTGGAGCTCCCATGCGCGTTCGTCGGCGATCTCGCGGCGGCGGTCGACTTCTCGGCCTTCTTCGAAGGCTCGGAAGCAGGCCTCGCACGAGGTCGCGAGAGATGCCTCGGCCTTCGCATTGTCAGGCTCACGCTTGTGGCGCCCGAGGTTGATGGCAAACTCCAACTTGTGCCGCTCCTCCATCAGCCGAAGACCCTCGGCCTCGAGGCGCGCGTCTACGTCCGCAAGTTCCCCACCAAGCCGGTTCATCGCGCCCATCGCCTCTTGGAAAAGCTCGTGACGGACGATGCTTCGTTCGTGCGCAAACTTAAGAGCGCGGCCGATTCCGTACTCTGCCACGGGAGCTGGCGACGGGGTCCAGAGCGGCTCACCCCCTCACAGCAGGGGGCTGGGGGCTGGCGCCCCCTCGATCGCTGGCTAGGCCCCGTGAGGGTCCCAAATAGGCGTAGACCCGCTGCTTGAAGGGAAGCCCAAGATCGAAGCCATCCAGCCGCCGTCCACGACCAAAGGAGGAGCCCTTGGCATGCCGGCCGTGCTCCAAGCAAGGCCACAGAGGAGAGATGGCAAGGGCACGGGCCCGAGGCGCGTTGCAGGCAGGCTTGCCTCTTCAGCCGACCCCGCGCCAGAGGCGGCGCACCGGCTTGGGGAACTCAAGGCCAGCAAGGAAGATGAGGCAAGAGGAAGTTGCTCCCCAGGAGGCTTCACAGCCTTGGCAGAAGGGATCCTGAAGATCCACCATCAGGAAGGGAAGCAGAACTCGAAGAATCTCAAAAGATAAGGTACTTACTCATATATGGCGATGTACTTCTTGTGCTTCAATGGCCGGACAGTGCTACTGCTGCAGCTTGGAGACCCCTTCCTCTTGCGAAGCGCCTCTAAGTCCATGCGGAACCGGCCCAAGCGCTGTAGATGGCTACCAGCGCGGTGCGTGGCTGGTGAAGCATCCAAGGAGACGACCTCGAGAGCGCCAGGATGAATGGAGTTATCGGGCTCCACCTCGCGAAGACTCGCCGAGGCCTCAGGAGTTTCAGCCTCAGGAGCAGCAGACTGCGTCACCCCTTCGGCTGCCGCCCAAGGGCGAGAATCACGGACTCCCGAGGATGACGCCTCGTGAGCCTCAGGCGGTGTCGACGCCTTGGCACCCACGCCTCCAGCCTCTAGCAGTGTCGGCCCCCTGCATCCACTCTGGTGGCCAGCCCGGCACCGGCGACATGGAGAGGAACCACGGTGACGGGATTCTCATGAGGCCCCACAAGGCCGACTGGATGCAGCCCCCATTCATCAAAGGGGGCATCTGCCCCACAACTCCACCTCTGCTCGAAAGCAGTTGTACAAGCAACTGCCCCCTGCGACAAATCGCCCGACGAGGGGTCACCAGCCAGGACTTCGAGCACCGTCCTTCGCGCCTCGGCCGGAAGCCCCGACTCCTGAAGCCTCATATGATCCTGGCCGCTGGTCAGAGCCCACATCGGCTGGGAATGGCGTTGGAGTGGGGCGATACAGCGCCGGAGGAACTCCTCCATCACAATGGGCACGGTCACACTAAGATCCTTCAACCTCCTCAGCCGAAACCAGACGAAAGAGAGACGGGTGCTCACGAGCTCCTCGTGACCCCAGCCGGAGCTGGGGATGGCGGGGGACGAAGGAGGCGAGAGCAGGGGACTGAGTACTCTGACATCAACATACACCCACCGCTTCCGAAACTCGCTCGTAGATGGTGGGAGATTGAAGTTGATCCCCGAGCAGGCTGTCGCCGCCACGGCCTGGAAGCTTAGACACCCCAAGCACTGCCGGGGGTCGGTCAGGTGCAGCAAGAAGAAATGGCGCAAGAGGGCCACAAAAGGAGAAATGCCCATTATGGCCTCGCAGACGAAGGCGAAGACAGCGAGAAGGGCGACAGATTGGGGATCAAGATGCAACTTATGGATCTGGTAATTGGAAAGCACGGCCTCAAAGAAGGTGGAGAAGGGAGGAACCAAGCAAGCCCACAGGGCGTCGACGAAGAACTGGACCTCGGTGGCCGCCATATCAATGGAGGCTCGGGACGCAGGCCAGGCCACCATGCCTCCCCATTCGTTGAAGCTAGTAGCAAGTGCAGTGCGGACCTTATCCATGGCTTCCAGGTTGAGCACCCGCGATCGGCCGACGGCCGGCTCGACGGCGAAAGATGAGCTGGCTGAGGACATGGGCTTCTTCCCTTTATCCGTCCGGTTCGGCGCCATGACGATTGAGAGGCTGAGCTCGAGTCAGATTGGAAGAGGAAGCAGAGGTACGAGGAAGCGAGGAAGTGGGGAGTGCGTTACTAGCAATGAAGAAATAACTGTGTAGGATGTTGGCCACCTAGCCAGGCCGATTTCAAGGCTGCGTGGGGAAGTGGGGACGACCATGTCCAATCAGTCGCCATGCGTCGACCAAGGCCGCAGGCTATTGGGGCCCGCGGTGCTCCGCACTTGCCCTTTGGCTTCACCTTGATGCCAAGTCCAAGCGCACCTTGGGTCCAGGGGCTACTGCCGGCGTTCTAGGAACGGGGGTCCCCAGACTTGCCTGCTTGCGGCTCACAGCATGGCTCCACTCGCGGCCCAGTACGGCCCGTCTTCACCAGCAAACACTCAAGACCCTCACGAGGGGCCAAGCCTCGCGAGGCGGATGGCACAAGACCTCCTCGGGAGCCGTCTCACTAGGCTGGCTCGCGAGGGGCAGAGAGATCAAGGCAAGGCTGTCGGCGTTCTGGGAACGGGGGTCCCCAGACTTGCCTGAATGCGGCCTGCGGCGTGGCTCAAAGGAGGCCCAGGACAACCCTTCTTCATTAGCACAAGGTCAAGACCCTCGCGAGGGGCCAAGCCTCGCGGGGCGGATGACCAAGAGCTTCCTCAGGCACGGCCTCGTCAGGCTGGCTCATGAGGAGGCGGAGAGTTCAAGGCAGGGTACCTCGCAAGGTGCCCATGACGTAAGCCATGACGACCAAGGGCGCCAGTCGGGCGCCAGCCGGGCAGCGTCCTCCTTTCCTCTTTGGTGCAAAGGGAGCAAGCACAGGCGAGAGCATCAAGCAAAGGCATCCGTTTCGGTGCAACAAAACCAAGACCAGCCCCAACGGCTGGAATGCAGTCATCGTGGAGCCCAAGCAGGCGTCATCACCAGAGCCTTTGGCAGGCGAAGACCAACTTTAGTTAGGATAAGTGTACCTGCTGTTCCCCTTCAAAATGGCCAATTGTTGGTGCCCTTCCCGCTCAATATTTGGGAAGAGGCCCAGGTCCTTCGCCTATATAAGTAGAGCTAGCCACCATAGGAGAAAAAGAGGATCAGATAGAGTGGGAAGCCCCCGGAGAGAGACCCGAGCCTCAAGCTAGAGCAACGGGACACCATTTAGCTGTTCATCGCTTCCACCAAGAACAGACCCTCGCGAGGCTGTTCTTCCCTGTATTGTTCCTCATCAGCCCAAGAGGCAATCCACACACCACACACTGGAGTAGGGTATTACACCATGATGGTGGCCTGAACCAGTATAAATCTTGCGTCTCTTGTGCTGTTCTTGTTAGTAGTTTAGGTCCATGCGATTCGATGAGGTACGAGACGGTGGAGGGTTGGATCTCCGCGCGTGCCCCAGAGTTCGAACCTTAAGGGTCTGCCGGAACCCGAAATCGACATTTGGCGTGCCGGTAGGTGCGCGGTATTCGCCTTCGTCGCCTCGTTCTTCCCCGACCACCGCAACCATATGCGGCGCTTCGTCGGGCCCGCTCCGGCGCCAAGCCGCCCTCGCCTCCCATGTCGCCCCGACTGCTCCCGTCGGCGGGCGCCCTCGTCGTTCCTCGTCACCCGCCGTCAACACCGCCATCGGCCCGGCGGGGGACGGGCAGCAAGCATCGTCCCTGCGCTCCCCGGCGACCTCATGGGAGGGGCCGCGCGGCTCCCTGATCGCCCGCCCCCTCGCGCCGGCTTCTCCACTCGTCGCGGCCCTCCTCGGCGGCTCGCAGGCGCCGCCTTCCAGCCGCCAAGTCAAGACATTCGTCCGCCGGGTCGGCGCCGCCTCCACGCGGCAGGGGGCTCCCTCAAGCCGGACGGAGTCGTCGGCCGGGCTGACCTTCGACTCTCAAGACCACCCCGCCAACTCGGCCGGCTCGGGTGCGCTCACTGCTCGACACCTACCATCTGCCAGGTCGCCGTCACCATGACCCTCATCGACGGCGGCGCCGGCCTCAATGTGCTCTCAGTCGAGGCCTTCAACCTCCTCTGCATACCCAGGGAGCGGCTGATGCCCAGCCGGTCTTTTTCGGGCGTAGGAGGAGGGTCATCCAGCTCCTTGGGGCAAATCCGGCTTCCGGTGACCTTCGGCACCTACGACAACTTCCGCACGGAGTTGGTCGACTTCGACATCGCACCCATCAGCCTCCCCTACAACGCCATCCTTGGCTATCCGACATTGGCCAAATTCATGGCCGCAACCCACCCGGGGTACAACCTCATGAAGATGCACAGGAGCAGCGGGCGTCCTCACTGCGTCTGGGATACCGAGGGTGCGCCGCGAAGCGCCAGCTCACCCTCAAGACGGCGGCCGCAGCGCAGCCCGCCGATGCGGAAGCCCCCAAGCCCAAGGGGGCTGCGCCGACCAAGAAGAAGCAGTTGTTCACTCAAGACAAGGCGGAGACCAAGCAGATACCCATCGATGAGGACGGGTCCACAAATGCCACCTTCACCATAGGCGCCAACCTCGAGCCCGAACAGGAGGAAGCCCTTGTCAAGTTCCTGCGTGCGAACAAGAAGGTATTCGCCTGGGAGCCCGATCAGCTGGCGGGGATTCCACGGGGCGTGATCGAGCACCACCTCAACGTGTGCCCCAACGTAAGGCCCAAAGGAAGCGTAAAGCGAGGAGGCAGTCCACCGAAAAGCAGGCCTTCATCGTCCAAGAGACCCGCAAGCTAGAAGCCGCGGGGTTATCCGCGAGGTCTGATACCCAGATTGGTTGGCCAACCCCGTGGTGGTGCCGAAGAAGGGAGGAAAGGAGCGCATGTGTGTCGACTTCACCAACCTCAACAAAGCATGCCCGCAGGATCCATTCCCGCTCCCTCGCATCGACCAGATCGTCGATTCCACCGCCGAGTGTGACCTGTTGTGCTTCTTGGACGCCTTTTCGGGGTATCACCAAATCAAGATGGCGGTGGAAGACATGGAGAAGACGGCCTTCCTAACCCCGTGTGGAGTATACTGCTATACCTGCATGCCATTCGGGTTGCGCAACGCAGGGGCAACCTTCCAGCGGCTCATGCACATTACCTTGGGCCCACAGCTCGGGAAGAATGTGGAGGCATATGTCGACGACATCGTGGTGAAGTATCGCGAGGCCAAGACCTTGATACAAGACCTGGAAGAAACCTTCGCAAGGCTCAACTCAGTGAGCCTGCGACTCAACCCGGAGAAGTGTGTGTTTGGAGTTCCCTCAGGCAAGCTCCTTGGTTTTCTCGTGTCCCACCGAGGTATCGAGGCCAACCCAGAAAAGGTCAAGGCAGTGGAAGACATGAGCCCACCAAGACCCTCGTGGAGATGCAGAAGCTCACAGGCGCGTGAACGGCGCTGGGCCGTTTCATCTCCCGATTGGGGAGCGGGCGCTGCCTTTCTTCCACCGATGAAGAAAAAGGGGCCCTTGAGTGGACTCAAGAGGCCGACCAAGCGTTCTAGACCTCAAGAGGTACCTGACCAGCCCTCCAGTGATGGTGGCCCCGCGCCCTCAGGAGCCCTTGGTACTCTACCTCGCTGCCACTCCCTACTCCGCTAGCGCTGCTCTGGTGGCAGTTAGGGAGGAGCGTCAGGCCAAGACCACGGCGGCCACCCGAGCTAAGGCAAGACCGAATCAGAAGGAACTAGCGAAGCCAAAGACGGCAATGGAGGAAGATCACCGTCACGGGCAGAGCGCACCAAAGGGCGGGGGAGGCCTCCCGTCCAAGCACCCGGCTTCCGGAGGCGCCGACGCCTCAGGAGGCACCACAGCTTCCGGAGGACGCCACCAGCACCGACGCCCCTAACCTCGTCGAGCACCCGGTGTACTTCGTCAGTACCGTGCTACGGGATGCGAGGGCACGGTACCCCATGCCGCAGAAGCTCCTCCCTGCATCGCTAGTGGCTTCGCCAGCAAGCTGCGACACTACTTCCGTGGTCATCCAATCAAGGTTGTCTCGGCATACCCCGGAGAGGGTACTGTGAGCCCCAACTTCGGCAGGAAGGGTCGCCGAGTGGAACATTCAGCTGCAAGCATTCCAGCTCGAGTTCAAGATCTGACCAGAGTCATGAAGGGGGCCGCTGGCAGATTTCGTGGCGAATGGACAAAAGCACCGGCCTCGGGGCGGCGAGGATCGGTCCCTCTCCCTGTGGAGCTAAGCGCCCGAAAGGTTGGGTCATGTACTTGACGGAGGCGTTCTCCAGACAGGCGCTGGGCTGGGGCAGTACTCATATCCCCTCTCAGACAAGCTCTACTATGCCGTGCAGCTCTGTTTCCAAAGATGGCGAGAAGGTCTCCAACAATATAGCAGAATACGAGGGGCTGATAGCGGGTCTGAAGGCTGCCGCTGCCTTGGGGGTGAAGCGCCTCACCATCAAGGGCGATTCGCAGCTCCTCGTCAATTTCTCCAACAAGGTGTACGAGCCAAGGGATGAACACATGGAGGCCTACCTTGTGGAGGTCCGCAGGATGGAGAAACAGTTCTGGGGGTTGGAGCTGCAGCACGTGCCCCGCGGCACCAATCAAGAGGCCGACGACATCACCAAACGAGCCTCCAGGAGGTTACCCCAGGAGCCGGGTGTCTTTGAGGAACGACTCTTCAAGCCCTCAGCCCTGGCACCATTATCAAGCACGACACAGCCTCGGGAGGAGCTCCCTCAGCCACCAGCCTCGGGAGCCCCAGCCTGTGGCCCGGCCTCGGGAGCACGCCTGCTCCTAAGGATGGAACCTCAAGAGGAGTGCTGGATCACGGAGCTCAAGAGTTACTTAACGCGTGGGACTTTGCCAGAGAAGGAGGAGGAGGTAGAGCGTGTGGCGCGGCTAGCCACGGCATACATCATAATGGATGGAGAGCTCTACCGGAGACGACCAAACGACGTATCCCTACGCTGCATCAGCAGGGAACAGGGGAAGGAATTGCTGGCAGATATACATGGCGAAGATTGTGGGCACCATTCATCGTCACGGACCCTTGTCGGAAGGCGTTCATAGCGGTTTCTATTGGCCCACCGTGCTCAATGACGCCATCGACCTCGTGAAGGCTTGCGAGGCTTGCCAATTCCATGCCAAGCAGATCCACCAACCAGCAGGAGGCCTGCAAACCATTCCCCTCACATGGCCATTCGCGGTCTGGGGGCTGGACATTCTGGGCCCTTTCCCTCGGGCGCCAGGGGGCTATCGCTACCTCTACGTCGCCGTGGACAAATTCACCAAGTGGGCCGAAGTCGAGGCCGTCCACGCCATCCCCGCTGGTTCTGCGGTCAAGTTCATCAAGGGCATCGTGAGCTGGTTCGGAGTGCCGAACCGCATCATCACCGACAACGGTTCGTAGTTCACCAGTAAACTTTTTAAAATGTACTGCGCTAACCTTGGGACGCAGATATGCTACGCTTCGGTGGCGCACCCCCGCAGCAACGGGCGAAGCGGGCCAATGCAGAGGTCTTGAGAGGCCTCAAGACCAGGACGCTCAAGAAGAAACCGAAGCTCATGCGTAGGGCCTGCACGACGAAGCTTCCGTCTGTGTTGTGGTCCATCCGCACAACCGCAACCAAGCCAACTGGGGAGACCCCTTCTTCCTGGTCTACAGAGCCGAAGCGGTCCTCCCTCACGAGGTCAAGCGTCGATCCACGTGGGTCCTGGCGTTCAACGAAACACTGCAGGACGCCATGCGGGGGACGGCCCTTGTGCTGGGGGAGGAGCGCCGTCGAGAAGCTGCGCTGCGAGCGGCGAGGTACCAGCAGGCACTCCGACGATACCACTGCCGCAACATCCGCCCCAGAACTCTCGAGGTAGGGGACCTCGTGCTCCGATGGGTCCTCTCTAGGGAGGGACTGCATAAGCTCTCTCCCATGTGGGAGGGCCCCTTCAAGGTTGTTCATGTTTCCAGGCCTGGCTCCGTGCGCTTGGAGACTCAAGAGGGGTGCCTATACGTAACGCTGTGGAACATCCAAAGACCTTCTGAGGTTTTACCCCTAAAAGGCCCCGAGCACTGTGAAGAAGGCGAATGCCCTGTGAAGTCCATCTTTTGGAAAAGGCCCCGAGCACGTGAAGAAGGCGAATGCCCGTGAAGTTCATCTTTTGGAAAAGGCCACGAGCACGTGAAGAAGGCGAAGCTCGTGAAGAAGGCGAATGCCTGTGAAGTTCATCTTTTGGAAAAGGCCCCGAGCTCGTGAAGAAGGCGAATGCCTGTGAAGTTCATCTTTTGTAAAGGCCCGGAGCTCGTGAAGAAGGCGAACGCACCGTGAAGCTGTCGCTCGGAAAGGCCTGGAGCTCGTGAAGAGGGCAAACGCCCGTCAAGCTTGCTTACTGTAAGAAAGGCCCGGAGCTCGTGAAGAAGGCCCAGTGCTCGTGAAGCTCGCCGCCCGTGACACTCTCACGTAATAATGAGTGGGGCTGTACACGCCCGGAGTCTCGAGGTGCCGCCTCAGGCCCTGGGGCTCCCTCCTACGCCCAGTAGCAGCACTTAGCTCCGCGCTGGTGAGAATACGTCCAAGACTAGACTAGGTGCCGGACGCGGCTTTTTCATTTGCTTTCTGCAGTTGGCTGGTTATTCTCATTTGAAGTTTTTATCGAAACTATCGCCCTTTTTTGGTCCGTGGTTCTTCGACCTTTTTCGCCCTCCTGCCTCGATTTCTCTTGCGCGGGGACTCGCGAGGCAGAAGCCTCGGGAGCCCCCGCGGGTGTTCCTACCCCTATCGCTCAAGTTTCTCACAGCCCTGGTCCACAGCCGAGCACCCCTCCGACCATGCCTCACGGGCAAGACAACACGAACACGGGGTTGTGGCTCGCCCCATGGCTAATGCATCGAGATCCACTTGCGAATGGGCGCACAACGGAAGGGAACAGTATCAGGATAACAAAAGCAGTACAATAATTAACGGTATTGCCCTAAACACGCCCCATGGGGCCACACATTGTTCCCTTTTTTACGCAGGAGAAAAGGAAGGAAAAGGACAAAAGCAGGTGAAGCACGCCCCATGCCGGCTCTCTTGGGAGGCCCCGGCCGCCTCCGGAGCTCAGTCGGACTCCATCTCGTGCTTCACCGGGGCGTGGCGGTGAGCGGACCCGCTGCCACCCCCCAGCGGTGCGCGGCGCTGGGCTGGCCGCCGCCGGAAGAATCGCCACCAAGAAGAGCTGGTGAAGCGTGAGGAGTCATGCATCGCCCACCGCCCAGGCTGCCCTCTCCGCCCAGCTGGCTGAGCCCTCGGCCGCCTGTCGCCTCGTGGCAGCACCCCATGCAGCGCCGTCTTCCCGAACACCCTCACGTAGAGGGTGGCATCGCCATCATACTTGAAGTGCGAGGGAGCACCGGGCGGCGGAGACCACGCTGCGGCGAACGCTCTGCCACCAAGGGCCAGAACAGGTTCCTGCAGCAGAGACCTCCAGAGAAGCCCATGAAGCCCGGCTGCAACAGCCATCTCCGCCTCGAGCCAGAGGCCACTCAGGCGCCATCCGGGAGCTCACCCAGAGGAAGCACGGAGCTGAAGACGGACGCCTGGGCGGCTCCTTCGCCTCACCATGAACTCGACAAAGGCTCAAGAAGCATGGAGGCGCGGCCTCGGGGGACGAGCGGCCGGGGCACGCCCTCCAACCATGGCCAGCCGCTCGCCACCATGCTGAGAGCCTCCCCCACGATCGCGGGAGACCGCCGTGGAGGCCACGGGGTGCTTGTGAGGGCGACCTCGACCACGCTTGGGCGGAGGAGAGGAAGATTCGACCTGGTGGCCCTTCCCCTTCTCCACGGCCGAGAACTTCCTTGGTGGAGCCATGGAGAAGAAGGAGAGACAAGAGGGATAGACTGGAAGGGCGCCACTGCTCCATACTTATAGCCGGGCGAAGGCCAACCGCCGCCTCCACGGTCACCGCTCATTATGACCAACTCTGCATGCAAGGACCTGTTGAATCCGGGCGGTGACCAAGGCGTCGTGGGGGAGCAGAGCCGCCCACGTCCAATCAGCCGCCACGCGGCGCCCAAGGCCGCAGGCTGTCAGGGCCCGCTGATGCCAGACTTGCCCTTTCGCCTCTCTGCTCGGCCAAGTCCGGGCGCACCACGGGCCCGGGCTACTGCCGGGCGTTTCCGGGAATGGGGGTCCCTGTGCTTGCTCGCCTGCTGCCCGCGGCGTGGCTCAAAGGAGGCCCAGGACAGCCCATCTTCATCAAGACAAGCTCAAGACCCTCGCGAGGGGCCAAGCCTCGCGGGGCGGACGACCAAGAGCTTCCTCAGGCACGGCCTCGTCAGGCTGGCTCATGAGGAGGCGGAGAGTTCAAGGCAGGGTACCTCGCGAGGTGCCCATGACATAAGCCATGACGACCAAGGGCGCCAGTCGGGCGCCAGCCCGCACAGCGTCCTCCTTTCCTCTTTGGTGCAAAGGGAGCAAGCACAAAGTAGAGCATCAAGCAAAGGCATTCGCTTTGGTGCAACAAGACCAAGACCAGCCCCAACGGCTGGAATGCAGTCATCGTGGAGCCCAAGCAAAGGCCATCACCAGAGCCTTTGGCAGGCGAGGATCAACTTTAGTCAGGATAAGTGTACCCGCTGTTCCCCTTCAAAATGGCCAATTGTTGGCGCCCTTCCCGCTCAATATTTGGGAAGAGGCCCAAGGCCTTCGCCTATATAAGTAGAGCTAGCCACCATAGGAGAAAAAGAGGATCGGATAGAGTGGGAAGCCCCTAGAGAGAGACCCGAGCCTCAAGCTAGAGCAACGGGACACCATTTAGTAGTTCATCGCTTCCACCAAGAACAGACCCTCGCGAGGCTGTTCTTCCCTCAGATCGTTCCTCATCGCCCAAGAGGCAATCCACACACCACACACTGGAGTAGGGTATTACACCACGATGGTGGCCTGAACTAGTATAAATCTTGCGTCTCTTGTGCTGTTCTTGTTAGTAGTTTAGGTCCCTGCGATTCGGTGAGGTACGAGACGGTGGAGGGTTGGATCTCCGCGCGCACCCCAGAGTTCGAACCTTAAGGGTCTGCCGGAACCCGAAATCCGACAAAGGCGAACCTCGTGAGGTTCCTACGACGTCAGCCATGACGACCAAGATCAGGCGGGCACCAGGCGGGCGCCAGCATGCACAGTGGACGATGAGTACCAAGGCATCAGGCAAAGGTTTCCATATCGGTGCAACGAGACCAAGACCAGTAGGACGGCAGGACGGAGGTCAGTGTGGAGCCCAAGACAGCGTCACCACCAGAGCCTTTAGCAGGCGAAGACCACCTTTAGTCAGGATAGCTTGTACTAGCTGTCCCCTTTCAAATTGGCCGTTGTTGGCTCCCTTCCCGCTCCATATTTGGGAAGAGGACCAGGGCCTCTATAAATAGGACTAGCCACCACAGTAGGAGGCATCTAATCTTGGACTAGATCCAACCCATCCTCACACCCACCAAGCACAAGAACACCTCGCCTCAGGAGGCTGTTCTTCCCCTTGTACTGTTCATCCTCAGCCCAAGAGGCAATCCACCACAACACACTGGAGTAGGGTATTACACCACAACGGTGGCCCGAACCAGTATAAATATTGTGTCCCTTGTGTTGCGAGTTTGTCGAGGTAGCCTTTGAGATCGTGGCGAGGTCGAGGGTGTGATTAGGTAGGAGGAAATCTTCTTGCGCACCCCAGTGTTCGAACCTCAAGGGTTTTGCCGGAACCCAAAATCCGGTAGAGCATGCGTTGGTTTTCCCTTGAAGAGGAAAGGGTGATGCAGCAAAGTAGCGTAAGTATTTCCCTCTGTTTTTGAGAACCAAGGTATCAATCCAGTAGGAGACTACAGGCAAATCCCTCGTACCTGCACAAACAATCAAGAACCTTGCAACCAACGCGATAAAGGGGTTGTCAATCCCTTCACGACCACTTGCAAAAGTGAGATCTGATAAAGGTAATAAGATAAATATTTTTGGTATTTTTGTTGTTTAGATTGGAAAGTAAAGATTGCAAAATAAATGGCGGTAAAAATAGCAAATTGATAGGAAAATAATATGATGGAAGATAGACCCAGGGGCCATAGGTTTCACTAGTGGCTTCTCTCAAGATAGCATAATCTATGGTGGGTGAACAAATTACTGTCAAGCAATTGATAGAAAAGCGCATAGTTATGAGAATATCTAGGCATGATCATGTATATAGGCAACACGTCCGGGACAAGTAGACCGAAACGATTCTGCATCTACTACTATTACTCCACCCATCGACCGCTATCCAGCATGCATCTAGATTATTAAGTTCATAAGAACAGAGTAACGCATTAGGCAAGATGACATGATGTAGAGTGATAAACTCAAGCAATATGATAAAAACCCCATCTTTTTATCCTCGATGGCAACAATACAATACGTGCCTTGCTGCCCCTCACACATCAAGGAAGGACACCGCAAGATTGAACCCAAAGCTAAGCACTTGTGCCATTGCAAGAAAGATCAATCTAGTAGGACAAACCAAACTAATAATTCGAAGAGACTTGCAAAGATATTAAATCATGCATATAAGAATTCAGAGAAGAATCAAATATTGTTCATAAATAATCTTTATCATAAACCCACAATTCATCGGATCTCGACAAACACACCGCAAAAAGAATTACATCGAATAGATCTCCAAGAAGATCGAGGAGAACTTTGTATTGAGATTCAAAGAGAGAGAAAAAGCCATAGCTAATAATTATGGACCCGAAGGTCTCTGGTAAACTACTCACACATCATCGGAGAGGCTATGGTGTTGATGTAGAAGCCCTCTGTGATCGATTCCACCTTCGGCGGAGCGCCGGAAAAGGCCCCAAGATGGATCTCATGGGTACAGAAGGTTGTGGAGGTGGAAATAGGGTTTCGTGGTGCTCCTGGATGTTTTCAGGGTATATGAGTATATATAGGCGAAAGAAGTAAGTCGGTGGAACCACAAGGGGCCCACGAGGGTGGGGGGCGCGCCTACTGATGTCTTCTAAGCAACCTTCTCCTTGTAGACGTTGTTGGGCCTCCAAGTGCAGAGGTTTGTAGGACAGTAGAAAATTTCCCTCAAGTAGATGACCTAAGGTTTATCAATCCGTGGGAGGCGTAGGATGAAGATGGTCTCTCTCAAACAACCCTGCAACCAAATAACAAAGAGTCTCTTGTGTCCCCAACACACCCAATACAATGGTAAATTGTATAGGTGCACTAGCTCGGCGAAGAGATGGTGATACAAGTCCAATATGGATGGTAGATATAGGTTTTTGTAATCTGAAAATATAAAAACAGCAAGGTAGCAAGTGATAAAAGTGAGCACAAACGGTATTGCAATGCTAGGAAACAAGGCCTAGGGTTAATACTTTCACTAGTGCAAGTTCTCTCAACAATAATAACATAATTGGATCATATAACTATCCCTCAACATGCAACAAAGAGTCACTCCAAAGTCACTAATAGCGGAGAACAAACGAAGAGATTATGGTAGGGTACAAAACCACCTCAAAGTTATTCTTTCCAATCAATCCGTTGGGCTATTCCTATAAGTGTCACAAACAGCCCTAGAGTTCGTACTAGAATAACACCTTAAGACACAAATCAACCAAAACCCTAATGTCACCTAGATACTCCAATGCCACCTCAAGTATTCGTGAGGTATGATTATACGATATGCATCACACAATCTCAGATTCATCTATTCAACCAACACAAAAGTACTTCAAAGAGTGCCCCAAAGTTTCTACTGGAGAGTCAAGACAAAAACATGTGCCAACCCCTATGCATAAGTTCATGGGCGGAACCCGCAAGTTGATCACCAAAACATACATCAAGTGAATCACGTGATATCCCATTGTCACCACAGATACGCACGACAAGACATACATCAAGTGTCCTCAAATCATTAAAGACTCAATCCGATAAGATAACTTCAAAGGGAAAACTCAATCCATTACAAGAGAGTAGAGGGGGAGAAGAAACATAAGATCCAACTCTAATAGCAAAGCTCATGATACATCAAGATCGTGCCAAATCAAGAACACGAGAGAGAGATCAAACACATAGCTACTGGTACATACCCTCAGCCCCGAGGGTGAACTACTCCCTCCTCATCATGGAGAGCGCCGGGATGATGAAGATGGCCACCGGTGAGGGATCCCCCCTCTGGCAGGGTGCCGAAACAGGGCGCCAATTGGTTTTTGGTGGCTACAAAGGCTTGCGGCGGCGGAACTCCCGATCTATTCTGTTCCCTGATCGTTTAGGCTATATGGGTGTATATTTGAGGAAGAAGTACGTCAGGGGAGCCACAAGGGGCCCACGAGGGTGGAGGGCGCGCCCCCCTACCTCGTGGCTCCCTCATTTCTTTCCTGACGTGCACTCCAAGTCTATCAGGTTGCTTTCCTTCCAAAAATAACTTCTCCAGAAGGTTTCATTCCGTTTCGACTCCGATTGATATTCCTTTTCTTCGAAACACTGAAACAAGGGAAAAAACAGGAACTGGCACCGCGCTCTGGGTCAATAGGTTAGTCCGAAAAATAATATAAAAGTGTTTAATAAAGCCCATAAACATCCAAAACACATAATATAATAGCATGGAACAATAAAAAATTATAGATACGTTGGAGACGTATCAGCATCCCCAAGCTTAATTCCTGCTCGTCCTCGAGTAGGTAAATGATAAAAACAGATTTTTTGATGTGGAATGCTACCTAACATTTTTATCAATATAATCCTCTTTATTGTGGCCAGAATATTCAGATCCATAAGATTCAAAACAAAATAATCATTTCCTCTAATAACGGTTTAATATTGACATAAAAATAATAATACTTCAAGCATACTAACAAAGTAATCATGTCTTCTAAAAATAACATGGCCAAAGCAAGCTATCCCTACAAAATCGTATAGTCTAGCTATGCTCTATCTTCATCACACAAAATATTTAAATCATGCACAACCCCGATGACAAGCCAAGCAATTGTTTCATACTTTTGATGTTCTCAAACTTTTTCAATCTTCATGCAATACATGAGTGTGAGCCATGGACATAGCACTATAGGTGGAATAGAATGGTGGTTGTGGAGAAGACAAAAAAAGGGGAAGATAGTCTCACATCAACTAGGCGTATCAACGGGCTATGGGGATGCCAATCAATAGATATCAATGTGAGTGAGTAGGGATTGCCATGCAACGGATGCACTAGAGCTATAAGTGTATGAAATCTCAAAAAGAAACTAAGTGGGTGTGCATCCAACTCGCTTGCTCAGGAAGACCTAGGGCATTTTGGGGAAGCCCATCATTGGAATATACAAGCCAAGTTCTATAATGAAAGATTCCCACTAGTATATGAAAGTGACAACATAGGAGATTCTCTATCATGAAGATCATGGTGCTACTTTGAAGCACAAGTGTGGTAAAAGGATAGTAGCATTGCCCCTTCTCTCTTTTTCTCTCATTTTATTTATTTATTTATTTATTTATCTGTTTGGGTCTTTTCTCTTTTTTTTGGCCTCTTTTTTTCTCTTTTTTTATTTTTCATCCGGAGTCTCATCCCGACTTGTGGGGGAATCATAGTCTCCATCATCCTTTCCTCACTGGGACAATGCTCTAATAATGATGATCATCACACTTTTATTTACTTACAACTCAAGAATTACAACTCGATACTTAGAACAAAATATGACTCTATATGAATGCCTCCGGCGGTGTACCGGGATGTGCAATGAATCAAGAGTGACATGTATGAAAGAATTATGAATGGTGGCTTTGCCACAAATACGATGTCAACTACATGATCATGCAAAGCAATATGACAATGATGAAGCGTGTCATAATAAATGGAACGATGGTAAGTTGAATGGCAATATATCTCGAAATGGCTATGGAAATGCCATAATAGGTAGGTATGGTGGCTGTTTTGAGGAAGATATATGGTGGGTGTATGATACCGGCGAAAGGTGCGCGGTATTAGAGAGGCTAGCAATGGTGGAAGGGTGAGACTGTGTATAATCCATGGACACAACATTAGTCATAAAGAACTCACATACTATTGCAAAAATCTATTAGTTATTGAGACAAAGTACTACGCGCATGCTCCTAGGGGAGATTGGTAAGAAAAGACCATCGCTCGTCCCCGACCGCCACTCATAAGGAAGACTATCAATAAATAAATCATGCTCCAACTTCATCACATAACGGTTCACCATACGTGCTTGGTACGGGAATCACAAACTTTAACACAAGTATCTCTCAAATTCACAACTACTCAACTGGCATGACTCTAATATTACCATCTTCATATCTCAAAACAATCATAAAGAATCAAACTTCTCATAGTATTCAATGCACTTTATATGAAAGTTTTTATTATACCCATCTTGGATGCCCATCATATTGGGACTAAATTCATAGCCAAAGCAAATTACCATGCTGTTCTAAAGACTCTCAAAATAATATAAGTGAAGCACGAGATTTCATCTATTTCAATAAAATAAAACCACCATTGTGCTCTAAAAGATATAAGTGAAACACTAGAGCAAACAACAAAGTACTCCGAAAGATATAAGTGAAGATCGATGAGTAGTCGAATAATTATGCAACTATGTGAAGACTCTCCCATTTAATAATTTTAGATCTTGATACTTTATTAAAACAGCAAGCAAAACAAAAGAAAATAAAATGACGCTACAAGCAAAACTCATATCATGTGGTGAATAAAAATATAGCTGCAAGTATCGTTACCGATGAACGAAGACGAAAGAGGGGATGCCATCCGGGGCATCCCCAAGATTAGACGCTTGGTTATCCTTGAATATTACCTTGGGGTGCCTTGGGCATCCCCAAGCTTAGGCTCTTGCCACTCCTTATTCCATCGTCCATCGAATCTTTACCCAAAACTTGAAAACTTCACAACACAAAACTTAACAGAAAATCTCATGAGCTCCGTTAGCGAAAGAAAACAAAATACCACTTCATGGTACTGTAATGAACTCATTCTTTATTTATATTGGTGTTAAACATACTGTATTCCAACTTCTATATGGTTTATAAACTATTTTACTAGCCATAGATTCATCAAAATAAGCAAGCAACACAATGAAAACAGAATCTGTCAAAAACAGAACAGTCTGTAGTAATCTGTAACTAACGCAAACTTCTGGAACTTGAAAAATTCTAAAATAAATTGGTGGACCTGAGGAATTTGTGTAGTTATCATTTGCAAAAATAATCAACTAAATATCACTCTCCAGTAAAAAGTTGAAGCTAATCTCGTGAGCGCTAAAGTTTCTGTTTTTTACAGCATGATGATAAAGACTTCACCCAAGTCTTCCCAAAGGTTCTACTTGGAACAAACACTAATTAAAACACAAAACCACATCTAAACAGAGTCTAGATGGATTATTTATTACTAAAAAGAACCAAAAATCAAGAAACTAAAATAAAGTTGGGTTGCCTCCCAACAAGCGCTATCGTTTAACGCCCCTAGCTAGGCATGATGATTCCAATGATGCTCACAAAAAGATAAGAATTGAAACATAAAGAGAGCATCATGAAGAATATGACTAGCACATTTAAGTCTAACCCACTTCCTATGCATATGGATTTTATGAGCAAACAACCTATGGGAACAATAATCAACTAGCATAGGAAGACATAACAAGCATAACTTTAAAACTTTAAGCACATAGAGAGGAAACTTGATATTATTGCAATTCCTACAAGCATATATTCCTCCCTCATAATAATTTTCAGTAGCATCATGAATGAATTCAACAATATAACCATCAGCTAAAGCATCCTTTTCATGATCTACTAGCATAGAAATTTTATTACTCTCCACATAAGCAAAAGTTCTTCTCATTCGGGATAATGGGAGTATCATAAAAGACTGGAATACTATAAATTGCTTCCACATTAAAAGAGTAATTTTCAGAAAAGGGTAATCATAATCATGACAAGTTTTATAAATATAATCATCACTACTTTTTATAGCATAAGTTTCATCACAATAATCATCATAAGTAGCAACTTTGTTCTCATCATAATCGATTGAAACCTCTTCCGAAATAGTGGATACATCACTAAATAAAGTCATGACCTCTCCAAATCCACTTTCATAAATATTATAAGATTAAACATCCTCCAAAATAGTGGGATCATTACTTCCTAAAGTTGATACTCTTCCAAACCCACTTTCATCAATATAATCATCATAGGTAGAAGGCATGCTATCATCATTATAATTTGCATATCAAAACTTGGGAGATTAAAAATATCATCTTCATTAAACATAGCATCCCCAAGCTTGGGACAAACATTAATTGCAGCAAATATATTCTCAAAAACATCATCTTCTTCAAACATAGCATCTCCAAGCTTGGGCCTTTTCATATCATAAGCATAATCACTCTCATCATTAATAGTATGGATGGTACCAATAGTATAGCAAACATTATTATCATATTCTTCCAAGCAAGCGCCAAAAAGATTTTCAAGATCATAAGAAGTATCATTATCTTCCCAATCATAATCATCACAACAAGCAATAGGCATAACGAGATCATCATTAAGTGCATCATCTTCCACAATTATTTTTGGTTCATTTTCATGAGGCACAACAATAATAGGAGCAACATTATCTGGGAGAGATATCTTTTTACCTCTCTTCCTTTTTTTTCTTCTTCTTCACCTCATGTGTGGGTTCAATCTTCTTTTTGGAGCTCCTTATTAATGAGATTGGTTGAATAGAATGCTCCTCCTCGTTACCTGATTCATCATAAGAAATAATAGGAGGATATTGGGAAGTCTCTTCCCTTTCATTAGTATTCTCTTCATCCTCTATTTGTTTTCTTTTCTTTATGTAATTGGCAATATAAGGGTTTTCAATGCAATTCACCGCACAATACATATAAATTTCCTCTAGATCAAAATCAAGAAATTTATCGAGATTAAATTTTGGAATACCCTCAGTTATACGTTTCATTTCTTCATAACCAAAAAGAAGACTAAGCTCTTTATGATGCTCAAGGGTAATCAAGTTATCATAATTTTTGGACACGACTTGATCATGAAACAAATAGCATTGGAGCTTTAAATGACCATGTTCATTGCAAAGTTCACAAGGATAAATATTGAATCTTTCAGCACAAACATCTAGCCTTTCTTGCAACAATTTAGTTTCTAAATGCTTATGCCTCTTGCAATATCTATCTTCCATATTTGGTGTGTACTTGCAAACCCAATGCACTCCATAAAAATTGACATGTTTATAGGAGACATTTTCATCATAACTAGTGCAATCATCATTAGTACTATGGATATTCAAGGAGTTCATACTAACAACATTGCAATCATGCTCATCATTCAATGATTTAGTGCCAAACATTTTAAAGCATTCTTCTTCTAACACTTTGGCACAATTTTCCTTTCCATCACACTCGAGAAAGATATTAAAAAGGTGAAGCGTATGTGGCAAACTTAATTCCATTTTTTGTGGTTTTCTTTTATAGACTAACTAGTGATAAAACAAGCAGCAAAAAGATTCGATTGCAAGATCTAAAGATATACCTTCAAGCACTCACCTCCCCGGCAACGGTGCCAGAAAAGAGCTTGATGTCTACTACGCAACCTTCTCCTTGTAGACGTTGTTGGGCCTCCAAGTGCAGAGGTTTGTAGGACAGTAGCAAATTTCCCTCAAGTGGATGACCTAAGGTTTATCAATCCGTGGAGGCGTAGGATGAAGATGGTCTCTCTCAAACAACCCTGCAACCAAATAACAAAGAGTCTCTTGTGTCCCCAACACACCCAATACAATGGTAAATTGTATAGGTGCACTAGTTCGGCGAAGAGATGGTGATACAAGTGCAATATGGATGGTAGATATAGATTTTTGGAATCTGAAAATATAAAAACAGAAAGGTAGCAAGTGATAAAAGTGAGCACAAACGGTATTGCAATGCTAGGAAACAAGGCCTAGGGTTAATACTTTCACTAGTGCAAGTTCTCTCAACAATAATAACATAATTGGATCATATAACTATCCCTCAACATGCAACAAAGAGTCACTCCGAAGTCACTAATAGCGGAGGAGAACAAGCGAAGAGATTATTGTCGGGTACGAAACCACCTCAAAGTTATTCTTTCCAATCAATCCGTTGGGTTATTCCTATAAGTGTCACAAACAGCCCTAGAGTTCGTACTAGAATAACACCTTAAGACACAAATCAACCAAAACCCTAATGTCACCTAGATACTCCAATGTCACCTCAAGTATCTGTGGGTATAATTATACGATATGCATCACACAATCTCAGATTCATCTATTCAACCAACACAAAAGTACTTCAAAGAGTGCCCCAAAGTTTCTACCGGAGAGTCAAGTTGAAAACGTGTGCCAACCCCTATGCATAAGTTCATGGGCGGAACCCGCAAGTTGATCACCAAAACATACATCAAGTGAATCACGTGATATCCCATTGTCACCACAGATACACATGGCAAGACATACATCAAGTGTTCTCAAATCATTAAAGACTCGATCCGATAAGATAATTTCAAAGGGAAAACTCAATCCATTACAAGAGAGTAGAGGGGGAGAAGAAACATAAGATCCAACTATAATAGCAAAGCTCGCGATACATCAAGATCGTGCCAAATCAAGAACACGAGAGAGAGAGAGAGATCAAACACATAGCTCTTGGTACATACCCTCAAATTTCGAGGGTGAACTACTCCCTCCTCGTCATGGAGAGCGCTGGGATGATGAAGATGGCCACCGGTGAGGATCCACCCTCTGGCGAGTGCTTGAGCAGAGGTCCCGATTGGTTTTGGTGGCTCTGAGAGGCTTGCGGCGGCGGAACTCCCGATCTATTCTGTTCCCCGATCGTTTTAGGGTATATGGGTATATATAGGAGGAAGAAGTACGTCAGGGGAGCCACGAGGGGCCCACGAGGGTGGAAGGCGCGCCATAGGGGGGTGGGCGCGCCCCCTACCTCGTGGATCCCTTGTTTCTTCCCTGATGTGCACTCCAAGTCTATCAGGTTGCTTTCCTTCCAAAAATAACTTCTCCAGAAGGTTTCATTCCGTTTCGACTCCATTTGATATTCCTTTTCTTCGAAAGACTGAAACAAGGGAAAACAGAGGCAGCACTTTGGGCTCAGGTTAATAGGTTAGTCCCAAAAATAATATAAAAGTGTTTAATAAAGCCCATAAACATCCAAAACACATAATATAATAGCATGGAACAATAAAAAATTATAGATACATTGGAGACGTATCACCTACCCCTCTGGGCGCGCCCTCCTACCTCGTGGCCGCCTCGTTGCTTCCTTGACGTCCACTCCAAGTCTCCCGGATTTCGTTTGTTCCAAAAATGATCCTCGCGAAGGTTTCATTCCGTTTGATATTCCTTTTCTGCGAAACACTGAAATAGGCAAAAAAACAGCAATTTGCACTGGGCCTTCGGTTAATAGGTTAGTCCCAAAAATAATATAAAAGTGCATAATAAAGCCCATTAAACATCCAAAATAGATAATATAATAGCATGGAACAATAAAAAACTATAGATACATTGGAGACGTATCATGGTCCGTAAAGGAGGTGTCCGCGAGGTGAACCACACAATTAGACAATGCGGCTTTATTAGTTTCACTTAGCCATATGAGTGTGACTGTGGGGCTAAGTACTAGCCCCTGGTGCGTGTGTGGCAATCCGGACTATGGTGCCTTTTCCACGCGGCTGGACGAATACCAGCCCCTCGTATAACACGGAATGAATTGCGAACGATTTGTAGTATAAAACTAAGTCGCCGAATCACCGACCAGCTCTTGCTTTTTCATGATAGTCAGTTTTGGGCTTTCTCTACTGAGGTATTTGACTGGACAAACCAGAAATACAATCGCAGTAGTTCTCCCTTTACTACCTCAGCCGAACAAGCGGAACGTAAGGTGGTAAGCACAAGAGCCGGGCAACCCAACTATAGACCAAAGACATGATTCAGAGCCGATGCATATAATGCAATATCCGAGACGCCGAAAAGTACCCCATAGGAGTTTGGACTTTGAAAATGTGCAGGGCCGAATACAGCCCTCGGCGTTAAGGAGGGACTAAAGCATGTGTGATAGTCTGAAGTAGGGAGGGATTACAGATGACAACATGAAATAAATCAGTACCAAACAAAGTGGTGAGCAACTATTTCCTTTATACCCTGATTAATATGTCGAGACGTGTTATTACAGATAATGCCATAAATATCGAGGCCATTTTACATGTCGAGAGTTTACACAAGGGAAAGTTTTCAACATGGCCTAAAAGTATTGGTTTGAAGGTCCCAATGATGCCCTGCCGCACGTCCGTGTCATTTTCTCCGTGGTGAGAAATCCTTTGAGAGGAGAGGTCGATGGTCGTCTGCAAGAAAGAAGGACCTAGAAAAGAGCCCTTGTACAACCGTATAGTGGGCAGGTGTCGGTGTCAAAACCGGCGGATCTCGGGTAGGGGGTCCCGAACTGTGCGTCTTAGGTCGATGGTAACAGGAGACGGGGGACATGATGTTTACCCAGGTTCGGGCCCTCTCGATGGAGGTAATACCCTACTTCCTGCTTGATTGATCTTGATTAATATGAGGATTACAAGAGTTGATCTACCACGAGATCGTAATGGCTAAACCCTAGATGTCTAGCCTGTATGATTGTGATTGCTCTTTCGGACTAAACCCTCTGGTTTATATAGACACCGGAGGGGCCTAGGGTTGTATAGAGTCAGTTTGTGTCGGCGTTCTGGGAACGGGGGTACCCAGACTTGCCTTCCTGCGGCCTGCGGCGTGGCTCAAGGGGTGGCCCAGTGCGGCCCATCTTCATCAGCACAAGCTCAAGACCCTCGCGAGGGGCCAAGCCTCACGAGGCGGACGACAGAAGCTTCCTCGAGCACGGCCTCGTCGGCCGACTCGCGAGGAGGCGGAGAGATCAAGGCGGGGTACCTCACGAGGTGCCCATGACGCAAGCCATGACGACCAAGGGCGCCAGGCGGGCGCCAGCCCGCGCAGTGTCCTCATTTCCTCTTTGGTGCAAAGGAGGCAAGCGCAGGTGAGTGTATCAAGCAAAGGCAACCATTTCGGTGCAACAAGACCAAGACCAGCAGAACGGCAGGAAGGAGGTCATCATGGAGCCCAAGCCGGCGTCATTGTCAGAGCCTTTGGTAGGCGAGAAGCGACTTTAGTCAGGATAAATGTACTAGATGTTCCCCTTCAAAATGGCCAATTGTTGGCGCCCTTCCCGCTCAATATTTGGGAAGAGGCCCAGGGCCTCTGCCTATAAATAGGACTAGCCACCCACAGGGTAGGAGGACCCCGGATCGGCAACCAAGCAATCTGGATCGATCTAGAGAGAGAGAGAAGCGACTGAACTCCCCCTAGCAGTTCGTCGCACCGGCCAAGAACAGACCCTCGCGAGGCTGTTCTTCCTTGTACTGTTCATTATCAGCCCCTGAGGCAATCCACCACACCACACACTGGAGTAGGGTATTACACCACAATGGTGGCCCGAACCAGATAAACCTTGTGTCCCTTGTGTTGCTCTTTGTGTAGTTTAGATCCTTGCGGCGACGAGGTGTAGGTAGGTAGGAGGTGAGATCTCGCGTGCACCCCTGTAGTTCGAACTCTAGAGGGTCCGACGGAACCCGAAATCCGACATTTGGCGCGCCCGGTAGGTGCGCCGGAATCCGCTCGCCGCCTCGCGCCCCATCGCATCGTCATCATCATGTCCGGCGACCCAACGGGCAACCCTGATCCCTGGGCGGCCTGGCCCGCCCACGCAGAGCCGCTTTCCTCGGGCGACCTCAACCCCATGCCCCAGGCAGCCCGTGGTCCGCAGGCGCGGTCGGCGGCGAGGACCTCGAACCACGCCGCGGCCACGGCGCCGTACACCCGACGGGAGCAGGCGAACTCAAGGGCCGCGCTCACGGTGGCCCAAGAGCTACTGAAATGCAGGCTGCTGGAGGGCGGCCACAACTTGCTGCTGGAGCGGGAGGCAAAGCTCCTTGGCTTCGCCGCATCGGGGGCTCACCCCTTCTGCACCCAATTGCCACCTCAGATCCAAGGCGGGCCACACGAAGGCCCCACGCTCGCCCGCACAGCTCCAAGCGAACTCCAAGGCCACTCCAACGCCAACAGGACCGTCACAAGACTGGCTAACAGCGGCGCTGCCTCCGCCCCCGGCCAGCGAAGGAGGACTCGCCACAGCCCACGGCCCCAGCGCGCTACCACCCCCAGGTGGGCGCCTCAAGCAGGGCTGCGTGGCACGCGGGGCACTACGGCGAAGCATTCGGGGTGGCGGCCCCGGAAGAGTATGTGCCCCACATGATGGATCAAGGGCACGCGCAGGAGGACGAACATGGCTTGCTCCTCAGCCCAAGCTGGGGGGATGAGGCACCCGAAGCTGAGCTCTTTCAAGAGCCCCGGGAAGGCCCCGTCGACCGCGCTGGAGGCAGCGATTGTCGGGTACCGCTGTCGGCGTTCTGGGAACGGGGGTCCCCAGACTTGCCTGCCTGCGGCCTGCGACGCGGCTCAAAGGAGGCCCAGGACAGCCCATCTTCATCCACGCAAGCTCAAGACCCTCGCGAGGGGCCAAGCCTCGCATGACGATGACGAGGAGCTTCCTCAGGCGCGGCCTCGTCAGGCTGGCACATGAGGAGGCGGAGAGTTCAAGGCAGGGTACCTCGCGAGGTGCCCATGACGCAAGCCATGACGACCAGGCGCCCGATCGGCGCCCAGCCAGCAGCGTCCCCTTTCCTCTTTGGTGCAAAGGGAGCAAGCGCAGCGAGAGCATCAAGCAAAGGCATCCGTTTGGTGCAACAAGACCAAGACCAGCCCCAACGGCTGGAAGGAGTCATCATGGAGCCCAAGCGGCGTCATCACGAGCCTTTGGCAGGCGAGGACCAACTTTAGTCAGGATAAGTGTACCCGCTGTTCCCCTTCAAAATGGCCAATTGTTGGCGCCCTTCCCGCTCAATATTTGGGAAGAGGCCCAGGGCTTTCGTCTATATAAGTAGAGCTAGCCACCATAGTGAAAAAGGAGGAAAAAAGGGGAGAAGAGAGATAAGAGAGAGGAAGAAGGGAGAAGGCCGGCATTGGGGAATCCCGAGAGAGAGATAGAGACCCGATCCTCGAGCTAGAGCGACGGGACACCACTTAGCAGTTCATCACACCCACCAAGAACAGACCCTCGCGAGGCTGTTCTTCCCTGTACTGTTCTTCATCAGCCCAAGAGGCAATCCACCACACCACAAACTAGAGTAGGGTATTACACCACAACGGTGGCCCGAACTAGTATAAATCTTGTGTCTCTTGTGCTGTTCTTGCTAGTAGTTTAGGTCCCTGCGATTCGGCGAGGTACGAGATGGTGGAGGGCTGGATCTTCGCGCGCACCCCAGAGTTCGAACCTCAAGGGTCTGCCAGAACCCGAAATCCGACATTTGGCGCGCCAGGTAGGGGTGCGCCGGAATCTGCCTTTCGTCGCCTCGTTCTTCCCCGACCACCGCAACCATGTCTGATGATCGTCGGGCCCGCGCCGAGCGCCGAGCCGCCCTCGCCTCCCATGTCGCCCAGACGGCTGCCGTCGGCGGGCGTCCTCGTCGTTCCCCGTCACCTGCCGTCAACGCCGCCACCGGCCCGGCGGGGAACGAGCAGCAAGCGTCGTCCCAACACCCGTCCATGAGGCTGGACGGCCGCACCGCCACACCTTCGCTCACCCCCGCTGGTTCTTCGTCGCGCTTCGCCAAGCTGCCATGTAGGCTCGAGCTGCACCTTCATCGCGCTAACGAAGCTCCTCGCGCTTACCGCTTCACGCCTGCCGCTGAGCTCGTCTCACTGGCTGGAGGCGACCCCACGCCGTCTGCCTCGCTGCACCGCACTCGCCAGCGTGGCGATGAAGCTCGGGCGCCTCGGCCGCCTCCTCCTCAAGACGACGCCACAGCCCCAAAGCGCGCAGCCTGGCGGAACCCGTTCCGCCAGCGCTGCAACGGCAAGTGCAGAGCTGCCAAGAAGTTCCTCGCCCGCAGAAGCTGCCCGGCGCTCCCGCTCCAGCACGTCAAGCCCCTCGCTGCCCCTAGCCGCGCAGGGAGGCCTGCAAGACCAAGCTCTCTGCCGTCCGAGGCCCCCCGCGGCCACGGCGGGCTGCCGCGCCTTCACCACCGAGCTGCGCAGCATCGCGTGGCCCGCCAAGTTCAAGCCAGACCTGCCTCCACGCTACGACGGCACGGCTGACCCTATGGAGTTCCTCCAGCTCTACGAGCTGGGCATCGAGGCTGCCAACAGGCAAAAGGGTCATGGCGAACTGGTTTCCCATGGCGCTCAAGGACGGAGCCCGCACTTTGGCTCTGAATCGGCCCTGTGCACGATCTCTTCCTGGGCGAGATGCGCACCGCTTCATCGCCAACTTCGGAAGGTACTCGCGACCGACCACCAGCCGTGGCGACATGCGCCGGTTCAAGCAGCTGCCGGAAACCCCGCAAAAGTACATCGGTAGCTTGAACAACGCAGCGCCTCAAGATCCCGAGGGTAACGGAGGAGGCCATCATCTCTGCCTTCTCCGGCGGGCGTCTTGTGACGTCAAGATGAAGGAGGAGGTGGCGATGCATGAAGATCTGTGCACCTCCACAGGAGCTGTTCAACTTGGCGACCAAGTGCGCTAGGGATGAGGAGGGCGCCTCTCCCTCCTCGAGCTGCCTCGCCGGGATCCCAAGAGAAGAAGTCCAAGGCGAAGGGCCAGGAAGCGCAAGGGGCTGCCGTGCTTGCGGCCAAACCGGACACCAAGCGGCGAAGATCAGCCCGAGTCCTCTAAGGGCAGCTTGCATCGTGTACCACGACCTCCACACCCACAACACCAATGAATGTCAAGAGCTCCGGGCCGTGCGCGAAGGGAGGGTCGGCAGACGCCCCGAGCACAGCGACCGGGGCTATGGCCGAGGAGGAGGAAGGAATGCAGGACGCTGGGAAGACCGCGGTCCGCGCCAAGGGTGGCGCGACCAACCTCGCGAGGACCACTGGCAAGACCCACCTCGCGAGGGGGGCTGGAGGGATCAGCCTCGTGAGGATCGTCCGCAAGGGAATGCATGCCTCCCTCCGCTGCCGCCGCCACCAAGGAGAGACGAGGACCGTCATCAGGACGAGGGGGCTGGGGGCTTCCAGGAAGCGCGTGCGATCGCCTGCATCCTGGGCGGAGCTGAAGCCCCAGCCTCTCACCGCATCTTCAAGCAGTTCGCCCGTGAAGTGAATGCAGTCCTCCCCAAGCTCGAGTCCACGCGCCCTCTCAGGTGGTCGGCGTGCGCCATCACGTTCAGCTCAGCGGATCAGCTCAAGTGCGCAGCCACAACCGGAGTTCTTCCGATGCTTTGCTCCCCAATCACCAGCAATGTGCTAGTCACCAAGACCCTCATCGACGGCGGAGCAGGGCTCAACGTCTCCCATGCGTGGAGACATTCAACAATCTTCAAGTGCCTTACAGTCAGCTCCAGCCAACCAAGCCTTTCTCTGGAGTCACCGACGGCTCCACGGTCCCGATCGGGCAGGTCCGCCTTCCTGTCTCCTTCGGGGCCCGCGGCAACTACCACACCGAGCTCATCGACTTCGACGTCGCCAACATTCGCCTGTCGTACAACGCCATCCTCGGGTACCCAGTGTTGGCCAAATTCATGGACGTAACCCACCATGGCTACAACATCCTCAAGATGCCAGGAAGCGGCGGAGTCATCACGGTGCCCTGTGAAGAGAGAGATGAGTGTGCTCCCTGGAGCGAGCTTTTCAGGCCGCGTCGCTGGAAGACCTGCATCAAGAAGCAGCAGGATGCCTCCGAGGCAGCACCCAAGAAGAAGAAGACATCGACCGGCCCGGCTCTTCAAGAGACAGGCCCTCGTGGTCCGTGATCGGGCCAGGGGAGCCTCCTTCCATCGCATAGGAAAGCGCGCCCGGCGCCCTCCTCAGCAGGGCTCGGGGCTCTCCCTGGAGGGCCACCGACCTCGCCAAGGTCTCGAGGGAGGCGCTTGGGCACCACGTGGAGGCGTGTTTCGAAGCACGACTCCCGCAAGCAGGAGCAAGACCAGGAGGACAGAACCCTCAAGAGTTCATCAGCAAGGCCATTGAGGAGCTACATGAGTCAAGGGTCATCAGGGGCAGCCGCCACCTACCCGTTGTGGCCCCCCATCCAGGCGAGGATGGTGGGCTGCCCGTCTGCATCGACATACCAGGGCTCAACCGAGCCGCATCTCAAGAGCGCCTTTGGCCCTCGCGAGTGGGACGTTGCGAGGGTCCGCCCCACAGCTACGTACGCATGCCTTATGGCCTGCCAAACGTGGCTGCTGCGCACCAGCGTCCCATGAGGGCCATCCTGGAGGCTCAAGAGGTCAGGCACGCCGCAGCCCTGGCGGAGATAGAGATGGCCCATGAGGAGCCGCCAGCGCCTCCGGAGCCTCCCGAGGCCCCGGGCTGAGGGGCTCGTGAGGATCGGCTCCGCAGCCCACCGAGTCTGCCACATCAACAACCCTTCATCCCCAACATCACCGGGTGACATCTTTAAGTTTTATTTCTGGCCGGAGCGCCTTGAGGCGCATTATTCCCAGGCCGCGTGGATCCGTCCATGCGGCATGTATGCCTTTTATTTCATGTCTTTAGCTTATCCTGTTGGGGGCGCCCCTCGGGCTGCATCATCCCCAAGCCGCTCGGGCCAGTCCCACCGGCATGTACCCCTCATGCGTTTTCCTTAGGATTATGCTCTCGTTCCACCATGCTTGTTATCTGGTGCCTTTTTCTGGGTGGCGAAATCTTGCACGTTAAAGGGGGTGCACGAGCATCGCGACTCGGGGGCTCCTACCGGCTCTCCGGCCCTCACCCTCTGGTCTTGTCCATGGCATCGCAACCTGGCTTGCCAACGACGGCTGAGACCAGCCCGAGAGCCGGGACCCGAGGACGTAGAGTTTCGTCACCTAATCCAGCTTGCGCGTTAAAGGGGGGGTGCCTGAGCATCGTGACTCACGGCTCCTACCGGCTCTCCGGCCCTCACCCTCTGGTCTTGTCCATGGCATCGAGACCTGGCTTGCCAGCGACGGCTGAGACTAGTCCGAGAGCCGGGACCCGAGGGCGTGGGGAGTTCTGTGTCGACCCAGCTTATGCGTTAAAGGGGTGCACGAGCATCGCGACTCAAGGCTCCTACCGGCTCTCCGGCCCTCACCCTCTGGTCTTGTCCATGGCATCGCGACCTGGCTTGCCACGACGGCTGAGACCAGCCCCAGAGCCGGACCCGAGGGCGTGAGTTGCGTCATCTAACCTAGCTTGTGCGTTAAAGGGGGGTGCACGAGCATCGCGACTCGAGCTCCTACCGGCTCTCGGCCCTCACCCTCCGGTCTTGTCCATGGCATCGCGACTGGCTTGCCGACGGCCGAGACCAGCCCAGAGCCGGACCAAGACGAGAGCACCGACATCCGGCCAAATTTGTAGGAACACACCCGAAGATAAGGCCGAGCCAGCGCAACCCGCTTTGAGGTAGGGCCTCGTGAGTCCCGCTACCGCTCACAGTGCCCAGATACACCTCGTCCAGCCCTACCGTGCCAGCCACGTGTCGGCCGGGGCTGTATACGCCTGGGCTCCTCCCGGAGGGGAGCCCCTCCCACGTTCGATGGAAGCACCATGCTCATGGCCGACGACACCGCCGAGGAGCGGCTATGCCCGTCAGCATGCGGAAGCGCTTATGCTCCTGGTGATAAACAACCGAGGGTGGCCTCCGGGTCGCATCAACCTCGAGGAGCCCAGAGCTCGATGTCTGGCCTCGTTACGCGCCTCCTCGGGAGCGCCCAGCGAGGGCTGGGCACGGGCTGCGCTGGGTCATGCCCAGACGCCGCCACCCAGCCAGCCCCTCGGGCCTGGTTCGTCGCGACGTCACTCCCGAGCGGAGCCAAGGTACGTATGCCGTTTGAGCGTCAAGGGGGACTCCTGAGCATCGCGACTCAGGAACCTAACTGGTCACGTAGCCCCTCACCCCTTAGTTCCGAAAGGCTAACGGCGGTTGAGGTATGCGCGGGGCCGGGCCCTGCAGACGTAGAACGGTGGGTCCGCCCGCGTCTCACCTCCCTACTTGTTGTTCATGCGCCAAGGGGGACTCCTGAGCATCGCGACTCAGGAGCCTAACTTGCCATATAGCCCCCCACTCCTTGGTCCTGTCCTGGTTTCCGGTCGGGGCTAACGGCGGCCGAGAGGTATCTTGGGCCAGACTGTGGAGAACATAAGCAAGTAGGAAGCACAAATTTCAAGGAATTCAAAAGAAAATATTACATTCCACATTGTTATCACAATACCAAATGCAAGTTTAAACGCCTCCCCGAGGCATGATACATGTGCGGGAAGTAAAAGCAGGACAGGAGCCACAACGGAGTCACTTGTCGGCGGTGGAGCAGCGCGGAGTGGGCTCGCCTCGTGAAGCAGCAGGGCCGGCAGTGCCTCGCTTCGGCTTGGTGCTGAAGGCCCGGAACTTCCCCAACAGAGCCTCCGCGCGACCCTTCATAGCCTCGGCAGCGGCAGCCGCATGCTCTTCGCTTGCCGGCTCCAGTAGGCTGTCCATGTCGATGCTGGGATCGCGAAGATAGATGTGGGTGAGGATCTACGTCAGTGCCGCGGAAGACAAGACACGCGCCTCGGCCTCAGCCGTGGGGCCAAGACCAAGGGAGACATCTTCAAGAGCACGAATCAGGAAGGGAAGCAGCTTGGCGGGGCCGTCCTCTGCGCGCCCGGCGATGGGCTCTCAGGCGGCTGTCATAAAGCTCCCTCGGCAAAGCGCGAGCCTTCACCTCCATATCCATGAAGGCCACACGATCTTCGGCAAGAACCCGCGCCTTGGCGTCAGCTCGACCTTCCTCGCCTCCAGTTCCTCGCTCCAGTCAAGGCCCAGGCGGTCACGACACTTCTTCAGCTTGGCCTGCCGGTCCTTGGCGGCCGCCTCGCGAGCCTTCATGCTTTCCTCCTGCTCCTGGCGGAGGCGGGCCTCCTCGGCGAGCTAGTCCTGCAGGCCCTTCAGCTCGCCCTCCAGCGTCTCACAGCGACCTTGGATGCTGGCTGCCTCCCCCAGGGCAGCATCGCGGGCCACCTTCGCCTCACGAACAGCCTGCTTCTCCTTGTCGCAGGCCATCGAGGCCTGGACCAGCGCTGCCCGAATTGAAGCGTCAGCGTGAATCCAGCCAGAGGCCAGCTCCAAGCGCCCGTCCACCAAGCGAGGGTCGGCGCCCAAAAGATCCTGCCGCAGCCTGTCCAATTCAGCGGCAGCATGATCCAGGACAGCGGGAGGAGTCGGAGAGACAGCAGTTGGCGGAGTAGGAGGAGATGGCGGCGGAGCAGCCACTGCGCCTTAAGGCGGAACCAGCGGCGCCATGGCAACGGTGGAGGCAGCATCCAGCAAGGCCACCTCGGGAGTCTCTCACAGGTCAAGTGAAAGCCGCCCGGCTCAGCTCGGTCGAGCCTGTGAGGACGCCCAGGCAGGAGAAACCTGGGCGTCGGGATCATCTCCCTTTTCGGGCAATGGCACCGTCACGGGTGGATCCTCAGGAGCCCCCTTCAGCTTCTTCGCCGCGGGCGCCGGCCTGGCCGAGGAACATGGACATCAGATCTCGTCAGTAGAGCAATGATCAAGACGGAAAGCAGACACTTACAGGTCGTCGCTGGTGGACTCGAGCAGCCTCCTGCCATACTTGAAGCCCGAGAGCCGGCTGCAGGGATCAGCTTCAAGAGAACCAGAGCAAAGCGGCGCGTCGGCCAGATCGCCTGGGCCGGGCGGACCCGCTGGGACCAGCCCAGTCCGGGTCCTTCTTGGGATCGGGGGCGGGCTTCGCCTCCCGCCATCCTCATCTTCGTCGTCGTCACTCTCGGGAAGGCGGAGAACGCGGGGCCTGCGCCAGAGGAGGGAGCCCTTGACTACGCCTGAGTCAACCCCTCTGGCTCCCTTTCCTCCACCTCTTCGGGAGTTGGAAGAGGACACGTCCACCAGTCCTCCGGAGCCTCCGGGCACAAGCCCGCCCCCGTTGAAGTCGGGCATGGACCCCAACCTGCTCCCAATCCTCGTGAAGGAACAGGGCGCTGGGCGCCTCCGGTCTCGCCACATCGCCCAACCAAGGACTGGAGGACCGTCGCCAGATCCTCGCCCGGGCCACGGGGCTCGGGTGAGGCCTCCACATCAGAAGCGAGCATCATGGGCGGTTGAGCCGCTTGGTGCTCCAGGAACTCCCTCGGCAGCCGGCCGACTGTCAGCCTCGCCGCCGCTGCGTGCCCGGCTTCAGATCTGCATCCATCTTCTCCAAAGACTACTGGCTTGGGATCCCGAAGCTTCGCTCGGGACCAGTCGTTGGAGCTCTCGGCGGGCTTCGTGGGCAGGATCAGCCGAGGGTGGATTCGCCCAGCATCCACCAAGACCCACTTGCTCCTGAAGCCCTCAATCCGCTTCCCAGGGTTTGAAATGGCGATGGCTCCGCCGTATGCGACGAAGGTCGCGCACGCGGAGGCAGAACCACGGGAGGCTCGGAGGAAGAAGTAGTGGCGCAACAAGGCCACCGAGGGCTTCACCCCAACATGGGCCTCACAATAGTAGGCGAAGATTGCCAGAAGAAGGACGGAGTTGGGATGGAGGTGCAGAGCTTGGATGTTATAGTGACGGAGGACGGAGAAGAAGAACTCTCGAGAGAAGGGAGGCACCGGACCGGCAATGATGGCGCTCGCGAAGAACGGGTAGAAGGTACTCCCCGACCCTCGGGGCGGAGGAGCCGACCTTGAACACCGCCGTTCCATTGGCGCCCTGCGCCTCGCCAAGCCCAGGCGCGATCGTAGTAAGGCTTCGCCGCCGACACATTCAGCGGGTCTGTGGCGAGAGCACCGAGCTCCGGCCGGGTTTGGCGAGAGCCATGACCGGCTAGGGGCACGGGGCGGAGTGGATCTCAAGGTCTTGGAAGCGAGGAGGAGAGGCGCAAGAAAGGGGATCGAGCAGCAATCGGAGAAAGTAAAGGAGGCAAGGAAGATGCCGCTCTATTATCAACTCAGGCGCTGCGCAGGCTCCCACGTCCAATCAACCGCCACGCGGCGCCCAAGGCCACAGGCTGTTAGGGCCCACGACACTTCGCACTTGCCCTTTCGCCTCTCTGCACGGCCAATTTCGGGCGCGCCGTGGCCCGGGGGCTACTGTCGGCGTTCTGGGAACGGGGGTCCCTAGACTTGCTCTGCTGCTGCGACGCGGCTCAAAGGAGGCCCAGACAGCCCATCTTCATCCACGCAGCTCAAGACCTCGCGAGGGGCCAAGCCTCATGAGGCGGACGACGAGGAGCTTCCTCAGCGCGGCCTCGCCAGTTGGCTCATGAGGAGGCGGAGAGTTCAAGGCGGGGTACCTCGCGAGGTGCCCATGACGCAAGCCATGACGACCAGGCGCCCGGTCGGGCGCGAGCCGCAAGAACGCCCTCCTTTCCTCTTTGGTGCAAAGGGAGCAAGCGCAGCGAGAGCATCAAGCAAAGGCATCCGTTTGATTGCAACAAGACCAAGACCAGCCCCAACGGCTGGAAGGGAGTCATCGTGGAGCCCAAGCAAAGGCGTCATCACCAGAGCCTTTGGCGGCGAGGACCAACTTTAGTCAGGATAAGTGTACCTGTTGTTCCCCTTCAAAATGGCCAATTGTTGGCGCCCTTCCCGCTCAATATTTGGGAAGAGGCCCAGGGCCTTCGTCTATATAAGTGGAGCTAGCCACCATAGTGAAAAAGGAGGAAAAAAGGGGAGAAGAGAGAGAAGAGAGAGGAAGAAGGGAGAAGGCCGGCATTGGGGAATCCCGAGAGAGAGATAGAGACTCGATCCTCGAGCTAGAGCGACGGGACACCACTTAGCAGTTCATCACACCCACCAAGAACAGACCCTCGCGAGGCTGTTCTTCCCTGTACTATTCTTCATCAGCCCAAGAGGCAATCCACCACACCACAAACTAGAGTAGGGTATTACACCACAACGGTGGCCCGAACTAGTATAAATCTTGCGTCTCTTGTGCTGTTCTTGCTAGTAGTTTAGGTCCCTGCGATTCGGCGAGGTACGAGATGGGGGAGGGCTGGATCTCTGCGCGCACCCCAGAGTTCGAACCTCAAGGGTCTGCCGGAACCCGAAATCCGACAACCGCTAATTCCTCAGGAGCAGGCATATGCTAACCATGGATCGCAGGAGGTACAGGTCGTCGCAGCGGATGGCTGCCCCAATCCAGCAGCTTCCTACCCCTCAGGAGGAGGGCGCCGGGGGCTGCAGGAGAGGGGCCGAGATCCGGCATCTCCACCGCGGCGTTCGGAGGAAGGCGTCCTCAGGAGGTAGGCCCTCTGCCGGGGAGGTGCCTCAGGGCCTACCCCCGACAAAGGACCCGTGGTCGTGGGGGGAACCGCTGGCGACCGCTCTACCCCATCAGCGGTGTCCTCGGTCTCCTGCCGTCGTCGATGGCACTAGAGTGTGGCGCAAGGCGGGGCCCTCGTCTAGCGATATGAAGCAAGGCTGGTACCTGTGAAGAAGGCCCAGTGCCTGTGAAGCTCGCCGCCCCGTGACACTCTCACGTAATAATGAGTGGGGCGGTACACGCCCCGGAGTCTCAGGAGTGCTGGCCTCAGGCCCCGGGGCTCCCTCCCACGCCCAGTGGCAGCACTTAGCTCCGCGCTGGTGAGAAGACGTCCAGGACGCGGCTTTTTCTGCTTTTCTTGCTTTTTCCCCTTGGCTGTCGCTTTTTCCCCCGTTTGGATTTAAGTTCGATTTGAGCTTGAGATTTGTGTGTGTTCGGGGAAGGGGTGTTTAGTCTCGTTCGAGCAATCTCTCGCGTTCTGGTTATCACTTTGCCTCAGCTACCTCCCCTCGCGAGCCCCTCGCGAGCCGGGCCAGGCCTAGCATGCGTGCAGCCCAGACTGCCGTCACCACGCCCTCTCAGGAGGTTCTCATTATAGGTTCAATGGGCTCGTTCAGGAGGAACTCGTGACACCACAGCCCTCCGCAGGCTCTCTCGGGGCCCACGCGGGTCGAAGGTAAACAAGCCAGCCAGCTCGTCGCAAGGCCAGCCACTTGGCGCAGGCGTATGGGTAATATCGTATCTACTAATACGCTAACTGCGAGTTTTTACACGAGGGGCTCCCCCTCCCAAAATGCTCTTAGAACCTTTAGGTCCAAGCCCGAACTCTATCTGCCAGGGTAAGAAAGCGGGAACAACACGCAGTCAATCGGATAAATCCCCCAATGCATCCTCAAGGGCACCTCCTGAATCGTCGCTGGCGTTGCTGGCCTCGCCATCACCCTCCGCGTCGCCATTAGCAGCGTCAGGGCTGTTCACCACGCCGCTTTCATCAGCAACCACGACCACGCCGTCGTTCTCAGTAGTGAAGGCCCCGACGAGGGCATCCACGTTGTCTTCCACCCAATGCGCCAGGTCGTCCCGGATGGCCTGGGGTACCGGGGCGATGGCGGCATCAAAGTCATACTGGGGATCCATGTCCCGAAGATGGCTGAAGACGCGAGAAAAGGCACGCCCGAGCAGGGCACGGCTCCTCTTCTCCACCAACCTGTTGGCTCTGCCCGACCGCGCCTCCAGCTGCGTCACCACATATGTGAAAAACTGGAGGTTACCAGCATAGTTAACCGCATGAGGCTCCCCAACGGTCGCCTCACAGGTGTTGCCCAAGGCCGTGTTAGCTCTTTCCCGGAGCGTGCGGAGAATAGGGCCATGCTCGTGCTCCAGGATCTGCCGCTGGCGTATCTCGTCCTTGTTCCGCCGCGCAACGGCCTCAGCCGCGTCCACCCGTTGACGGAGAAGAAGCACTGTCGGTGTCAAAACCGGCGGATCTCGGGTAGGGGGTCCCGAACTGTGCGTCTAGGCGGATGGTAACAGGAGACAAGGGACACGATGTTTTACCCAGGTTCGGGCCCTCTCGATGGAGGTAAAACCCTACGTCCTGCTAGATTAATATTGATGATGTGTGTTACAAGAGTAGATCTACCACGAGATCAAAGAGGCTAAACCCTAGAAGCTAGCCTATGGTATGATTGTTGTTCGTCCCTACGGACTAAAACCCTCCGGTTTATATAGACACCGGATAGGGTTAGGGTTACACAGTCGGTTACAATGCTAGGAGATCTACATATCCGTATCGCCAAGCTTGCCTTCCACGCCAAGGAAAGTCCCATCCGGACACGCCATCGAAGTCTTCAATCTTGTATCTTCATAGTCTTGGAGTCCGGCCGATGATGATAGTTCGCTATCCGGACACCCCTAGTCCGGAACTCCCTCGGTAGCCCTGAACCAGGCTTCAATGACGACGAGTCCGGTAGCATATTGTCTTCGGCATTGCAAGGCGGGTTCTTCCTCCGAATAATTTATAGAAGATTGTGAACACCAGGATAGTGTCCGGCTCTGCAAAACAAGTTCCACATAACACCGTAGAGAGAATAATTTTTGCACAAATCTGCTGACGTATTCCGCGGCGTGACATCACACCACGGCTAGGCTTTTATATGAATCGTTTTTTATTGTTCCACCTCAGCGTGTTTATCGAGGCGGTTTCCTTGGCACGTCTTATCAAAGCGTAGATCGTGCCCCCTTATTCTGGGATTCTCATCAATACGGACGTGGGTAACCCAACCGTGCCCGTTGGCCTGCCTTCTCTATCAAAGGCGAGTCCTAGTCGACCACGGGGTGGGCTCTTGGTATTCAACCTCTTTATAACGAGACCAAGGCCCTCTCCTTTTTACACCCTCTATCGAGTTCGCCTCGTGATTCGAGTTCCAACACCCAAAGCTTCAGATTCAGGCTCTTCGGACTCTCGATGATGTCCGGCTCCGACCAGCATGGCCGATGGATGTCTTCCTCCGTCACAGAAGAAGACGTGCTAAAGCTGCGAGACGCCAGGTATCTAACCGGCGAGATTTCGCATAGGCTGCCTACTCCAGGGCAGGTCATTCCCACTCCTGAGCCCGGTGAGAACGTGGTGTTCGTGTCTCACTTCCGTTGGGGTTTAGGCTTCCCGATGGACCCTTTTGTGCGGGGGCTCATGTTTTATTATGGGCTTGATTTCCATGACTTGAATCCGGAGTCCATCCTCCATATCTCGTCATTCATTGTTGTATGTGAGGCCTTCCTCCATATTACCCCTCACTTTGGATTGTGGCTCAAGACCTTCAAGGTGGAGCCAAAAGGCGATCAAGGGGCAACAAACAGAGTGCGGAGGGGCGGTCATAAGCAAATCTTATTTGGTGCTTTCCGTGGCCGAGGGCTCTTTTCAAGAGGAGCTTGGTTTATGGCAACGGGAGTGGTTCTATATCACCGCTCCCAGGGGCACCAAATGGGCGGCGCTCCCTGCCTTCCGCTCAAGTCCACCACAGCGGCTGGCATCATGGGTCAACAAGGGGCTCGACAGGGGGTTGTCCAAGGACGTTCCCCAGCTACAGGGCCGTATTCGAGATCTCCAGAAAGAGGATCAATCTGGTTGCGATGGCGCGAGTTATGGTGATCCGGCGTCTTCAGCCTGCAAACGTCGCCCCTTCGCCTTTGTGGAATTCAATCTGAGGGACCACGAGCTCTCCAAAATTTTATGGGCACGACGCCCGGTGGAGATGTATAAACTGTTCTTCGGATCACGAGAGGAGTGTCCGGACTTGACCGAGGACGCAGGACTAAGCTGCAATCGCCCAGATGCTCAAGTAAGTAGTCCTGTAACCGGACAAGCTGTTCATTCATTTATTATACATATATGCCCTTTAAAGGAGCCGTTTCTTGAATAGGAGTGGATAGCCAAGGCAAAGCTGATAAGGTGTCCGCTCCTCCCGAAGACCACGCCGGATCCCATGTTGACCAAGATGTTGAAGGTCGCGCCTTTTGAAGAAGGCGAAGGGAGGAGCGGGGGAGCAACTGCCTTTGCGAAGGAGGCTATCAAGGAAGGAGGGATTAAGAGTCCCACCTTCCGAGGAGATAAGAGGACCGCTTCAGAAGATCCGGAGGTCAAGGCCTCAAAGAAAGGAAGGGAATCTTCGTCGGAGAGTCCGGCGCTAGGAAGTAACCCAGCCGCACTATTTCCCCAAGGGGATCAGCCCTCCAGCGAGCCGTAAGTAAAACGAAGGGGTCTTGTAAATAACGAGCATCCCTATATTTATTTATAAAGATAACCGAAATCGTACCTTGTAGTTCGGACCTCAGCCCTTCTTAGCAGAGCTCGTCTTCGAGGGATCTTCTTCCGGAGATGATGGAGAGCGAACGCCTCCACCTGTTGCACCCTCATGTGAAGCGGACTGACCCGGAGGTGTCGTCGCAGAGGGTTCCCCAAGTCCGTGAGGCGGAAGGTCCGGCGCCAAGTGGTGTCTTGATCGGAGGAGTCAAGGATTTGCTCGAGCGGCGGCTATCTTAGAAGATCACCGTGCTCTAATGGGTGCAGTGATTGAAAGAATTGCATCTGCAGAGAGCGGATTACCTGCAAGCCGTCAGAAGCTTACTGACGGGGTTTGAGGTACTCAAAAATAATGTACCTGCTGACAGTTATGCATATAAAATGCGCCATGTATAGATAGTAGCCCCTGAGACTCGGTATGTTGTCAAAAATTGACGACGTGCCGAGGATCAAATTCTCAGTTTTAACATATCGCCGCTCCTAAACAGGTGGCGGGGCGTCCGGAGGCCAATGGGTCGATGAATATGCCGAACTGAAGCGGCAACTTGACGAGGCAGATGCGGACATCGTGCTGGTCAATAAACGGTTTGACGAGTCACAAGGTATGCGACTTCTATGCGGGCACCAGTTAAGGGAGCTTGATGCCCATGTCTTACTGTTTGTATACTTTAATGCAGATGGTGCCGCTGCCGTTGAGGAGCTGCGGGCAGAACTTGCCCGAGCGAAGGAGCAAGCCAGGAGTAGTAATGCGGCTGCTTTAAAGGCGGCCGAAGAGCTAGAAAGTTGAACGGGCTGCTCACCGCCGAAGCAAAGAGGAGATGGCCGAGATGGCCAAAAGGTTAAGGAATGCTACCGATCGCTGCGAGGTTCTTGAAAAAGAGCATCAAGCGGAACAGGAGGGCCTAAAGAAGGCCGCCGCCAAAACCAAGAGTGCCCAATCGGCTTTGAGAGCTACCAAGGAGGAGCTGAGTCAGGCCAGGGCAATTGCGGCTGGAAAACCGTTTCTGCTGCGGAGGAAATATACAGATCCAAAGTATGCTCTGTTGGATAAATTATGGAGTTCGGGAGGATGCTTATATGGACTTGGCGGCGGCTGTGGGACGGTTGAGCACTTCCGGGGCGGAAGGGGCACAAAAGGGAAGAGCTATACTGGTCGCAATTCCATAGTCCAAAGCGTCCTCTGCCCGACCGATCGGTTGGTCGAGTGGGCGAGCTGAATCGATTGTCCGGATTGGCCATGAAGCATGTCTTGACTCACTTGTGGCGGACGGACCCCGAAAGAGCTATTTTGGTGTAGTGCAGCAGTTTCTTGGAAGCGGTGCAGCGTGTCGGCCGATGAAGCGATCGGCATGTATTGAGGGAGCGCGGATGGCTCTTGCTCGTGTCAAGACATCTTTGGGCGAGAGATGAAGGCCACCGACGGTGCATCCCAGGATTCGGACAGAGGTCGAGTACCTGCCGAGCACTACTTCGAAGAAGTCCTGCCGGGCGCTCGTTTAATAGAGACGCAGTGCTCGAAGGATCAAATGTTTGAATGGCATGTATGATTCATGAAAACGATGTTTCAATGTAATATAAGTGCTTTTTATACTTGTGCATTCAAGTAGTAAACTACTCCCTGTGCGGCCGTTTATGTATATGTGTATATAACTTTGAAAGATGGCAGTCCTTGGCTTCAGCCCCCACGCACATAGTGCGGGGGTGTTTGCAAAAAAGCGCTTTTTCACACTTAATCCAACGTCTTGGTCCTGTTAAGGAGGTGGTAGCGTAGCAAACAGGGCAACCGAACTATAATGCTTTATCACTTTCACTTAGCCATAGGAGTTCGAGGGTGGGGCTACTATATAGCTCCTGGGGGCACCGCACTCTCCCGAATTCGGGGTGCGTATGTGCCTGACCGAAAACCGGTCCTTCGTTAATGCGGAGAATTCTAAACATTCCTGTGAGTCATCGAGTGGTTGACCGGTCTCTCGCTATATCATGACAGTCGATTTCGGCTTTCTCTCTTTGAGGTGCTCGCCCGGCGAACCGAGGTACAATCGCGATAGTTCTCCTGGTGCCGCGTTAGCCGTGCAAAGCGGAACGTAAAGGCAGCAAAACACAGGAGCCGGGCAACCCAACATTTGACCAAAGACATGATTCGGAGCTGATGCATATAAGGCCTAACTCGAGACGCCGAATACTCCCAAAGGTATTCGGTCTTTATAAAAATGGGCAAAATAAGGCCCTAAGCCCTTTGTGTCCGTGCAGCGCAAGAAAATTCTGGTGCGGCCAATGCCAAAGCACCAGCCTCCTCCTCGATTATATTTAAGGAACTGGGGAATGTATATCAACAAGAGGCAGTGAAAAAAAAGGTTTACGCAGGGTCTTAATCTGAAAAGAATCCTTGCAACGGGTCCCTGCTGCACGTCTGCGCCTGTGTCTCCGTTGTGCCGTATCCTGGACGGGTGTAGCACGTTGTTCATCTATAAAAGGGAGGAACTTAGTTTGAAAAGAAAAAGGATTGTGCGAAAAATGTACTTAATATTAAATAAACGAAATGCAGTTCAAGAAGTGAATAAGATGGAGCTTTATTGTCTCTTGTTATACATGCATGCGGCCCCTCGTATGGGGTATGCATAGTAGGCGCCGGACTCGTCTAGCCGTGTCCGGGGTTTGAATGACCAATTCAGGTTCTTTGCCTAGCAGAGCCGGATAGCTGCGGGGCTATCAAGGCAGTCTCCCGTTTTCCCATGCTCGAGTAACACTTAATACTTCCTTTTAAGGAGATGATGCCGCGTGGACCGGGCATTTTAAGTGTTAGAGATGCATAATGCGGTATTGCGTTAAAGCGGGCGAAAGCCTCGCGTCCCAATAGTGCTTGATGGCAACCTTTAAGCAGGCGACATGGAAGAGTAACCTTCATGACGGAAGTTGTCGGATGAACCAAACACAACTTCTAGCAGTATGGAGCCCGTGCAGAGGGCGTATGGGCCGGGCAGTACTCCTTTAAAGGAGGTGTTGCTGCGGCGAATTTTGGTTAGGTTTATCCCCATCCTGCGGATTGTGTCCTGATATATCAGGTGTATGTCACTGCCGCCATCCATGAGAACATGTGTAAATTGGAATCCGTCGATTATAGGATCCAATATCAAGGCAGTCCATCCTGCGTTCCGGATATTATCGGAATAGTCCTGATGGTCGAAGGTGATTGGTTTGACAACCAATGTGCGTAGCGCCTCTTAGTGGGCGCCGCTATGTTTTTCCCTTTGATCACGTGAAGTGAGTTTACTGTTTTAACCTTTTGTGGGAAATTCTTTTGTTTTACGGGGCTCTTGCTTGTGGTGCTCGTCATCATTTTCCCTTGGTGTGTCGAGCCCTTGTGTTCGCATTAAGTCGGCCGGACTGCTTGAAGACCCAACAATCTCTGTGGGTATGGTTTGCGTGCTTCCGGAGGTACCATGTATTTGACCATCTGTCCGTAATCTTGTTTAGGTTGGATAGCTCGTCCTTTGTTATCCTTTAGGGCGGTGTTTTGTTGTTCGCCGAGAGCTTTTGAATCCGGCGTTCACCGCCGTACTATTTGGGCCATTTTCTTTATTCGGCGCTGATCTTTTCTGCGTCATGATTTCCCATTCCATCCCTGGTTTCGGATGTACTCGGGTCATTGATACGCATCTAGCCAGCCACTGTCCTCTCCAGCATAAGCGGGTCATGAGGCTTGTTAATGCGGCCATTGTTCTTGGCTTTTCTTGGCCGAGGTGTCTGGCGAGCCATTCGTCTCGGATGTTGTGTTTGCCGGGGACAGATTATTTATCCAAGTTGTCTTGTTCGGACGATTGCTCGATAGCTTGTTCGTTGTCCCCCGGTTCGCCCTGCTCTATGGCTGGGTCTTTGTTGAGGCGGGACTTTGTTCGGTGTTTACGTTGCCGTTTTGACTGATTTTCGAGGGATTTATCCTTCGTAGCGTCCCGTTGTTCCTCGTCTTCATTTCCTTTAGGTGTATCCACCATGTATACATCATGGGATGAGGTTGTCCAGCGTCCTATAGGTGCTGGTTCATTGTTGTCTCCTACATCGTCGTCCATACCGTCGATGTCTTGAATCGAAATCGAGCACGTCGTGTAAGCTTTCGGCGATGGCTATAAAGTGGGTGGTGGGTGGGCTTTGAATTTCTTCGTCGTCCGCATCCCAACCGTCCTCCGACCGCAGTCCGGCCAGGGCTCTCCGGATAAGAGAGAGACTTTAGTGTATTCAGGATGTCGCCAAAGGCGAGTCTTTGAAAAGATGTCATGGCCGTGAACTCCATAATGGGCGCCAATCGGATTCGATCGGCAAGGGCGCGGAGGGTTGAGTCCGGATAGGAGTCGGCGCCACAGGTCGAGGTCTTCGCAGCGACGAGGATGGAGTTCGGCTCGATCGCCGTAGAGAGTAAAGCCCCGGCGGTGTCCAACCACTCGTCCTCGATCGAGGAATCCGGCTCCGGCTTAAGGTCGGGCGGATTACGAATCTTGACCTCGAGGCTTTGTTCGGCTGCAGAGCTAGATCATGCCCATCGAGACAGTGCGACATGCTTGGCTGCGGCTCGAATCCGTCGAAGATAAAGTCTCCGCGGATATCGGCCGTATAGTTTACGCTTCCAAATCTGACCTGACGGCCAGGGCGTAGCTTTCGATCTGCTCCAGATGGCCAAGCGAATTAATTGCCCGATGCAAAAGCCGCCGAACACGAAGATCTGTCCAGGGAGAAAAGTCTCACCCTGGACCGCGTCGTTGTTGATGATCAAAGGAGCCATTGGGCCTATTGGTGACGACACAGAGGAACTTTCAATGAAAGCACCAATGTCGGGTAGGGGGTCCCGAACTGTGCGTCTAGGCGGATGGTAACATGAGACAAGGGACACGATGTTTTACCCAGGTTCGGGCCCTCTCGATGGAGGTAAAACCCTACGTCCTGCTAGATTAATATTGATGATGTGTGTTACAAGAGTAGATCTACCACGAGATCAAAGAGGCTAAACCCTAGAAGCTAGCCTATGGTATGATTGTTGTTAGATCCCTCGGACTAAAACCCTCCGGTTTATATAGACACGGATAGGGTTAGGGTTACCTGAGTCGGTTACAATGCTAGGAGATCTACATATCCGTATCGCCAAGCTTGCCTTCTACGCCAAGGAAAGTCCCATCCGGACACGGGACGAAGTCTTCAATCTTGTATCTTCATAGTCTTGGAGTCCGGCCGATGATGATAGTTCGGCTATCCGGACACCCCTAGTCCGGAACTCCCTCAAGCACCTCGGTGCGAGAGGAAGCCAGCTCCTCCAGTGCCGCGCCAAGGGCGGCCCGGGAAGCATCAGCCCGCCGCGTCACTTCATCCAGCTTGGCCCTCAGGGCGGCGGTCCTGCCTTCCGCTTCGGCCCTGATCAACTCCAGCCTCTCCTCGAACTCGCGCTCGAGGTTCGAGTGGGCCGCCGCCTCCCGGCGATCAACCTCTTCCAGGACTCGGGCCTCCTGCGCAGCGACATCGTCCTCTGCCCGCGCCACCAAGCGCTCTCTTGGCTCCAGCTGCTCAAGGTCATGGGCGCGCTCGGCAGCTTCCAGCGTCAGTGCCTCCTCACGTCTCTGGAGCTCCGCCTGTTCGACCGAAGCCCCCTTCATCGACACAAGGGCCGTCTCGCACAGCTCCACCTGCTGCTCCAAGGAATTGCTCCAGGCCTGGAGCTCCCACGCCCGCTCCTCCGCCGCCTCGCGCCACCGGTCAGCCTCCCGGGCCTCCTCGACGGCCCGGGAACGGGCCTCCCGAGAAGCCGCCAGCGACACCTCGGCCTTCTCATTGTCAAGGTCACGCTGGTGGCGCGCAAGGGCAATGACCACCTTCAGCTTGCGCCTCTCTTCAGCTAGGCGCAGGCCCTCAGCTTCAAGGCGCGCGTCTTCGTCAGCGAGCTCTACACCAAGCTGGCTCACTGCGTCAGCCGCCCTCCGGAGAAACCCTTGGCGAAGGGCGCAGCGCTCCCGGCCGCGCTCGAGCACATCTTCCGCATTTTCCTCCGCCCCAGGTGCGCGCGGGGGGCCACGAATCAGCACTCCCCCTCTGGGCAGGGGGCTGGGGGCTGGCGCCCTCGCGGTGGCGGGCACGACTTCGCCGAAGCCCGGCCGGGCAGCTCATTCTCAAAGGAAGAACGCAGGGCCGACCTCAGCCAATCGCCGTCCACGACCAATCGAAGAGCCCAAGGCAGGCCGGCTATACCCCGGGATGGCTCGCAACGGAGGGTCAAGAGGTGCGCAGAACCATGATGCATCCTAGGATGGCTCACCTCTCCAACCGGCATCACCACGAGGGCAGTGCTTGAGCTCAGAGCGCTTGGGGATGGTGGAGAGGGCGAGGCCTGGGGGATGGCTCCTCAGCCATCTCCGTGAGCTCGGTAGGAGGGCCTCTGCAGAACAAGGATCAGCCGAAGCAACGGGAAAATAAGGAAATAAGAAAGGGGAAGGCTTACTCATCAATGGCGAAATACTTCCTGCGCTTCAGCAGGCGGCAAGGGTAATCATCACCCAAGGCCTCCTTTCTCTTTCGGAGAGCCTCGAAGTCCACGCGGAAGCGGCCCAAGAGCTCGGCTCAGGGGTCAGCTTGCGACGAGGAAGAAGCACCAAAGTGACCAGCGTCAGGGGCGTCGTCCTGGTGCACGCCGCCGATCACCTCACCAAGAAGGGTAACCGGGGCCTCAGGGGCCTCTGCTACGAGAGCCGGCTGGCCGCGGCTCAACGCCTTCAGCCGCCGCAGGGCGGGCCACAAGAGCTACCGCTTCAGGAGTGCCGCCTGGCGTCGTCATCCCGGCGGAGGCCCCCTCAGCCCCCGGTGGCCCTTGCCTCCCTGCTCCACCACTCGAGGAAGGACCGCCGTGGGCAACCGGAAGGGCAACCACCACAACTGGGTTCTCATGAGGTCCCATGAGGCATGCGGGGCGCAGCCCCCATTCATCGAAGCTGGGCATCTGCTTCAGAAATCACCCCTATTCGAGCAAAGGTACAACAGGGCACCCCCTTGCCGGATGCTGCAAGGGAAAGGGTCCCCAGTCAGGATCATGAGAACCTTCCTCAGCACTTCAGGCGTTAGGTCCTCCTCCTGGAACCTCATGCGGTCTTCACGCCCACCAAAGGCCCACATCCGGCGGGAATGCCGCTGGAGAGGGGCAATGCGGCATAGGAGGAACTCCTTCACCACCTTGGGCGCCGCCACGCCAAGCGACCTCAAGTACGCGAAGCGATGCCAGACGAAGATGAGCCGGGGGCTCGTGAGCGTCTCTGGCCCCACTTTGAATTGGGGATAGCGGAGTAACGTTGGCTCAGCGAGGCTGGGCACCCGGCGATCCACATACAGCCACCGCTCGCGGAACCCAGGTGCGGGCGGAGGAAGGCTGAAATCAATTCCTGAAGCCGCTGTTTCTGGTGTGGCAATGAAGCTCACGCACCCCGATCATTGGGTGGGGTCGCTGAGGCGCAAAGAGAAGAAGTGGTGCAGCAAGGCAACTGAAGGAGGAATGCCCATCATCGCTTCGCAGACAAAACCGAAAACGGCAAGAAGAGTAATGGATTCGGGACCCAAATGCATCATGTGGATCTGGTGATGGGAAACCACAGCGTTGAAGAAATCGGAAAAGGGGGGAACCAGTCCCGCCCACAGGGCGTCGGCAAAGTACCGGGCCTCGGTGACTATTTTGTCAATGGAGAAGTGAGACGAGGGCCAGACCGTCGTCCTCCCTTTTCGTTGAAGATGGTGGCGAGGCGTAACTGACCTTGTCCAAGCCTTCTCGGTTGAGTATGATCGACCGATCGGCAATGAGAGCCGTCGGCGGCAATGGCCGAAGGCGGAGGCACAAGCTTTTTCCCTTTCCCCTTCTTCGTCGGGGCCATGGTGACAGGAAGGGGGAGGATTCGAGATTGGATTGGAAGCGGAGACTGGAGCTCGAGAGGAGGAAGAGCAGGAGACGCTTGAGCGGCGAGAAGAGGGATGACTGTGTGCAACCACGGGTCCGCCTAGCTGGCGCAAGATAAGGAGGCGTGGGGTAACAGGGACGCCCATGTCCAATCAACCGCCACGCGGCGCCCAAGGCCGCAGGCTGTTAAGGCCCGCGACGCTTCGCACTTGCCCCTTCGCTTCTCTGCTAAGCCAAGTCGGTAGCGCCTTGGGCCCGGGGCTACTGTCGGCGTTACAGGAACGGGGTACCCAGACTTGCCTGCCTGCGGCCTGTGGCGTGGCTCAAGGGGTGGCCCAGTGCGGCCCATCTTCATTAGCACAAGCTCAAGACCCTCGCGAGGGGCCAGGTCTCGCAGGGCAGACGATAGGAAGCTTCCTCAGGCACGGCCTCGTCAGGCTTGCTCGTGAGGAGGCGGAGAGATCAAGGCGGGGTACCTCACGAGGTGCCCATGACGCAAGCCATGACAACCAAAGAGGCGCCAGCCAGGCGCCACCACAGTGATGTCCTCATTTCCTCTTTGGTGCAAAGGAGGCAAGCGTAGGCGAGAGTATCAAGCAAAGGCAACCATTTCGGTGCAACAATACCAAGACCAGCAGAACGGCAGGAAGGAGGTCATCATGGAGTCCAAGCCGGCGTCATCGTCAGAGCCTTTGGCAGGCGAGGACCGAATTTAGTCAGGATAAGTGTACTAGATGTTCCCTTTCAAAATGGCCAATTGTTGGCGCCCTTCCCGCTCAATATTTGGGAAGAGGCCCAGGGCCTCTGCCTATAAATAGGACTAGCCACCCATAGGGTAGGAGGACCTCGCATCAGCAACCAAGCAATCTGGATCGATCTAGAGAGAGAGAGAAGCGACTGAACTCCCCCTAGCAGTTCGTTGCACCGGCCAAGAACAGACCCGCGCGAGGCTATTCTTCCTTGTACTGTTCATTATCAGCCCCTGAGGCAATCCACCACACCACACACTGGAGTAGGGTATTACACCACAATGGTGGCCCGAACTAGTATAAACCTTGTGTCCCTTTGTTGCTCTTTGTGTAGTTTAGACCCTTGTGAGGCGACGAGGTGTAGGTAGGTAGGAGGTGATACATCAGTGTGCACCCCAGAGTTCGAACCTAGAGGGTCTGCCGGAACCCAAAATCTGACAGTTTGCAGAGGAAGGAATCTTCATATCCTAACGCCAAGCTTGCCTTCCACGCAAAGGAGAGTCCCATCCGGACACGGGAGGAAGTCTTATGTCTTGTATCTTCATGGCCCATCAGTCCGGCCCATGTAACATAGCCCGGACGCCTGAGGACCCCTTAATCTAGGTCTCCCTCAGCAGGTTTTTAATGAATCTGCTGTGGAAAAAAAGTTAAGGTCTGAATAGGGTTAAGCCGTACTATAGAACTTTTCCGTAGTGTGCCTCCGGCGTTGCCCAAGGTATTTTAAGTGCGTAATTATGCACGCGGGGTATGTATGCCGCGACCTTATGGGGCGATCGGCGGAGGCTGAACTGCTATTCAAGCTCCGGATCCGCTGAGGCGTCATGCTGTAATGCAGATCAGACTCGCTTAGCGGTGTCATGGGTCTTGATGACCGATGAGCTGTTCGGCTTGAGGAGGCCGCCCTGTACCTCGGCTGCTAGGGTCGTGGTGTGCTCCTCGGTACGGAGGGAGTGCTCCATGTTTCCATTTACTGTAATAACGCCACACGGTCTAGGCATCTTGAGCTTCAAATAAGCATAGTGCGGGACTGCATTGAAGCGGGCGAAAGCAGTTCGTCCAAGCAGTGCATGATAACCACTGCGGAAAAGGACGATGTCGAAGATCAATTCTTTGCTTCGGAAGTTATGCGAGAGGCGAATACTACTTCCGGTGTTAGGGGCCCGTGCAGTAGCGGTGCCGCCGGTATCACTCCTTTAAAGGTAGTGTTACTAGGCTTTATTCTTGACGGATCGATACCCATCTTACGGACAGTGTCTTGATAAATCAAGTTGAGACTGATGCCGCCGTCCATAAGGACTCTAGTGAGATGGTATCCGTCGATGATGGGATTGAGGACCAGGGCTGCCGAACCTCCGTGACAGATACTAGTCAGGTGGTCCCTGCGATCAAAGGTGATCGGACAAGTCGACCATGGGTTGAATTTTGGGGCGACAGGCTCTACGGCGTAGACGTCCCTTAATGCGCGCTTGCACTCCCTCTTGGGGATGTGGGTGACATATATCATGTTCACAGTTTTCACCTCGGGGGGAAAATTCTTCTGCCCCCTTGTGTTCGAAGGCGGGGCTCGTCATCGTCCTTGCTTTGAGGTCCTTTCCCGTTATGTTCGGTATTTAATTTACCGGTCTGTTTAAAAACCCAACTGTTTCTGTTGGTGTGGTTGACAGGCTTGTCAGGGGCGCCATGAATCTGGAAAGGCCTATCCAGTATTTTATCCAAATTGGATGGACCGTCCCTATTGTCGGTGTCAAACAGGCGGACCTCGGGTAGGGGGTCCTGAACTGTGTGTCTAAGGTCGATGGTAACAGGAGATGGGGGACACGATGTTTACCCAGGTTTGGGCCCTCTTGATGGAGGTAATACCCTACTTCCTGCTTGATTGATCTTGATGAATATGAGGATTACAAGAGTTGATCTACCACGAGATTGTAATGGCTAAACCCTAGCTGTCTAGCCTGTATGATTGTGATCCCCCCTATAGACTAAACCCTCCGGTTTATATAGACAGCGGAGGGGCCTAGGGTTGTACAGAGTTGGTTTACAGAGGAAGGAATCTACATATCCAAACGCCAAGCTTGCCATCCACGCAAAGGAGAGTCCCATCCGGACACAGGAGGAAGTCTTCTATCTTGTATCTTCACAGCCCATCAGTCCAGCCCATGTTACATAGCCTGGACGCCCGAGGACCCTTTAATCCAGGATTCCCTCAGTAGCCCCCGAACCAGGCTTCAATGACGATGTGTCCGGTGCGCCAATTGTCTTTGGCATTGCAAGGCGGGTTCTTCCTCCGAACACTTCAAAGCGTCTGATCTGAAGAGTCATGCTCGGCTTTCCATTTAATGTCGTACCTATTGGCTTCAGCGCTTCCACTGCTTCGGCTTCCATGTGTCGAGCGAACACGAAAAGCCGAGGTATTTTTTGCATATAACACCCTGGCCATGTAAGAAAGGCATCTATTTAAAGGGGATTGGATCTCAGATCCCATTCCACACCAAGCATAAAATCCTTAGAGCTTGCTAGGAGAAACCATTCCAGCATGTCTAGCATTCCCAGTTCTTCCTCCCGCCCCCACGGCTCCAAAAAAGGCGATTGGGAGAGATGTTCCGTATCCCACGATCAGCTTGTTAAGCTTCAAACGCAGGGAATCCTCCCCCCCCCCCCCCGCAGATCTAGTACCCGTCCGGGCAGGATTAACCTCCCTTACTAGCGAAGCCGTGGCTGAAAATTTCCCCAATCCAACCAGGGGGTAGCGAGTGTGCTTCATATCCTGCTTAATAAGAGGCATCGGGTTTTCAATCCACCCTTTCCTCCGAGGTCTCCTAGAGTACTACGGCCTCCAGCTGCACAACTTCACTCCTGCCTCCATCCTGCATATCGCGGTTTTTTTACTCTTTGCGAGCTATTCCTGGGCTGTGAGGCCCATTTTGAGTTATGGAGGAAACTATTCTACCTCGTCCCTCGCACCCAAAAGGGATCCATATTCGAGGTGGGTGGCGCCGAAGTATGGCGCATAGTCGGGACCGGATACCTGTCCGGCACGCCGAAGAAGGCGTCCGAGGAGTGGCCCTCAGAGTGGTTCTATATTGAGGACGTCGCTCTCCCCGACCCAGTCTGAATGGGTCTTCCCGAATTTTCCAGTGCTCCCTTGAAGAAACGCCAAAGCTGGCGCCTTCGGAGCTTCGAGGAGGAGGATAGTGCGGAAGTCCAACAATTAATGGGAAAGATAAGGACACTCGCCCAGTCCGGAATATCAATAATCGAGCTCCAATTCAGGGGGCTCCCTATGTGGCACTATAATGGGAAAATGACGCCTCCCGCTGTGGAAGAAAGGGTCCGGATTCCCTCACCGCCCTGGCCGCAATATTGGCCGATCTGTATAAAGGGGAAAAAGAGGAGTTCACTCGACTTACGCGCGAGAGGGATTTTCCTTGTACAATCCTCCTAGCTGGGTGAGTTTTAATCCCACCACTTTACTCAACCCTTTCCTCGAGCCATGTTTAATTGACATTAACCCATCCATTTGTAACAGGAATGGTGGAAGGTTACCGCGGGGATCTATAGCCCCGCTTCATAGCCGGAGGACCATAACCGGGACCTTGACCCTAGATTTGAAGAGGATCCAGACATATTTTAGAGCTTGAGGAGGGAGTATTCTACCAGGCGAGCTACGATGGCACAGAAGTGGCCATCATGGCGGATTATCCCGGCCTCCTTCCTGCCTCGCATGTAAGTAATCAGGAATCTCCTCCAAAAGAGCTTCCTCATTATGACTCACCCACCGCACTGTCTCGTGCTCCAAAGGGGAGGCACTCGGCGCGCCATGCTACACCAGAGGCGACTCACAAGAGAGCGGCGCCTGTGACGGGCAGGCCTTCGAAGAGGAAGGAAAATGAAAACGCGGCCGAGCCTTCATTAAAGAGGTATGGCTTTTTAAATATGCCCCTTGGCAGTCACATCGAATTGTGACATTGTCCGTTGTGTCTTATCAGGAAGAGCGTTCGCCGGACTATGTCCGGGGATCCTGCCGGTCACGCCTCCACCAGCCAGGTTCCAGACCCTTCCTTAAGGATGGAGGCTGACGCTGGAGTGACACCGGATTGTCCTTCTGCAGGGGACTCGGATGATGTATCCGTCACGAACTCTGAAGTGGAGAGCGCCATGAATCACCGACGCTGGAGGGCCGCTCTTCGCGACCCCGGCTTTAGAAAAGAGGCATTCAATGCCTTCAGCTTGGCTGATGCATACATCCGAGCTGCTCGGGATGGGCTTACCGGAGCCACAGACCAGCATTTGAAAGATATGCGGGTAAGTGCACATTGTACAGATCTGGTGATCATATACTAGTAGCCCCCGAGACTTGAAGCAGTTGATACAACTGATTTAAGGATCATTGTATAACCAGGCACTCACAGAGAAGAACAACCCGCTATATCAAGAGCTGGAAAAGTGCTGGACCCAGCTAGCTGCGGCAACTGCCGAACTGGAGAAATCCAAGGAGGCACCGCCTGGTAATGTTCCCCTCCATCAAGAAAAATATGATCATATACCAGCATTATTAATACTGTTGTATTTCCCATGGCAGGATCGTCAGATCAACTGAAAGATCAACTGGAGGCCGCGCAGGCGGGTAAACAACGGGCCGAAAAGCTGCTGGTCGCTGGCGAACGTGTGTGGACACGAACCAGGGATGATAAGAACAAGCTGCAGGATTCCAACACCCTGCTGGGCGAAGAGCTAAAAGACGTATGAGCTCAGCTTGCTGACGCCGTAAAGGAAAACAGGAGGCTACGAGGCGGCATATTCAATATGCTTTAGAACTTACCTCCGTATATTTCAGCGAACAAATGAGCTGACAGATTCATGTCTGCAGGTATGCTGACTGGCCGTACCGAAGAGGAAATGTCTGGATCTCAAGGAGATCTGCTACAAGAACTATCCCAAACGCACGAGCGATCTCGGAAAGCAATGCGGAGCATTGCCATGGCTTTGTGGCCATCCGCCTCCCCTCCAGGAAGTATGGAGGAGCTTTTGAAGCTATTCAAAGGAGCTCGGCGGCGTTTTCGATTACGTAAGATATCGACCTGCCGAGAAGGTGCGCGAGAGGCCTGGGCCATGGTGAAAACACGGTACACCAAGCTTGATCCGAATCATATGGCCCGGGTCAGACCTCGGGGGTCAGATGGACAAGAAATTCTAGTTAGTTTGGTATATGACCAAGTAAAGATAGCCGCCAAGTATTCCCAACCGGATTGTAAGCTAGACAGCCTATTAGACGGCATAGATGAAGAAGTTTTTGAGTCCAAGTGACTATGTACTTCAATTGAGATATTTGTCCCTAGCCGGATTGTCAAACGATTGTCATGGCAGACCTTTTCGCTTCGACCTCTAGACCTAAAGGTGCGGAGTGTTTCCGAATACCGGAGCGGCAATATAGACCGGGGTATGCGTGGAAACCAGGCGTAGGGGTCATAGTTGCTTGAACAAACAAGTTGTATCCGACTAGCTATGTTATATTACTTTTTGATTGTAAGAAACATCTTCCAGGGAGAATAGTTCCATTAAGGGTTCCTTTCCCTAGGTGAACATGCGTTAGTGTGCATGCCCGAACTGTGATTGAAAAGTCGCAGTATACATAACATTTGGGGGTTCATAGTGTAAGGAGGGTAAAACATCTTTAGTCCGCCGACCAAATATTCCCTTAAGAACCCTAGCTTTCAGCTTCACCCAGACTGAGGTACACGTTCGGATGACCCGGCTATAACAATTGCGGAGGTGCTCCCTTTATGCCCTAGCCGAACAAACGGGAACATAGGGCATAAGCACAGGAGCCAGGCGACCCAACTTGGCAAAAACATAAGTCATAACGATGCATATAATGGCGAAGAAACGGTACATATGAGGAAAGGACACATATGTAGTGAGCTTGATGCTCGGAAAATAATAATAAGCTTCTGTAAAAGAAGCCCCCGGGCATTATGGGCGTATACATTTAAGGATGTGTACGTCATGGGTGCGCGGTTTAGCCGCACAAGAGCTTAAAGCTAGAAAAAAGATTAAAGAGAGGAAAAAATGGAAACAAAGGGAGAAGAAGACGAACAAAGAGTCCGCTCTAGGTGTAGAATCTTCAGAGTTTGGCGGCATTCCACGGGTTCGGCTCTAAGCGATTGTTCGATGCATCGTGCAGGCGGTACGCTCCTCCAGTGAGAACTTCATCTATGATGAAGGGACCCTCTCAATTGGGCTTGAGTTTGTCCGTTTTCTTTTCTGGCAAGTGTAGAATGAGTTCACCAACATTATAAGTATTGGCCCGCACCTCTCTGCTTTGATATCTGCGAGCTTATTGTTGATAAAATGCAGAACGGGCTTTTGCAACGTCGCGCTCCTCCTCCAAGGCATCTAGGCTGTCCTGCCGATCCAACTCGGCCTCTCTCTCTTCATACATGCGCACTTGAGGTGAGTTATGAATGATGTCGCAGGGCAAAATGGCCTCTGTGCTGAACACCATAAAGAATGGTGTGTATCCAGTAGTGCGATTAGGCGTGGTTCGCAGCCCCCAGATTACGGAGTCGAGCTCCTGAACCTAGTGCTTGTCTGATTCTTTCAAATACCGCACTAGTCTAGGTTTAATGCCGCTCATGATAAGACCGTTAGCTCATTCAACTTGACCGTTTGTTTGTGGGTGATAAACGGAGGTGTAATCGAGCTTAATACCCAGGTAAGCGCACCAGGTTTTCACTTCATCGGCTGTAAAATTGGAGCCGTTATCGGTGATGATGCTATGTGGGACACCATAATGGTGCACGACACCAGATATAAAGACTATCACTGGTCCGGCTTCGGCCGTTTTAACTGGTTTGGCCTCTATCCACTTGGTGAATTTATCTACCATGGCCAGCAGATATTCTTTCTTATGGCTTCCTCCTTTAAGGGGTCCGACCATATCAAGCCCCCAGACCGCGAAAGGCCAAGAGATGGGGATTGTTTGTAGAGCGGTGGGCGGCATATGGCTTTGATTGGCGAAAAGCTGGCATCCGACACAATGTTGGACAAGGTCATGTGCATCGGCTCAGGCCGTCAGCCAAAAGAAACCTGTACGGAAGGCTTTGCTTACAAGGGCCTGAGCCGCGGCGTGGTGACTGCCGAGACCAGCATGGATTTCGGCCAGGAGCAGCCGTCCCTCTTCTTCAGAGATACATCTTTGAAGGACTCCGGTAGCGCTTTTCTTGTAGAGATCTCCGTCATGGACCTTGTAGGCTTTCGAGCACCGGACAATGCAGCGAGCCTCATTCTGATACTTAGGGAGATCTCGCCTATTAAGGTAGGCCAAGAAGGGTTCGGTCCATGGGGCAATTACTGCCATTATGAGATGGGCCGATGGTGTTATTGCGGTGGCTGAGCCCCCAATGATATTGGTATTGTGTTCGGAATCTGGGGGTATAATCGGATCCGGACTGGTGTTGCTGCTCTCATCCTACCACACCACGGATGGCTTGAAGAGCCTTTCCAGAAAGATGTTAGGCGGGACGGGGTCACGCTTGGCGCCCATGTGAGCAAGGACATCCGCCGCTTGATTACTTTCTCGAGGCACATGATGAAACTCGAGTCCCTCGAACCGAGCTGATATTTTGAGTATGGCGTTACGATAGGCCGCCATCTTCGAATCCTTGGCGTCGAAGTCTCCATTATTTGGGATATTGCGAGGTTTGAATCCCCACGCACCTCCAGGCGTTGTATGCCCATGGAGGCGGCCATCCGAAGACAGTGCAACAAGGCCTCGTATTCAGCTGCACTATTGGAGTCTGTATATAATATTTGGAGTCTGTATATAATATTTGGAGTACGTACTGGATTATGTCTCCAGCGGGGGACGTTAAGACAACGCCTGTCGGTGTTCTGGGAATGGGGGTCCCCAGACTTGCCTAGCTGCGGCCCCCGGCGTGGCCAAGTTAGCGGGTCGTACAACCCATCTTCGTCAACAAAACATTCAAGACCCTCGCGAGGGGCCAAGCCTCGCGAGGCGGACAACACAAGACTTCCTCAGGAGTGGCCTAGCCAGGCAGGCTCACAAGGAGCGGAGATATCAAGGCGAGGCAAACCTCATGAGGCTCTCGTGACGTGAGCCATGACGATCGGCACCAGGCGGGCGCCAGCACGCGCAGCGTCCTTGTTTCTTCTTTGGTGCTAAGGAGGCAAGAGCAGGCGAGGACTACCGAGGCATGAGGCAAAGGTTGCCATATCGGTGCAACGAGACCAAGACCAGAAGGATAGCAGGACGGAGGTCACCGTGGAGCCCAAGACGGCGTCACCACCAGAGCCTTTAGTAGGCGAAGACCACCTTTGCAAGGATAGCTTGTACTAGATGTAGCCTTTCAAATTCGCCCACGGGTGTTGGCTCCCTTCTCGCTCAATATTTGGGGAGAGGACCAGGGCCTATATAAGTAGAGCTAGCCACCACACTAGGGGGACCGAGTTCTGATCCACCAGTTCACCGAGCACAAGAACACCTCAACCTCAGGAGGCTGTTCTTCCCCTTGTACTGTTCATCATCAGCCCAAGAGGCAATCCACCACCACCACACTGTTGTAGGGTATTACACCACAACGGTGGCCCAAACCAGTATAAATCTCGTGTCTTCCTGTGTTGCGAGTTCGTCGAGTTCGTCCGCGAGATCTTAGTGAGCTAGGGCGTGGATCGGTAGGAGGGAAAGACTTCGCGCGCACCCCAGAGTTCGAACCTTAAGGGTTTTGCTGGAACCCCACATCCGACATTTGGCGCGCGAGGTTGGAAAAAGCGGTAGGCGTAAGCGAGGCGGTTGGCCTTCGCCTAGTGCCTAGGTGGTGCCTAAGCGCCCTAGGCACTGCCTAGGCGGTAACATGGTTTTTACTTGTAGTGTATTTGTGATTATTATATGGGTGTTGATATTAGTGTAGGGCATATAAATAAGTTAATTACCATCTACTGCCATTGGAATATCCGTTTGGCATACCAGTGTAGTATGTGGCATGATTTCTTGCTTGGGTTGGCAATTCCTTGCTTGCCCTGCGTAGACATCCATTTATGCCCTAGGCGAGTCGATTGGCCATTGCCTAGTGCCTAGGCGTGCCTAAGAGCCTTCTAGGCACTGCCTTTTCCAACAGAGGGCGCGCCAGGTAGGGGTGCGTCGTAGCTCCTCTCCACCAGTCTGCGCCCCGCGCCGCCGCACTTCACCCCCATGGCCGGTGCCCCGCCATCCACCTCTACGGCCGGCATTGACAGCAGGGCATCTGGGTACCGAGCCCTGGCCCCCGCCCTGCGGCGGGTGCGGTGGCCGACCAAGTTCAAGCCAGAGATGCCACCGAGTTACAACGGCGCGGCAGATCCATCGCCGTTCCCGCTGGCGTACTAGGAGGCTGTCCTCGAGGTCGGAGGCAATGATAAGATCATGGCCAACTGGTTCCCCATGGCCCTCGCCAGCAAGCCACGCGCCTGGCTGCTCAACCTCCCTGGATCCACGGTGGCGTCCTGGAGGGAGCTCGGCGACCTCTTCGCTGCTCGCTACACGGTGCCGGCGCACCACGCAGTCACGACCCTGCTGGGCGGCTCTCAAGCACCGCTTTCAGATCGCCACGTCAAACCGTTCCTCCGTCAGTTGGGCCACCTCCAAGCGCCCGGGGGCTCACTTGGGTTGAGGCTGCGCCAGAGCCGACCTCACTTTCGGCTCAGAAGACCACCCCGACTCCACCGCCGGCTCGGGCATGCTCCCAATGCTCTACACACCCACCATCTGCAACGTGGCTGTTACCAAGACCCTCATCGACGGCGGTGCCGGCCTCAACTTGCTCTTCGTAGAAGCCTTCAGCCTTCTTCACGTGTCGCTCGAGCAGCTCAGCCTCAGCAAGCCCTTCTCAGGAGTTGGTGGTGGAGCTGCCCACTCTCTGGGGCAGATCCGCCTCCCCGTCACCTTCGGCACACGCGACAACTACCACATCGAGCTGGTAGACTTCGACATCGCCCGCATCGGTCTCCCATACAACGCCATCCTCGGGTACCCAGCTCTCGCTAAGTTCATGGCGGCGACTCACCCGGCCTTCAACCTCATGAAGATGCCTGGGAGCAAAGGCGTCCTCACCATCAAGGGGGACACTAAGGAGGCCGTGACGGCACTCAGGCTTGCCTTCAAGACCGCGGCGGCAGCACAGCCTGCTGGTGCCGGTACCCTCGAGGCCAAGGAGGCCGCGCCTACCAAGAAGAAGCAGCTGTTCACCCAAGACAAGGCGGAAACCAAGCAGGTGCCGGTCAACGAGGACGTGTCTTCGGGAGCCACCTTTACCATAGGCGCCGGCCTTGACCCGGGTCAGTAGGAGGCCTTGGTGAGGTTCTTGCACGCAAACAAGGAGATATTCACGTGGGAGCCCAATCAGCTGGTAGGGGTCCCGAGGGAGGTGATTCAGCGTCATCTAAGGGTATGCCCCAACATACGCCCCATGAAGTAGCGAGCGAGACGGCATTCCATTGAAAAGCAGGCCTTCATCGTCCAGGAGACCCGCAAGCTTGAGGCGGCGGGTGCCATTCGCGAAGTTCGATATCCCGAGTGGCTGGAGAACCCCGTTGTGGTGCCAAATAAAGGCGGGAAGGAACAGATGTGCGTTGACTACACCAACCTTAATAAAGCCTGCCCCCAAGATCCGTTCTCGCTCCCGCGCATCGACCAGATCGTCGACTCCACCGCCGAGTGCGACCTGCTGTGCTTCCTAGATGCGTTCTCAGGGTATCATAGATCAAGTTGGCGGTGGAAGATGTGAAGAAGACAGCCTTCCTGACACCATGTGGGGTGTACTACTACACCTGCATGCCCTTCGGGCCCCGCAACGCGGGCGCGACTTTTTAGCGGCTGATGCACATCGCCCTGGGGCAGCAGCTCGAGAGAAACACAGAGGCCTACGTCGACGACATAGTGGTAAATTCTCGCGAGGCGAGGACATTGATTCAAGACTTGGAGGAGACCTTCGAGAGCCTGTGCCAAGTGAACTTGAGGCTTAACCCGGAGAAGTGCGTGTTCGGCGTCCCCTCCGGCAAGCTGCTGGGATTCCTCGTATCCTGAGGAGGATCGAGGCGAACCGGAGAAGATCAAGGCCATCGAGGACATGAGCCCACCAGAGACCCTCAAAGAGATGCAGAAGCTAGCAGGGCGGGTGACCGCATTGGGGCGTTTCATCTCCAAGCTGGGAGAGCGCGCCTTGCCCTTTTTCAAGCTCATGAAGAAGAAGGGCCCGTTCGAGTGGACCCCGGAGGCCGACCAAGCCTTCCAAGACCTCAAGAAATACCTTACCAGCCCTCCGGTGATGGTGGAACCACGGCCTCTCGAGCCCCAGGTACTCTACCTTGCAGCCACCCCGTACTCCGCCAACGCGGTGCTGGAGGCGGTTCGGGAGGAGTGCCAAGCCAAGTGCGCGTTGCACCAAGCCGGAGCTAAAGTGGTGTAGGGTCAGGAAGGCACAGCAAAGGCCTCAGCGGTAGAAGACCAAGCTCGGCAAGACAACGTCGCAGAAACTCCTGAAGACAGTCAGGTCTCAGGAACCCCTCCACCTCAGGAGATGCCCCAATCTCCGCAGGACCCAGGCCTTGACAGTGTGCCAGCCCTTGTCGAACACCTGGTGTACTTCGTTACCACCGTGCTGCGGGACGCGAGGGCACGCTACCCCATGCCTCAGAAACTCCTGCTCGCACTCTTGGTGGCCTCGCTCAAGCTGCGACACTACTTCCAGGGCCACCCCATCAAGGTCGTCTCAGCCAACCATTGGAGAGGGTGCTCAGGAGCCCCAACTCAGCTGGAAGGGTCGCTAAGTGGAATATCGAGCTGCAAGGATTCCAGCTGGAGTTCAGCACTACCAGGGTCATCAAGGGGGCCGCGCTCGCTGATTTTGTGGTAGAATGAACGGATGCCCAGACACTTGAGGAAGGCGAAGACCGGTCCACCTCACCAAGGAGCGAGGCTCCAGACGGCTGGGTCATGTATTTCAATGGCGCCTTCGCGCACCAGGGCGCGGGGGCTGGAGCAGTGCTCATCTCGCCCACTCAAGACAAGCTCTACTACGCGGTGCAACTCTGCTTTCAGCACGGCGAGAAGGTTTCCATCAATATAGCAGAGTACGAAGGCCTCATAGCTGGACTGAAGGCTGCGGCTGTCGGATGTGGGGTTCCGGCAAACCCTTAAGGTTCAAACTCTGGGGTGCGCGCGAAGTCTTTCCCTCCTACCGATCCATGCCCTAGCTCACTAAGATCTCGCGGACGAACTCGCAACACAGAAAGACACGAGATTTATACTGGTTCAGGCCACCGTTGTGGTGTAATACCCTACTCCAGTGTGGTGGTGGTGAATTGCCTCTTGGGCTGATGATGAACAGTACAAGATGGGCCGTACGGCCTGCTAGCTTTGCCACGCCGCAGGCCGCAGGCAGGCAAGTCTGGGGACCCCCATTCCCAGAACACAAACAGTAGCCCCCGGGCCCAAGGTGCGCTCGGGCTTGGCTTCAAGGCAAAGCCAAGGGTCAAGTACGGAGTGCCGCGGGCCCCCAAAAGCATGTGGCCTCGGTTGACACATTGCGGTTGATTGGACATGAGCGTCTCCGCTTCCCCATGCTGCCTTTGAATCCGCCTGGCTATGCGGCCCCCGCAGCCTACACAGTTATTCCTCTGCCGCCTGCGCCCTGCTTCCCCAATCTCCCAGCTTCCTCGAGACTCTGCTCCTCTTCTCCAATCTGACCTGCCCTCTGCCCGCTTCGTTGCCATAGCACCGAAACAAGCAGATAAGGGAAAGAAGCCCTTGTCTCCGCCAAGCACTCCTCCGGCCATCGAGCCAGCGCTAGGTCGATCCCGAGTGCTCAACGATGAGGCCATGGACAAGGTGCATCTGATGCTTGCTTATAGCTTCAACAAGTGGGGAGAGACGGTGGCTTGGCCTGCCTCTCGCACTCTCATGGCACGGGCAACCACTGAAGTCCCAATCTTCATAGATGCCCTCTAGGCCAGCCTGATTCCTCCCTTCTCCACCTTCTTCAACGCGGTGCTCGAGCATTATCAGATCCACATTCTGCACCTGGACCCTCAATCCGTGACCCTTCTTGCCGTCTTCGCCTTCTTGTGCGAAGCCATGGTGGGCATCGCTCCCTCGATGGCCCTTCTCTGCCATTTCTTCTCGTTGCATCTAGCTGATCCTCGTCAGAGCTCGGGGTGCGTGAGCTTCCAGGCCGTGGCCGCGACGGCGGGCGCGGGGATTGACTTCGAGCTTCCTTCATCCACGAGCGAGTTTCGTACATGATGGGTGTTTGTGGACGCCGGCGTGCTCAGCCCTCTACTCCAAGTTCCGGTGGGGCCTGCTGTTCCAAACTCCGGCCGGGGCCATCAGAAGCTCACGAGCCTCCGCCTTGCTCCCGTCTGGGTTAGGCTGAGGAGGTTGAAGGACCGCGGCATGACTGCGCCTATGGTGGTGAAGGAGTTCGTCAAGCGCCGAGTCGCACCGCTCCAGCGCCATTCCCGCCCAATGTGGGACTTGCTCAGCAGTCAAGACCATATGAGGTTTCAGGAGAAGGGGCTTCCTCTTACGACGCGACAAATGGTGCTCACGGTCCTATCGGGTGTCCCTCTGCTAGACGACATGCACATGAATAGCTGCCTACTGTACCGCTGCGAGAACAAAGCCGCATTTGCCCGAGCATGCCTTCCTTTGATGAGTGGGACCTGCGCCCAATCGGCCTGGTGGGGTCCCGCGAGAACCCCGTCGGCGTGGTTCCCTTCCTTGCCGCCGGTGCCGAGCTCACCCCAGGTGAGGGTGCATGAGGGCGAGCTCCGACGGGGGCCAATGGCTCGTGTGCTGAGGAGCATATGCTGAGTGGTGATCCTGGGGCGTCGTCCTCGGGAGCTTGCGACCCCTCTCCTGAGGCGTCGGTCACTGAGGAGACACGGCATGCGGCTCCCGAGGCCAAGGCTCCAGGAGCCTCGAGAGGTTGTGGTGAGGCGGCGACCTACTATTCACCGCAGCCGGGCACCCCTAAAGTAGGCCCTTCGAGCTCCTCCTCGGCCTCGCCACGTGCAGGCCGCCACGTCTAGCGCTTTGGTCGGCTCTGTGTGGACTTCGAGGAGCTCCGCAAGAGGAAAGGATCCTCGAGCGGCAACAACATCTTTGGGCCGCTGAAGCGTAGGAAGTACATCGCCGTCGACGTGTAAGTACCGTACTGTTATGGCTTCTTGCGCGCCGTTTTCTTCTCCTGACGTCAGCTCTTCAGGGCTCCTTTTGTCGAGGCGGCTACGCCTTCTAAGAAACGGCCTCCTCCTTCCTCGGCTCCCCCGTCGGCCTTGAGCGCTCCGAGTCTGCTTGCTACCCCTGGAGCAGGGTTGGTTAAAGGAACAATCTTGCCCTCATGGCGTGGTGAACCCGCGGCTTTGTCGCCCCTCCCCCACGGTCTGGCGTTGAACTTGGCGGGCGTGCCCAAGACCCCTCCTTTGGTCATGGGCCGGTGGCTGGTTGGCTTGATCTTGGTTACTCTTCAAGCAGCGAGCCCCGATTGGCTTGGGCTCCTCGCGAGGACTGGTTGGCCTTGGTGCGCCAGCCCAAATTTCCCCTACCGAGAGGCGGTGCGCTGCTTGACACCCCGCCCGCAGCCCCCGAGGCGATGGATGAGGCGGGCTGTGCGTTCGAGTTCGAGTGCGGACGGAGCATCGTTCGTCATGAGCTTTTCCAGGAGGCGATGGGTGCGATGAGCCGGCTTGGTGAAGAACTTGCAGGTGTCGACTCGCGCCTTGAGGCTGAAGGTCTCTGGATGGCGGAGGAATTGCGCAAGCTGAGGGTGGCTATCAACCTCGGCCGCTACCAGCATGATCTTGATAATGCGAAGGCTGAGGCGTCCCTCAAGGTTTCCCACGAGGCTTGCTCCCAAGCCTTGGAGGAGGCTCATGAGGCCGACCGCCGTCGCGAGGCCGCGGAGAAGCGCGCGTGGGAGCTCCACGCCTTGAGCGCGTCCCTAGAGCAGCAGGTGGAGGCGCTCAGAGCCGCCCTTGTGTCGTTGAGGGGGACGCCTGCCGATGAGGAAGAGGTCCGGAAGCGCGAGGAGGCATTGGCGCTGGAGGCCGTGGAGCGCAGTCTCGAGCTTGAGCAATTGGAGATGAGGGAGCGTCAAGTTACCCAAGTAGAAGATGCCGTCGGGGTTTGCGAGGCCAGGGTCCAGGAGGAGGTGGACCGCCGGGTGGCCGAGGTTCGCGCAGACCTCGAGGGAAGGTATGACTTGAAGTTGAAGCTCGCAGGTACGGAGGGTGCGGGCAGGGCTGCTGCCCTCAGGCCCAGGTTGGACGAGGCTAAGAGGCGAGCGGAGGCCACGGCTGCCGCCCTGGTCATGGCGCAGGCGGACTTGGCCTCCGCCCGCGCCGAGCTGCTTTCTCTTCGGGAGCGGGTGGATGACGCTGAGGCCATCACACGGCAAAACAGGGAGGAAGTGCTCCAACGTCGGACGCTGGAGCGGGAGCATGCTCCTATGCTTCAGGATCTCCAGAACAGGGCCAATACCGCCCTGGGCTACATCTACGATGAGAATGCTCCTGCCCCCCCCCACTCGAATGACTACGCCAGCCACCTGACCTTTTTCACCGACGTGGTGACGCGCCTAGAAACCCGATCTGACAGGGCTCGCCGGCTCGTAGAGGAGAGAAGTCGGGGCCTGCTCGGGAGCGCGTTCTCCCGTGTCTTTAGCCACCTCAGGAACACCTTCCCTGACTTCGACTTCGACGCTGCCATTGCCCCCGTACCACAGGCCTTCCGGGGCGATCTGGCGCGGTGGGTGGAGGACAACGTGGAGGCGCTGGTCATAGCCTTTGCCTCTTACGACGACGCGGCGGTGGTCGCCGCAGACGAAGGCGACGTGGTTGACAACAGCGAAGGAGGCGTCACCGTAGGCGGCGATGGTGCCGGCGAAGACGACGACGACGCGAGTGACGCGTCCGAGGGAGATGTAGCGAGTGACATATCCGGTTGATCCCATGTTCCCCTGTCGTTTTACCCTGTATGCAAAAACTCGGGCGTGGCCCTTGGAAAACTTGTAAGAGCATTTTGAGAGGGGGAGCCCCTCATGTAAGCAGGTTGCAGCCTTTACTTTCTTATGCGGTATCGAATCTATGCCCTCGTGGACTCATGAGTCCAGGGGCGAGTTCCCCGTCGTGGTTTACCTTAGTCAGAGCCAGCCTCGAGCTAGGTCACGAGGCTACGAGTTTCTTAGAATCCTGCGGAGCTTCTCGACCTGTCAGAAGGGGCCCCGCAAGAGGCAAGCGCCAGTTGTAGCGTTAGCGTGCGCTCGGCGCGTGTGCTTCGCGCAGTCCCGCTCAAGAGGGGCTCATGAGGGGAAGGCGAATGACATGAGTCCCAGACAAAACGAAATCCAATAAGCAAGAAACTGCTCGAACGAGAAGAGGCACCCCCGCGCGTATCGATAAAAAATCATCTTCAACTTAAATCCAGATCCAGAAAGCAAAGCTAAAGAAAGAGAGATCCAAAGCAAATGGCCGTGTTCGACACCTAGTCTAGTCTTCTGGTCTTCAAGTCTTCTCACCAACACGGAGCTAAGTGCTGCCACTAGGCATGGGAGGGAGCCACAGGGCCTGAGGCCGGCACCCCTGAGACTCCGGGGTGTGTACAACCCCAACTCTTTATTACGTGAGAGTGTCACGAGCGGCGAGTTTCACAGGCACTGGGCCTTCTTCACAGGTACCGGCCTTGCTTCATATCGCCAGATGAGGGCCCCGCCTTGTGCCACCCTCGACCACCTTTGAGCCGGCCGGCTACCAGGACGACACAAAGGGGGAAAAGGGGACACCAGCGGTGCCCTCAGCGACCACGGGTCCTCTGCCAGGGGAAGGCTCGCCGGCACCTCCCCGGCAGAGGGCCTACCTCTGGGTGTCCCCTGGCTTCGCGTGCCGCGGGGAGGGGCCTGGCTCCCGACCCCTCTCCTGCAGCCCCCAACGCGATCCCGCTGCTAGCAGGGAGGCCGCCGAGCTGGGGCCGCCAGCCGTTGTGGTGATCTGTTCCTCCTGCGACTCATGGTTAGCGTAAGCTTGCTCCTGACGGATTAGGGGTACCCTGTATTTGTCGTTTCACATGTGGTCGTGGTGGTTCCCCGGGGGCTCCTGGAAGGCCTCAAATCCCAGCGCCTCTTCTTCCCGACCTTCTCCGATGAACGAGCCAGGATCATCCTCCTGTGCATAATCCTGGTCCATCATCGGGGCACACAGGCTTCCGGGGCCGTCACCCCGAACACCTCGCCGTAGTGCCCCACACTCCATGTTGCCCTGCCCTGCGTGGCATCCTAAGAATGATAGCGCGGCATCCCACTTGGGCCATGGGAGACGACGCTTGTGCTCATGCTTTCCGCGGGCGGCATGGGGGCGGCAGAGCCCCCTGTGCCGCCGGCCGTGCTGGTGTTGACAAAGCCCCCCTGCCACACCTGATGGCACGTGGTTGTGGCGGGGCCCTCCATGAGACCCTGTAGTGGCCTGAGGAGGAAGCTGATGACAGAAGGGCGATGCCCCCGACGCTGCTGCATCCAGCAGCTTGGCAACACATTCTAGCAGTGCATCCCGGCCGCTCTCCATCAGCCGGCACCGCACAGCTCTCGCGCCACCGTGAGCGCTGCTCGCATGTTTGCCTGCTCCCGCCGTGAATGCGGCGCCGTTGCTGCGGCGTGGCTTGCTGCCCTTGCAGCAGCACACACCTGCCGCGGGGTGAGGGTGGACGATGCTTGGCCGCGCCGCCCGCGCCCCGCAGCTTTGGACGGCGCTCACGCCGCCTGGAGCGCGGGGTCGAGGGCTTCGTGGGCAGGTGGCGCCGCCCGGGCCGGCCAGGTTGCCCAGCGGTCCGAGTCAGCCCTTGGGCCGCCGGACATTGTGGCCACGGAGCATCGGCAAGTCGATTGGCGGAGTAGAAGCTCCGGTGCCCCCCTACCTGGCGCGCCAAATGTCGGATGTGGGGTTCAGGCAAACCCTTAAGGTTCGAACTCTGGGGTGCGCGTGAAGTCTTTCCCTCCTACCGATCCTTGCCCTAGCTCACTAAGATCTCGCGGACGAACTCGATGAACCCGCAACATAGAAAGACACGAGATTTATACTGGTTCGGGCCACCATTGTGGTGTAATACCCTACTCCAGTGTGGTGGTGGTGAATTGCCTCTTGGGCTGATGATGAACAGTAGAAGGGGAAGAAGAGCCCCCTGAGGTTGAGGTGTTCTTGTGCTCAGTGAACTGGTGGATGAGAACCCCCCTCTACTCTGGTGGCTAGCTCTACTTATATAGGCCCTGGTCCTCTCCCAAATATTGAGAGGGAAGGGAGCCAACAACGGCGGGCAAATTTGAAGGGGGACAACTAATACAAGCTATCCTGACAAAAGTGGTCTTCGCCTGCGAAAGGCTCTGGTGGTGATGCTGTCTTGGGCTCCATGATGACCTCCGACCTGCCGTCCTTCTGGTCTTGGTCTCGTTGCACCGATATGGCAACCTTTGCCTAATGCCTCGGTACTCCTCGCCCGCGCTTGCCTCCTTAGCACCAAAGAGGAAACAAGGACACTGCGCGCGCGAGCGCCCGCTTGGCGCCCGCCTGGTGCCAGTCGTCATGCCTCACGTCACGAGAGCCTCGTGAGGTTTGTCCCACCTTGATATCTCCGCTCCTCGTGAGCCTGCCTGGCTAGGCCACTCTTGAGGAGGTCTTGCGTCGTCCGCCTCACGAGGCTTGGCCCCTCGCGAGGGTCTTGGATGCCTTGTTGCTGAAGATGGGCCGTACGGCCTGCTAGCTTAGCCACGCCACGGGCCGCAGGCATGCAAGTCTGGGGACCCCCGTTCCCACAACGCCGATAGTGGCAGCTCTAGGGGTGAAGCGCGTTACCGTCAGAGGCGACTCGCAACTCCTCGTCAACTTCTCCAACAAGGTATACGAGCCAAAGGACGAGCATATGGAGGCATACCTCGCGGAGGTGCGCAAGATGGAAAAGCACTTCTCGGACTTGGAGCAGCAGCACGTGCCCCGGGGCACCAACAAGGAAGCCGATGACATCGCCAAGAGAGCATCCAAGCGGCAACCGCAAGAGCCCGGTGTCTTTGAGGAGCGGCTCTTCAAGCCATCAGCTACACCACCACTTTCAAGCACGACTCAGCCTCGGGAGGAGCTCCCACAGCCTCCAGCCACGGGAGCCCCATCCTGTGGCCCGACCTCAGGAGCTCGGTTGCTCTTGGTGCTCGAGCCCCAGGAGGAATGCTGGATCAAGGAATTCAAGGAGTACCTGATGCAAGGGACGCTGCCGGAGAAGGAAGAGGACGCAAAGCGCGTGGCCCGGCAGGCCACTACATACTGTATCCAAGACGACGAGTTGTACAGGAAATGACTGAAAGATGTCACGCTGCACTGCATCTCGAGTGATCAAGGAAGGGAGTTGCTGGTTGACATATACGGTGGGGACTGTGGGCACCTTTCGTCGTCACGGACCCTCGTCGGCAAGGTGTTCCGCAGTGGATTCTCTTGACCTCTGGCACTCAATAGCCAGCAATTTGGTGAAGTCTGCGAGGCTTGCCAATTCCACGCCAAGCAAATTCACCAGCCAGCTCAGGGCCTCCAGACCATCCCGCTCACGTGGCCGTTCGCGGTCTGGGGGCTGGACATCTTAGGCCCGTTCCCTAGGGCGCCAGGGGGCTACCACTATCTCTACGTCGCCGTCGACAAGTTCACCAAGTGGGCGGAAGTGGAAGCCGTCCATTCCATCCCGGCCGGCTCTGCTGTCAAGTTCATCAAGGGCCTCGTGAGCCGCTTCGGGGTCCCCAACCTCATCATCACAGATAACGGCTCACGGTTTACTAGTAACCTCTTCAAAACCTGGAACGCAGATCTGCTACGCTTCGGTGGCGCACCCCAGGAGCAATGGTCAGGCTGAACGCGCCTATGCGGAGGTCCTGAGGGGCCTCAAGACCAGGACCTTCAAGAAAAAGCTGGAGGCATGTGGCAGGGGCTGGCATGACAAGCTCCAGTCCGTGCTGTGGTCCATCCGCACCACCGCCACCAAGCCAACGGGCGAGACTCATTTTTTCCTCGTCTACGGAGCTGAAGTATTCCTTCCTCACGAGGTCAAGCATCGCTCCGCACGGGTCTTGGCGTTCGATGAAACGCAGCGGGGCGCCACGCGAGATGGATCTCGTCTTTGGGGAGGAAACGCCGTTCTTGAAAAGCTTGCATTGAGGGCGGCAAGGTACCAACAAGCACTGCGGCGATACCACTGCCCCAACATCCGCTCCAGGACGCTCGAGGTGGGCGACCTCGTCCTGAGGCGGGTCCTCTCGAGGGAAGGGCTGCACAAGCTTTCGCCCATGTGGGAGGGCCCGTTTAGGGTCGTCCATGTCTCCAGGCCTGGTGCTGCGCGCCTGGAGACACAGGACGGGATGCCCATCCTGAACGCCTGGAACATCCAGCACCACTGGAAGTTCTACCCATGAAGCAAGGCCCAGAGCCTGTGAAGCAAGGCCCAGAGCATGTAAAGAAGGCCTGGTGCCTGTGAAGAATCGCCGCCCGTGACACTCTCACGTAATAATGAGTGGGGTTGTACACGCCCCAGAGTCTCAGGAGTGCCGGCCTCAGGCCCTGGGGCTCCCGCCCACGCCTAGTGGCAGCACTTAGCTGCGCGCTGGTGAGAAGACTTGAAGACTAGACTAGGTGCTGGACGCGGCTTTTCATTTGCTTTCCGTGGTTGGCTCGCTTTTTCTTAAATCAAAGTTCGCCTTTGGTGTTTCTTCCTAATTCGGTTCCCTCGCCTCTTACTGCGTTTTCCGGCTCTGGTTCGCTCATGTTCTTTGTCTCGCATACCTCGCGAGGGGGCAAGGCAGGTGACCTCATGAGCATTTCTCTCCTACCTGCCTCGCGAGCATTTCTCTCCTCTCTGCCTTCTCGCGAGCCACCCTCGTGCGAACCCAAAAAATGGCGCATCCCTCCTAGTCCGTGCCCCTCGGGTACCGCGATGCAAAGCGCTAGGTCAAGGCTCGGGTGAACGGCGAATCTCTTAGCGCACCTTCTAACGAATTTTCGCAGTTCCTGAGCAAACAAGTCAAGATGGACACCAGGAAATAAACGCCTCGCAAGGAGGAGGGCGCCCCGAATGCACCAGGTTAAGTTATTTTTGCGCAAAATGGCTACACAACACTGAAACAACAAGTGTAGCATAATGGTTGACAGGTTATGGTTCGATACATGCCCCTCTGGGCCCATGCCGGTTTCATTTTGATGCAGGAAGGTGAAGGGAAACATAATAAAAGCGGCGCTCGCCCCTGCAGCAGCCGACGGGGACAGGGTCACGGTGGCGTCTCGGGTCTAGTCAGACCCCTCTTCGCGCTTCACCAATGTGCGACGACGAGACGACCCGCTACCACCATCAAAGCGGGTGCGGCTGCGTGGCGGCTGATCAATGCCGCTGCTGCTGTAACTGTCGCCAAGGGAGGAGTCACCATAGCCAGACAAGGCGCGGCCGGCGGGTTCGTCCTCCTCCTCGTCTCGACAATTGCCAAGGCCGAGCACCTCCTCGCCGTCATTCACCTCGGGGCACCATCTAGCGTGACGACCATCTTCCTCGAACACCCTCGCGAAGAGGGTCACGTCGCCATCAAACTTGAAGTGGACGGTGCACCGCCTGCCCAGGCCGCTCGCGCGGGCAAATGCCTGCCAACTACGGGCCAGAGCTATGTTGCCCACGACGGAGACCTCGACCGCGACCCAAGAAGCCCGGCTGCAGCAACCGTCTGCCTGCAACCAAAGCCCGCCGGGATCGGAGGCCGGCAGCTCGTCGGCGAAGAAGCGAGGGAGCTGGAGCCAGTTGTCGGCCGGATTCTCCGACCAGACAACAAACTCCGGCAACACCTTTGACGCATGGAACCGCGATGATGGCGAAGTCGCGCAACCACAACACGCCTCCTTTCATCGACAGAACTGCCGCCACCAGAGCGACTCCTGCACCGCATCGCGGCGCCGCCTCGGGAGCCGGGGGCCACGGCAGGGGTCGCGGCATGCTTGCGGCGACAGCCACGTCCTCGCTTGGGCGCCGGGGAGCCGGGCCCCTCCCGAGGGGCCTTGCCCTTCTCCGCAGCAGAGAACCTCTTCGACGGCGCCATGGCAACTGGCGGTGGAGCGAGGAGGAAGAAGCAAACAGGCAAGGAAGAGATGGGTGACGGGGGCTCCGCCCCCTCCCCATTTATAGCAAAAGAAGGCCAACCGGCGCCTCCCACGATCACAGTTAATGATGGATTTCCTTGCATGCCGCAGGGACTTGTCAAGTCGTGCATATGCTAAGGCAGCATGGGGAAGCGGAGACGCCCATGTCCAATCAACTGCCACACGTCAATCGAGGCCGCAGGCTTTAAGGGTCCGCGGCGCTCCATACTTGACCCTTGGCTTCGCCGCAAAGCCAAGCCTGATTGCACCTTGGGCCTGGGGGCTACTGTCGGCGTTCTGGGAATGGGGGTCCCCAGACTTGCCTGCCTGCGGCCCGCGGCGTGGCTAAGTTAGCGGGCCATGTGGCCCATCTTCGTCAACAAAGCATTCAAGACCCTCGCAAGGGGCCAAGCCACATGAGGCGGACGATGCAAGACCTCCTCAGGAGTGGCCTAGCCAGGCAGGCTCACAAGGAGCAGAGATATCAAGGCGGGACAAAACTAACGAGGCTCTCATGACGTGAGCCATGACGATCGGCACCAGGCGGGCGCCAGCACGCGCAGCGTCCTTGTTTCCTCTTTGGTGCTAAGGAGGCAAGCGCAGGCAAGGAGTACCGAGGCATCAGGTAAAGGTTGCCATATTGGTGCAATGAGACCAAGACCAGAAGGATGACAGGACGGAGGTCATCGTGGATCCCAATACGGCATCACCAACAGAGCCTTTAGCACACGAAGACCACCTTTGTCAGGATAGCTTGTACTAGTTGTCCCCTTTCAAATTCGGCCGCCGTTGTTGGCTCCCTTCCCGCTCCATATTTGGGGAGAGGACCAGGGCCTATATTAGTAGAGCTAGCCACCACAGTAGGGGGACCGAGTTCTGATCCACCAGTTCACCGAGCACAAGAAGACCTCAACCTCAGGAGGCTGTTCTTCCCCTTGTACTGTTCATCATCAGCCCAAGAGGCAATCCACCACCACCACACTGGTGTAGGGTATTACACCACAACGGTGGCCCGGACCAGTATAAATCTCATGTCTTTCTGTGTTGCGAGTTCATCGAGTTCGTCCGCGAGATCTTAGTGAGCTAGGCATGGATTGGTAGGAGGGAAAGACATCGCGCGCACCCCAGAGATCGAACCTTAAGGGTTTTGCCGGAACCCCACATCCGACAACGCCCGCTCCTAAGCCGGCCTGCATTTTAGAGCCATCGAAGTGCATGACCCAGTTGGAATATGTACCGTACTCTTTAGGGAGTTCGGCCTTTGTCCATTCGGTGAAGAAGTCGGCCAATACTTGGAATTTAATGCCCCCCCCCCCCCGCGGTTTGTACGTTATGTCAAATGGTAGGAGCTCAATGGCCCACTTGGCAATCCGGCCCATAGTGTCGCGGTTATTTATTATGTCCTTGAGTGGTACTTCGGAAGCGACCATGATTGAGCACTCTTGGAAGTAGTGTCGTAGCTTCGTGGATGCCATGAAGACCGCATATGCTATCTTTTGGTAATGAGGGTACCAGGATTTGCATGGTGTGAGGACATTGGAGACATAGTATACCGGTTTCTGAAGTGGGAATTTGTATCAGTCCTCCTCTCGCTCAACGACGAGCACCACGCTCACCACCTGGTGTGTTGCCGAGATGTATAATAACATGGGTTCGCCCGGCCTTTCGCGCTGCCATGATTGGGTTGCTTTCGCTAAAGAGCCTTTATTTCTTCGATCGGCGTTCTTTGCATCCGCCCACTCGAAGCGATCAGTGTGTCGGTGAAGAAGATAAAGTGGCAATGCTTTTTCTCCTAGTCTGGAGATAAAGTGGCTTAGAGCTGCCACGCATCCGGCTAGCTTTTGGACCTGTTTGAGGTCTGTTGGTGTAGCCAAATGTGACAAAGCTCGGATTTTGGCTAGATTTGCCTCAATTCCTCTACTGGTAACGATGAAGCCTAGCAGTTTTCTAGCGGGAACGCTGAAAACACAATTTTCCGGATTGAGCTTGATGTCATATGTACGGAGGTTGTCGAATGTGAGACGCAGGTCGTCTATTAATGACTCGACATGCCTAGTCTTGATGATGACGTCATCCACATATGCTTCAATTGTCTTGCCGATTTGTTTCTCCAGGCATGTTTGAATCATGCGCTGGTAGGTGGCCCCGGCGTTTTTGAGCCCGAAGGGCATAGTGTTGAAGCAGAAAGGCCTGTATGGGGTAATGAATGCCTTTGCGGCTTGATCGGACTCCTTCATTTTGACTTGATGGTATCCGGAGTATGCGTCGAGGAAACACAGTGAGTCATGTCCTGCGGTAGCATCGATAATCCGATCGATGCGGGGGAGGTGGAAGGGGTCCTTAGGGAAGGCCCTGTTGAGGTCTTTGAAATTGACACACAGGCGCCAGGATTTATCCTTCTTTGGCACCATCACCAGGTTTGCTAGCCAGTCCGGGTGTTTTATTTCTCTGATGAATCCGGCCTCGATTAACTTGGCTAGCTCCGCCCCCATAGCTTGTCATTTGGGTTCGGAAAAGTGCCGCAGTGTTTGTTTGACTGGCTTATATCCTTTCAGTATATTGAGGCTGTGTTCGGCCAACCTGCGTGCGATTCCTGGCATATCGGAAGGGTGCCAGGCGAATATGTCCCAGTTCTCGCGCAGGAATGCTCGTAGTGCGGCGTCCACCGTTGGGTCCAGCTGTGCCCCGATGGAAGCTGTCTTCTTGGGGTCAGTCGGATGGACTTGAAATTTGGCTATTTCGTCTGCTGGTTTGAAGGAGGTGGATTTAGGCCGCTTATCAAGGATTACGTCGTCCCTATCCACCGTGGAGCGTAATGCAATTAACTCTTCGGCCGCGAGGGCCTCGGACAGTGCCTCGAGGGCCAGGGATGCAGTTTTGTTTTGAGCGCGGAGTGCTATGTCTGGATCACTGGCGAGAGTGATAATGCTGTTGGGCCCGGGCATCTTGAGCTTCATATACCCGTAATGAGGTATAGCTTGAAAGCGTGTGAATGCATCTCGCCCCAATAGGGCGTGATATCCACTATTGAAAGGGGCCACTTGGAAGGTTATCTCTTCGGACCGATAGTTCTCCGGCACGCCGAATACCACGTCGAGTGTAATTTGCCCCGCGCATCGCACCTCCCGGCTGGGAATGATTCCTCGAAAGGTCGTTTTACTTTGCTCGATGCGGCTCATGTCCATTTCCATTTTATTGAGTGTATCCTCGTAGATGAGGTTTAGCCCGCTGCCGCCGTCCATGAGCACTTTAGTGAGCCGAAAGCCATCCACAATTGGATTGAGGACCAAGGCGGCTGGTGCCCGGATTGACCGGAATTTTGGTTCATCACTGGCATTGAGAGTTATGGCGGTGTCGTTCCAGGGGTTTATTGCTGCGATTTGGCAGACTTCGGCGAGGTCGCGGAGTGCCCTCTTACACCGATTGTTTGAAGGGAAAGTCTCGAAGACCGTCAATACTCTGAGGTCGTCGTCTTTCGGGGGGCGTTGCTCTGATATTTTTTTGGTGAGGATATCCTCGCCGCTCTTGGCCACTTGCCCGAGTATCCAACATGCTCTAAGGCTGTGGGTTGGTATAGTATTCGGTGTCGTGTATATTTTGCATGGCCTATTGAGCCATCCCTCCAGAACGGTTCCACGTCCCGCAATGGGCTTAGTTTTATTCAATATGGGGCCAGGTGCCGCGGGAGGGTGCACCCTTATCGCCCGCCCGAGGGGTTGAGTGGAAACCGGTTGCTCCCAGCGAGATGTCTAAGTTTTCCAGGAGCTTTCCATTGCGCAGTACTTCTGTACTATGGTTGCCAAGTCAGCGAAGTGTAATATGGAACGGAGGTTGATGGCGTTGAGGATTCTTCGTCCGTGCAATTATTGCAAAATACTGAAATTGTGTCCTCGTCGCGGCAATATTTAATCTTGTCTTTGACAAGGAGGAATCTGGCCCAAAAGTGATGGACTGTTTCCTGAGACTGCTGTCGTACGTACATGAGGTCGCATATATATCTGGAGGGTCGGAATTGCTTGGCAAATTTTTCTTGTGGTGGGTGGGTGGCTTTAAATCCGAACCCTGACCCAATTTGGAGTCCGGAGTTTGAAATACTTTTGAGCTTAATAGTTCGGGCTCTAGGATGTCAACTGATTTTTCAGACCCAACGCCTGATTCTAGGTTCAAAGGACTGGGAGCGTCGTTCCGCAGACAGGTATCCGGCTCTTTGAGCTAGGAAATCCGAACATAGTTCGTCTTCAACATAGAGGAAGAGTCATTGTTTTGCTCCTCTACGACCGCTATCTGATGGGCGATCGGTGGAGATTTGATTTCTCTCTGATCGGGTTTAGCCCAATACGATTGTAGTCTATAGCGACCCCCATGGCGGCGATGTGATCCAGGAGTTCGTTTAAAGATGACAGCTCCGCCGGATCCATCCGTTTGGAGTATTCGGAGTCGACACAGAGACAATTTTTGAGGATCTGAGCAGTCATCGTCGGCTTGATGGCTGTACGGGCGGTCATGGTAAAGCCGCCTAGCTGGTGGGTTTGTCCTGAGGCCAGGGCTCCTCCGGAGGTGATACTGTCCTTGATAAGAAGGCGAGTCATCAATCCTATCTTCGACGTCACAGCGGAACTCTTAATGAAAGCACCAATGTCGGTGTTAAAACCGGCGGATATCGGGTAAGGGGTCCTGAACTGTGCGTCTAACGTCGATGGTAACAGGAGACGGGGGACACGATGTTTACCCAGGTTCGGGCCCTCTTGATGGAGGTAATACCCTACTTCCTGCTTGATTGATCTTGATGAATATGAGGATCACAAGAGTTGATCTACCACGAGATCATAATGGCTAAACCCTAGCTGTCTAGCCTGTATGATTGTGATTCCCCCTATCGACTAAAACCTCTGGTTTATATAGACACCGGAGGGGCCTAGGGTTGTACAAAGTTTGATTACAGAGGAAGGAATCTACATATCCGAACGCCAAGCTTGCCATCCACACAAAGGAGAGTCCCATCCGGACACGGGAGGAAGTCTTCTGTCTTGTATCTTCACGGCCCATCAGTCCAGCCCATGTCACATAGCCTGGACGCCCGAGGACCCTTTAATTCAGGACTCCCTCAGTAGCCCCCGAACCAGGCGTCGTGGCCTTCCGTTGTCGTCCCTGGCCTCAGAGGTGCCAGGGTCGCTGGTACTGTTGCTTCTATGAGCCAACCAACTATCTTCGCCCGCACACAAGCGAGTCATAAGGGCAGTAAGAGCCGGCATAGTCTTCGGCTTTTCCTGACCAAGGTGTCGGGCGAACCATTCATCACGGACACTGTGTTTAAATGCCGCTAAGGCTTGAGCATCCAGACAATCGACAATTTGGTTTTTCTAATTAAGAACCGAGTGCAAAGTTTGCGGGCTGACTCTCCGGGTTGCTGGACTATGTGACTCAGGTCATCGGCGTCCGGTCGCCGGACATAAGTGCCCTGAAAGTTGTCCCAAAAAGCGTCCTCTAGGTCCTCCCAACTGCCGATGGAGTTCTCTGGGAGGCTATTCAACCAGTGTTGTGCTGGTCCTTTTAGCTTTAGGGGGAGGTATTTGATGGCATTGAGATCATCTCTGCGAGCCATGTGAATGTGGAGAAGACAATCTTGAATCCATACAACGGGGTCTGTCGTGCCATCGTAAGGCTTGATGTTTACGGGCTTAAACCCTTTCGGAAACTAGTGCTGCATTACCTCATCAGTAAAGCACATGGGGTGTGCGCCACCTCTATACCGGGCGACATTGCAACGGAGTTCGGATGGCATCTGTGTTCGGGGCTGACCCGAGATTTGGTTATGCCTGTCGCGCCAGGCCTGATGGCCGTCATTCTGTGTTGGAGCACGTCCTCTTGATCCGTAGATTTATCTTGTCTGGCCGGCTCTATTGTCCAGGTCCTGATGTAAGTCATATGTATAGCCCGGATTCGCTATCTCCTTGCCTCTACGGCGGGCTGGTGTTCGGCATAATTAGAAGATTTTTCCCGTCCATGTGGTGATCGGTCCTGTTGGTCAGCCTGATTGTATTTTGATGGTATTGGCTCAAGGGCCTGGTCGTCAAATTGTAGCAGTAGCCCGCGTTTTGGGTAACTCTTTGTCGGGTGCTCGAGGCCATATTCTTCGGCAGCCAGGACTTTGGTCCATCTATCGTTGAGCGTATCCTATTCGTCTTGAAGCTGCTAATGTTTCTTTTTCAGGCTTCGCGCGGTGGCGATGAGCTGTCGCTTGAAGCGTTCTTGTTTGAGGGGTTCCTCTGGGACAATGAAATCTTTGTTGCCGAGGCTGACATCCTCTTCGGAGGCAGGTAAGTAGTTAATGTCTTCCAAATCCTCGTGATCTGTGTGTTCGGGGCTGTATTAACCTTCTTCCCTTTCATCCTGCTCAAACGCAGGCTCAACGGGGTGATCGGGATCTTCGGTGTTGTCTAGAGTGTTATTATCTCCGGTGTCAGTATTGCTTTCCCTTGCCCGACGCGATCGTGAGCGGCACCGCTGACGCTGACGCTTTGGTGGTTCATCGATGGCTTATCCTTGTCTGGGCTTTGAGTGCCATTGTCGTCCTCCTTCATAGGTGTGTCCATCGTGTATACGTCATACGTAGAAGTGGCCGTCCAACGCCTAGTGACGGGCGGGCTCTAGCCTGGTTCGGCCTCGAAATCATCGTCCATGCCATCGATGTCTTTGGAGGCATAGTCTAGAATGTCAGTTAAGTCTTCGACAGTGGCTATTAAGTGGGTGGTGGGTGGGATGTAAAATTCCCTACTCTCAACCCCAGCTCAAGCTCGGCGTAGTGCGGAGGTAATACTTCCGTGATGGCGAGAGATCGCATTAGGTCTAGCGTTTCGTTTAAAAGCGAAAGCTGGATAGACGTGTGAGGATGTGCGGATCTAGGTTTGGTAATAACCACTTGACCTAGCCCGTTGGACACATGCCTAGAGAGATCGGAGCTGACGTCCAGAAGCGAATCCGGCTTCCCGATGACGGGGAGGGCCCTGTTTGAGTCCGGGTCCGCCGATGGCATGATCGCATCTGGGTCTTCGGCTGGAAGCTCCTTGATGGGAGAGAGTCCGACGGGGTTCACCCTCCCATCTTCGGACAGAGTGATCTCCTCGGATCTAAGGCCAGGGCGGGAGTGAGAGTCGACCCTTGAATGGGATTTGATGATGGATCCGAAGGGCCCTCTTCGTATGGGTGGGGAGCGGCGGCCGAGGCCGTAAACCCCTCGAAGATCAGATCTCCTTGGATGTCAGCGATGCGGTTCAAGCTTCCAAACCTGATCTGGCGACCAGGGGCATAGCTCTCGACCTGCTCAAGGCAGCCGGTCGAGTTGGCATGTAGCGTGAAGCCGCCAAACACGAAGAGTTGGCCAGGGAGAAAGGTCTTCCCGGAAACAACGTTGTCGTCATTGACGAGGCGAGCCATCGATTCTTCTGCTGACAACACAATGGAACTCTCAATGAAAGCAGCAAGGTCGGTGTCAAAACCGGCAGATCTCGGGTAGGGGGTCCCGAACTGTGTGTCTGAGGATCAATGGTAACAAGGGACGGTGGGGACACAATGTTTACCCAGGTTCGGGCCCTCTTAAAGGAGGTAAAACCCTACGTCCGACTTGATTGTATTCAATGAGTATAGGGGTTACAAGAGTTGATCTACCTCAAGATCGTAATGGCTACACCCTAGTTGTCTAGCCTATGAGAATTCTGATAGCCTCTACGGAATAAACCTCCCCAGTTTATATACACAGCGGAGAGGCCTAGGGTTGTACAGAGTCGGTTCATGGGGGAAGGAAATAACATATCCGGATACCAAACTTGCCATTCACGCATATAGGAGTCCTACCCGGACACGGGGGAAAGTCTTCTGCTTTTATCTTCACGGCCCATCAGTCCGGCCCATATCAAATAGTCTGGACACCCGAGGAGCCCCTAATCCAGGACTCCCTCAACACTCAAAACTCCAAGGTTGTTATACCTTTAATAAATAGAGACAGGGAGAACTTTCTCTGATACCAACTGTTGGGACCAAGAGTATATCAACCGGAGGAGGGTGAATGGGAGATTCAAAAGTTCTTTCGAATGATTTGAATGTAGCCCACACACATCAGCAGAAAAGGTTCGGTAGATATGAAACTAGACAAGCACTTAACCGAGGAACATATCTCTCAAGGGGAAGTAATAATTGTTTGGGCATAGTAAACAATAGGCTTAACTAAGACAATAGTAATGTAGACCATGAAAACACACAGTAGCATGGTAATAAACAGGGGAGGGACAGTGAATGGAAGGCTATGAGTTAGAGTGAAGCGTAACCTTTGAATAATAATTGAGATGATCGAGAGGTTGATATACGAGGCGAAGGTAAATGGTAAATGATCAGATAAACTATCGTCACAGAGCATGAAGGATAACTACTGAATGAAATGCAGAGTGATAAAATGAACCAGTGGTACTTGATGGTGACAAATGATTTTTGTAGACCAGTTCGCCCTTCTACCAAAGGACTACGTCTGGTTGGAGGGACTTGTGATTGAACACAGGAGCAAACCTCTCTCCGTCCTATTCTCCTTCAGCTAGGAGCTGATCAGACTCTATTTGATTTTACTCATGGTAGATACTTGTTGGTGATCTTCAAACCTTCACTAGACTTATTTGTGAACCACAACTACTCTTGGTTGCTGAAGATCTTGCTCAGTGAAGACAACAAGTCTTCAGCACTCAAGCGGACAACTATCCGTCTAGAGAGTGTGCCGCTCTTAAGAGTAATAGGTACAAGAACTATAACTCAGAACTACTATGATGCTTAACCACTGTCTAAGTTTTCGCTCTTGGGTTTCTCTGGTGGATTTTAAACTCAAATCTTTCAAAGAGGGGATGCTCAATCAATATTCTCAGAAATCTTAAGCGGAGCAGCCAACAGACCATGGAGCGGTGTGGCTATTTATAGCCGCACCCTTCCCTGATGGGAAATGACCAAATTTGACATGTGAAACAGCCAATGGCCGAACGACACGAGTCCAACAGTCGGAAGTTGAGCACAACGGTAACATTCCTTGTGGAGCAAGAAATGCTAACTCCTCAATTCGAATGATATCTCCTGCAACACCGAAGAACAACGTCTTCTGCTAATAGGTAACCATTTGAAGCATAAAGAGATTTCTCTCAGTCTTGCATATGTTATGGCTAAGCATCACAACAGATCTAAGCTTCGAGAACCTATACCCCTCTTAATAGTACGGAGGTCCTATGACTCAAATAAGGGAAGTAGAACAACGAAATGCATGCTACGTCTTTACTTCGCCTTCGACCTTCTCATCTACAGTCAATTTTCTTCCGACAAACACCGAACCAATTGCTTTGCGTCAGCAATAATTTTCAAGGGGTTATCTCCTTAAAATCAAACTTCTCTCCTACATGGCTTCGATAGGTATAGCTCAATCTTCTCTGCAACGCAGATGTTCTTTGGTGAAGTTCCTCGAAGTTGACACCGGAGACAACATTCTCTTCAGTTCTGCATGGACTATTTCTCTCTGTGTGCACCAGCAAACAAATCAGCCCATGCCTATTTTTGTCAACAATCTCCAAAACACAAAAGGGCAAATATTGCACCAACACAACTCTTCCTGAAGGAAACCATTAAGGAATGCAGTTTTGATGTCCATGTGCCATATTTCATAATTAAACAATGCAACAATTTCTAACATAATCCTAACAGACTTTAGCATCACTACAAGTGAGAAAGTCTCATCGTAGTCAACCCCTTGAACTTGACGAAAACCTTTTGCGGCAAGTTGAGATTTATGATGGTGACATTACCATCAGCGTGGGTCTTCTTATTAAAAATCCATTTGTTCTCAATGGCCTTTGGTCATCGAGTAAGTCCAGCAAAGTCCATATTTGGTTTTTGTACATGGATCCTATCTCATATTCCATGGCCTGTAGCCATTTGTCGAAATCCAGGCTCATCATCGCTTCCTCATAGTTCGTAGGTTCATCATTGTCCAACAACATGACGTCCAAGACAGGATTACCATACCATTCAGGGGTAGTATGTGTCCTGGTCGACCTATAAAGTTCGATAGTAGCTTGATTCGAAGCTTCATGACCATCATCATTAGCTTCATGTCTAGTTGGTGTAGGCATCAAAGGAACATCTTTTTGTGTTGCGCTACTCTCCAATTTGACAGAAGGTTCGGTAACCACATCAAACTCGACCTTCCTCCCACTCACTTCTTTCGAGAGAAACTCCTTCTCTAGAAAGGATCCATTGTTGGCAACAAAGATCTTGCCCTTGGATCTGTGATAGAAGGTATACCCAATTGTCTCTTTAGGGTATCCTATGAAGACGCACTTCTCCGCTTTGGGTTCAAACTTATCAGTTGAAGCTTCTTGACATAAGCGGCGCACCCCCAAACTTTAAGAAACGATAGCTTAGGTTTTTGCCAAACCATAATTCATACGGTATCACTTCAATGGATTTAGACGGTGCCCTGTTTAAAGCGAATCCGCCTATCTCTAATCAATGACCCCAAAACGATAGTGAAAATTTTGTAATAGACATCATGTAACAGACGATATCAAATAGAGCACGATTATGATGTTTGGACACACCATTACACCGTGGTGTTCCAGGTGGCATGAGATGTGAAACAATTCCACATTGTCTTAAATGCATACCAAACTCGTAACTCAGATATTCACCTCCACGATCAAGTTGCAGAAATTTTATCTTCTTGTTACGATGATTACTTCACTCTGAAACTCCTTGAACTTTTCAAATGTTTCAAACTTGTGTTTCATTAAGTAATATACCCATATCTAATCAAATCATCTGTGAAGGTAAGGAATTAATGATATACACCATGTGCTTTAGCACTCATTGAACCACATACAACGGTATGTATTATTTTCAACAAGTCACTCGTCCGCTCCATTATGCCGGAAAACGGGGTTTTAGTCATCTTGCCCATGAGGCATGGTTCACATGTTTCAAATGATTGGAAGTAAAGTGATTCCAGAAGTCCATTAGCATGGAGTTTCTTCATATGCTTTATATCAGTATGACCTAAGCGACAGTTCCACAAGTATGCGGTACTATCATCATTCACTTTGCATCTTTTTGCATCAATATTATGGACATGCGTATCACTACTATCAAGATTCAACAAGAATAAACCATTCACATTGGGTGCATGACCATAAAAGATATTACTAGTATAAATAGAACAACCATTATTCTTGGATTTAAATGAATAATCATCTCGCAATAAATAGGATATAGATATATTGTTCGTGCTCAATGTAGACACCAAATAACAATTATTAAGGTTTAAAATTAATCCCGAAGGTAGATGTAGAGGGAGCGTGCCGATGGCGATCACATGAACCATGGAACCATTTCCAACGCGCATCGTCACCTCGTCCTTTGCTAGTCTTTGTTTATTGTGCAACTCCTATTTTGAGTTACAAATATTAGCAAATGAGCCAGTATCAAATACCCAGGCGCTACTACCAGCACTAGTAAGGTACACATCAATAACATGTATATCAAATATACTTTGTTGATGTTGCCAGCCTTCTTATCTACCAAGCACTTGGGGCAGTTATACTTCCAGTGGTGAAGATCAAGGATGTCGCTTAGAGGGGGGTGAATAGGCGCTTTAAAATAATTACGGTTTAGGCTAGAACAAATGCAGAATAAACCTAGCAGTTAATTTGTCAAGCACAAAACCTACAACAACTAGGCTCACGTATGTGCACCAACAACTTATGCTAAGCAAGATAAACAACTATGTGATAGCAATATATATAACATGAAACACTATGATTATCACAAAGTAAAGTGCATAAGTAAAGGGCTCGGGTAAGAGATAACCGAGGCACGCGGAGACGACAATGTATCCCGGAGTTCACACCCTTGCATATGCTAATATCCATTTGGAGCGGTGTGGAGGCACAATGCTCCCCAAGAAGCCACTAGGACCACCGTAATCTCCTCACACCCACGCACAATGCAAGATGCCATGATTCCACTAAGGGACCCTTGAGAGTGGTCACCGAACCCGTACAAATGGCAACCCTTGGGGGCGGTCACCGAACCCGTACACTTTGGCAACCCATGGGGGCGGTCACCGGTACCCATCAAATTGCTCGGGGCGATCTCCACAACCTAATTGGAGACCCCGACGCTTGCCCGGAGCTTTACACCACAATGATTGAGCTCCGAACACCACCAACCGTCTAGGACGCCCAAGCACCCAAGAGGAACAAGGTCTAGGTTACCAAGCACCCAAGAGTAATAAGCTTCTCAACTTGTAACTTCCACGTATCACTGTGGAGAACTCAAACCGATGCAACTAATGCAATGGCAAGGGCACACGGAGTGCCCAAGTCCCTCACTCTCAAATCCCACCAAAGCAACGAAAGCTATGGAGGAAAAAGAGAGGAAGAACACGAGAGAACACCAAGAACTCCAAGATCTAGATCCAAGGGGTTCCCCTCACATAGAGGAGAAAGTTATTGGTGGAAATGTGGATCTAGATCTCCTCTCTCTTTCCACCCAAAACTAGCAATAATCCATGGAGGGATTGAGAGATAGCAGGCTCGAAGAAGGTCAACAATGGGGCAAGAACACGAGCTAAAGAGATAAGGTTCAATGGGGGAAGAAGACCCCCTTTTATAGGACCTCCTGAATCCAACTGTTATGCACTCAGGTCGTGCACAAGCGGTACTACCGCTTAGCACGGTAAAAACAGCCCAACGAGAGAGAAAAACACGAGCTGTAGTTTTGTCGGAGAGGTAGTACCGCTCTGGGGAGATGTAGTACCGCTCGGGAGGAGAGGTAGTACCACCCGGGTAGGTAGTACCGCTCATGGGGAGAGGTAGTACCGCTTACCGCTTATTAGAGGTACTACCGCTCTACTACCGCGAAACCCAACATGAAAAATGCATCCCCAGAAACAGCGGTACTACGCGCGGCACAGGGCCGTGGTACTGCCCCTTACAAGTGGTACTACCGCTCTAGAGAGCAGTACTACTGCTTGAGGCTTTCAGGAACACAACAGAGAAAACAGAGGATGCAATAAAGCCTAAACTGCCAGAACTTCTGCATATGAGCTCCAAATTGAGCAAACTCAAGCTTGTTGGATAGATGGCAGCAGTATGCCTAAGAAATAGAGGAGGGAACCCTCTAATCAGACAAGAACCAGCATAACCTCCGTTTTCGATGAACTCGAGCTTGTCATGAAGATGACCATAAGCTCTAAAACTCACAAAGAGAAACACCAAACAAGAACTAAGAAAGATGATGCAATATGCAATGGTTTGAGCTCTCTACGAACAATACAATCAAGCTACCAACTTGAGAGCCCCCTTGATAGTACGATAATCATCCTATAACCTGGTCTCTCAACTACCACCATGAGACCGGTAAAACATAAACCTATCAAGGGCAAACCTTTTCCTTGCACATAGTCCACTTGAGCTAGATGATGACGATGTTGACTCCCTCAAGTTGGACCACCTTTCTTGATTGCGTTGGCTCGACGAAGACTAGTTGATTGCTCCCCCATACTCCACTATGGCTGAGCCACTCTTTGGCACATCTTCACAAGTCCATTGACACCACAATGGATGGCAAGCTTCAAGCACTTGATCTCTTTGTGATGCTCCACTTGAACTTGCACACCGCGATCTTGATGATGATCACCACTTGATGTCATCCTCTCTATGGGTTGTATGATATCTTCCTCTTGACGCAAGCCCATGGAAACATACCATGGTATCACTTGATCCAACTCGGTATATCTTGTACGCTTTGTTTGTTGATCAACTTGAATCACTCTCTATGCTTAGTCTTGATCAACCTTGAATCTTTCCAACTCTCTTCATTTGGATGATGTCTTGAAGGTAATCATGAATGATCAAACAATCTTCTTCTTCAAGACATGCTTGCAATAAGCTCAACTGACCAATCTTTGGATAATTCCTTGAAAAGCACGTTGGTCAACTCATGAACTCCTTGAAACCAACACATGGACTTCAAGAAAAGCCTATGGACAAATCCTTCAAATATAACTCAAGGCAACCATTAGTCCATAGAGATTGTCATCAATTACCAAAACATCACATGGGGGCACCACATGTTCTTTCAAGTGGCCATTCCCCTTGTAGTAGAAGCACTTAGTGTTAGGTTTAGGCACAACCATGGGTTTCTTCACGGGACCGGTAACTTGCTTGCTAGTCTTTTTAAAGTTCCCTTTCTTTCCCTTAGCCTTCTTGAAACTAGTGGTGTTCTTAACTATCAACACTTGACGCTCTTTCTTAATTTCTTCTTCTGTGGTTTTAAGCATTGTGAAAAGCTTAGTGAGTGTCTTTTCCATCCTTGCGTATTATAGTTCATCACAAAGCCCTTGTAGCTTGGTGACCGTGATTGGAGAAACCTGTCAATCGCAACTTCATCGGGAATAGCAACGCCCAACTAATTGAGATGATTGGCGTACCCAGGCATTTTGAGTACGTGCTCACTAACAGAGTTGTTCTCCTCCATCTTACAACTAAAGAACCTGTCTAAGGCTTCATACCTCTCCACATGGGCGTGAACCTGAAATATCATTTTTCAGTTCCTCAACCATCTCATATGCCCCGTGGTGATCACAACATTTTTGGAGCCCAGGTTCTAAGCCATAAAGCATGGTGCATTGAACTATCGAGTAGTCATCAGAACGTGGTTGCCAAATGGTCATAGCATCTATAGACGCAGGGGCTAGTGGCACGTCGAGCAGTGTGGATAATCCTCAGATTATGGAGCCATCCGCAAAATTACTTCCATCATCTTTCAGCTTCTCATTCTCTAGGAATGCATTTAAATTGAGCAAAGCTACAACGCGAGCCATTGATCTACAACATATTTGCAAATACATTTAGACTATGCTCATGATAATTAGTTCAAATTACTAATGAACTCCCACTTAAACCAACATCCTTCAAGTTGTAAAGTGATACATTATCCAGATTCACTAACCCAGGTCTGATCATCACATGAGATGTAGTTTCAGTGGTGAACATCTACATGTTGATCATATCATCCATATGATACATCTTTAACCTTTCGGTTCTCCGTGTTCCAAGGACATGTCTGTACATGCTACGCTCGTCAAGTTAACCAAAGTATTTACGCATGTGTAAAAATTGGCATACACCCATTGTATGCGAACGTAGAGTCTATCACACCCGATCATATGAGGTGCTTCGAAATGAAACTTTCACAATGGTGCACACTAAGGGAGAACACTTTTTTCTTGATATTAAGTGTGAGGGATCATCTTATAATGCTACCGTTGTGATCTAAGCAAGATAAGATGCATAAAAGACAAACATCACATGCAATCAATATGTGACATGATATGGCCTTTTTCTTCTTGTGTTTTTGATCTACATCTCCAAAGCACCGACATGATCTCCATCACCTTCGGCATGACACCATGATCTCCATCATCTTCAAGGTGTCGTCATGTAGTTGTCTCCACCGACTATTGCTTATGCAACTATTGCTAACCCATAGCAATAAAGTAAAGCAATTAAATGGCGTTTAATGATTGACACATAGGTCATACAATAATGTTAAGACAACCTTATGGCTCCTGCGGATTGCCGTACTCATCGACATGCAAGTCATGAGCTATTACAAAACATGATCATCTCATCATATACAAACTACAAAAAAGCACTTCCGTGATGATACATGTTTGTCACAGTAGGTCACATTTTTTGTCATGCATGTACATCCATGATAATTTTATGACAGAATCAAGATAGTCATACCTGTGCTGTCATAGAAGTGTTCCATGACAATACCAAAATTATCATCATGGAAGTGTCCACTTCCATGACAATAAATGGTGCATCACGGAAGTGTTTTCATCAAGGGTAACCGACACGTGGCATCCACCGTAACAGGTTGCCATTAAGCTATCGGGTTCAAGTTTGCATATGATAACCCGTTAACATCCCATACCAATGGGGGTTTTCCACCTGTAAAATTCTCCTTCACCGGCGGATCCACGTGTCAGCTCATCGTTGGGACATATGTCATCCCTACAATGGACGGAAGACGCAATGATATGTTGACACGTGGCACAGCCCAATAGTGGCCCAATTAAGGTAAAAAGGCCGGCCCAGCTAAAGGCCCGCCATATTTTTTCAGACCCTAGTGGGCCGACCCGTTAACAACCTGCCATGTTTTGGGTCAAATTAAGGCCCATATTAGATCTGGCTCGTTCACAGCATGTCGTGTTTTGGGCTAAGTTACTACCCATATCAGACCAGGTCCGTTAACAGGCCACTGTTCTTTTGGCCCCATTCTAAGTCGGGTTTGTATTTCAGCCTATTAAATGCCCATTTACCAGTTCGGCCCGATAATTGTTTCGGCCTGTTAGCGGCCCTTGGTGCATCTGAGCCATTGTCGGCCTGGTTTCACTTTAGGCCATTTAAAGGCCCATTCTGAAATTGGGCTATTTCTTGTCTGAAGTGACTTTAGGCCTCTTAACGGCCCGTAGTCTTCGTGGATAAATTTCAGCCCAACGTGCATATCGGCCTGTTAATGGCTGGTGTAACAGTTGGGCCTAATTACAGCCCGCATTGAATCCGTCCTGCTTATAGCCCATCTGTAATGGCCCATGACATAGTTGGGCCTACAACCCGCGTTGATACCGGCCTGCTTAATTCCCATAATTTTATTGGGCTAAATGGGGCCCGAGATACATTTTGGCCTAATAACGGGTTGTTTGCTATTTGGGCCAAACATGGGCCTAAGACGGTTTCGGCCTGTGTTGGCCCATGATTTTTTCGGCTCAATGCTAGCCCAATCAAGTTTTTGGCCTGTTAAAATCCCATGGTATTCTTTGGCCTAGCTGGCCCAAACTCTACTCGGCCTATTAAAGTTTGAAAACTACTATACATTTAGACTCGCTAATGGCCCAAGATGATTATAGGCCCATGTTTCGGCCCATATATAGCGAGTTACGGGCCGGCCTGAAGACTGACAACATTGAGATCTGTTGAAGCTTCCGGCCTAAATTTCATCATATCGACTAAGAATAAACCTAGACTACACAATAAAGAAATTACGGCATATTACATCTACTGGGCATCAAAGTTCGCCACCGGTGATATTGAAGCGCAAGGAGACCACGGATTACATATACTGGGCATCGAAGGTCGCCACCAATGCATATAAACGCGCCGACAAAAGAATATACAAAATTGACAACACCTTCAAAAGGCATTAGACCTGCCCTAGAGGTGCACCACAAGCAACAGAACAAGCTGACGATACCTCAGTTGTGTCAACGATAGATGCTCTAACCCTAGCTGTGTAGCAAGAAAGAGCGCATGGCTATCCCATGAGGTCTTCTTTACATCATTGACATCAAGTCGGAGCTGAGCTGAAGCAAGCCTTTTAGCTTTAAGTTAAGACTGAAGAAGTCGAACTGATTGAGGCGGCAACTGCACAAAGGTTGTCTCACAGCTGCTGGTGGGTAGCTTCAACTCACTATCTTCATCAATACATCACCTTGTGGTCATCTCGCTCTCTTCAAGATGGTTTGGATCACTATCTTCCCTAAAGTTTTGCCTGACATAAGAGATATGACACTGAAAGAGAAACAAGGAGACACGTAACAGGTTTCACAAATATATAAGTAATGTCTACTACGCAACCTTCTTCTTGTAGACGTTGTTGGGCCTCCAAGTGCAGAGGTTTGTAGGACAATAGCAAATTTCCCTAAAGTGGATGACCTAAGGTTTATCAATCCGTGGGAGGCATAGGATGAAGATGGTCTCTCTCAAGCATCCCTGCAACCAAATAACAAAGAGTCTCTTGTGTCCCCAACACACCCAATATAAAAATAAATTGTATAGGTGCACTAGTTCAGCGAAGAGATGGTGATACAAGTGCAATATGGATGGTAGATATAGGTTTTTGTAATCTGAAAATATAAAAACAGCAAGGTAACAAGTGGTAAAAGTGAGCGTAAACGGTATTGCAATGGCAGGAAACAAGGCCTAGGGTTCATACTTTCACTAGTGCAAGTTCTCTCAACAATAATAACATAGTTGGATCACATAACTATCCCTCAACATGCAACAAAGAGTCACTCCAAAGCCACTAATAGCGGAGAACAAACGTAGAGATTATGGTAGGGTACGAAACCACCTCAAAGTTATTATTTCCAATCAATCCGCTGGGCTATTCCTATAAGTGTCACAAATAGCCCTAGAGTTCGTACTAGAATAACACTTTAAGACACAAATGAAACAAAGCCCTAATGTCACCTAGATACTCCATTGTCACCTCAAGTATCCGTGGGCATGATTATACGATATGCATCACACAATCTCAGATTCATCCAACCAACACAAAGTGCTTCAAAGAGTGCCCCAAAGTTTCTACCAGAGAATCACGACGAAAACGTGTGCCAACCCCTATGCATAGGTTCATGGGTGGAACCCGCAAGTTGGTCACCAAAACATACATCAAGTGGCACGTGATATCCCATTGTCACCACTGATACGCACGGCAACACATACATAAGTGTTCTCAAATCTTTAAAGACTCAATCCGATATGATTACTTCAAGGGGAAAACTCATTCCATTACAAGAGAGTAGAGGGGGAGAAGAAACATAAGATCCAACTACAATAGCAAAGCTCGGGATACATCAAGATCGTGCCATAGAGGGAACACGAAAGAGAACACGAGAGAGAGAGATCAAACACATAGCTACTGGTACACACTCTCAGCCCCGAGGGTGAACTACTCCCTCCTCGTCATGGATAGCACTGGGATGATGAAGATTGCCACCGGTGATGGGTTCCCCCCTCCGTGAGGTCTTGAGCGGGCTCCCGAGAGGTTTTGGTGGCTCTGAGAGGCTTGCGGCGGCGGAACTCCCGATCTATCTTCTGTTCTGGAAGTTTTACGATACTTAGGTATATATGGGTGCAAGGGGTACGTCGGTGGATCTTCAGGGGCCCCACGAGGCAGGGTGGTGCGACCTAGGGGGGTGGGCGCGCCCCCACCCTCGTGGCCAGCTCCCGTATCTTCTGACGTAGAGTCCAAGTCTATCCGGTGGCTTTCCTTCCAAAAATAACTTCTCCAGTTGATTTCGTTCCGTTTCGACACCGTCTGATATTCCTTTTCCTCGAAACACTGAAATAGGCATAAAACAGCAAATCTGGGTTGGGCCTCCGGTTAATAGGTTAGTCCCAAAAGTAATATAAAATTGGAAAATAAAGCCCAATATTGCCCAAAACAGTAGATAATATAGCATGGAGCAATCAAAAATTATAGATACGTTGGAGATGTATCAAGCATCCCCAAGCTTAATTCCTGCTCGTCCTTGAGTAGGTAAATGATAAAAAAGTTAATTTTTGATGCGGAGTGCTACTTGGCATTATTTCAATGTAAATCTTCTTAATTGTGGTATGAATATTCAGATCCATAAGATTGAAGACAAAAGTTCATATTGACATAAAAATAATAATACTTCAAGCATACTAACAAAGCAATTATGTCTTCTCAAAATAACATGGCCAAAGAAAGTTATCCCTACAAAATCATATTGTCTAGCTATGCTCCATCTTCCGCACACAAAATATTTAAATCATGCACAACCCCGATGACAAGCCAAGCAATTGTTTCATACTTATGACATTCTCAAAACTTTTTCAATCTTCACGCAATACATGAGCGTGAGCCATGGATATAGCACTATATGTGGAATAGAATGGTGGTTGTGGAGAAGACAAAAGAGGGAAGATAGTCTCACATCAACTAGGCGTATCAACGGGCTATGGAGATGCCCATCAATAGATATAAATATGAGTGAGTAGGGATTGCCATGCAACGGATGCACTAGAGCTATAAGTATATGAAAGCTCAACAAAAGAAACTAAGTGGGGGTGCATCCAACTCGCTTGCTCATGAAGACCTAGAGCATTTTGAGGAAGCCCATCATTGGAATATGCAAGCCAAGTTCTATAATGAAAATTTCCCACTAGTATATGAAAGTGACAACATAGGAGACTCTCTATCACGAAGATCATGGTGCTACTTTGAAGCACAAGTGTGGAAAAAGGATAGTGACATTGTCCATTCTCTCTTTTTCTCTCATTTTTTTATTTGGGCCTTTTTTATGGCCTCTTTTTTTTTCTTTTTTTTTCTCTTTTTTTTTAATTTTTCGTCCGGAGTCTCATCCTGACTTGTGGGGGAATCATAGTCTCCATCATCCTTTCCTCACTGGGACAATGCTCTAATAATGACGATGATCACACTATTATTTTCTTAACTCAACAATTACAACTCAATACTTAGAACAAAATATGACTCTATATGAATGCCTCCGTGATGTCTTAGGGATATGCAATGAATCAAGAGTGACATGTATGAAAGAATTATGAACGGTGGCTTTGCCACAAATACGATGTCAACTACATGATCATGCTAAGCAATATGACAATGATGGAGCGTGTCATAATAAATGAAACGGCGGAAAGTTACATGGCAATATATCTCGGAATGGCTATGGAAATGCCATGATAGGTAGGTATGGTGGCTGTTTTGAGGAAGGATATATGGTGGGTGTATGATACCGGCGAAAGGTGCGCGGTATTAGAGAGGCTAGCAATGGTGGAAGGATGGGGAAAGTGCGTATAATCCATGGACTCAACATTAGTCATGAAGAACTCATATACTTATTGCAAAAATCTACAAGATATCAAAGAAAAGTATTACGCGCATGCTCCTAGGGGGATAGATTGGTAGGAAAAGACTGTAACGCCCCGGATTCGATGCGCCAGGTGTCTGCCAGTTATTCGCCGTCTTTGCCATGTCATTTGCTTGCGTGTTGCACTTTGCCATGTCATCATATGCATTTCATATCATGTCATCATGTGCATTTCATTTTGCATACGTCTTCGTCTCATGCATCCGAGCATTTTCCCCGTTGTCCGTTTTCCAATCCGGCACTCCTATGTCTCCCGGCGCCCCCTTTTACCTCTTTTCATGTGCGGGTGTTAAACAGTCTCGGAATGGACCGAGGTTTGTCAAGCGGCCTTGGTATACCACCGGTAGACCGCCTGTCAAGTTTCGTGCCATTTGGAGGTCGTTTGGTACTCCAACGGTTAACCGGGTAACCGTGAAGCCCTCTTCGAGTTGCAGCCCAACACCCCTTTCAAAGTGGCCCAAAACCCACCAAACTCCCCTCCATGCTCTCGGTCGTTTGATCACGATCGCGTGGCTGAAAACCGCACCTCATTTGGACTCTCCTAGCTCCCTCTACCTATATATATGTGCCTCCCCCGTCCAATTCGCGGATGAAATCCCCCCTAACCCTAGCGTCTTCCTCCTCGCGCCGCCGGACACGTCCGTCCGCGCCGGACATGTCCGCCGGACACGTCGCTCCGGCCAACCACAAGACGCCACGCCATCGCCGCCGCCTCACGCTCCAACCCCGTCGCGCCACATCCGCCCGGCCCCTCTCTCTCTCCTCACGCCCGAGCCCATGAGGCCGAAGTCGAGCCATGAGGCCAGCCCGCCGCCCGCGTCGAGGCCAGGCGCCCGGCCTCCCCGCCGCGTCCCTCCCGCCGCCTCTCCGCCGCAGCTCGGCCCATTCTGGCCCCCAGCCGGCCATGGCCGCCGCCCGTGCGCCGCCGCCGCCGGCCCGGCCGCCCAGATCGGTCGGGCGGACGGATCCGGCCGGCCCCATCCGCCGGCCTCCTCCTCATTCCGGCCGCCCGTCCCGTCGTCTCCGGCGAGATCCCGGCCGTCCTCGTCGTCCGTGCCCTCGGTTGACTTCTTGTCCCCCCTCCCCGAATCCACTAAGTCCCCGTTCGGTTAATATTTTTATGCTGCATATAGCTCCGTTTTGTGTGTATAATATGTCAATTTTTTCGCCACGATGAGTAGATCATTTCATATCATTGCATCATTTTCATTTGAGCTCATCTTGATGCCCGAAATGCTGTTAGAAGAGTGCTATGTGATGTTAGTTTCAGATTCTTATCAGAACATGCACTTTTGTCATTTTTGCCATGATTGATGTGTGCATCCTATGATCTTGAGTCCTACATGTGTTTTGTAATATGCCATGCCATCTTTCCAGGGGTGCTTTCCATGTATTTTTGTGAGTTGTGTAGTGAGTGCATCAAGCTTGTTAAGTAGGGTACTTGCTGTTGCTGTTTTCCTGGCAGATTCTGTTATATTTTGTTGCCATGTTAACTTGATACTACCGAGAGATCCATGCATATTTTGAGGTACTTCAGTAAGGATGTTTTGAATATATGGTTATGATCTATCTATACATGCCCTTGTTTGCAATTATGGACTGCAATAGCTGGAGTCAATCGAGCTCTACTTTTGCTATAAAATGTTTCCTGGCAGGTTGTTTACATGTTATTCAATTTTGCCAAGGTTGGTGTAGTTGATCCGTGTATGCTATGATGTTGTTATTGCCATTTATAGCTTCTAAGACATGTCTTCTTACTGTTGGTTGCCTTGTCATGCCATGTATTGCTCTGTGGTGAGTGGTTCAAGCTCACCAACATGCCTACTTATTGTTGTTCCTGCCATGTTTGAATCTGTAATATAAGTTGCCATGTTTACATGGGTGCCATCATATTTTATGATCCTTTTTGGCTTATTGTCAGTAAGGGACTTTTGTTCTATGCATTTAGTAGTATAATGCCATGCCTTTGTTTGCCATTTAAGTTCCTGTAGCATGTTGTTTGATAGCTCTAAACATTGCAACCTGATGTTATTTCTGCCAATGCCTGAAACTGCTATTATTTGCAATCTTGCCATGTCATTTTGAGCATGTTCTTGTTATTTCTGGAGATAGCTCAGTGTTAGTGTTTTGTCATGCTTTACCCGTACATCATGCCCATGTCTTTTTTTATTACGTTGAAATGCTGTAGATTGTTGTTTTGATGCTTGCAATATGCCTAGTTGCTGTTTTGGACAGCTTGTCCTTTAAACTTGTATAGGGTGTATGTGTTGAACCGTTACTCCGTTTTGAGTGTGCTCTATATGAAACTTGCTTGATTTAGCATGTGGTTTCATATTATCATGTTGCATCCTTGTTTTGAGGTGTTTGCTTGATGTTTGTATGCATTTTGCGTCAATGCCATGTTTAACTTGTTTTGCTCATATCTTCTAGGCCGTAGTCTCGAATCTAATGAACTTTATATGTAACTTGACTAGAATTTCGTGTAGATCATTGTGGTGCATCTTAATTTGCTGTTTAACAACTTGAACATAAGGTTTATTCAGATCTGGACCAATTTCGGAATTTGCATATGAGGACTTACCGGTATTGTTATATGTTGTTCCCGGCCTCGTTTAAACTTGCCTTGATGTGTTGTTCTTGTTTGCATCATCTCTTGCCATGAGTAGCTTCATGTAATCTTGTCATGCTTCATGTTTGTTGTGCATCATGCCTTGTTCATGTGTGGTGTGTTTACCATGTTGTGTGCTTCTTCTTGTTAGTTCCTGTTTCGTTGCGATCGTGAGGATTCGTTCGTCTACGCTTGGTTCGTCTTCGTGGCTTCATCTTCTTCATGGACTCGTTCTTCTTCCTTGCGGGATTTCAGGCAAGATGACCGCTACCCTGGATCTCACTACTATCATTGCTATGCTAGTTGCTTCGTTCTCTCGCTATGTCTGCGCTACCTATCACTTCTTTGCTCAAGCCTCCCAAATTGCCATGTCGACCTCTAACCTTTTGCACCCTTCCTAGCAAACCGTTGTTTGGCTATGTTACCGCTTTGCTCAGCCCCTCTTATAGCGTTGTTAGTGGCAGGTGAAGATGAAGTTTGTTCCTTGTTGGAACATGGAGATGTTGTTCCTTGTTGGAACATGTTCCTTGTTGGGATATCACAATATATCTTATTTAATTAATGCATCTATATACTTGGTAAAGGGTGGAAGGCTCGGCCTTATGCACAGTGTTTTGTTCCACTCTTGCCGCCCTAGTTTCCGACATATCGGTGTTATGTTCCCGGATTTTGCGTCCCTAACGCGGTCGGGTGATTTATGGGACCCCTTGACAGTTCGCTTTGAATAAGACTTTTCCAGCAAGGCCCAACATTGGTTTTACCATTTACGTCACATATGCCCTTTTTCTCTTGGGTTTCCGGAGCCCGAGGGTCATCTTTATTTTAGCCCCCCCGGACCAGTGCTCCTTCGAGTGCTGGCCCGAACTAGAGCCCTGTCAGCGCCCCTCAAGGCAACTTGAGGTCTGGTTTTAGTTATGCGGACTGCTCATCCGGATGTGCCACGAGAACGAGGTACGTCGACTCCTATCGGGATTTGTCGGCACATTCGGGCTTTGCTGGTCTTGGTTTATTGCTGTCGAAATGTCTTGTAGCAGGATTCCGAGACTGATCGGGTCTTCCGGGAGAAGGAATATCCTTCGTTGATCGCGAGAGCTTATCATGGGCTAAGTTGGGACACCCCTGGAGGGTATAAACTTTCGAGAGCCGTGCCAGCGGTTATGTGCGGATAGAATTTGTTAATATCCGGTTGTAGTAAACTTGAAGCAAACGCTTCTAAAATACACCAACCGTGTGCGTAACCGTGAGTGTCTCTTTTCGGGTTGATCGAGAGGAGAACACGGTTTTACGGGTTATGTCGGCGTAAGTAGGAGTTCAGGATCACTTCTTGATCATTACTAGTTGACGACCGTTCCTTTGTTTCTCTTCTCGCTCTCATTTGCGTAAGTTAGCCACCATATATGCTTAGTCGCTGCTGCAACCTCACCACTTTACCCCTTCCTTTCCCTTTAAGCTTTGCTAGTCTTGATACCCATGGTAATGGGATTCTTTGAGTCCTCGTGGCTCACAGATTACTACACCACCAGTTGCAGGTACAGGTTTGCGATGGTCATCGTGAGAGCGATGTTTGTTTGTTTGGAGTTCTTCTTCTGCTTCTTCTTCGATCAGGGGATAGGTTCCAGGTTGGCAGCCTGGGCTAGCAGGGTGGATGTCGTTTGAGCTTACATTTTATGTTTCATCCATAGTCGGATGGTGATCTTGTATATGATGTTGATGTATTCTTGTGGCATTTGTGCCTTATGTATGTATCCCCATCTATTATGTAATGTTGATGTAATGATATCCACCTTGCAAAAGCGTCTCCATATGCGGGTCTATCCTTGGTGGGACCTTCGAGTTCCTCTTGGATAGGGTCGCATATTGGGCGTGACAAGTTGGTATCAGAGCCTCGACCGACCCTAGGAGCCCCTTGATTGATCAGGTAGTTTGGCCGTTGTTGAGTCTAGAAGAAAACTATTTTCGGAGTCTAGTTATATCGGAGAGTAGGATTTCCTTTTACTCCTCAGCCCCTTCGTCGCTCTGGTCAGGAATCTTGACGTAGGTGTTTTGAATTACTCCTCTTCCCCTTCAAATTTTTCTTTAGGTTCACGCAGTTGGTTTTTTTCGATCGTTGGTCCTCAGCTCTTTTTATCCGGTGCATTTCTCGTCAAGTTGACTCGAGCCTCTTCATCTTTGAGTCCAATCCTCTATTGTTTTCTTTTCCCACCTGCCCTCCCTTCTTCTTTTCCGAACCGGAGTCCGTAATCGAGTATCCGTCCTACTCGTGCGAAGTCTTTGCTTTCTTTCCTCAATGATTTCAACCGGTGTTGTCTCTTCAAGATATTCGTCGATTTCCCCTTCCAAGTTACCTGTGTTTTTCCGCCCTCCCACCCTTCTTCTTCCCGGAGTTTGAGTCTGTTCGACCATCAATTTCATTCGTGTGGAGCCTCTTCAGTCTTCCCTCAATCATTTCAACCGGTGATTTCTCGTCTCGTTCGTCATTCTTCATCTCTTTTTCTTTTCCGGTGGATTCAAATCAAGTTTTTTCGAGTTGATCACATTCTTTTCCTTGGATCAAGTGTTTTCCCTTTGCTCGTTCGCCTCTACTTGATTTATCATTCCGGAGTTCGAAGACATCTCGGGAGATTAAATCGGTGTTCGAATTAATTCGAGGTTGTCACCTCATTCTAGTATTTCATTTGTTCCGTGCATCATCTATATGTTCAACAATCCTTTCCAACGGTGTTTTCTCTTGATGGGCCCTAACCCACGGGTCTTTTCCCGTGATCTTACGACTCTTCCGATTTCCCGGAGTTATTCTCTAATTCTTTTCGGAGTTTGGCGTAAGAATGAATTTCATCAGTCGAGATGCCTTTTCAAGATCGATTTCAAATCATTTCATTGTTGGCTCAACCTCTTCGTTTTCATTCTACCGAGTATTTCAACAATTTTGGTGGTGTTTATCGTCATTCCTTTGAAGACCGAAGAAGAGTTCCTTCTAAATCTTGTCCGTTCCCCGGAGATTCATGGTGCTAGCTCGATGTTATCCTATCTAATTGTTTCGAGTCATGCAAATTATTTTCAACAATCCGGAGTAATTCAGGTGTTGCTTTCCCTCTCGATCATCCGGAGGCCATCTTTTCGGAAGATTTCTTCGTTCCAAGTTTTTCAAATTCGTTCTCCAATTATTCCATATTCGTGCCCCTTCGTTCGTCTCAATATTCTTCCGGTGCTGCGTTCAAGCGTTCATTAATCAGTTCGTGATCTCTTCGATCTCTTTTCTCTAAATTCCCTCAAGTATCTTCGTGCTTTTCTAATTCTTTCCGGCGATTCGTTCTCTTCTCTTCGTAATTTTCATTTCTTACGGTGGTTCGTTCAAGATTCTTTTCTTTGATTATCATATTAATTCATTCGTTCTTTCCAATCCTACCGGTGGTTCATGAAGACCTTCTCAAGTTTTGCGATATGTCACTTCTCAATCCTTTTCAAGAAGAATAAGTATTATGAAAATCCATTGCTTCTCATCAATTTAATTTGATGAAGGATAAGCATACAATAAATCTTATTCTTATTTCCTCGAAGTGATTAATTTTTTCCTTCGGAGTTTGTTCTTGGTGAATAAATTCTAGTTCCAAGTTTTTTTCATCTTTTCTTTTATGGAGTTAAAATTTTCTCGACCATTTCGTCGAACCTTCATCTAAGTCATCGCAAGGCTCATCTTATTCTTTCATCCTTCATCATATCTCGTCATCCTTTTGTTACCGGAGTTCTTCATGGTGGTTCTCCATGATTTAATATTTTCTTCAAGAGTTCATCAAGATTTTGTTGATGGAGTTCAAGTATCTTTCCTTCTTGCCTTTCAATTAATTCTGTGTTTTCTTTTGAAGTGGAGTTTTGCATTTGTTCGTTCTTCTAAGCTATTTAATCTTTTACGATTGTGGTTGGTTATCACCTCATAATTTTGAGGAGGTTATCCATAAGTCCACAACAAGCTTATTCTTTCGCTTTTGATTTTTTCAACAACTCCGTTCAATCCTTCCTTCTAAGATCTTTTCATTCAATTCTTTCAATTCTTCCGGAGGCATTGTGTTCTTCCTCTCATCAACTATCGTTCCATTTCGTCAAATTCAGTTCTAATCCTTCCATTTTCAGCAGGAGTGATGCCTAAATCGTTTCAGTCTTATTCGTTTCTTTTCTCATTCTAACCACTCCGGTTAGAACGAGTTGTTTCATAGTCTATCTGATTCCGTGAGCTTTCGATTCTCGGCATTCTCGTCGTTCCTCTCTTTTTCTCGAGTGCTCTCGATTCTTTGCTTCTTCTCTTGAGTTCCTGCTTCGCCTCTCCCTTTTTCCCTTCCGTCTCGGTCCTAAGATCTCGGGACGAGATCTCTTGTTAGTGGAGGAGTGTTGTAACGCCCCGGATTCGATGCGCCAGGTGTCTGCCAGTTATTCGCCGTCTTTGCCATGTCATTTGCCTGCGTGTTGCACTTTGCCATGTCATCATATGCATTTCATATCATGTCATCATGTGCATTTCATTTTGCATACGTCTTCGTCTCATGCATCCGAGCATTTTCCCCGTTGTCCGTTTTCCAATCCGGCACTCCTATGTCTCCCGGCGCCCCCTTTTACCTCTTTTCATGTGCGGGTGTTAAACGGTCTCGGAATGGACCGAGGTTTGTCAAGCGGCCTTGGTATACCACCGGTAGACCGCCTGTCAAGTTTCGTGCCATTTGGAGGTCGTTTGGTACTCCAACGGTTAACCGGGTAACCGTAAAGCCCTCTTCGAGTTGCAGCCCAACACCCCTTTTAAAGTGGCCCAAAACCCACCAAACTCCCCTCCATGCTCTCGGTCGTTCGATCACGATCGCGTGGCCGAAAACCGCACCTCATTTGGACTCTCCTAGCTCCCTCTACCTATATATATGTGCCTCCCCCGTCCAATTCGCGGATGAAATCCCCCTAACCTAAGCGTCTTCCTCCTCGCGCCGGACACGTCCGTCTGCCCGGACATGTCCACGGACACGCGTCGCTCCGGCCAACCACAAGTCGCCACGTCATCGCCGCCGCCTCACACTCCAACCCGTCGCGCCACACTGTCCGCGCCACGCCCCTCTCTCTCTCTCCTCCGCCGCGGGGCCACGGGGCAGAGTCGAACCAGCGGGGCCCCGCCCGCCATTGCCGCGGCCGCGTCGAGGCAGCGCCCGGCCTCCCAGCGCCGCCCGCGTCCCCTCCCGCCGCCTCTCCGCGCGGCTTTCGGCCCCAGCGCTCCGCGCCGACCCGCCGCCGCCCGCGCCCCGCCCGCGCCCTCGCCCGGCGCCGCTTCCCGCCTCCGGCCATTGCCGTGAGATCCGGTCGGGCGGACGGATCCGGCCGGCCCCTTCCGCCCGGCCCCTCCTCCTCATTCCGGCCGCCGTCCCGTCATCTCTGGCGAGATCCCGGCCGTCCTCGTCGTCCGTGCCCTCGGTTGACTTCTTGTCCCGCCTCCCCGAATCCACCAAGTCCCCGTTCGGTTAATATTTTTATGCATTTTCATCATGCCATAACTCTCTACATATAGCTCCGTTTTGTGTGTATAATTTTTCATATTGTTCGGCTCGATGAGTCAATCATTTCATCTCATTGCGTCATTTTCATTTGAGCTCATCTTGATGCCCGAAATGATGTTAGAAGAGTGCTACATGATGTTAGTTTCAGATTCTTATCAGAACATGCACTTTTGTCATTTTTGCCATGATCGATGTGTGCATCCTATGATCTTGAGTCCTACATGTGTTTTGTAATATGCCATGCCATCTTTCCAGGGGTGCTTGCCATGTATTTTTGTGAGTTGTGTAGTGAGTGCATCAAGCTTGTTAAGTAGGGTTCTTGCTGTTGCTGTTTTCCTGGCAGATTTTGTTATATTTTGTTGCCATGTTAACTTGATGCTACCGAGAGATCCATGCATATTTTGAGGTACTTCAGTAAGGATCTTTTTAACATATGGTTATGCTCTATCCACACATGCCCTTGTTTGCAATTATGGACTGCAATAGCTTGAGTCAATCGAGCTCTACTTTTGCTATAAAATGTTTCCTGGCAGGTTGTTTACATGTTATTCAATTTTGCCAAGGTTGGTGTAGTTGATCCGTGTATGCTATGATGTTGTTCTTGCCATTTATAGCTTCTAAGACATGTCTTATTACTGTTGGTTGCCTTTTCATGCCATGTATTGCTCTGTGGTGAGTGGTTCAAGCTCACCAACATGCCTATTTATTGTTGTTCCTGCCATGTTTGAATCTGTAATATAAGTTGCCATGTTTACATGGGTGCCATCATATTTTATAATCCTTTTTGGCTTATTGTCAGTAAGGGACTTTTGTTCTATGAATTTATTAGTATCATGCCATGCCTTTGTTTGCCATTTAAGTTCCTGTAGCATGTTGTTTGATAGCTCTAAACATTGCAACCTGATGTTATTTCTGCCAATGCCTGAAACTGCTATTATTTGCAATCTTGCCATGTCATTTTGAGCATGTTCTTGTTATTTCTGGAGATAGCTCAGTGTTCGTGTTTTGTCATGCTTTACCCGTACATCATGCCCATGTCTTTTGTTATTACGTTGAGATGCTGTAGATTGTTGTTTTGATGCTTGCAATATGCCTAGTTGCTGTTTTGGACAGTTTGTCCTTTAAACTTGTATAGGGTGTATGTGTTGAACCGTTGCTCCGTTTTGAGTGTACTCTATATGAAACTTGCTTGATTTAGCATGTGGTTTCATATTATCATGTTGCATCCTTGTTTTGAGGTGTTTGCTTGATGTTTGTATGCATTTTGCGTCAATGCCATGTTTAACTTGTTTTGCTCATATCTTCTAGGCCGTAGCTCCGAATCTAATGAACTTTATATGTAACTTGACTAGAATTTCGTGTAGATCATTGTGGTGCATCTTAACTTGCTATTTAACAACTTGAACATAAGGTTTATTCAGATCTGGACCAATTTCGGAATTTGCATATGAGGACTTACCGGTATTGTTATATGTTGTTCCCGGCCTCGTTTAAACTTGCCTTGATGTGTTGTTCTTGTTTGCATCATCTCTTGCCATGAGTAGCTTCATGTAGTCTTGTCATGCTTCATGTTTGTTGTGCATCATGCCTTGTTCATGTGTGGTGTGTTTACCATGTTGTGTGCTTCTTCTTGTTAGTTCCTGTTTCGTTGCGATCGTGAGGATTCGCTCGCTCACGCTTGGTTAAATCTTCGTGGCTTCATCTTCTTCATGGACTCGTTCTTCTTCCTTGCGGGATTTCAGGCAAGATGACCGCTTCCCTGGATCTCACTACTATCATTGCTATGCTAGTTGCTTCGTTCTTCGCTATGCTTTGCGCTACCTATCACTTCTTTGCTCAAGCCTCCCAAATTGCCATGTCGACCTCTAACCTTTTGCACCCTTCCTAGCAAACCGTTGTTTGGCTATGTTACCGCTTTGCTCAGCCCCTCTTATAGCGTTGTTAGTTGCAGGTGAAGATGAAGTTTGTTCCTTGTTGGAACATGGAGATGTTGTTCCTTGTTGGAACATGTTCCTTGTTGGGATATCACAATATATCTTATTTAATTAATGCATCTATATACTTGGTAAAGGGAATTTTTTTCAAAACTGTGATAGATTTTATAGCATTTTCGGAAACTATATGACGTAATGCAAAAAAACCACAACTAGTAGCCCGTCGGCCATCCTCTCGGCGGTAGGGCTTCGGCCAAAGCTAGGCGGTAGGGCTTTTCGCCAAAGCTAGGCGAAGTAGGTGATTCGGCCATCATTAGGCGAAGTAGGTGATTCGGCCATCATTAGGCGAAGTGGAGCATTCGGCCAAAGCTAGGCGAAATAGACTTTGGTCTAATCTGGGCGAAAAGTACTACTTGATCTCATGTAGGCCGAAGTTGCATGGCTCCGCCACCCCTTCCCGCCACCCGCTTTCCCGCCAACCCCTTCCGCCACCCGTTTCCGCCAACCCTTCCCGCCATATGTTCCCGCCACCCGTTTCCGCCAACCCCTTCCGCCACCCGTTTCCGCCAACTCTTTCCGCCTTATTTTCTCCTCTGTATCTATAAAACCCCCTTGAGCGAAGGTGGATAAGCATTCCAAGTGTAGTGTAGTCGAGATGTCCCATTATCCATTCGATCGTAGTTTTCACCACAGGATGAGCAGCACTCTTCCGAGTCTAGTTACCGATTTCAGGATGGACAATAGGATAGTTCCATGGGACGAACTCACGGTAGTGACACCATAATGAATGAGTTGGCTCACCAATTACGTAGGTCCTGGGTGGCTGAAAGGACCTATGAGGAGGTACGTCAAGAACTTCTTAGGTTGCATGAAAGGTGGAAGAAGGTAGTGGAGCCAAGAGTGAAACTTTCGGAAGGACTGCAACAAAGAATACATTTTATGGACTGAGGAGAGGCGAGGACGAAGATGTCTTCATGCCGCCGCTTCCGGGTTACGCATCGTCAAAGGGCAAGAGTTACGCATCGTCCAAAGGCAAGACTCCTGCATCCTCGAAGGGCAAGAGTTACGCATCCGGCAAGGGCAAGAGTTACGCATCGTCGTCGAAGGGCAAGAGGGCTGCATCAACAGAGGATGACGATGATGACTTCATGTAGTATGTAAGATGTATTCCAGTTTATATTGTATTATTGTAGGGCATTATGTTCTATCTGAATTTCATTTTGTAGTATGTAAGATGTATTGCACAAGTTCAGCCGCACCGTTTAATTCAGATGTACTTGTATCTTAATTATCGGTTGTAATCTATTTGAAAATGTAACTGGAATAAGAATGCGAATTAATAGTAATATGTCTCTCGCATACATAAAACAATATATGTCTCTGTTGAGATAGAAGGAAGTGCGATAGTAACATAGATAATGAGTCATACATAGATAATAAGCATATGCGAATAGTCTGAAACTAACATAGATAATGAGTCATACATAGATAATAAGCATATCATCAAGGGGGCGGCGGCAGTGCAGGTCTTCCTCGAGGCGAGGACCGAAGGCGATAAGCCGAGGCGGTAGGCGAGGCTCGCGATAACCACGACCATAGTTAACCTCGTCATCACGGTCTGCATGTCTCCTGCGTCGGTGGTGGTGGTGGAGTGTGTAACACTGTCTCTGAAGCCATAAATGTTTGTAGCATGGTCATCATCCTCGTCGCCCTCAAAGTAATCAGCACCACCACTAAGGATGGGTGACTGCTCAATGCATGAACGGTTGCGATAGGTTGCCGCTGCGGTAAAGTAAAAAAACTTGTAAAATTGATACAAATGCATGAACGATTACTACTGCTGTTCAAAAGAATGTAGTGAGTAGGGTTACCTAGTTCCATCTGCTGATGCCAAGAGCTCCCCGGCTCAAGGAGGTGGCTCATGCGAAGAGCTCCACTGGCTGTAAAGGAGGTGGCTCATTCCAGAAGAGCTCCCTGGCTGTGAAGGAGGTGGCTCATGCCAGAAGAGCTCCACAGGCTGTGAAGGATGAGGTTCTCGCACGGTGCATGTAAGGTCGTGGTTGTGAGCGTTGCACGAGGGTCGTGGTTACGAATGCATGCAGAGGGGCGTGGCGGACGATGTCTTTGGAGGAGGAAGTGCAACATCCGAAGACCGTCTACACATAACAGCAGCGTAAATCCCCAGAGAGCTTGTCATCAAGACGCCTCAACCATGAGACGCCCTCTCGCGGTGGGATAGTTTCTCCCCTCTGAAAGCGCCGCATTAAAGCGGAAACCTCCTCTCACGCCTGTACTGTCAAGTCACCCTGTAGATGAAGTTAACCAATTATATCCTCGTTGTATGATAGACACCACGAATAGACACCCAAGCGAATATGTCCAGATTAACAAAAGACTCAACATATAAGAACGAAGGCATTTACCGCGTGGTGTCTAGTTCCCCTAGCGAAGGCAGTTGGGTACATATCACTGGTGAGAGGGGCTTCGATCTGATCAGAGCAGCTGATGGAACCAAGTAGATCCTTGTTGTATGCGTGTAGCTATGCCAGATACAACCCGAACATTTGCCGATTAAAGGCCCGACCCTCACCCGGTATTTGTCGCAGCGGTAGTCCATTCACAACGTAAGGGGTAATGCTCTTAAGCCAGTAATCCATGGACTTGTTTCCTCCTAGGCGATCGTCCTGATATTGACATGCGCGATACAGAATTAGGTATATTATGAATGTATAGTCGACAACTAAAATAGTATTAGTACTTACTTGTGCACGTGCTCGCAATCGTGGAATTTTTGGAATCTCGGGCTCTTGATATAGACCGAACTGTCTCATTACTCTATGAAGAGACATCTCCTCAACCGTCACATCGAACACCAACTTGGCCTTTGGTCATCCAAAAATGCCGATCTCTAGTGCACAATCCAGAAATCCCAACTGGGTACCTCGATGATATAGCCTCAAATTTAGTATGGCTCCCAGATAACTTGATCCTCGTGCAAACTATCAAACTGCGCCGTGAAGGACGGGTAGCATCCCCTAACCTGACTATGCGCAAACTGTCTCTGTGCATGGCAACAAATAAGCATTAGTAATACTAATGAATGGCAAAAAATAATTAAATTAATTGTTACTTAATATAAATGTACCTCTCGCCGTGCCCAAACAAAACCCATAGTAGGTAAGTCGCCGATAGCAGGCACATAAGCCCCAGCTAAGTCCTCCAAACCAAAAGGTTTATCAATGTAGACATAAGGTCGTCCAATAGGGAATCTCTCGTATGACCAGAGCAGCAACAATAATGGACATCCAACAACACCAGATTTTCTAGACTTCAACAAGCAAGCTTTGCACAGGCCTCAGACGTAGCCGCTAACACAGTGAGAACCAAAACTCCTCTGTAGAATATCCGCGGGGCAACGTGCGTCAGCTATCTCTCGTGCAATACCGATGAGTCGTGCATCGACAGTGGTCACGTGGTTCTCCGTAAACATCGTCTTGCCGAACAGCCAAAGAATATATGCCTCTAAGGACCGGTCAATCTGCCTCCGACAACTCAACATTGGGATGTCCTAACGAGACAATCTACATAGAAACGTAATAATTGTATGAAAATCGGGCAACTAAAAACAACATTTGTTTACGTGGCCGTGATGGTTACTGGCTGGCTCAACCATCTAAAAAGAGGTCCATGAGGATCGTTGTCTATGGCCCTAGCAGTCGGGACCGCAGCCAAAAAGCAGTGCATCGCTGTTTGCCACCCCGATTACGCCTCTAAGGGACCTATGGCAGCACCGGCCAGAGGTAATCCCAACAAGTACGACACATCCTGTAAAGTAGGCGCCATCTCTCCCCATGGGAAGTGAAACGTATGTGTCTCTGGCCTCCATCTATCTACTAAGCAGGTAAGGAGTGACTTGTCGTAAGAGAAACGTCTCACTTGCCTCTTGTGTAACTGCACTGGTTCACCTGCCTCATCTAAGTCCGGACCATCAATCCACTCATCCAATGTACCCTGAACCAGCCGTGCCAAGGGTAGAAGTCCAGCCCAACTTAACCTACAAAATAAAAATATTGTTAGCGGCTATAAAAAGTATGTAAAACATAGTAAGTCATTATATGGAGTCCATTATATGCACACATACCTATCAACCCATGAATCGTGTATCAGCCAGTTAGTCTTTGGGGTACGAGTGACCAACACGTCTAAGTTGTTGCCCGCTTCCAATAGGCGCCCGGTGCTTTCTATCGATGTTGCCATTAAGCAACGGATACAAAGACATATCTGCAATTCAAACAACAAATCTCAGGCGCAAATAAAAACATAGATCGACATATTACAAATTAAAACATAGTCCCGACATAGTACAATTAAAACATAGTCCATGAGGATTTACATATTAAAACAAAGTCACGACATATTACAAATTAAAACATAGATCTGACATATTACAAATTAAAACATAGTCCTGACATATTACAAATTAAAACATAGTCCTGACATATTAAAACCCACTACGACACATTATATAGCCCCTACTTGTGTCCCTACTTGTTCGCCGAAGGTCTGGATGCGGGATATATACTCTCTCACCGTCGTTTACCTTGTTGAAATTGCCGACGACTCTAAACCCTGTCATCTCGCCTGTCCAGGTGTTGAGCACTGCCTCTTTTAAATAGTATGGGGACACGAAGGAGATAGCATCCAACTCAATCTGCCCACAGTGCAGCCAAGACATGAGAGCAAGGTAGGTGCAACAACTTGGTTTGTTGCATGTACACTCACACGTTGGATAAAATTCCGTTCCAATTTTTACCTCGTGTGTCTTCACCTCATTTCCAGAACCAAAACCATCGGTAGGAAGCTGAACCTCATACCTCCTTTCTTGATTCCCTATGAGTCTGACCGTGTGCTTCTTTGCTTTCTCTATCTTCTTTGCCATGTATTCCATGACACGGCTACAATAAGGTGTGTTCTGATTATCTTCAATATGCTTCTGTGCTAACTCGTGCCTTTCTCTGAAATATCTCAAAGTGCCATGGAATACAGCCTCCACAATAGCTGTGAGTGGCAATGCTCTGTTCCCTCTCAGCACAAAGTTATACACCTCTGCAAGATTGGTTGTCATGTGGCCATACCTAGCTCCATGTGTGTCATGCAGCAAAGACCAATTCACTGGAGGCTCTTTCTCTATCCACTCAGAAAAATTCTTTATTGCCCTTCCCTTCTTTCTCGTAGTATTAGGAGGGTCAATTCACAGCAAGTCACAAAGACCCTCTTGGCTCCTCTAGCTCCGCTGATGAGTGCTGCTAATTTAACTTGATCTTCTTCCATTTTCTTCCTCGCACGGACCTGCTTCTTAGTAAACTCATCTAGTTTTGACCAAATAAATTACGTATTTGCGCTGCTGGCTCTGCTTGCATAATTTTTGAACAAGTTCATCAACCGCTTGTTCTTGAACTGTGAGAAAAATTAGCCCCAAGATGGCGCATGCACCACGGCTCTGCAAGTCCCTCCAAGGTGTTAGTTCGTCATCTGTTGGATTACTGAAGTGTCTTCACGGCCTTCAATATACCAGCATATACATCATGAATGACACACACGTTTGGTCGGTCCTTCACAATGGCAATTTTCACTTGGCGGAAGAACCATACCCAGCTGAGAAAGTTCTCACCCTCCACAAATGCCATGGCAAGTGGGATGATTTGATTGTTCCGTCCACACCAATAGCGATCGATTTGCCCTCTATCTTGACCGGTCAGAATGTACCATCCACAAACAGAGCAGGAGGACAATGCCGGAAAGCTTGATGCACATACCAAAGAGAAGAACACTCGTTTCAACACCTTGAAATCTGGTATACTCGGCAACCTCATGTGTTGTATGCGTTCACATAAGTGCCGGATTCCTCTCCTTGAGATGCCCGAGAGGCGGACAACATTATCATATGAGTCAAGAACGTCCCAAACCTTTCCTCCATAGCCTTCGCTTAGCCCTCCAAGCCTTCCCATAAGGAATGACATACTTCCATCCGACCTTCACTGCTGTCTGGATGTGTTTTGCTTCCATATCTTTCTTCTCAACTATCTCGGTATACATGAGTTGCGCAATGAGACTTGAAGTCAGTTCGGATGCTTCACCAAAGCAGGTTCTTCCTCACACAATTATGTGGGATGACAATGGTGACAACCCGATTGGATGTCGTACTTGACGCGTGCCCGTGCACCTTCCACTGGACAACCTTTTTCAACACATTTCACGGTATAGTTTGTTGGACTTGATATGTGTGTCTTAAAAACCCTCTGCGTAGACATAGCCCACTTTATCACCGCATACTTCAATTTTTCTTTGTATCAAACATAGCCCCTATTTGTACTTGGTTCAGATTATCGCCATGGAGTCTCATGGCCATCGTTCACCGTAAGGCGGTGGATATGTCCTGCTCCCATGCGAAGGAATCGGTACCTCAACTTCATCCTCGAATTTTCAGAATCCGGTTCCTCCACCAATCCATCCTCGTCCTCTTCCTCCATCACCCTCTGCATTTCATCCCCTTCCTCATCCCCATCAAGAAACTGAACCAGCTAATATTATCGGTGGCTGCTCGCCCTTGATGTCAGGACCACAAACATTGTGTGGCACGTGGTCGACTCTTTCTCGGGTTGGCTAGCATCCACATCTTGTGGTTGTGACCGGATAAAACAATCTCGTTAGCCACTTCTTTGCCTTGGCGGGTTCATACCCCCTGTGGAGTTCTACGGTATTCTCCTCCTTGACACAGGTTGCACAAGTGCATATGGGTGGATTCTTCGGTCTCGGCAGCGTCTTAACAGGACAACCAATGCTGGCTCCTATCTACCGCATCAACTCCCACTTGACATTTTTACAGGATTTGGTCCACAATGCATGAATCTTGACAGAACATACTTCGTGATCCGGACCAAAACTAGTTGTCAACCAAGATTACTTCAAGCATCTAATGTCCGATCTGTCTGGTTGACTAGTGTCATGACGCCATTTTTAAACTCGCTAAGATCAACCCCCAACTCATTATATCGAACATTACCAGCGCCGTAGTAAACATTCAGATTCTTGATTCAGACATTTTCACCGTCGACATTGCCATCTTCTCATTAATCACAATATACACTAATATTATCCGCTACACGGACTATGCGCTAAAATGCCTCCAAAATTATATTAACACTAAAATTCACAATCGAACACTAATATTATCCGCTACACGAACTATGCGCTAAAATGCCTCCAAAATTATATTAACACTAAAATTCTAGCGAACACTAATATTATCCGCTACACGAACTGTAAGCTAAAATGCCTCCAAAATTATATTAACACTGCAATTCTAGCGAACACTAATATTATCCGCTACCTACGAACTATGCGCTGAAATGCCTCCAAAATTTATTGACACTAAAATTCACAATATGACTTATATACACTAACTAAACTATACAATTTACATAATATTTGTGGCCTTGCGTGATTATACCTTCGAAGTGTGTGTACGCTTCTTGCACCACCGGAGAACGACAACGCCGTCCCCGACGACCGGAGGTTCAACTCCGGTCAGCCCCTAACCTGCTCCTCCTCCTCACCACCTACTACCCGTCCTCCTCTGCAGCAGCTTCTACTAGTCACCACCACCTACTACCCGTCCTCCTCTCCACCATGGCTCCTCCTCCCCACCATGGCTACTCCTCCCCAAACACATCAAAAACTATCCCATAGCAAAAAATAACACCATAGGCGGTGGAGATTGCGATGATCTACCGATTACGTGGGTTGGATTTGCAAATGAGTGGCAAATGGAGGAGATCGCTGGGGCGAGTAGAGAAGAAGCGAGAGAGAAAGGGAAGCGAAGAAGAACAGGCGCTTCGCGTCGTGACGGGGCTTATCCGCACCTTTTCGGCCGTAGCCGGCCGAAAAGCTCTGCTTGTCACTGTGGGCAGCAGCCCGATTCGCCGCCCGGCCGAAGCTACTATTTTCGGTCGGGCCCCAGCCGACAAGCGTGTTTTTCGGCCCAAGCGCGGCGAAAAGCCTACTTGCCATGCCACGGCGAAAAGCCCCTTTTCGGCCCACCCCTGGCCGACGGGCTACTAGTTTTGCATTTTTCTCATTCTACACTATAGTTTCCGAAATTGCTACAAAAAACATGATACTTTTGAAAAAAATTCTGGTAAAGGGTGGAAGGCTCGGCCTTATGCCTGGTGTTTTGTTCCACTCTTGCCGCCCTAGTTTCCGTCATATCGGTGTTATGTTCCCGGATTTTGCGTCCCTAACGCGGTCGGGTGATTTATGGGACCCCCTTGACAGTTCGCTTTGAATAAGACTTTTCCAGCAAGGCCCAACATTGGTTTTACCATTTACGTCACATATGCCCTTTTTCTCTTGGGTTTCCGGAGCCCGAGGGTCATCTTTATTTTAGCCCCCCCGGACCAGTGCTCCTTCGAGTGCTGGCCCGAACTAGAGCCCTGTGCAGCGCCCCCTCAAGGCAACTTGAGGTCTGGTTTTAGTTGTACGGACTGCTCATCCGGATGTGCCCTGATAACGAGGTACGTGCGACTCCTATCGGGATTTGTCGGCACATTCGGGCGGCTTTGCTGGTCTTGGTTTATTGCTGTCGAAATGTCTTGTAGCCGGGATTCCGAGACTGATCGGGTCTTCCCGGGGAGAAGGAATATCCTTCGTTGATCGCGAGAGCTTATCATGGGCTAAGTTGGGACACCCACGGAGGTATAAACTTTCGAGCCGTGCAGCGGTTATGTGGCGAGATGGGAATTTGTTAATATCCGGTTGTAGTAAACTTGAAGCAAACTCTTCTAAAATACACCAACCGTGTGCGTAACCGTGAGTGTCTCTTTTCGGGGTTGATCGAGAGGAGAACACGGTTTCGGGTTATGTCGGCGTAAGTAGGAGTTCGTGATCACTTCTTGATCATTACTAGTTGACGACCGTTCCTTTGTTTCTCTTCTCGCTCTCATTTGCGTAAGTTAGCCACCATATATGCTTAGTCGCTGCTGCAACCTCACCACTTTACCCCTTCCTTTCCCTTTAAGCTTTGCTAGTCTTGATACCCATGGTAATGGGATTGCTGAGTCCTCGTGGCTCACAGATTACTACACCACCAGTTGTAGGTACAGGTTTGCGATGGTCATCGTGAGAGCGATGTTTGTTTGTTTGGAGTTCTTCTTCTGCTTCTTCTTCGATCAGGGGATAGGTTCCAGGTCGGCAGCCTGGGCTAGCAGGGTGGATGTCGTTTGAGCTTCTGTTTATGTTTCATCCATAGTCGGATGGTGATCTTGTATATGATGTTGATGTATTCTTGTGGCATTTGTGCCTTATGTATGTATCCCCATCTATTATGTAATGTTGATGTAATGATATCCACCTTGCAAAAGCGTCTCCATATGCGGGTCTATCCTTGGTGGGACCTTGAGTTCCTCTTGGATAGGGTCGCATATTAAGCGTGTTTCAAGTTGGTATCGAGCCTCGACCGACCCTAGGAGCCCCTTGATTGATCGTGTAGTTTGGCCGTTGTTGAGTCTAGAAGAAAACTATTTTGAGTCTAGTTATATCGAGAGTAGGATTTCCTTTTACTCCTCAGCCCTTAAATGCGCTCTGGTCAGGAATCTTGGCGTAGGTGTTTTGAATTACTCCTCTTCCCCTTCAAATTTTTCTTTAGGTTCACGCAGCTTGGTTTTTCGATCGTTGGTCCTCGGCTCTTTTATCCGGTGCATTTCTCGTCAAGTTGACTCGAGCCTCTTCATCTTTGAGTCCAATCCTCTATTGTTTTCTTTTCCACCTGCCCTCCCTTCTTCTTTTCGAACCGGAGTCCGTAATCAGTATCCGTCCTACTAAATGCGAAGTCTTTGCTTTCTTTCCTCAATGATTTCAACGGTGTTGTCTCTTCAAGATATTAAATCGATTTCCCCTTCCAAGTTACCTGTGTTTTCCGCCTCCCACCCTTCTTCTTCCCGGAGTTTGAGTCTGTTCGACCATCAATTTCATTCGTGTGGAGCCTCTTGGTCTTCCCTCAATCATTTCAACCGTGATTTCTCGTCTGATTCGTCATTCTTCATCTCTTTTTCTTTTCCGGTGGATTCAAATCAAGTTTTGTCGAGTTGATCACATTCTTTTCCTTGGATCAAGTGTTTTCCCTTTGCTCGTTCGCCTCTCGCCAGTTTATCATTCCGGAGTTCGGAAGACATCTCGGGAGATTAAATCGGTGTTGAATTAATTCGAGGTTGTCACCTCATTCTAGTATTTCATTTGTTCCGGTGCATCATCTATATGTTCAACAATCCTTTCCAACGGTGTTTTTCTCTTCAGTGGGCCCTAACCCACAGGTCTTTTCCCAGGATCTTACCTGACTCTTCCGATTTCCCCGGAGTTATTCTCTAATTCTTTTGAGTTTGACGTAAGAATGAATTTCATCAGTCAGATGCCTTTTCAAGATCGATTTCAAATCATTTCATTGTTGGCTCAACCTCTTCGTTTTTCATTCTACCGGAGTATTTCAACAATTTTGGTGGTGTTTATCGTCGTCCTTTGAAGACCGAAGAAGAGTTCCTTCTAAATCTTGTCCGTTCCCCTGGAGATTCATGGTGCTAGCTCGATGTTATCCTATCTAATTGTTTCGAGTCATGCAAATTATTTTCAACAATCCGGAGTAATTCAGGTGTTGCTTTCCTCTCGATCATCCGGAGGCCATCTTTTCGGAAGATTTCTTCGTTCCAAGTTTTTCAAATTCGTTCTCCAATTATTCCATATTACGTGCCCCTTCGTTCGTCTCAATATTCTTCCGGTGCTGCGTTCAGCGTTCATTAATCAGTTCGCGATCTCTTGATCTCTTTTCTCTAAATTCCCTCAAGTATCTTCGTGCTTTTCTAATTCTTTCCGGCGATTCGTTCTCTTCTCTTCGTAATTTTCATTTCTTACGGTGGTTCGTTCAAGATTCTTTTCTTTGATTATCATATTAATTCATTCGTTCTTTCCAATCCTACCGGTGGTTCATGAAGACCTTCTCAAGTTTGCGATATGTCACTTCTCAATCCTTTTCAAGAAGAATAAGTATTATGAAAAATCCATTGCTTCTCATCAATTTAATTTGATGAAGGATAAGCATACAATAAATCTTATTCTTATTTCCTCGAAGTGATTAATTTTTTCCTTCGGAGTTTGTTCTTGGTGAATAAATTCTAGTTCCAAGTGTTTTTCATCTTTTCTTTTCTGGAGTTCAAATTTTCTCGACCATTTCGTCGGAACCTTCATCTAAGTCATCGCAAGGCTCATCTTATTATTTCATCCTTCATCATATCTCATCATCTTTTGTTACCGGAGTTCTTCATGGTGGTTCTCCATGATTTAATCTTTTCTTCAAGAGTTCATCAAGATTTTGTTGATGGAGTTCAAGTATCTTTCCTTCTTGCCTTTGAAGTGCAATTAATTCTCCGTTTTCTTTTGAAGTGGAGTTTTGCATTTCTTCGTTCTTCTCAGCTATTTAATCTTTTCTGATTGTGGTTGGTTATCACCTCATAATTTTGAGGAGGTTATCCATAAGTCCACAACAAGCTTATTCTTTCGTTTTTGATTTTTTTCAACAACTCCGTTCAATCCTTCCTTCTAAGATCTTTTCATTCAATTCTTTCAATTCTTCCGGAGGCATTGTGTCGTGGAATTAACACGGCAGATGTCCTTAGTGTCAGGACTTAGTCGCAAGGCCAACGCATCTATGTGGTAGCTTGAGAGGGGTTGAGCGGAATCGAGAGACGCAACACAAGATAGGGATTTAGACAGCTTCGGGCCCCGGGAAACATCATCCGGTAATAGCCCTACATGCTGTTTGAGGCTAGGTCTCATTATGATCATGAGGGAGTCGCCGTAAACCGGCTCTCCTCTAGTTGTGTCTAGCCCTAGATATTGTTGTTTTCCTGTCCCCTGTTTGGGAGCCCTGCCCCTCCTTATATAAGTTAGAGGGGCGGGTTACATGTGGAGTCCTAGTAGGACTAGGACTAGCCTATCTTGTATTACAAGTCGGATACAAGTCCGTGTCTTAGCTCCTTGTAAGACAAATATTCCTCACGCCTTTCCTCTTAAACCGCCCACCGTAGTTGAACCGGCCTTCATGAACTGCCGGTCAGACCACCGGTCTTGTCGCTCCTCGACACTGCCTGCCGGATTACCAATGAACCATAAACCGCCCGGTCGCCCGGTGAACCGCCAAGTGTCAAAGTTCTTGAGTAAACCGCCAAGTCCGGCCGGGTTATACTTCGGGCCGGTTTACGCCGCTGGGTATATCCTCGACATTAGCCCCCAGTTTAATTTGTATTTATCCCTGTTAAACTGATCCTGTGAAATAAACACAAGAACAAACTTGACAGATTATGCTCCGGTTAAGAATTCTTGTAAACCGGCATCGGATCATCCTTAAATCCTTGTCATTTCCTCCTTCTAGAAAATCCGGTTTAACAGGCCAGCTTCATACTCAATTTCTTGACATTGATTTCTCACAGAGAAAATTTGTGAAGAATAATCCACTTGAGCCAGCCTTCAATGCTCAGATTTGACAAAAATATTGGTCTTCAAATATTCCACTGATACCAGCCGGTTTGAAAATGTAGAACTTGCTTGTTTGTCATTGCCAAAATTGCCGGTTTGTAGATATGGATGGCACCGAGTCATAATTGTTACCAACGCTGGCTCATAATTGTTGCAGACACCGGTTCGTGATTGTTGCCAACGCCGGTTCATGATTATTAATGACGCCCGGGTTGCAGCCACAGTGGTCATAATGATTGGTGACGCCCGGGTCAACCTAGTTTGCTCAATCGGAGAATTTGAAAATATTTCTTTGATAATAATATAATACACCTGTAGCCCCCAAGTCTTTGAGCGAGAACAAAGTGGTGGCTTAAGAATTTGCTTCAATATAAATACTGCCACTCTCTTGAAGAAATCCGGGTTGTTCATCTCAATCACTAGTCGAATTGAGTATTCCACATATGTAGCCCCCAAGTGCCGGGTTGTCATGCTTGCGACAACACAGGACTTGTAATTGATGCTCATAAAACTTCAACCAATGTAGCCCCCAAGGGCGGGTCATTATGCAATAATGAGCGGGGACTTTGTAAATATAATCTTGTAAACTTTGAACAGCAACGTGTAGCCCCCATCATGGGGCTTGAATCCATGTCCACAAGGTTAAGAGCTTTGTGCTTTACCAACCGAGCGGTGGTCCCTTCAATATAATGGATAAAAAGCGTTGTACCTTGAATAATTGACAGGAGCAATTGGTAGCCCCAAGGGTCGACTCATTATAATATGATGAGTCGGGTCTTCAATAATATGAGCAAAAAATTACTTTGCATTAGCCCCCAAGTGTCATGGTGCATGCTTGCGGCGACATGAGACTTGCATATTTGATGTAATCTCAACTTGAATAATGTAGCCCCCAAGTGCGGGTCGTAGCTTCTGCAGCGACTCGGGACTATTCCTTCAATTGTAGAATAAATCATATCCATTGACAATATGATAGCCATTGCGCTTCTTAACGACTTTGAAAACCTTAATCATAATACTGGTTATTGATAACCAAAATAAAAATCCAGCCATGTTGGCTATTTGAATAATATATCCAATGATTTATAAGCGCATGATTCCAAGCCAGGCCGGGTCAATAAACACCGGATTATAAGTGATTATGTACTGACAACTTGTAGTTGAAAGTCGAGCCGGGTTAAAGAACACCGGATTATAAGTGATTATGTACTGACAACTTGTAGTTGAAAGTCGAGCCGGGTTAAAGAACACCGGGTTAATTTGATGACTGTTAGTCATGCCGGGTCGAGAGACGCTGGTTCAACATAAAATTTATCAAAAGAGAACAAAATCTTGACAAAGGCAAATAAAACCGTGTAGTCGAGGCTTTTCAAGGGCTGCCAGGCCCAAATTCGAGGCTTTTCATGGGCTGCCAGGCATTGAGTTAAACCATTTGACAAAGCCTTTTAAGATGGGCCTCCAACTAACCAATCGTCGTTTTAACTTTGACAAGTTCAGGTCTCGATGAGAGTAATCACAAGCGTTCGGCGGGTCATGCCAGGATTACCTGGATAGGAGTGGCTTACTTGATGAAGGCAGGTTAACCCAGAGTTTTAGGTGAATACACCAGGCTTCCAAGCCGTGGGTCGATACCCGGTTACAAGGGTCCTTTCAAACTCTTTGGTATTTGACACAAAGAGCCCCCAAGTAACTTTGTGAGCTGTGCTCAATGGGTGCCTATGTTTGAGCTGTGCTTAGCAACAAGACTCTCTTTGGCCCCTTGGGTGTGAAGCTCCCAAGCTTTGTTCTCGCGTGATAGCGGATTAATGGACTCCGCTTTGCAAGCGAAGCCCCCATGTGATATATTTACGAGTTGTGCTCGCTTGGTGCCTATGTTTTGAGTTGTGCTGTGCGACAAACTCTCTTTGGCCCCTGATGATAATATTGTCTTGATAGCTAAAGAAGAGGGTAGTAACGCCATGTTCTCTTTGGTGAATACACCTATGTTTGAATAGGAAGCCCCAAGTGATCATATGAAGATGAGCCCATAAGGCGGGATGCCTATGTTTGAACCGCAGCGCATCATGGCAACAGGTCCTCTTCGGCAACTTTTAACTTTGCAAGAGATAAATTCTTCTTGAACCGGAAATTCTTAAACCGGATATTGAGAGCTTCAAAGCTTTGTGGAGACATCTTCCCCTTGAGCGGATATTAAACCGAATCCTTCTTTTTAAGCCGGAAATTTTCGATGGCCTTTAAATATTTGCCAAGAAAGCGGTAGCCTCCAGGGCGGGTTATCTTTCCTTCAATGACCCGGAGCTCCCGAGTCATGTCATCAGTAGCCCCGAGTTTTAAGGCGACTCTAGGAGTTGGCTTGAGACTCTCCATATTTGATCATGATATAAACCGATATGAGTCATTCAACATCTCGGTGACATAACTTGTCCTGCCTTTGGAGAACTTGTAAGCCGAGTAATTGCTCTTTTAAAGAAAGCAATATATAATATAAAACAACTTGGATGGATATCACCGATGCGTCGGGCCAGTAGTTATCCACCGCGGAGTTGATGATCACCGCGGTGAAGCTGAAATTAATCACGGGTGAACCGGCCGTGGCGTCAGAATGGCAGTGCGGTCGAGAAAGTCAACGCGGGAAGCGATAAGCCACTCGGACGCCGAGTCGGCCATGGGGTGGACGGGTAAGTCGTCCGTGGTGTTGTAAGGTAGTACGGACGGGCGGCGAGTTGGCGGTAGCGTTGATGTAAACCGGACTGCGGGAGACGGTTTGTGTTCCGATTTATCGATTGTGATATCTGCAGATGCGGTGTAGAACAGCTAAGCGCAGACGCCGTCCGTGGTAGAGCATCACTTTTATAGTGAGCACATGTCCTGTATAAAAGATATAGGCGAGTAATTGTTCTCATAGAAATAAAAATATATAAATAAAATAAACCGGATAGATTTCACCTGATGTATATTGACGACAGTTGATCTGCGCCCAGTCTAGAATTTCAGTGGGTCCAATATCACTGTTCATGTGCTAGTGTTTTATTCTGGATGGGTTACTACTACTAGTAGTAGAACTCCCTCACCGTACATGCGGTTGTATGTAAGTGCTAGTCGACTTTGCTGTGTCTTCTTTTAAGAAAATGGAGATGGCGGTGCCTAACATCCCACGCAGGCTGCCATCGACTTCCTTTTAGCGTCTGACGGGTCAATGTAAACCGTTCACGCCTTTCTCCACAGCTACAGGCTATCCCAGCTACCTCTCCTCGCCGGTTCAACCTGCTGCTACTCAACCGGCCTGCGTTTCCTCCTCAGTCTTTGAGTTTGGCGTCGGCATCTCTGGTGGACGGCAGCAGTGCTGCAACTTGCAGCGGTGATGGCCTCGGCGGCTCGGGGTTGCCGGTTTGGAGGTCCGCGCCGTGCGGGCTCACCGCGCCACGGCGGAGACGGAGGTAACCGAGCAAGGCCGGCGTGGTGTCTCACCGCGGAGGTGAGTCTCTGATGGAAACGCAGCTGGGGACTTGCAACGTCTGGCTGTTTGAAGCGAGCCGTGATGTGGAAGAGGGCCGTAACTCAGCGACGTCGGTTTGATGCGTGGGTGGTCGACACGCAGCAGGCAGAGGAGGCATCCGAAGCGGAGCCAGTTTGGCGGCGTAACCCGGGGACCCGGTTTTGAAGCCGCAGGACCGAGCTTGGCCGTGGCGAGCCGTAAGTGGGTCGGAGGCGCGTTTCGGGCGCGGAGGTGAACCGGCCACATCGAGGACACTCCAGCGGGTCGACGAGATATGTTCATTGCCGCGGTGAATTGGAGTAGCTCGGTGGAGACAAGACCCAGCCAATGCGCGTGCAAAGTCGCCAGGTTTGAACGCGGACGCGGCGGATTAACGCAGCGGGGCGAGCGGCGGGTCAGCACCCGGCGGTTTGATAGAAACTGGGCGAGCGGATGAAGCGAGGCCGTGACCCGAGGCGATGCGGAGGCCAAACCGGCCAGTGGCGGAGACGGTTCAGCGGCGCAGCCGGATGACAGCGGAGGCAGCGGGTGGTCGAGATAAGGTCCGGCGACCCTCTGCTGCAAACGAGGCCGTCCCGATGATTTCTGGCGGCGGTTTGTCGCGGGGCACCCAGCCGCGGGCGGAGGTGAACCCAGCAGGCACCCGGAGCCGGCCGGTGTAGGGACGTCGAGCAGGCGGCCGAGCCGCGCCGGAAGCGGCGGTCGGGTCGTGCGAACGGCAGAGCGGGGGAGACGGCGGCGACCCGGCCGGGCTTGAAGGGAGCGGCCCGGGCTCAGAGACAAAGCGCGGACGCAGGGGAACCGGGCGGAGCTAATCGGGGGCAGTGAACCGGCGCGGGGGCGAGGAACTGCACACTAGACGCGTAGTAGGAGCGGCGGGCACTGCCACGGAGCTCGAAGCGCGGCCCTCTGCTTGATGGAGATGGAGAAGAACGCGGCGAGGCAGCTGATGACGCCCATGACCAGCGGCTGCTTCAGGAAGAGCACGGAGGCGGCGCGGGCGCCGCGGTTGGCCGAGGGTCCGCGAACACAAACGCAGATGGGACGTGGAGCGAGGCGCGAGGGCAGCTCACGGGCACCGGGCGGCGACCCGCCAAAGCGGAGCGACACCGGCACGCACTTAAGCGTGGAGAAGCCGCCGTCGGCGAGGTGAAGCCGCGCGCACGCAGCCGCCGGCTGAAGAAGCGCCGTCCCGCAACGGGCACGAGGGCGAGGCTGACGGCGGCGCGGTCACTGAGGGGCGCAAGGGGAGACTCCGCTCAGGTTGGTGACGGGTTGACGCCGGCGTGGGAGGCCAGCGAAGCGGCGGCGTCGGCGACTTTGTAGGCTGAGCGGGGTGAGGCGGCGCCCGGCGTCTTACAATGAGGCGACCGGCCATTAGTCGCGGGACAGCGTCTGCGTCAGCTCGGTGGCGGAAGGCCAGGCAGCGGCTCGAAGCCGCGGGGGCGGAGAACGACGATATTAGTGGGAACTGCTTCCGGTTCGTGGGCTGAGGCCCTCCCTTTTTCCCTTTTTTTTAATTGACAAATCGCTCGCCCATAACTTTCCTTTTCCTTGATTACTTTCCCTGATGAGCTCGGACTGCTCATAGATTGATAGTAGCACATATAGCAACTTGCGCTAGGTGGCCTTCACGTGACAGAATAATAATGGATGTACTATTTAATGATTCCTTCGATTTGTTCTTGTCCTCATGTCAGAAAATAGCAGCGACAGATCACTCTTCGCTTGGGTGATGCCTGATTGCAGCAGTTACCTGTTGATGCCCTCGGGACTTGAAAACGCATACGCGTAGCAGCAACGCAAACACGCCGGATCGGATCATCTGCAGACTTCAATCTAGACCGGTTTATATTTGTACTCGGCGGATTAATACGTCATGACGACGGCGTACATAGATGGAACCCTAGTTTCCCTTATACCGGAATTTTGCATATGCTGCCGCTAAAAACTTCTTTGACTTTCACAGATGAACTTGTAGTTAATGTGAATCCTTTAAATTGTTGATTCGACGGGTCGCGATCTTCTCAAAACCCTAGGAGAGATCCCTTCAAGAACTCATCACCACCGTGTGCAGGCCCCACGGTGGGCGCCAACTGTCGTGGAATTAACACGGCAGATGTCCTTAGTGTCAGGACTTAGTCGCAAGGCCAACGCATCTATGTGGTAGCTTGAGAGGGGTTGAGCGGAATCGAGAGACGCAACACAAGATAGGGATTTAGACAGCTTGGGCCCCGGAAACATCATCCGGTAATAGCCCTACATGTCTGTTTGAGGCTAGGTCTCATTATGATCATGAGGAGTCGCCGTGAACCGGCTCTCCTCTAGTTGTGTCTAGCCCTAGATATTGTTGTTTTCCTGTCCCTGTTTGGGAGCCCTGCCCTCCTTATATAAGTTAGAGGGGCGGTTACATGTGGAGTCCTAGTAGGACTAGGACTAGCCTATCTTGTATTACAAGTCGGATACAAGTCCGTGTCTTAGCTCCTTGTAAGACAAATATTCCTCACGCCTTTCCTCTTAAACCGCCCACCGTAGTTGAACCGGCCTTCATGAACCGCCAACCGGGCCACCGGTCTTGTCGCTCCTCGACCTGCCTGCGGATTACCAATGAACCATAAACCGCCGGGTCGCCAGTGAACCGCCAAGTGTCAGCGGGTTCTTCAGGTAAACCGCCAAGTCCGGCCGGGTTATACTTCCGACCGGTTTACGCCGCGGGGTATATCCCCGACACATTGTGTTCTTCCTCTCATCAACTATCGTTCCATTTCGTCAAACTCAGTTCTAATCCTTCCATTTTCAGCAGGAGTGCTGCCTAAATCGTTTCAGTCTTATTCGTTTCTTTTCTCATTCTAACCACTCCGGTTAGAACGAGTTGTTTCATAGTCTATCTCGATTCCGTGAGCTTTCGATTCTCGGCATTCGTCGTTCCTCTCTTTTCTCGAGTGCTCTCGATTCTTTGCTTCTTCTCTTGAGTTCCTGCCGCCTCTCCTTTTTCCCTTCCGTCTCGGTCCTAAGATCTCGGGGCGAGATCTCTTGTTAGTGGAGGAGTGTTGTAACGCCCGGATTCGATGCGCCCAGTGTCCGCCATTTATTCGCCGTCTTTGCCATGTCATTTGCTTGCGTGTTGCACTTTGCCATGTCATCATATGCATTTCATATCATGTCATCATGTGCATTTCATTTTGCATACGTGTTCGCCTCATGCATCCGAGCATTTTCCCGTTGTCCGCTTTTCCAATCCGCACTCCTATGTCTCCGGCGCCCCTTTTACCTCTTTTCATGTGCGGGTGTTAAACGGTCTCGGAATGGACCGAGGTTTGTCAAGCGGCCTTGGTATACCACCGGTAGACCGCTTTGTCAAGTTTCGTGCCATTTGGAGGTCGTTTGGTACTCCAACGGTTAACCGGTAACCGTCTGACCCTCTTCGAGTTGCAGCCCAACACCCTTTCAAAGTGGCCCAAAACCCACCAAACTCCCCTCCATGCTCTCGGTCGTTCGATCACGATCGCGTGGCCGAAAACCGCACCTCATTTGGACTCTCCTAGCTCCCTCTACCTATATATATGTGCCTCCCCCGTCCAATTCGCGGATGAAATCCCCCCTAACCCTAGCGTCTTCCTCCTCGCGCCGCCGGACACGTCCGTCCGCGCCGGACATGTCCGCCGGACACGTCGCTCCGGCCAACCACAAGTCGCCACGTCATCGCCGCCGCCGCCTCACGCTCCAACCCCGTCGCGCCACCTGTCCGCCCGCCGGCCCCTCTCTCTCCTCTGCTTCGCCAGGCCCACGGGCCGAGTCACCATGGGGCCCGCCACGCCAGCCTGCTGTGGCCCGAGGCGCCGGCCTCCAGCAGCCGTCCCTCCCCGCCGCCTCTCCGCTCGGCCCGGCGCTGACCCGCCGACCACGCCGCCGGCTGGCCCGCCACGCCGCCACACGGCCGGCCGCCATGGCCAGATCCGGCTGGCGGACGGATCCGGCCGGCCCGCTCCGCCTGGCCCTCCTCCTCATTCCGGCCGCCGTCCCCATCGTCTCCGGCGAGATCCCGGCCGTCCTCGTCGTCCGTGCCCTCGGTTGACTTCTTGTCCCCCCTCCCCGAATCCACCAAGTCCCTGTTTGGTTAATATTTTTATGCATTTTCATCATGCCATAACTCTTTGCATATAGCTCCGTTTTGTGTGCATAATATGTCAAATTGTTCGGCTCGATGATTCGATCATTTCATCTCACTGCGTCATTTTCATTTGAGCTCATCTTGATGCCCGAAATGCTGTTAGAAGAGTGCTACGTGATGTTAGTTTCAGATTCTTATCAGAACATGCACTTTTGTCATTTTTGCCATGATTGATGTGTGCATCTTATGATCTTGAGTCCTACATGTATTTTGTAATATGCCATGCCATATTTCCAGGGGTGCTTGCCATGTATTTTTGTGAGTTGTGTAGTGAGTGCATCAAGCTTGTTAAGTAGGGTACTTGCTGTTGCTGTTTTCCTGGCAGATTCTGTTATATTTTTTTGCCATGTTAATTTGATGCTACCAAGAGATCCATGCATATTTTGAGGTACTTCAGTAAGGATGTTTTGAACATATGGTTATGCTCTATCCATACATGCCCTTGTTTGCAATTATGGACTGCAATAGCTTGAGTCAATCGAGCTCTACTTTTGCTATAAAATGTTTCCTGGCAGGTTGTTTACATGTTATTCAATTTTGCCAAGGTTGGTGTAGTTGATCCGTGTATGCTATGATGTTGTTCTTGTCATTTATAGCTTCTAAGACATGTCTTATTACTGTTGGTTGCCTTGTCATGCCATGTATTGCTCTGTGGTGAGTGGTTCAAGCTCACCAACATGCCTACTTATTGTTGTTCCTGCCATGTTTGAATCTGTAATATAAGTTGCCATGTTTACATGGGTGCCATCATATTTTATGATCCTTTTTGGCTTATTGTCAGTAAGGGACTTTTGTTCTATGCATTTATTAGTATCATGCCATGCCTTTGTTTGCCATTTAAGTTCCTGTAGCATGTTGTTTGATAGCTCTAAACATTGCAACCTGATGTTATTTCTGCCAATGCCTGAAACTGCTATTATTTGCAATCTTGCCATGTCATTTTGAGCATGTTCTTGTTATTTCTGGAGATAGCTCAGTGTTCGTGTTTTGTCATGCTTTACCCGTACATCATGCCCATGTCTTTTATTATTACGTTGAGATGCTGTAGATTGTTGTTTTGATGCTTGCAATATGCCTAGTTGCTGTTTTGGACAGCTTGTCCTTTAAACTTATGCAGGTGTATGTCTTTGAACCGTTGCTCCGTTTTGAGTGTGCTTTATATGAAACTTGCTTGATTTAGCATGTGGTTTCATATTATCATGTTGCATCCTTGTTTTGAGGTGTTTGCTTGATGTTTGTATGCATTTTGCGTCAATGCCATTTTTAACTTGTTTTGCTCATATCTTCTAGGCCGTAGCTCCGAATCTAATGAACTTTATATGTAACTTGACTAGAATTTCGTGTAGATCATTGTGGTGCATCTTAACTTGCTGTTTAACAACTTGAATATAAGGTTTATTCAGATCTGGACCAATTTCGAAATTTGCATATGAGGACTTACCGGTATTGTTATATGTTGTTCCCGGCCTCGTTTAAACTTGCCTTGATGTGTTGTTCTTGTTTGCATCATCTCTTGCCATGAGTAGCTTCATGTAGTCTTGTCATGCTTCATGTTTGTTGTGCATCATGCCTTGTTCATGTGTGGTGTGTTTACCATGTTGTGTGCTTCTTCTTGTTAGTTCCTGTTTCGTTGCGATCGTGATGATTCGTTCGTCTACGCTTGGTTCATCTTCGTGGCTTCATCTTCTTCATGGACTCGTTCTTCTTCCTTGCGGGATTTCAGGCAAGATGACCGCTACCCTGGATCTCACTACTATCATTGCTATGCTAGTTGCTTCGTTGTTTCGCTATGCTGCGCTACCTATCACTTGCTGCTCAAGCCTCCCAAATTGCCATGTCAGCCTCTAACCTTTTGCACCCTACCTAGCAAACCGTTGTTTGGCTATGTTACCGCTTTGCTCAGCCCCTCTTATAGCGTTGTTAGTTGCAGGTGAAGATGAAGTTTGTTCCTTGTTGGAACATGGAGATGTTGTTCCTTGTTGGAACATGTTCCTTGTTGGGATATCACAATATATCTTATTTAATTAATGCATCTATATACTTGGTAAAGGGTGGAAGGCTCGGCCTTATGCCTGGTATTTTGTTCCACTCTTGCCGCCCTAGTTTCCGTCATATCGGTGTTATGTTCCCGGATTTTGCGTCCCTAACGCGGTCGGGTGATTTATGGGACCCCCCTGACAGTTCGCTTTGAATAAGACTTTTCCAAAGAAGGCCCAACATTGGTTTTACCATTTGCCTCACCTATGCCCTTTTTCCCTTGGGTTTTGAGTCGAGGGTCATCTTTATTTTAGCCCCCGGACGGTGCTCCTTCGAGTGCTGGCCCGAACTAGAAACCTGTCTGGCGCCCCTCAAGGCAACTTGAGGTCTGGTTTTAGTTGTAACGGACTGCTCATCCGGATGTGCTTTGAGAACGAGGTACGTCGACTCCTATCGGGATTTGTCGGCACATTCGGACGGCTTTCTTTGGTCTTGTTTTATTCTTTGTCGAAATGTCTTGTAGCCGGGATTCCGAGACTGATCGGGTCTTCCTGTGGAGAAGGAATATCCTTCTTTGATCGCGAGAGCTTATCATGGGCTAAGTTGGGACAGCCCGCAAGGTATAAAATTTCGAGAGCCGTGCCATGATTTATGTGGCGTATGGGAATTTGTTAATATCCGGTTGTAGTAAACTTGAAGCAAACTCTTCTAAAATACACCAACCGTAATGCGTGACCGTGAGTGTCTCTTTTCGGGGTTGATCGAGAGGAGAACACGGTTTCTGGGTTATGTCTGACGTAAGTAGGAGTTCAGGATCACTTCTTGATCATTACTAGTTGACGACCGTTCCTTTGTTTCTCTTCTCGCTCTCAATTGTGTAAGTTAGCCACCATATATGCTTAGTCGCTGCTGCAACCTCACCACTTTACCCCTTCCTTTCCCTTTAAGCTTTGCTAGTCTTGATACCCATGGTAATGGGATTGCTTTGAGTCCTCGTGGCTCACAGATTACTACACCACCGATTCTTGCAGGTACAGGTTTTGCGATGGTCATCGTGAGAGCGATGTTTGTTTGTTTGGAGTTCTTCTTCCGCTTCTTCTTCGATCGAGGATAGGTTCCAGTCGGCAGCCTGGGCTAGCAGGTGGATGTCGTTTGAGCTTCGCTTATGTTTCATCCATAGTCGGATGGTGATCTTGTATATGATGTTGATGTATTCTTGTGGCATTTGTGCCTTATGTATGTATCCCCATCTATTATGTAAAGTTGATGTAATGATATCCACCTTGCAAAAGCGTCTCAATATGCGGGTCTATCCTTGGTGGGACCTTCGAGTTCCTTTTGGATAGGGTCGCATATTGGGCTTGACAAGTTGGTATCAGAGCCTCGACCGACCCTAGGAGCCCCCTTGATTGATCGTGTAGTTTGGCCGTTGTTGAGTCTAGAAGAAAACTATTTTCGGAGTCTAGTTATATCGAAGAGTAGGATTTCTTTTACTCCTCTGCCCTTCGTCGCTCCGGTCAGGAATCTTGACGTAGGTGTTTTGAATTACTCCTCTTCCCTTCAAATTTTTCTTTAGGTTCACGCAGCTTGGTTTTTTCGATCGTTGGTCCTCAGCTCTTTTTATCCGGTGCATTTCTCGTCAAGTTGACTCGAGCCTCTTCATCTTTGAGTCCAATCCTCTATTGTTTTCTTTTCCCACCCGCCCTCCCTTCTTCTTTTACGAACCGGAGTCCGTAATCGAGTATCCGTCCTACTCGTGCGAAGTCTTTGCTTTCTTTCCTCAATGATTTCAACCGGTGTTGTCTCTTCAAGATATTCGTCGATTTCCCCTTCCAAGTTACCTGTGTTTTCCCGCCCTCCCACCCTTCTTCTTCCCGGAGTTTGAGTCTGTTCGACCATCAATTTCATTCGTGTGGAGCCTCTTCAGTCTTCCCTCAATCATTTCAACCGGTGATTTCTCGTCTGCTCGTCATTCTTCATCTCTTTTTCTTTTCCGTGGATTCAAATCAAGTTTTTCGAGTTGATCACATTCTTTTCCTTGGATCAAGTGTTTTCCCTTTGCTCGTTCGCCTCTCGCCAGTTTATCATTCCGGAGTTCGGAAGACATCTCAGGAGATTCGTCAGTGTTCGAATTAATTCGAGGTTGTCACCTCATTCTAGTATTTCATTTGTTCCGGTGCATCATCTATATGTTCAACAATCCTTTCCAACGGTGTTTTTCTCTTCAGTGGGCCCTAACCCACAGGTCTTTTCCCAGTATCTTACCTGACTCTTCCGATTTCCCCGGAGTTATTCTCTAATTCTTTTCGGAGTTTGACGTAAGAATGAATTTCATCAGTCAGATGCCTTTTCAAGATCGATTTCAAATCATTTCATTGTTGGCTCAACCTCTTCGTTTTTCATTCTACCGGAGTATCTCAACAATTTTGGTGGTGTTTATCGTCGTCCTTTGAAGACCGAAGAAGAGTTCCTTCTAAATCTTGTCCGTTCCCCTGGAGATTCATGGTGCTAGCTCGATGTTATCCTATCTAATTGTTTCGAGTCATGCAAATTATTTTCAACAATCCGGAGTAATTCAGGTGTTGCTTTCCCTCTCGATCATCCGGAGGCCATCTTTTCGGAAGATTTCTTCGTTCCAAGTTTTTCAAATTCGTTCTCCAATTATTCCATATTCGTGCCCTTCGTTCGTCTCAATATTCTTCCGGTGCTGCGTTCAAGCGTTCATTAATCAGTTCGCGATCTCTTCGATCTCTTTTCTCTAAATTCCTCAAGTATCTTCGTGCTTTTCTAATTCTTTCCGCGATTCGTTCTCTTCTCTTCGTAATTTTCATTTCTTACGGTGGTTCGTTCAAGATTCTTTTCTTTGATTATCATATTAATTCATTCGTTTCTTTCCAATCCTACCGTGGTTCATGAAGACCTTCTCAAGTTTATGCGATATGTCACTTCTCAATCCTTTTCAAGAAGAATAAGTATTATGAAAAATCCGTTGCTTCTCATCAATTTAATTTGATGAAGGATAAGCATACAATAAATCTTATTCTTATTTCCTCGAAGTGATTAATTTTTTCCTTCGGAGTTTGTTCTTGGTGAATAAATTCTAGTTCCAAGTGTTTTTCATCTTTTCTTTTCTCGAGTTCAAATTTTCTCGACCATTTTTCGGGAACCTTCATCTAAGTCATCGCAAGGCTCATCTTATTCTTTCATCCTTCATCATATCTCATCATCTTTTGTTACCGGAGTTCTTCATGGTGGTTCTCCATGATTTAATCTTTTCTTCAAGAGTTCATCAAGATTTTGTTGATGGAGTTCAAGTATCTTTCCTTCTTGCCTTTCAAGTGCAATTAATTCTCCGCTTTCTTTTGAAGTGGAGTTTTGCATTTCTTCGTTCTTCTCAGCTATTTAATCTTTTCTGATTGTGGTTGGTTATCACCTCATAATTTTGAGGAGGTTATCCATAAGTCCACAACAAGCTTATTCTTTCGTTTTTGATTTTTTTCAACAACTCCGTTCAATCCTTCCTTCTAAGATCTTTTCATTCAATTCTTTCAATTCTTCCGGAGGCATTGTGTTCTTCCTCTCATCAACTATCGTTCCATTTCGTCAAACTCAGTTCTAATCCTTCCATTTTCAGCAGGAGTGCTGCCTAAATCGTTTCAGTCTTATTCGTTTCTTTTCTCATTCTAACCACTCCGGTTAGAACGAGTTGTTTCATAGTCTATCTGATTCCGTGAGCTTTCGATTCTCGGCATTCTCGTCGTTCCTCTCTTTTTCTCGAGTGCTCTCGATTCTTTGCTTCTTCTCTTGAGTTCCTGCTTCGCCTCTCCCTTTTTCCCTTCCGTCTCGGTCCTAAGATCTCGGGACGAGATCTCTTGTTAGTGGAGGAGTGTTGTAACGCCGGATTCGATGCGCCTGTGTGTCCGCCAGCTTATTCGCCGTCTTTGCCATGTCATTTGCTTGCGTGTTGCACTTTGCCATGTCATCATATGCATTTCATATCATGTCATCATGTGCATTTCATTTTGCATACGTGTTCGCCTCATGCATCCGAGCATTTTCCCGTTGTCCGCTTTTCCAATCCGCACTCCTATGTCTCCGGCGCCCCTTTTACCTCTTTTCATGTGCGGGTGTTAAACGGTCTCGAATGGACCGAGGTTTGTCAAGCGGCCTTGGTATACCACCGTAGATCCGCTTTGTCAAGTTTCGTGCCATTTGGAGGTCATTTGGTACTCCAACGGTTAACCGGGTAACCGTAAAGCCCTCTTCGAGTTGCAGCCCAACACCCCTTTCAAAGTGGCCCAAAACCCACCAAACTCCCGTCCATGCTCTCGGTCGTTCGATCACGATCGCGTGGCCGAAAACCGCACCTCATTTGGACTCTCCTAGCTCCCTCTACCTATATATATGTGCCTCCCCCGTCCAATTTGCGGATGAAATCCCCCCTAACCCTAGCGTCTTCCTCCTCGCGCCGCCGGACACGTCCGTCCGCGCCGGACACGTCCGTCCGCGCCGGACATGTCCGCCGGACACGTCGCTCCGGCCAACCACAAGTCGCCACGTCATCGCCGCCGCCTCACGCTCCAACCCCGTCGCGCCACCTGTCCCGCCGGCCCCCCTCTCTCTCCTCCGCCAGGCCCACGGGCCAGTCAGCCATGGGCCTGGCCCGCCAGCCGCTGGCCAGACCCGGCGCCCGGCCTCCCAGCGCCGCGTCCTCCTCCCCGCCTCTCCGCTGCTCGGCCCAGCTGGCGCCGACCCGCCAGCCGGCCGCTGCTTCGCCGCCCGGCCAGCCGCCGCCGCCTCCGCCCGGCCGCCAGATCCGGTCGGGCCGGACCGGATCCGGCCGGCCCCGCTCCGCCCGGCCCCTCCTCCTCATTCCGGCCGCCGTCCCCGTCGTCTCCGGCGAGATCCCGGCCGTCCTCGTCGTCCGTGCCCTCGGTTGACTTCTTGTCCCCCCTCCCCGAATCCACTAAGTCCCCGTTCGGTTAATATTTTTATCCATTTTCATCATGCCATAACTCTCTGCATATACCTCTGTTTTGTGTGTGCAATATGTCATATTGTTCGCCTCGATGAGTAGATCATTTCATCTCATTGCGTCATTTTCATTTAAGCTCATCTTGGTGCCCGAAATGCTGTTAGAAGAGTGCTATGTGATGTTAGTTTCAGATTCTTATCAGAACATGCACTTTTGTCATTTTTGCCATGATTGATGTGTGCATCCTATGATCTTGAGTCCTACATATGTTTTGTAATATGCCATGCCATCTTTCCAGGGGTTCTTGCCATGTATTTTTGTGAGTTGTGTAGTGAGTGCATCAAGCTTGTTAAGTAGGGTACTTGCTGTTGCTGTTTTCCTGGCAGATTCTGTTATATTTTGTTGCCATGTTAACTTGATGCTACTGAGAGATCCATGCATATTTTAATGTACTTCAGTAAGGATGTTTTAAACATGTGGTTATGCTCTATCCATACATGCCCTTGTTTGCAATTATGGAGTGCAATAGGTTGAGTCAATCGAGCTCTACTTTTGGTATAAAATGTTTCCTGGCAGGTTGTTTACATGTTATTCAATTTTGCCAAGGTTGGTATAGTTGATCCGTGTATGCTATAATGTTGTTCTTGCCATTTATAGCTTCTAAGACATGTCTTCTTACTGTTGGTTTCCTTGCCATGCCATGTATTTCTCTGTGGTGAGTGGTTCAAGCTCACCAACATGCCTACTTATTGTTGTTCCTGCCATGTTTGAATCTGTAATATAAGTTGCCATGTTTACATGGGTGCCATCATATTTTATGATCCTTTTTGGCTTATTGTCAGTAAGGGACTTTAGTTCTATCCATTTAGTAGTATCATGCCATGCCTTTGTTTGCCATTTAAGTTCCTGTAGCATGTTGTTTGATAGCTCTAAACATTGCAACCTGATGTTATTTCTGCCAATGCCTGAAACTGCTATTATTTGCAATCTTGCCATGTCATTTTGAGCATGTTCTTGTTATTTCTGGAGATAGCTCAGTGTTCGTGTTTTGTCATGCTTTACCCGTACATCATGCCCATGTCTTTTATTATTACGTTGAGATGCTGTAGATTGTTGTTTTGATGCTTGTAATATGCCTAGTTGCTGTTTTGGACAGCTTGTCCTTTAAACTTGTACAGGGTGTATGTGCTGAACCGTTGCTCCGTTTTGAGTGTGCTTTATATGAAACTTGCTTGATTTAGCATGTGGTTTCATATTATCATGTTGCATCCTTGTTTTGAGGTGTTTGCTTGATGTTTGTATGCATTTTGCGTCAATGCCATTTTTAACTTGTTTTGCTCATATCTTCTAGGCCGTAGCTCCGAATTGTATGCATTCGTTCGTCTACGCTTGGTTCGTCTTCGTGGCTTCATCTTCTTCATGGACTCGTTCTTCTTCCTTGCGGGATTTCAGGCAAGATGACCGCTACCCTGGATCTCACTACTATCATTGCTATGCTAGTTGCTTCGTTCTTTTCGCTATCTTTGCGCTACCTATCACTTCGCTCAAGCCTCCCAAATTGCCATGTCGACCTCTAACCTTTTGCACCCTTCCTAGCAAACCGTTGTTTGGCTATGTTACCGCTTTGCTCAGCCCCTCTTATAGCGTTGTTAGTGGCGGTGAAGATGAAGTTTGTTCCTTGTTGGAACATGGAGATGTTGTTCCTTGTTGGAACATGTTCCTTGTTGGGATATCACAATATATCTTATTTAATTAATGCATCTATATACTTGGTAAAGGGTGGAAGGCTCGGCCTTATGCCTGGTGTTTTGTTCCACTCTTGCCGCCCTAGTTTCCGTCATATCGGTGTTATGTTCCCGGATTTTGCGTCCCTAACGCGGTCGGGTGATTTATGGGACCCCTTGACAGTTCGCTTTGAATAAGACTTTTCCAAAGAAGGCCCAACATTGGTTTTACCATTTGCCTCACCTATGCCCTTTTTCCCTTGGGTTTCGGAGTCCGAGGGTCATCTTTATTTTAGCCCCCGGACCAGTGCTCCTTCGAGTGCTGGCCCGAACTAGAAACCCTGCGGCGCCCCTCAAGGCAACTTGAGGTCTGGTTTTAGTTGTACGGACTGCTCATCCGGATGTGCTTTGAGAACGAGGTACGTGCGACTCCTATCGGGATTTGTCGGCACATTCGGACGGCTTTGCTGGTCTTGTTTTATTGCTGTCGAAATGTCTTGTAGCCGGGATTCCGAGACTGATCGGGTCTTCCCAGGGAGAAGGAATATCCTTCTTTGATCGCGAGAGCTTATCATGGGCTAAGTTGGGACAGCCCTGCAAGGTATAAAATTTCGAGAGCCGTGCCCGCGGTTATGTGGCAGATGGGAATTTGTTAATATCCGGTTGTAGTAAACTTGAAGCAAACTCTTCTAAAATACACCAACCGTATGCGTGACCGTGAGTGTATCTTTTCGGGTTGATCGAGAGGAGAACACGGTTTCTGGGTTATGTCGGCGTAAGTAGGAGTTCGTGATCACTTCTTGATCATTACTAGTTGACGACCGTTCCTTTGTTTCTCTTCTCGCTCTCAATTGTGTAAGTTAGCCACCATATATGCTTAGTCGCTGCTGCAACCTCACCACTTTACCCCTTCCTTTCCCTTTAAGCTTTGCTAGTCTTGATACCCATGGTAATGGGATTGCTGAGTCCTCGTGGCTCACAGATTACTACACCACCAGTTGCAGGTACAGGTTTGCGATGGTCATCGTGAGAGCGATGTTTGTTTGTTTGGAGTTCTTCTTCTGCTTCTTCTTCGATCAGGGGATAGGTTCCAGGTCGGCAGCCTGGGCTAGCAGGGTGGATGTCGTTTGAGCTTCGCTTATGTTTCATCCATAGTCGGATGGTGATCTTGTATATGATGTTGATGTATTCTTGTGGCATTTGTGCCTTATGTATGTATCCCCATCTATTATGTAATGTTGATGTAATGATATCCACCTTGCAAAAGCGTCTCAATATGCGGGTCTATCCTTGGTGGGACCTTCGAGTTCCTTTTGGATAGGGTCGCATATTGGGCGTGACAAAGACCATCGCTCGTCCCCGACCGCCACTCATAAGGAAGACAATCAATAAATAAATCATGCTCCGACTTCATCACATAACGGTTCACCATACGTGCATGTTACGGGAATCACAAACTTTAACACAAGTATCTCTCAAATTCACAACTACTCAATTAGCATGACTCTAATATCACAATCTTCTATCTCAAAACAATTATCAAGCATCAAACTTCTCTTAGTATTCAATACACTCATAAGAATTCTTACAAATCTTGTATGCTTAGCATATTAGGATTATTTAAGCAAATTACCATGCTATTTAATACTCTCAAAATAATATAAGTGAAGTATGAGAGATCAATAGTTTCTATAAAACAAATCCACCACCGTGCTCTAAAAGATATAAGTGAAGCACTAGAGCAAATGACAAACTACTCCAAAAGATATAAGTGAAGATCAATGAGTAGTCGAATAATTATGCAACTATATGAAGACTCTCCCATATAATAATTTAAGATCTTGCTATTTTATTCAAACAGCAAGCAAATATAAAGAAAATAAAATGACATTTCAAGTATAGCATACATCATGTGAAGAAGCAAAACCTTAGGTTCAACCGATACTAACCGATAATTGTTGGAGAAGAAAGGTGGGATGCCTACCGTGCATCCCCAAGCTTAGATGCTTGAGACTTCTTGAAATATTATCTTGGGTGCCTTGGGCATCCCCAGGCTTGAAATTTTATGTCTCCTTAATTCCTTCCATATCACGGTTTCCTTAAATCTCGAAAGCTTCATCCACACCAAACTCGACAAGAACTCGTGAGATAAGTTCGTATAAACCAATGCAAAACCTTATCATATTATACTGTAACAAATCACTAAAATTATTATTCAACATTGCATACTAAATGCCTCTGCATATTCAATACTCCTATCCTTAAATAGAATCATTAAACGAGCAAATATATGCAAACAATGCAAACATAACAGCAATCCGCCAAAACAGTACAGTCTGTAAAGAATGCAAGAGTATCAATACTTCCCTGACTCCAAAAATTATGAACAAAAATTCCCACTGTATTAAATTTATCAGAGCTCGATATGCAAAAAGATTCAACATTATACCACTCTCTGACTTTTCTAGGGAATTTTGCAACAGCGGTAAACTTTGTGTTTTCAAACAGCAACATGTATAGTAGCAAAATAAGCATGGCAAAGGCTATCCTTGACTTTTTTATTGAAACTAAAGATGCAAAACATTATTCTAAATAACACAAAGCAAATACTAACAAGAGAAAATGACGCTCTGAGCAAAACACATATCATGTGGTGAATAAAAATATAGCTCCAAGTAAAGTTACCGATGAACGAAGACGAAAGGGGGATACCTTTCGGGGCATCCCCAAGCTTAGGCTCTTGGTTATCCTTGAATATTACCTTGGGGTGCCTTGGGTATCCCCAAGCTTAGACTCTTTCCACTCCTTATTCCATAGTCCATCGAATCTTTACCCAAAACTTGAAAACTTCACAAAACAAAACTTAACAGAAAACTCGTGAGCTCCATTAGCGAAAGAAAACAAAACACCACTTCAAGGTACTGTAATGAAATCATTCTTTATTTATATTGGTGTTAAACCTACTGTATTCCAACTTCTCTATGGTTTATAAACTATTTTACTAGCCATAGATTCATCAAAATAAGCAAACAACACAATGAAAACAGAATCTGTCAAAAACAGAACAGTCTGTAGTAATCTGTAACTATGGCAAACTTCTGGAACTCCAACAATTCTAAAATAAATTGGTGGACCTGAGGAATTTGTCTAGTAATCATATGCAAAAAGAATCAACTAAATATCACTCTCCAGTAAAATGTTGAATCTAATCTCGTGAGCACTAAAGTTTCTGTTTTTTACAGCATGATCATAAAGACTTCACCCAAGTCTTCCCAAAGGTTCTACTTGGCACAAACAATAATTAAAACATGAAAAAACATCTAACCAGAAGATATATGGATTATTTATTCCTAAACATAAACAAAAAGCAAGAAACTAAAATAAAATTGGGTTGCCTCCCAACAAGCGCTAACGTTTAAAGCCCCTAGCTAGGCATGATGATTTCAATGATGCTCACATAAAAGATAAGAATTGAAACATAAAGAGAGCATCATGAAGAATATTACTAGCACATTTAAGTATAACCCACTTCCTATGCATAGGGATTTTGTGGGCAAACAACTTATGGGAACAATAATCAACTAGCATAGGAAGGCAGAACAAGCATAACTTCGAAACTTTAAGCACATAGAGAGGAAACTTGATATTATTGCAATTCCTACAAGCATATATTCCTCCCTCATAATAATTTTCAGTAGCATCATGAATGAATTCAACAGTATAACCAGCACCTAAAGCATTCTTTTCATGATCTACAAGCATAGAAAATTTACTACTCTCCACATAAGTAAAATTCTTCTCATGAATAATAGTGGGGGCAAACTCAACTAAATAACTATCATGTGATTGAAAATTAAGATCAAGATGACAAGTTTCATGGTTATGATTATTCTTTAAAGCATACGTGTCATCACAATAATCATCATAGATAGGAGGCATGCTTTCATCATAGTAAATTTTCTCATCAAAGCTTGGGGGACAAAAAATATCATCTTCATCAAACATAGCTACCCCAAGCTTGTGGCTTTGCATATCATTAGCATCATGGATATTCAAGGAATTCATACTAACAACATTGAAATCATGCTCATCATTCAAAGATTTAGTGCCAAACAATTTAATGCATTCTTCTTCTAACACTTTGGCACAATTTTCCTTTCCATCATACTCACGAAAGATATTAAAATATGAAGCGTATGAGACAAACTCAATTCCATTTTTTTGTAATTTTCTTTTATAGACTAACTAGTGATAAAACAAGAAACTAAAAGATTCGATTGCAAGATCTAAAGATATACCTTCACTTACCTAGCCTCCCCGGCAATGGCGCCAGAAAAGAGCTTGATGTCTACTACGCACCTTCTTCTTGTAGACGTTGTTGGGCCTCCAAGTGCAGAGGTTTGTAGGACAGTAGCAAATTTCCCTCAAGTGGATGACCTAAGGATTATCAATCCGTGGGAGGCGTAGGATGAAGATGGTCTCTCTCAAGCATCCCTACAACCAAATAACAAAGAGTCTCTTGTGTCCCCAAGACACCCAATACAATGGTAAATTGTATAGGTGCACTAGTTCGGCGAAGAGATGGTGATACAAGTGCAATATGGATGGTAGATATAGGTTTTTGTAATCTGAAAATATAAAAACAGCAAGGTAACAAGTGGTAAAAGTGAGCGTAAACGGTATTGCAATGGCAGGAAACAAGGCCTAGGGTTCATACTTTCACTAGTGTAAGTTCTCTCAACAATAATAACATAGTTGGATCACATAACTATCCCTCAAAATGCAACAAAGATTCACTCCAAAGCCACTAATAGCGCAGAAAAAACGCAGAGATTATGTTAGGGTACGAAACCACCTCAAAGTTATTCTTTCCAATCAATCCGTTGGGCTATTCCTATAAGTGTCACAAACAGCCCTAGAGTACGTACTAGAATAACACCTTAAGACACAAATGAACCAATACCCTAATGTCACCTAGATACTCCTTTGTCACCTCAAGTATCCGTGGGCATGATTATACGATATGCATCACACAATCTCAGATTCATCCAACCAACACAAAGTGCTTCAAAGAGTGCCCCAAAGTTTCTACCAAAGAATCACGACGGAAACGTGTGCCAACCCCTATGCATAGGTTCATGGGCGGAACCCGCAAGTTGGTCACCAAAACATACATCAAGTGGCACGTGATATCCCATTGTCACCACAGATACGCACGTCAACACATACATCAAGTGTTCTCAAATCTTTAAAGACTCAATCCGATAAGATTACTTCAAGGGGAAAACTCAAACCATTACAAGAGAGTAGAGGGGGAGAAGAAACATAAGATCCAACTACAATAGCAAAGCTCGGGATACATCAAGATCGTGCCATAGAGGGAACATGAGAGAGAACATGAGAGAGAGAGATCAAACACATAGCTACTGGTACATACCCTCAGCCCCGCTACTCCCTCCTCGTCATGGATAGCACCGAGATGATGAAGATGGCCACCGGTGATGGGTTCCCCCTCCGGCAAGGTGCCGGAATGGGCTCCTGAGAGGTTTTTGGTGGCTACAGAGGCTTGCGGCAGCGGAATTCCTGATCTATCTTCTGTTTTGGAAGTTTTACGATACGTAGGTATATATGGGTGCAAGGGGTATGTCGGTGGAGCATCAGGGGCCCCACGAGGCAGGGGGCGCACCCTAGGTGGGTGGGCGCGCCCCCCACCCTCGTGGCCAGCTCACGTATCTTCTGATGTAGAGTCCAAGTCTATCCGGTGGCTTTCCTTCCAAAAATAACTTCTTCAGTTGATTTCGTTCCGTTTCGACTCCGTCTGATATTCCTTTTCCTCGAAACACTATAATAGGCATAAAACAGCAAATCTGGGCTGGGCCTCCGGTTAATAGGTTAGTCCCATAAGTAATATAAAAGTGGAAAATAAAGCCCAATATTGCCCAAAACAGTAGATAATATAGCATGGAGCAATCAAAAATTATAGATACGTTGGAGACGTATCAATAAGCAACGATAGTCAGGGTGCTAACAATTCCGTCCCATTTTATATTGGCAAATAAGAAAATAAATGGAACTGTTCTACATAAGGAACATGTTTTTACAACTACAATAACTAGCAGTTGTTGCAAACATCCAATCAGATGTAAACACCAAAGTAAACAGCAGTGGAGGAAGTGATGCATATCCAAACCTATACTAGAACAAAGTTTGAAGGACTGAGAAGGATGAACTTACATTACATGTTAACACGGGCTGGACAAAGCCCTTCTTCATGTTGATGGAAAGATAATTCAAGAAATTCCCCAAAGAAACTTCTTTATAAGCATTGCCTTTATTCTACATTTTGCAAAGAGTAAACATAGATCAAATAATATTGGAAGAAATAGAGGATAATGAAGCTCGGGTGCAAAGTGATGATACATAATCAAATAGCTATTAATTAAGTACAACATTACAAGGCAAAAGGTACTGACAAGAGGAACACGGACATCAACGTGTGTAGTGGCATTAGCTTTATTCAACATTTTGGTAAGAGTAAATGTAGATCTGATAATTTTGAGAAAGTGGAGGTCAGGGCAAATAAATATGATGCAGAGTAATGCTAGACAATCAACTATCTCGCAATGAAAGTACAGTAATACTACCATCGTCCGTTATTAATTGTCGCTCAAATGGATGTATCTAGCACTAGTAAGTTCTAAATACATCCAATTGAGCAATAATGAATTCGATACGGAGGAAGTACATGACAACATGTACTTACATGAGCAATCCAGAACTTCATAACCATTGTGTTAGTTCTACATTTATGTAATAGTAAATATAGATCTTATAATTTCGACCAAAGGGAGGATAAGGAAGCGAACATTTACAGTGATGCTGCATAATCAAACAGCAATGAGTGTAAGTATGTTGACAAAGGGCAAGAGGTACTGACAAGAGCAATGCAGTGCCCAGTATTGTTGTGAGATCCTATGATCCTTTGAGAAAGGAGATTCATTTTAACTTAGTTTTCATACAAGAGAGAAGGTAAGGCACATGCGGAAATGTAGGAATTCAAATTTTGAATTGATATCATAGACAATACCTGACGTTGGGCTCTCTGCAGCTCTAATAGGGCTTTCGCCAGTGGAGTAGGGGTAAAGTGTGGTACAATTGGGCCTGTGTTTTCTGTCGCTACTGATCTATGTGATTTAACAGGTATCATTGCCTTTTCCAAATACTAGTTTGTACTCCTTGAGGATCTGCACTCACCCTCTTCCCTTTGGACATCTATTACGAAAGAACAACATTTGACTGCAAAAACGTAGTATGATGACACATAGAATAGGTACAGAAAATGGATAGGTATGGCATATACTCATATATGATGCTTAAACTAAGCAGATGGTGGTGTAACAAAGTAGAAGTAATGCAAGAGGTCATATGAAAGATACGTGCGACCAATACAACCTTGCCAAGTTAGAGCAAGCACCTTGATGGGTGAATAAGATAGGCCATCCTCCACCATGCGATGTTTGTTAGCCAGTGGATTGTTCCACAATATTCCTCCCGTGCACCCATTCTCATATTCATTTTGATCATGTTCAATATCTGACATGCATGAAAACATAAAAATAAGTGAGATTATCTTTGTAATGCAGAAGTGATTCTAATCGAATACTGCCTCCTTGTAAACCCCTATGTGCTATCTCTGCAATTCTTTTGAGAGATGCCATGTGTGTTGTAGTTTGGTGTGTGCATTAATATAATGTGGCCTACTACTCAAAATATGAGAGCTCCAGAAGTAATGATACTTCACAGATGACAACTTCAACATATAGTAAAGAAGACCAACTCGACCTGACCTCACAAATTCAAAATATATTAAGGAAGAACAACTCGACCTGACCTGTCGACCGCAAATGTCTCTGCTACTCTTCCCAACAAGGAACATATTGTACTTATTAAAGAAGAAGAGAAGAGGATCATCTTAAAGAAGAGCAGAAGAGCAATCAGATTGAAGATATTACAAGTCTTTCTATACAATGTGTGTTGCCCACCCATAATGAACCCGAGCACACAGAGAAATACTATTGTCGGTGTTCTGGGAACGGGGGTCCCCAGACTTGCCTGCCTGCGGCCTGCGGCGTGGCTCGAAGGAGGCCCGGCGCGGCCCATCTTCATCAACGCAAGCTCAAGACCCTCGCGAGGGCCCAAGCCTCGCGGGGTGGAAGAAAAGGAGCTTCCTCAGGCACGGCCTCGTCAGGCTGGCTCATGAGGAGGCGGAGAGTTCAAGGCAGGGTACCTCGCGAGGTGTGTAACACCCTCGATGCGGCTATATCTCCCACGTGTCGAAGCACGACTTAGAGGCATAACCGCATTGAAAGCAATGTCGCAAGTGAGGTAATCTTCACACAACCCATGTAATACATAAGGGAAAGAGATACATAGTTGGCTTACAAATGCCACTTCACACAATACATAAATAAACATCCATCATTCAGATTACACTCAAGGTCCGACTACGGAACCAAAATAAAGAAGATACCCCAAATGCTACACAGATCCCCGATCGACCCAACTGGGCTCCACTCTCGATCATCGTGGAAAGACACATAGTAACGACCACGTTCCTCGTCGAACTCCCACTTGAGCTCGGTTGCGTCACCTGACCGCATCGTCGGCACACCGCAATCTGTTTTTGGTAGAAATCTGTGAGTCACGGGACTCGGCAATCTCACACCCACGAGATCAAGACTATTTAAGCTTATAGGAAGGACAGAGTTGTGAGGTGGAGCTGCAGCAAGCGACTAGCATATATGGTGGCTACATTCGCAAAAGAGAGCGAGAAGAGAAGCAAAGCGCCGGTCGTGAAGCTAGTAGCGATCAAGAAGTGATCCTGAACTACTTACGTCAAACATAACTCCAACATCGTGTTCACTTCCCGGACTCGCCGAGAAGAGACCATCACGGTTACACACGCGTTGATGTGTATTAATTAAGATCAACTTCGGGTTTTCTACAACCGGACATTAACAAATTCCCATCTGCCTCATAACCGCAGGCACGGCTTTGAAAGATAATACCCTGCAGGGGTGTCCCAACTTAGCCCATAATAAGCTCTCACGGTCAACGAAGGATATTCCTTCTACCTGGAAGACCCGACCAGTCTCGGAATCCCGGACTACAAGACATTTCGACGGCAATAAAACAAGACCAGCAAAGCCGCCTGACAGCCGACAAATCCCGATAGGAGCTGCACATATCTCGTTCTCGTGGCACATCCGGATGAGCAATCCATACAACTAAAACCAGACCTCAAGTTTCCTTGAGGGAGCGCCTGAGGTTTCTAGTTCGGGCCAGCACTCAAGGAGCACCGTCCGGGGTTAAAATAAAGATGACCCTCGGGCTCGCGAAAACCCGGGGAAAAAGGCTTAGGTGGAAAATGGTAAAACCAAAGTTGGGCCTTGCGGAGGAGTCTTATTCAAAGCGAACTGTCAAGGGGTCCCATAAATCACCCAACCGTGTAAGGAACGCAAAATCAAGGAACATAACACCGGTATGACGGAAACTAGGGCGGCAAGAGTGGAACAAAACACCAGGCATAAGGCCGAGTCTTCCACCCTTTACCAAGTATATAGATGCATTAATTATAGCAGATATATTGTGATATCCCCAACAAGTAAACAGGTTCCAACAAGGAACAACATCTCCATGTTCCAACAAGGAACAAACTTCATCTTCACCTGCAACTAGCAACGCTATAAGAGGGGCTGAGCAAAGCGGTAACATAGCCAAACAACGGTTTGCTAGGAAAGGATGATTAGGGGTTTGACATGGCAATATGGGTGGCATGATATAGCAAGTGATAGGCATCGTAGCATAGGCATAGCAAAAGAGCGAGCATCTAGCAAGCAAAGATAGAAGTGATTTCGAGGGTATGGTCATCTTGCTGCAAGGTTCTCGAGTTGTCGAAAGCTTGATCCTCGTAAGCGTTCTCAACAGGTTCCTCATTCACGTACTCGTCTCCCGGCTCTACCCAAAGCAAGAACACAAACAAAGGAACCACAATAAATCACGGTGCAATGCTCAAGCAACATGATGCAATACATGGCATGATATGCGAGATGTGATATGCAATGCGTATGCGTGCTCCGGAAGGAAAATGACGAACCAGGCATCAACTTGGCAAACCAAGTATGCCGCTGGAAAGGTGAGATGATTTTGGTTGAAATCGATATAAAGATCACCGGAATCGGATGCACGGTTTGCAAATGACAAGCAAAACAAGAATGGCACAAATCTGCAATTAACAGCATGATACCACATAGCAAGCAACAAGAAATTAAGCTACTGCACCCAAACGTATCAGAAAAGCATGTGGAAGTGATCTACTCAAGATGCTTGACAAAAGATGAACACTGAGCTACGGCTAAATCACATCATAACAGGTCCAAACAAGCATGGCAAAAGTGCAAAATATATCAGCTTCACAGACGGTGAAAATACTGAACATGGCAGAATCAGCATCAGGAAGCAATGTTCAGAGCAAGCAAACATCATGCTACAGGAACTTATAATAGAAAAACAAGGCATTTCATGAATCCACTCAAAGCATAGAACAAAAGTCCCTTACTGACCATAAGCCAAAAAGGATCAGAAAATATAATAGCACCCATGTAACCATAGCAAGTTTCGTCAACAGATTCAGCAACAGGGCATGACAAAAACAGATAACAAGTAGGCATGTTTAAGAGCTCGATGAACTCACTACAGAGCATCTCATGATAAACTAAGCATAAAAAAATCAAGAAGACATGGCATAGAACCTACAATTGGAAAGAACAACATCATAGCACACACGGATCAACTACAACAACCTTGGCAAAATTGAATAACATGTAAACAATCTACCAGGAAACATTTTATAGCAAAAGTAGAGCTCGATTGACTCAAGCTATGGCACTCAATAATTGCAAAAAAGGGCATGGATGGATAGAGCATAACCATATGTTCAAAACATCCTTACTGAAGTATCTCAAAATATGCATAGATCTCTCGGTAGCATCAAGTTAACATGGCATAAAAATATCAGCAAAACAGGGGCTGAAATCAGCAACATCAGGAAGCCTAGTTTGCATGCCTGTGCTAGTCACCACAGAGATCACAAAAATACATGGCATACACACCTGGAAAGATGGCATGGCATATTACAAAACACATGTAAGACTCAAGATCATAGGGTGCACACATCAATCATGGCAAAAATGACAAAAGTGCATGTTCTGTTAAGAAACAGAAACTAACATCACATGGCCCTCTTCTAACAGCATTTCAGGCAACAATATGAGCTCAAATGAAAATGATGCAATGAGACGGAATGATCTACCCATCGAGGCGAACAATTCAGTATGCTATACGCCCAAAACGGTGCCACGAGTGCAAAGTTATGATGCGTTGAAGATGCAACAAAATATCTGCAGAAAATGACTTAGATGAAATCCGGGGCTCGGGGAAAGTCAACCTTCGTTGATTGGATCTCAGATCCGGCGCGGGACGAGGTGGCCGGCCGGAGTGGCGGCTTGCCGGAGGAGGGAGGAGGAAGGAGAGGCCGGCTGGGGCGACGGCGCCGGCGGCGGTGGCGACGACGCCGAGGCCGACGGGCCACCGGCGAGGCGGGCGATCGAGGTGGCGGCGTCCGGCAGGATGGCGGCGGCGGTCGGCCGAGATGGCGGCGGCTGGGCGGGCGGCGAGGTCCGTGGCGGCGGCGGAGCGGCCATGGGCGACGGGCCGGGAGCCGGAAGGCGCTGGCGGCAGACGGGGGGCCAGACGGGCAGCGGGCGGCGGGCGCTGGTGGCCGGGCGCCACGTGGCGTGTCCTGATTGGCCGGGACGCGGCGGCGGTTTTCGTCCGGCGCGGACCGGACGTGTCCGGCGCGCGCAGGGAGCGGGGCTAGGGTTTCAGGATCCGAATTTGGAGGGGGAGATGCATATTTATAGGTAGAGGGAGCTAGGAAGCTCCAAATGAGGTGCGGTTTTCGCCGACACGATCGTGATCCGACGATGGAGAGTATGGAAGTGACTTAGATGGGTTATTGGGCTGTTTTGAAAGGGTGTTGGGCTGCAACTTAAAAGAGGCTTTTGCGAGAGTGCGGTTAACCGTTGGAGTACCAAACGAGCTCCAAATGACCCGAAACTTGACAGTGGTTCACCGGTGGTGTACCAAGGCCACTTGACAAACCTCGGTCCATTCTGAGAAAGTTTAGTACCCGCACACGGAAAAATGTAAAAGGGGATGCCGGGGAACATAGGAGTGCCGGATTGCAAAACGGACAACGGGGAAAATGCTCGGAATCATGAGACGAACACGTATGCAAATGAGATGCACATGATGACATGATATGAAATGCATGACATGGACAAAATGCAAAAAATGAAGAAAAACCCAACCACGGAGGGAATATCATATCACAATGCCGAAAATGGCAAGAGTTGGAGTTACAAATATGGAAAGTTACATCCGGGGTGTTACACTCGAGCCGCCTCCGGAGCTCAGGCGGACTCCCTCTCGCGCTTCATCGGGGCGCGGCGGCAAGCGGACCCGCTGCCACCCCCCAAGCGGTGGCGCGGGGCTGGCAGCGACATTCTTGGAAGAATCACCACCAAGAAGAGCTGGTGAAGCGTGAGGAGTCACGGGCATCGCCACCGCCTGCCGCTTCCCTCTCCATCCACGCCGGGCTGAGTCCGCGTCATGATCGTCGTCTTCGTGGCAGCACCCCATGCGGCGACCGTCTTCCCCGAACACCCTCACGTAGAGGGTGGCGTCGCCGTCGTACGTGAAGTGCAGGGAGCACCGGCGGCGAAGACCACGCGCGCGAGCGAACGTATGCCAGCCGCGGGTCAGGAACAGGTTCCCTGCAGGAGAGACCTCCAGAGAAGCCCACGAAGCCCGGCTGCAGCAGCCATCTGCCTGGAGCCAGAGGCCACCCAGGGCGCCATCTGGGAGCTCACCCAGGAGGAAGCGCGGGAGCTGAAGCCGGACGCCGAACGGCTCCTCCGCCCTCACCATGAACTCCGGCAGCGCTTCAGCAGCATGGAGGCGCGGCCTCGGGGGACGCGCAGCCGGGGCACGCCATCCGACCATGCCCGGCCGCTCGTCGCCACGCTGAGAGCCTCCCCCACGACCGCGGGGGACCGCCGTGGAGGCCACGGGATACTTGCGAGGGCGACCTCGGCCACGCTTAGGCGGAGGAGAGGAAGACTCGACCTGATGGCCCTTCCCCTTCTCTGCGGTCGAGAACTTCCTTGGTGGAGCCATGGAGAAGAAGGAGAGACAAGAAAGGATAGACTGGAAGGGCGCGCGCCGTTCCGTGCCTTATAGCTCAAGGCCAACCGTCGGCCTCCACGATCACGGTAATCATGACCAACTCGCATGCAGGGACTTGTCGAATCCGGGTGGTTACCGGGCATCATGGGGAAGCAAGCGCTGCCCAATCAACCACCACGCGTCGCCCAAGGCCACAGCTGTTAGGGCCCATGACGCTCGCGACTTGCCCTTTCGCCTCTCTGCTCGGCCAAGTTCGGGCGCGCCGTGGGCCCAGGGGCTACTGTCGGCGTTCCGGGAACGGGGGTCCCCAGACTTGCCTGCCTGCGGCCTGCGGCGTGGCTCGAAGGAGGCCCGGCGCGGCCCATCTTCATCAACGCAAGCTCAAGACCCTCGCGAGGGGCCAAACCTCGCGGGGCGGACGACAAGGAGCTTCCTCAGGCACGGCCTCGTCAGGCTGGCTCATGAGGAGGCGGAGAGTTCAAGGCAGGGTACCTCGCGAGGTGCCCATGACGTAAGCCATGACGCACCGAGGGCGCCCGAGCGCGCCAGCCAGCAGATGTCCTCCTTTCCTCTTTGGTGCAAAGGAGCAAGCGCAGTGAGAGCATCAAGCAAAGGCATCCGTTTCGGTGCAACAAGACCAAGACCAGCCCAACGGCTGGAAGGAGTCATCGTGGAGCCCAAGCAAAGGCGTCATCACCAGAGCCTTTGGCGACGAGGACCAACTTTAGTCAGGATAAGTGTACCCGCTGTTCCCCTTCAAAATGGCCAATTGTTGGCGCCCTTCCCGCTCAATATTTGGGAAGAGGCCCAGGGCCTTCGCCTATAAATAGGAGTAGCCACCCCCTAGGCGAGGGATCTAGAATCCTCATCAAGAAACCAGTAGCTAGAGCGACTGAACACCACCTAGCAGTTCATCGCACCCGCCAAGAACAGACCCTCGCGAGGCTGTTCTTCCTTGTATTGTTCCTCATCAGCCCAAGAGGCAATCCACCACACCACACACTGGAGTAGGGTATTACACCAGAATGGTGGCCTGAACCAGTATAAATCTTGTGTCTCTTGTGTTGTCTTGTTTAGTAGTTTAGGTCCCAGCGATTCGGCGAGGTGCGAGACGGTGGAGGGTTGGATCTCCGCGCGCACCCCAGTGTTCGAACCTCAAGGGTTTGCCGGAACCCGAAATCCGACAACTATTCCTTCCGGTCTCTCCATATGTGGCTCACATGCATTTTGAAACTAAAGTAGGAACATTTAGCTGACGAATTAAACATGTCTCAGTTTTACTAATATTAGCATCATATCAGATTTGAACTTGTACAAGTAAGCTTGTTTAGCTTGATGGGTGGAGCGATGCTATTACGACATGAATCACGTAGGTTGATCGTGGTCATCACAAAATGGGGAAACTGTAAGCATGATGAGTATAGTGTTGGTTGTGGCAGTGGCATGGCAGATCTGAAGCTACAAATCGCGGAAAGGGTACTTAGCAACCGATGTTTTCTTTGAAATAACAACTAAGATTTTGTATGGACAAGGAAGTACAGTCAACAAGTGACAAAGAAATGCAATTCCTGCTGTCTCTCTATATGTCGCAACATGCATTTGGAAACTCAAGTGGGTGGACGTCTCCATCGTATCTACTTTTCCAAACTCTTTTGCCCTTGTTTTGGACTTTAATTTGCATAATTTGAATGGAACTAACCCGGACTGACGCTGTTTTCAGCAGAATTGCCATGATGTTATTTTTGTGCAGAAATAAAAGTTCTCGGAATGACCTGAAACTTCATGGAGAATATTTTTGGAATAAATAAAAAATATTGGCGAAAGAATCAAAGAGGGGGACCCACCTGCTGTCCACAAGGGCGGAGGGCACGCACCCCCTGCTTTGTGGGTCCCCTGGACCTCCACCGACCTCAACTCCAACTCCATATATTCACGTTCGAGGAGAAAAAAAATCAAAGAGAAGGATTCATCGCGTTTTACGATATGGAGCCGCCGCCACCTCCTGTTCTCCATCGGGAGGGCAGATCTGGAGTCCGTTCGGGGCTCCAGAGACGGGAATCCGTCGCCATCATCATCACCAACCTTCCTCCATCACCAATTTCATGATTCTCACCGCCGTGTGTGAGTAATTCCATCGTAGGCTTGCTGGACAGTGATGGCTTGGATGAGATTTATCATTTAATCGAGTTAGTTTTGTTAGGGTTTGATCCCTAGTATCCACTATGTTCTGAGATTGATGTTTCTATGACTTTGCTATGCTTAATGCTTGTCACTAGTGCCTGAGTGCCATGATTTCAGATCTGAATCTATTATGTTTTCATGAATATATTTGTGTTCTTGATCCTATCTTCCAAGTTATAGTCACCTACTACGTGTTATGATCCGGCAACCCCGGAGTGACAATAGTCGGGACACTTCCCGGTGATGACCGTAGTTTGAGGAGTTTATGTATTCACTAAGTGCTAATGCTTTGGTCTGGTTCTCTATTAAAAGGAGGCCTTAATATCCCTTAGTTTCCATTAGGACCCCGCTGCAACAGAAGGGTAGGACAAAAGATGTCATGCAAGTTCTTTTCCATAAGCACGTATGACTATATATGGAATAGATGCCTACATTATATTGATGAATTGGAGCTAGTTCTGTGTCACCTTAGGTTATGACTGTTGCATGATGAATGCCCTCCTACATAATTATCCATCATTGATCCATTGCCTACGAGTTACGTTTCATATTGATATTTGCTAAGTTACTTTTCTGTTTCCACTGTTACAATTGCTACAAAACTGCTACTGTTACTTTTGTCATCGTTACCGTTACTTCCATATTATTTTGCTATTAAATACTTTGCTACAGATATGAAGTCTTTCAGGTGTGGTTGAATTGACAACTCAGCTGCTAATACTTGAGAATATTCTTTGACTCCCCTTGTGTCGAATCAATAAATTTGGGTTGAATACTCTACCCTCGAAAACTGTTGCGATCCCCTAACTTGTGGGTTATCAAGACCTTTTTCTGGCGTCGTTGCTGGGAAGCATAGCTGTATTCTCTGAGTCAGTTGGGATTTATATTTTTTGATCACTATGAGGAATTTGAAAGATACTACAACCAAGATCTATCCCTCTACTACGAGGGAAGGTAAGGAACTTCCATCTAGCTCTGCATTTGATTCACCTTCTGTTTTGAGTAAGCTTGCGACACCTACGCCTGCTATTGATTCTGATAGGTCGCATGTTATTGATGATGCCAATTCTGCTATGCATGATGCTTATGATGATACTACTTCTTTGCTTGATAATACTGTGCCACTAGGTGAATTTCTTGATGAACAACTTGCTAGGGTTAGAGAGAATGAAATTACTAAAACTGATTATATTATTGAAACTGAAAATTATGATTCTCCCCCTAGATATGAATTGCCTAAGGTACCTAAGGGTTATATTATGGATGAAGAAACTACTAGAGAGTTTTTTTCTTGCAATGATAGAGATGATCTTAAGAAACTGTTAGCTAGGCTGAAAGAAAAATCTTTGAATGCTAGAATGCAATATAACCCTAAGTTTGCTACTTCACCTATCTTTGTTACTTATAAGGATTATGAATTCTCTGTCGGTCCTGAGTTAATTACTTTGGTTGAATCTGATCCTTTGTATGATTATGAATTTGAAACTGTTGTGGCACATCTTACTAAATTGAATGATATAGCCACCCTATTTGCTCATGAGGAAAAATCGCTATTACTATATTCTTAAATTGTTTCCTTTCTCATTAAAGGGTGATGCTAAGTTATGGTTTATTTCCCTTGCTCCTGGTTGTGTGCGTAGTCCCCAGGATATGATTTACTACTTCTCTGAAAAATATTTCCCTGCTCATAAGAAACAAGCTGCCTTAAAGGAAATATTTAACTTTGTGCAATTTGAAAAAGAGAGTCTCCCACAAGCTTGGGGGAGGCTTCTCCAATTACTTAATGCTTTGCCTGATCATCCTCTGAAGAAAAATGAAATACTTGATATCTTTTATAATGGACTAACCAATGCTTCTAGGGACCACCTAGATAGTTGTGTCAGTTGTGTTTTCAGGGAACGAACTGTTGAGCAAGCTGAATTGCTATTGAATAACATATTGAGTAATGATAATGATTGGACACTTCCTGAACCAACTCCTAAGCCAACTCCGAAGAAAAGAGGTATTATATTTCTCTGTCCTGAAGATATGCAAGAGGCAAAGAAATCTATGAAAGAATAAGGTATTAAAGCTGAAGATGTTAAGAATTTACTGCCTATTGAAGAAATACATGGTCTTGATAACCCAACACAGGTAGTAGAGGTAAACTCTCTCTATAGATTTGATGAAGGTGATATTCCTCATAATAAGTCTTCTAGTCAATGCTTGGGCGAGTTTGATAATTTTATTGTTAAACAAGAGAACCTCAATACTTATGTTAGTAGACAATTGAAACGTAATGCTCACATGCTTGACTACTTGGGTGATTATATGATTAGAACTGTTAATGATCTTAAGCTTATTACTAAGCATGCTTCCATGGTTGAAACTCAAGTAGAACAGGTACTTAAGGCACAAGATGATTTGCTCACTGAGTTGAATAGTAAGAATAATGATAATGTTGTTAGGGTTATGACTAGAGGTGGTCAGATGACCCAGGAACCTATGTATCCTGAGGGCCACACTAAGAAAGTTGAGCAAGATTCTCAGAGAGTTAATATTGATGCACCTAGTCCTAGTAATAACAAGAAAAAGAAAACTGATAGGACTTTGCATGCTTCTAGGGAACCTGTTATAGATACACCTGAGAATCCAAACGATATTTCTATTTCTAATGCTGAGACACAATCTGGTGATGAAAATGAACCTAGTGATAATGTAAATGATGTTGTTCATGTTGATGCTCAACCTAGTAATAATAATGATGTGGAGATAGAACCTGCTGTTTATCTTGATAACCCACAATCAAAGAATCGACGTTATGATAAGAGAGACTTCGTTGCTAGGAAACATGGTAAAGAGGAGAACCATGGGTTCAGAAGCCCGTGCCCTTTCCTCCTAAACCATCCAAGAAAAAGGATGACAAGGATTTTGAGCGATTTGCCGAAATGATTAGATCTATCTTTTTGCGTATGCGTTTGACTAATATGCTGAAAATGTCTCCTTATGCCAAGTATATGAAAGATATTGTTACAAGTAAAATAAAGATACCGGTAGCTGAGATTTCCACCATGCTTGCTAATTATACTTTTAAGGGTGGAATACCAAAGAAACTAGGAGATACAGGAGTACCAACTATACCATGCTCCATTCAAAGAACTGTGTTAAAACTGCTTTATGTGATTCGGGAGCCGGTGTTAGTGTTATGCCTTTCTCTTTATATCGTAGACTTGAATTGAACAAGATGATACCTACTGAAATCTCTTTGCAAATGGCTGATAAATCAACTGCTATACCCATCAGTATTTGGGACGATGTGCCTGTTGTGGTTGCAAATGTTACTATCTTAATAGACTTTGTTATTCTTGATATTCCCGAGGACAACAGTATGTCGATCATCCTTGGTAGACCCTTTTTGAATACTGTAGGGGCTATTATTGATTGCAACAAAGGCGATGCCACTTTTGATGTTAAGGGTAATGAGCATACGGTACACTTTCCGAAGAAACAACCTCAAGTTCATAGTATCAATTCTATTGGAAAATTTTCAACTATTACTACTAGAGGTTTTGAATTCCCTCTTCCTACTGTCAAAAAGAAATATGATATTCTTATTGTTGGGGACATTCATATCCCCGTTGAGGTAACCTAGTGTTATTAGAAAGTTATCCGGTTTCATGTCATTTGGAAGAAGTTTGTTAATAAGACTTGATCAACCTTGTTAATGGATTCCTTTTGATGAGCATGAGATGGATGAATTTAGAAAGCACAACTTTATGTAGCCACCTTTTACTTTCTATTATTTAGAATAAATAAAGCAAAAATAGTATTATCTATCTATTTTCTGAATTATGCGTGCAATAAAAAAATGTCCTAAAAATAAAAGTTCTCCAAATGCCCTGAAAATTTAGTATGATTTTTTATAGAATATTTTAGAATTTCTAGCACTGAACATGAACCAGGGGGATGCACCAGTGGGCCACAAGGGTGGAGGGCGTGCCCCCTGCCTTGTGGGTCCCACGTAGGCCCCCCTCACTTATTCCAGCACCCATCCACTTCGTCTTCCTCCAGAAAAATCATCCCGTTTCTCAAACCCGTGTTCTAGCTCATCTTGCTGCCATTTTCGTTCTCCTTGTGCAAAGCTCCATGTGAAAAACTGTTTTGGGGGATTGTTCTTCGATATGTGACTCCTGCAATGGTCCAATTAGTTTTTGTTCTAGTGCTTTATTTATTGCAATTTTTTGATTCTATGGTGACCCTGTTATTGAGCTTGTATGCCAAATTTATATGGTCCAAAGTAGTTTTGATGCATGATATAGCCTCTAGACACTTGTTGGAGTAGTTGCTATTAATTTTGTTGAGTTTGGTTCACTTTTATTTTGAGTCACTAAAAATTTCAGAAATTTTTTAGAGGAAGAAAAATCTTTAGGAAATGTACCAAGGTGGTTCTTCGAGGAAGCAAGCACCGAGTCCCATGATACGTGAGCCAGATCTTGAACCACCAAGGGAAGCTCAAGTACGGCCTTGCGAATGGCCATTGGATCAATTCATGGTTCACGCAGGTTTCAAAGAGGAATTTAATGTGTACGTACGGAATGCTGATCTTGACGACTTCGTATCTGATAAGTGTCCTCAGTACTATCATCTCACTGATTCATTTGTGCGAAGGTTTAAGTTTACCTCTCAGTGCAATACCCATATAGTTTTGTTTGACCTTTATGATGAATCATATACCATGGACCTTGAAGATTTTAATACTGCGTGCAAAATTCCATAATGGGGCATTCATAGCGAGCCTCGCAAAAATGAGTATAATGATTTCCTTGCTAGTATTACTGTGGAAGAAACTAGAAGTATTACACAAGCTTCCATGAGGAGCATTCATTTACCTGCCATACATTATTTTGCTATCTTTATAGGAAGATGCATGAATGGTAAACATGATCATAGCCACCTTTGTGCATCAAATCTTAGTGTCCTCAAGTGTGCTGTGTTGGGTGATAAACGATATAACTTGGGGGCCATTATTGCGAGGAGGTTACATCTTAATGCTATAGATGGAGATTTATTTGGTGGATTTATGCAACCCGTTTAGCTAACTATCTTGGAGTACCCATAAGGGGTAATGACATTGAGTTACCACCTGCTTTTCTTGATTATAATGCTTTGGTTCGCTACCAGTTTCTTGTGAGGAATGAGCAGTACCTATTGTACCGACTAATCTTTGACCGGCAGCGTGCTGTCCATATTACTCTTCCCGCTCTTGCCTTCTTTAACTTTCAGGTCAGAGGGAGTTATTTTATAACCAGAGAGGAGGCAAACGAGTACGAGAGAGAGGTTGAGGCCGCTCGCCTCCATGCTGCAGCCCTTCAGGCAGTAGCTGCTGCATCCCAGTACAACCCCGACTACAACTTTGGATATCCGCCAGGCCAGCCATGGCCATAGACCAACTTAGGCCAAAATCCTAAGCTTGGGGGAGTACATATTTCTCACCGACATTACATTCATGGTCACACACTCATTCCAGTTGTCGGTGTTCATACTTTTTCATTGTATTATCCATGCTAGTTTATTTTCTTTTTCCCGCTTTCTTCTTGTGTGTTTGAAAAACTTTAAGAAAAAAATTTAGTTGTAGCTTATTTAGTTTTCATGTTTATTTAGTAGTAGTTTTAAAGAAAACCCAAAAAGATTACTCGCTCTTCTTTTGCTTGTTGGGAGCTTTCCCGTGTAAATAGTTTTCCTCGTTCATGTTTTACTTTCTTCAGAAAAACAAAAACTCCAAAAACATTATAGTGTGTTTCTTTGAAATTATTTTTCCTTTCTTTGGGGGGTTGAGAGGAGAAGACCACGATGAAAATGATGAGTGGCTCTCATATGCATTATTGTTGATCTAACAAACAACCCATATTACCTTGTCTTCTCCTTTGAATAAATGTTTGCAGATTCCAGCTTAGTCCAATGCACGTGCACTATTATTATTATCCACACAGTTCGGTCGTGCAAGTGAAAGGCAATAATGATGATATATGATGAAATGATTGAGATGAGGATAAGCTGGTATGAACTCAACCTATCTTGCTTTTGTAAATATGATTAGTGCATCATTCTTGATTCAACCCATTAGGAATGAAACATGTTTGCAATGACAATTAGAGATTATAGTTACTCATGCCATGCTTAATTAGCTAGGAGTTTATAATGGTTTACCTTGCGTGCCAACATGCTTTTAAAATGCTTATGATGTGGTATGATAGGATGGTATCCTCCTTTGAATGATTTTAGTGGCTTGACTTGGCACATGTTCACGCATGTAGTTGAAACAAAATCAACATAGCCTCCACGATATTTATGTTCATGGTGATTTATATCCTACTCATGCTTGCACTCAATGATGGTTAATCTCAATGCATGTTTATGACTTTTGTCACTCTCTAGTTGGTCGCTCCTAAATCTCTTGCTAGCCTTCACTTGTACTAAGCGGGAATACTGCTTGTGCATCCACTTCCATAAACCCAAAGTTGTTCCATATGAGTCCACCATACCTACCTACATGTGGTACTTACCTACCGTCCCAAGTAAATTTGCATGTGCCAAACTCTAAACCTTCAAATAATATTCTGTTTTGTATGCCTGAATCGCTCATGTGGCGACTGAGGGCTGTCAGTATCTTCCATGCTAGGTGGGTTATTCTCACGATGAGTGGACCCCGCCCGTCATTCACAAGATAATGGCTGGTAATCGGGATGCCCAGTCCCATGCTCAAATCAAATCAAAATATAACTTCAAACAAAACTCCCCCAGGATTGTTGTTAGTTGGACGGTACCCGTTGTTTCAGACCAGTTGTGGAATGTGCTTGTTGGTGGAGGGGGAGTATAAACTTTACCATTCTGTTTGGGAGCCTCCTATAATGTATCTAGTATGGAAGATACCGAGATCTCTTGGTTGTTATGTTGATAATGAAAGCATACCGCTCAAAATATTATTCATCTCTATTTTAAAAGCTTGAGCTCTGGCACCTCTGCAAATCCCTGCTTCCCTCTACGAAGGGCCTATCTATTTACTTTTATGCTGAGTCATCATCCTCTTATAAAAAGCACCAGTTAGAGAGCACCACTGTCATTTGTATGCATTATTATTAATTGATATTGAGTATGACTGTGACAGGATCTCTTTTGCCATGAATTACAATGTCTAATCAGTCCTTGATCTTCAGGGGTGCTCTACATTTATTTTTGCGGTCTCAAAAAGGCTAGCGAGATACCATCTTGTTATATCATATCGTGATTGTTTTGAGAAAGTGTTGTCATCCGAGATTTATTATTATTACTCGCTAGTTGATTATGCTATTTATGTGAGTAAAGGTAAGACCTAAATGTTATTGTGAATATGGTTAGTTCATAATCTTTGCTGAAAACCTGAATGTTGGCTTCACATATTTGCAACAACAAGATCAAACAGAGTTTGTAAAAGTTTTTCTTTATCATTTTTAGTTTGTTAACTGAATTGCTTGAGGACAAGCAATGGGTTAAGCTTGGGGGAGTTGATACGTCTCCATCATATCTACTTTTCCAAACTGTTTTGACCTTGTTTTGGACTCTAATTTGCATGATTTGAATGGAACTAACCCGGATTGACTCTGTTATCAGCAGAGTTGCCATGGTGTTATTTTTGTGCAGAAATAAAAGTTCTTGGAATGACCTGAAACTTCATAGAGAATATTTTTGGAATAAATAAAACATATTGGGGAAAGAATCAACAGAGGGGGACCCACCTGCTGTCCACAAGGGCGGAGGGCGCGCCCACCCCCTGGGGCGCGCCCCCTGCCTTGTGGGTCCCCTGGACCTCCACCGACCTCAACTCCACTCCATATATTCATGTTCGGGGAGAAAAAATCAGAGAGAAGGATTCATCGTGTTTTAAGATACGGAGCCACCACCACCTCCCGTTCTTCATCGGGAGGGCAGATCTGGAGTCCATTCGGGGCTCCGGAGAGGGGAATCCATCGCCATCATCATCACCAACCTTCCTCCATCATCAATTTCATGATGCTCACCGCCGTGCGTGAGTAATTCCATCGTAGGCTTGGTGGATGGTGATGGGTTGGATGAGATTTATCATGTAACCGAGTTAGTTTTGTTAGGGTTTGATCCCCAGTATCCTCCGAGATTGTGAAAGGGATCGACAAGAGGTGTCTAGAGGGGGGGTGATTAGACACTAAGTACCAAAAGTTGCAGTTTTTAACTTTTTAAGTTTAAGTGGAGTTTAGGCACAAGTTTAACAATCACAATACATATCAAGTAAGCATGCAAAGAGTATATGAGCAGCGGAAAGTAAAGCATGCAACTTGCAAGAATGTAAAGGGAAGGGTTTGGAGGATTCAAACACAATTGGAGACACGGATGTTTTTGTCGTGGTTCCGATAGGTGGTGCTATCGTACATCCACATTGATGGAGACTTCAACGCACGAAGGGTAACGGTTGCGCGAGTCCACGGAGGGCTCCACCCATGAAGGGTCCACGAAGAAGCAACCTTGTCTATCCCACCATGGCCATCGCCCACGAAGGACTTGCCTCACTAGCGGTAGATCTTCACGAAGTAGGCGATCTCCTTGCCCTTACAAACTCCTTGGTTCAACTCCACAATCTTGTCGGAGGCTCCCAAGTGACACCTAGCCAATCTAGGAGACACACTCTCTAAGAAGTAACAAATGGTGTGTTGATGATGAACTCCTTGCTCTTGTGCTTCAAATGATAGTCTCCCCAACACTCAACTCTCTCTCACAGGATTTGGATTTGGTGGAAAGAAGATTTGAGTGGAAAGCAACTTGGGGAAGGCTAGAGATCAAGATTCATATGGTAGGAATGGAATATATTGGCCTCAACACATGAGTAGGTGGTTCTCTCTCAGAAAATGTGTATTGGAAGTGTAGGTTCGTTCTGATGGCTCTCTCCACGAATGAAGAGTGGGTGGAGGGGTATTTATAGCCTCCACACAAAATCTAACCATTACACACAACTTGCCAAACTCGATGGGACCGAATTGGTAAACTCGGTTGGACCGATTTAGGAAATCTAGTGACCGTTAGGATTTTCGGTGGGACCGACATGCAACTCGGTAGGACCGATATGGTTAGGGTTAGGGCATAACGTAATCTCGATGAGACCGATTACACAAACTCGGTGAGACCGATTTTGGTAATAAGCTAACCAGAGAGTTAGTCAGGCAAACTCGGTGAGACCGATTACACAAACTCGGTGGGACTGATTTTGGTAATAAGTTAACTAGAGAGATTGCATTGTAATCTCGGTAGTACCGATTACTTAAACTCGGTGAGACTTAATTTGGTAATGGACATACACAGAGATTACAATCCCATCTTGGTGAGACCGAGATCCCTATCGGTGAAACCGATTTGCCTAGGGTTTGTGGCAGTGGCTAAGACATCTGAACTCGGTAGCGCCGGATAGAAAGAATCGGTGGGGCCGAGTTTGACTTTTGGTTTAGGACATATGTGAATGTGAGAAAGTAGTTGAGGGCTTTGGAGCATATCACTAAGCACTGTAGAGGAAGAAACTCATTAAGCAACACCTCATCCCCTCTTGATAGTATTGGCTTTTCCTATAGACTCAATGTGATCTTGGATCACTAAAATAGAAAGTGTAGAGTCTTGAGCTTGGAGCTTGAGCAATCCTTTGTTCTTATCATCTTGAAGGGGTTCCACATCCTCTAGTCCATGCCACTCCATTGTTGAACTTGTCTGAAACATACTAGGTAAAAGTGTTAGTCCAATAAGAGATATGTTGACATTAATTACCAAAATCACCCAGGGAGCACTTGTGCTTTCAATCTCCCCCTTTTTGGTAATTGATGTCAACATATATCAAAGCTTTAGATAAAGATATAAAGAATAACGAGTAAAGCTTTGGAAAGACATGTAACATGCATAGGCTCCCCCTACATGTATGCAATCATGTGGATATGGAATATAGAAGCATGTGAGGGCATAACCATGATAGAGTAAGCAATGTGTTACATGTATCTTGGCTATATGCATCAGAGAAAATGATGTGAATATGGGAAATGTACCTTCATGCTCATGAGTCCTTCTTGCAAACAGTATGTACATTAGCAAGAATTCCTCACACACATGACTGTGATGCATATACTTACCTTGTGGTCTTGAGTTGGCTTAGAATGGAATGAACCTGTGAAAATAGGGTCAGATAACACAGATACACCTACTGGCCAGAGCAAGCAAAAGAAGCCACAAGAGTACCAAGACTGGGATGACATGTAGAGAGTGAGTACTAAGTACCACATTGAATATAGACATGGCCCCAAAGGTAAAGATGTGCAATGAATTTAAAGAATTTCTTTCCCTTAGATGTCTTGCTCCCCCTGAATCTAGCATGGGATACTGAGAGAAGATAGGGAACAGAAAATTAGAGCAAAATGCGTAATCGTGAGCTCAAAGAAACAAATGAACAGAGCTAATGCAAATAAGCACATATGAATATGTCTTTCCCTCAAGAAGACATGTGGCATCTCTCCTCTTGAACACCAAGCATCTGGGATCCTTGAAGATTACTCTCTTCTTGAGTATTCTCTCCCCCTGAGATATCTTTCTCCCGATGAAGTGATAAGGCTTTGATGTGATCTCTCTCTCCCCCTTTTGACATCAATTTCCAAGAAGGGCCTTCTGGAATTTGTCGTGAATGGGTTTGGTCCTTGAGTCACATAATAAAGCACTGATAAAAATGTGATGCTTATAGAGGACAAGATTCATGGAGTGGAGCTGGATCAAAAGTAATGCAGGAATAAGTGGCAAAATGTTTTCCTGTAGTGAAATCGGTGGCACCGAGTGGTATGCTTCGGTTGCACTGAATGATTTCGGTTAAACCGAAGACAAGAAACCGGCGTGAACGAGTTCATCACAGAGAAAAAACTTTTCACCTCAGCTCACTAGACAAGTAAGGTCTCACAAGGATTTGCAAGGAATTAACTAAAAGATTTGCAATGAATTGGATGCAGGGAATGCAGAAGAAATAGAAAAGAAAAGAAATCTAGATGAAGTTTTTTTTGAAAGAGGAAACAAATATGCATGAGATAAATGCAAGAGCACAAAAAAAAGAACACAAGAGAACTTCATCTAGAGATGGTCATGACAAAGTCACCTATGTTAGAGTATATTGACTTAGGAGTCAAGTGAGATCACTTGATCATAGGTCATACTCATCGTTTAAGCTCAAAATGGGGTTACCATTTTTCGTTTAAGCATCTTGATGTATTCACATCTTGTCGAGTTGCTTTGATCATGTTTTGGAGTAAAGCTTCTCTAAGATGGAATAACATACCTTGGGTGGTGGTGTTGATCGTGATCATGTAGTTGAACTTGTGTGGGTTGCTCAAGGTTGATGTAGCTAATCAAGAGTTGGGAGCACCACTTGGAATTTGAGTTCATCTACCTACATGGGTTAGTTCTTGCAAGGAAGAGCAGTTGTGTATCCAAAATGACAATCATGAAACTCAACATAGAATTTGTCAAAGGATATGTTTGAATGGTTTCAGGCTTCCTTGTCTTCAACCACCATTGTGTAGAGACTTGGTGATGTAGAGATTGCTCAAGATGTGAGTGAGTTGCAATCTCATAGACTTAGATTCATCCAAGTAACTACAAGGGTTAGATAACATGCAAGGTGCAAATATATCCAAGATATAAGATTATCATCATAAGAGAAATATCAAGGATTAGTCATAAGCTCATGTCTTGCATGTATCCAATGGAGTTCCTACTCCAACTTTGAAGCATCAATGATGTTCAATTCACCTCTTAACCTGCAAAACACTTTCTCATCAAGTGGTTTAATGAATATATCTGCTAATTGCTTTTCGGTGCGAACATGCTTAAGATTAATGTCACCCTTAGCAACATGATCTCGAATGAAATGATGACGAACTTCAATATGCTTAGTTCGAGAGTGTTGCACGAGATTGTGAGCAATCTTGATAGCACTTTCATTGTCACAAAGTAATGGAACATGTTTCACATATATCCCATAATCTTTAAGAGTTTGGGTCATCCAAAGTAATTGAGCACAACATGAACCAGCGGCCATGTATTCCGCTTCAGCGGTGGATAAGGATACCGAGTTTTGTTTCTTGGAAGACCAAGACACAAGAGATCTGCCAAGAAATTGACAAGTACCCGAAGTGGACTTTCTATCAACCTTGTCACTGGCATAGTCCGAGTCGGAGTAGCCAACAAGATCGAAAGAGGCTCATTAGGATACCAAATGCCAAAATTTGGTGTATGGATTAAGTATCTCACTATCCTTTTCACGGCCTTAAGATGACATTCTTTAGGAGCAGCTTGATATCGTGCACACATGCACACACTTAGCATGATATCGGGACGTGAAACACATAGATATAACAATGAACCAATCATAGAGCGATAAACCTTTTGATCGACCGGTTCACCATCTTTGGTCAAATCAAGGTGTCCACTAGTAGGATGGGTGTAGTCATACCTTTGCATTCTTACATATTGAACTTCTTGAATAAGTCCTTGGTGTACTTTGTTTGAGAGACAAAGGTACCTTCCTTAGTTTGCATGATTTGCAAACAAAGAAAGAATTTGAGTTCACTCATCATAGACATCTCAAACGTCTCCGATATTAGCTTTCCAAACTTTTCACTAAAATGAGGGTTAGTAGAACCAAATATAATATCATCAACATAGATTTGGCACACAAATAGTTCTCCGTTGACCCTTTTTGTAAAAAGAGTAGAATCAATTTTTCCGATTTCAAAGCCTTTTTCAATAAGGAACTTGGTCAAGCATTTATACCACGCTCTAGGATCTTGTTTAAGACCATAAAGAGCTTTGTGAAGTTTGTAAACATGATCAGGTTTCTTAGGATTAACAAAGCTGGGAGGTTGTTTAACATAAACTTCCTCCTCTATTTCACTATTTAGAAAAGCACTTTTAATGTCCATTTGGTACAAGGTGATATCATGGTGATTAGCATAGGCAAGTAAGATGTGAATGGACTCAAGTCTAGCAACGGGAGAATAAGTCTCACCATAGTCCATACCTTCAACTTGTGTGTAGCCTTGGGCGACGAGACGTGCTTTGTTGCGAACTACTTGTCCATCTTCATCTTGCTTGTTGCGTAAACACCCATTTGGTACCGATGATGTTGTGGTTGTTGTCGGGCTTCTCAACCAATGTCCAAACGTGATTTCTCTCAAAGTTGTGTAGCTCTTTGTGCATGGCGTTTATCCAATCCGGATCTTCCAATGCTTCTTCAACCTTCATAGGTTCAATGCTAGAGATGAATGAATAGTGTTCACAAAAGTTAGCTAAACGGTTTTAGAACGAGTGATTCTCTCGGTTTGGATATCATTGTAGATTTGCTCGACGGGATGGTCTTTAGCGATTCTTGCTCGAACTCGTGAAAGCTTTTGCTTGGGTCTTGGTTGAACATCTTCTTCATCTTGTTCTTATTCTTGGCCTTCTTCATTGTTGGCGTTGTCGTTCTGTTGTCGTGGTGGAGAAGGAGGTTTTTGACGTTCATCTTGGTGCACTTCCTCGTTTTCTTCATCTTGGTGTGTCCCACTTGTGGATGCTTCCATATAAACTCTTGGTTCACCTTGTCGTGAGGTAGAAGCTTCCACTTGAACGGACGAGGTACTCTCCTTCATCTCCGTTGGACGAATCTTGCCAATAGACAAGTCTTGAATTGCTTCTGAGGGGTCTTTGTCTCCTATATCAATTGGCAATTTCTCTACTTGCGAGCCGTTAGATTCATCAAACTTCACATCTACCGTTTCTTCAACCTTTCGGGTGAAATTGTTGTAGACATGGTATGTGTGAGAGTTTGAGCCATAACCAAGTAGGAAACCTTCATGAGACTTAGGAGCAAATTTAGAACGACGATGCTTATCAAGAATGTAGCACTTTGAGCCGAATACTCGAAAGTATCCAACTTGGGGTTTGTTACTGGTGAGAAGCTCGTATGTCGTCTTGCCGAGTAGCTTGTGAAGATACAAGCGATTTGTTGCATGACAAGCTATCTCAACCGCTTCCGCCAAAAAGTGCTTCGGCGTCTTGTATTCATCAAGCATCGTTCTCACCATTTTGATGAGCGTCCGGTTCTTCCTCTCAACAACTCCATTTTGTTGAGGTGTGTACGTAGCCGAGAACTCGTGTGAAATCCCTTCTTCGTCAAGAAAGGTGTCCACATTTATGCGTTCTTGAACTCCGTTCCGTTGTCGCTGCGAACCTTCTTGATCTTTACTTCAAATTGATTTTGGGCCTTTCTAGCGAAGTTTTTGAAGATCTTTTGAACCTGCGATTTATCATCGAGAAAGAACAGCCACGTAAATATTGAAAAATCATCAATTATAACTAGACCAAAAGAATTTCCACCAAGACTCTTATAGGCGTTGGGACCAAAGAGATCCATGTGAAGTAGCTCGAGTGGCCTCCTTGTGGTCATGATGTTCTTCACGGATGCCTTCCTCCAACCTGTTTACCTGCCTGACAAGCGCTGCAAAGTCTATCCTTATCAAATATGACATCATTAACTCCAAGGATACGATTTCCTTTAATAAGCTTGTCAAGGTTTCGCATGCCAACATGACCTAATCGTCTATGCCATAACCAACCTTTAGAGGATTTAGCAATAAAGCAAGTTCTAGGTTGAGCCTTTTTAGTGAAACCAACAATGTATAGATCACCTCTACGCACACCGGTAAAGACCATTTATGATTATCTCTAAGAAACACTTGGCAATCTACTTCAGTGAATAGGACATTAAAACCGAAATCTGCAAGTCTAGATACTGAAAGTAAGTTGTATCCAAGAGATTCAACGAGCATGACATTTTGTATGGAGCTATCATGTGATATGGCCACCTTACCGAGGCCAACCACCTTACCCTTTGAGTTGTCACAGAAAGTGACATACTTTCGAGGACCATCGTTTTCAGCAAGCTCCCGAAACATGTCTTTATCTCCGGTCATGTGATCGGTACATCTGTCGTGGTTCTAAGTCTGACAGTAGAATAGGGGGGTAGGAATGGAGAGGCAAGATCCTAGCTATGGAGTAGTTGTATACGCAAGATGTTTACGAGTTCAGGCCCTTCTCGGAGGAAGTAACAACCCTACGTCTTGGAGCCCGGAGGCAGTCGACTGTATTATGTGCGTATAATGTTGGTGTACTAGAGTAGGGGTACCCTAGCATCCCGAACTTGTGCACGGGCAGTTGCAGCCCTCCGCGGCAAGGCTTACCGGGTGACCGCCAAGGTCCTCCGTGGTTCCTTTGGAGCCATTCAAGAACAAAGTATTCAAGCCAAAGAAAACAAGTCCCCCGGCAAGAGGAGCTTGCCGGGAAGGCCACCCAATGCACCTAGAAGACAAGGCCCGGCAAGAGGAGCTTGCCGGGAAGGCCACCCAAAGCACCTAGGAGACAAGGCCCCAGCAAGAGGAGCTTGCCAGGAAGGCCCGGTGAGCGACAAGCTTCCAGACGCGACAAGACAACAACCGCGGCAAGGCGCTTGCCACGGCAGACCACCACTCTGTACCTACGCTCCAACACATCCACTAACGTGTCGCCTCGACCTTTCCGGTAGCACGTGGCAAGAGGCCGTGCGGCCAGCGGAGCGCGGTGGCAAGCGGCGCTGACAAGATTGCCATCGTGGCAAGCGGTGGCGCCCCTGGCGGTCCCTTTCTGCACTGTTAGGGCGATGTAGACGGGCATTTAATGCCTTTGTCCCCTTCCGTCAGGGTTAGGTATGATACACTGTACAAGTAGCTGTACCAACCACTCCTTTTCCATTTTTACCCTTGTCTACGTTGCCACCTGTCGGAGACCCCTTTAGCATATAAAAGGAGGCCCATGCGCAACGTAGAGGAGGAGGAGAAGGGGGTTCGAAAGGTTTGAGGCCAGAGAACACTCACGCTCGGTCTCGTTAGCAGCTTGTGTGTATCAGAGCACTCAGTAGCTCCGAGCAAGAACTCAATACACTCGGACATGCAGCAAGAGGGAGTGTTATCTCTCCGGAGAGCTCCGAAGCTGGGTAAACCGCTCGTGTGCTTCGCCTCGATCTGCTCTTCGTGCGACCTCCGCCCCCCGCCGAACCGAAAGGGGCTCGGTCTGCCGGTCCCATAGGTGTTCGTGGGCCAGATCAGCCTGCCCCGACATCTTTGGCGCGCTGTAGGGCGTCGAGATTGTGTGAACCTGATCCGGCGTCCACACGAGCTAGATCTTCATCATCTTCATCGACATGCCACCGAAGAAGAAGGCTTCGGCGGCAGATGTTCCGTCCGCGTTGAACCCACCACCACCGGAGCAAACGGGTGGTGGGGTAGACGCCGGCGGAAGAATGGACGTCGGACGGGAGCCCACGGTGCTGCCAAGTCCAAGGACAAGGCTGCGCAGACCTCGGCGTCAGATACATGCACCGCGCCTGCCTCAGAGGCGCGGATCGACAGCGTCATGGTATTCACAACGCCATACGCCGTTGGACCAAGATCGAGCCGGTGGATCTCGGGATGCTCAAGACCAAGCATGCACGCCAACATGCCGGTGCGAAGCGAGGCACGGTCGCTGGACGGGATATCGCTCCTTCTAATATAGTTAGAAGTCCGAGCATATCCCGCCTCGCTCGCGCCGCTCGCCATCGCCACCCACCACTCCAGCAGAAGCTTTGGCGAGAGCTCAATCGCTCTGGATTACCCTCCAACAGCCGACAAGGTCGATGAATGGAGGGCCACTATTCGTAGTCTCATCGGCTTTGCTAACGGCGACGCCCGGCAGCCGAGTGCATCGCTGCCGCGGCAGGACTGCCAAACACGAGCCGGTGGCGGAAACCGTGGGGTGCAACCACCATGCACTCTCCGCCCCGAAGGCCAAGATCACCGACTCGCCGGATCCACCTCAACAGCGACTCCACCGCATCATCGGATCCACGAGCTTGTCGCGATCAGCGCCAAGTTCTTCACGAACGACAGCAAGAAGACGCTCGAACTCGCATCGAGAGCCGAAGAGAAGCGCGGTGTCAATCCGACCAGCGCGTTGGGCCCTCTGTCGACATGCATGCGCCAGGGGAACCAGGCAACTTGCCGTACGCGGTAGGTTGCCCTGCGTTCACTCATGAGCTGCGGCAAGTCTAGTGGCCCAGCAAGAAGAATTTCTGCCGACGCATTCAGAAGTACGACGGCAAGACGCATCCGTCGGAGTTCCTCAGCATCTACACCATGGCGGTGCAAGCTGCCGGGGGGCGAGACGACAAGATCCTGGCCAACTACTTCCTGCTGGTGCTCAAGCCCAATGTCAGATCCTGGCTCATGCACTTGCCGGACAACTCCATATCCTCTTGGGCAGATCTATGCCATCAGTTTGTCGGCGCCTTTACAGCGCCACAAGCCCCATGGCCAAGAAAGCGACCTTCATCTGCTCGCCCGTAGAAGGAAGGAGAGCCCCGCGAAAGTACATTCAGAGATTCAGCCACAGACAAAGACAACATCCCGGATGTCCACCCCGCCGCAGAATCGCCGCTGCTCCATCGAACGTGCGAAACCGCAGGATGCGGGAGGAGATGGCGATGTGCAAGATCAGAGACGTCAATGAGCTATATGCCCTGGCCGACAAGTGTGCACGTGCTGAGGGAGGGAGGAGACTCCCCGGAGAGAATACTGAAGCAGGAGGATCTGATAGTGAAGAACAAGACCAATTCCGGCAAGAGCTCTGATGCCCACTCCGGCAAGCGCACCTCTTCGGAGTGCTGCGCTACCGTCGAGGACGCACCATCGAGCTCTACCGGCAAGTGCTGAGGAGCAGTCTGCGCCGGCAAGCCCTAGGGTTTGTTCCATTGAAGCAGACGCCCAAGTCCGGCAAGAGCTCGATGCCCACTCCGGCAAGCGCACCTCTTCGGAGTGCTGCGCTACCGCCGAGGACGCACCATCGAAGCTCCACCGGCAAGTGCCGAGGAGCAGTCTGCTCCGGCAAGCCCTAGGGTTTGTTCCGCTGAAGCAGACGCCCAAGTCCGGCAGAGCTCCGATGCCCACTCCAAGAAGCGCACCTCTTCGGAGTGCCGCGCTACCATCGAGGACGCACCATCGAAGCTCCACCGCAAGTGCCGAGGAGCAGCCTGCCCGCAAGCCCTAGGGTTTGTTCCATTGAAGCAGACGCTCCAAGTTCGGCAAGAGCTCTGATGCCCACTCCGGCAAGCGCACCTCTTCGGAGTGCTGCGCTACCGTCGAGGACGCACCATCGAGCTCCACCGGCAAGTGCTAAGGAGCAGTCTGCTCCGGCAAGCCCTAAGGTTTGTTCCGTTGAAGCAGACGCTCCAAGTCCGGCAGAGCTCGATGCCCACTCCGCAAGCGCACCTCTTCGTAGTGTTGCGCTACCGCCGAGGACGCACCATCGAGCTCCACCGGCAAGTGCCGAGGAGCGATCTCCTCCGCAAGCCCTAGGGTTTGTTCCGCTGAAGCAAACGCTCCAAGTCCGCAAGAGCTCGATGCCCACTCCGCAAGCGCACCTCTTCGGAGTGCTGCGCTACCGCCGAGGACGCACCATCGAGCTCCACCGGCAAGTGCCGATGAGCAGTCTGCCCGCAAGCCCTAGGGTTTGTTCCGCTGAAGCGACGCCCAAGTCCGGCAGAGCTCGATGCCCACTCCGCAAGCGCACCTCTTCGGAGTGCTGCGCTACCGCCGAGGACGCACCATCGAGCTCCATCGGCAAGTGCCGAGGAGCAGTCTGCTCGCAAGCCCTAGGGTTTGTTCCGCTGAAGCGTACGCCCAAGTCCGCAAGAGCTCGATGCCCACTCCGCAAGCGCACCTCTTCGGAGTGCTGCGCTACCGCCGAGGACGCACCATCGAGCTCCACCGGCAAGTGCCGAGGTGCAGTCTGCTCCGCAAGCCCTAGGGTTTGTTCCGTTGAAGCGACGCCCCGACAAGTTTTGCTCCGCAAGCATGCCGGAAACGCCAAGCTCCGCCGAGCCGCAGATTCTCGCCAGGAAGCAGATGTTCCCGCAGCAGATATGTGCCTTTAGTCCTTGTTGTCGAGCCGCAAGCTCCAAAGATGGGCACAGCAGTTCTCCCCACGTAACTCGTGATACGGATCACCTCGAGTGCTCGCTATGATGAGCTTGAGCAAGAGCAGTTGCGACAAGACGACGCTACCGCTCCTTGAGGAGGATCGCCTTCAGTTGTCAGACGAGCTGCTCGATACCAGAAGCTTTTGCGCCGCTACCATAGCCGCAAAGTTAATGCCAAGTCTCGAGGAAGGCGACCTTGTTCTTCGCGCTGCTCAGTCCGCTTAAGAATTCCAACAAGTTGACACTGAAGTGGGAAGGCCCTTACCGGTGAAACGAGTCACTAGGCTCAAGGCCGTCCGCTTTGAGACCGAAGATAGCATTCCGTGAGCAACTCCTGGAACATTGAGCATCTTCGTAAGTTTTACTCAGAAGCGCGGTTGCCGGAACCTGTTCCGCAACCACCTTTTGTACAAGTCTTGCCGATGTTGCATGTAATCCTTTGTACAACGCCGGGCGCAGACCCCGTGCATAATGTGCTTCGCACATCTTGTCAATTTCATGCTTTCTACTTCTATTTTGCATGCGTTATCTGACACTTTGTGCAGCACCTACCCCCGGTAAGCAATAACGAGCCATAAGGCTCCATATCTTTATTTTCTCTTCTTTCTCTTTCTCAAAGAAAGGAAGGTCCCCTCGCCCACAAGTTTGCCGGGGGGAAAGGAGAAGATAATGGTGTAGACCAAGCGTCTCTCAAGGAAGTCTAGCCTTACCGGGAAGCAAACGACAGAAAAGTTAAATTGCTAAAGTTTGAGCAATCAGTTTTAAAAATTTTAAGTTATCTTCCTCGAACGACCATACTTTGTATGGAAAACCTGTGCGTGGAGGAACCAACTCGTAGCTAGTTGCGCCCTTACTTTGTTTCGAGTCTGCTCAACAACTTAAATGAGCTGCGATTGCGCCCTTACTTTGTTTCGAGTCCGCTCAACAACTTAAGTGAGCTGCGATTGCGCCCTTACTTTGTTTCGAGTCCGCTCAACAAATTAAGTGAGCTGCGACTAGTTGCGACAAGGTTTCTTGTCGGTAGCAGCACCGCCAAAGAAGTCGCCGACGTCTCAAGACTCGGCCATGCCCAGTGCCTCACAATGACAAGTTCCCTAAAAGCGTAGGGCAAAAACATACAAAGGAAGGAATCAAGTAAAGGAAATAACATAGCAATCACTATCCGGAATAGAGTTATATTACAAGATAACTTGCCGCAGCTCTAATAGACCGTTCTCATAACATGACCAGCAGCGGCAAGAAGAAAAGAAAACGAGCAACTCTTCATCAAAAGTTTCTCCTTCGGCCGGCGCCCATGGGAGCTTGATGAAGACGCCATCGCCGGCCTTCAAATAGGCGCTGGCTGGGGCTCTTCGAGTTCGACGCCTGCAGCCAGCGGAGGGATCGGTGGTCGGTGTAGCGCCTGGCGCTCCTGCGGCCTCAGGGCCGTCAGTGCGATCGACGGACCCCTCGCCAGCTTCTGCGGCAGCAGCTTTGGCGGCCTCTTCGCCGGCGGGCTCGTCGGCGCCAGCTTCTTCTCCGATGGCAGCGGCGTCGTCAAGATTAAGGCGCTGTCCTCCTCGCCGGCAGCCCCGGTCTCCATTGGCTCAGGCGGATGGATCTCGACGACCGAAAATGAAGAAAAGTCAAGCAAATATTCAAAAGAAAATCAAGAAGAAGAACACAAGGGAAGTTTTCAAGCAAGAGGATTACCTGTGCTAGGGTCTGCATTCATGGTCTCCGCCACCAGGGGATCGCTGGTGCTGTCCCTTGCCGCAGAGCTGTCCCTTGCCGGAGAACTGCCCCTTGCCGGAGAACGCTCCCTTGCCGGGGAATCCTCCCTTGGCGGTGTAGTCGAAGCAGAAGGCATGTCATGAGCGGCTTCAAGGCACTCCTGGTAAGGCTGCTCTGCTCCTACACAAATCAGCAGCCGATATCAAGAAGAAAGGGCACCCATGCACGCCTAACAGCAGGAAGTAAACCATATACTTACGCTGGGGGCTGCGCTGGGGGTTGCACGTGCCCGTGCCCGGTTTTGGGCCTGGCCCAACAACGCTCGGCACCGTGGGTGGCCCAGGCCCGGGGGCTCCTGTCGGTGTACTAGAGTAGGGGTACCCTAGTATCCCGAACTTGTGCACGGGCAGTTGTAGCCCTCCGCTGACAAGGCTTACCGGGTGACCGCCAAGGTCCTCCGTGGTTCCTTTGGAGCCATTCAAGAACGAAGTATTCAAGCCAAGGAGACAAGGCCCCGGCAAGAGGAGCTTGCTGGGAAGGCCACCCAAGGCACCTAGGAGACAAGGCCCCGGCAAGAGGAGCTTGCCGGGAAGGCCACCCAAAGCACCTAGGAGACAAGGCCCCGGCAAGAGGAGCTTGCCGGGAAGGCCCGGTGAGCGACAAGCTTCCGGACGCGACAAGACAACAACCGCGGCAAGGCGCTTGCCGCGGCATCACCACTCAGACTGTGCTCCAAAGACATCCACTAACGTGTCGCCTCGACCTTTCCAGCGCCACAGGTGGTAAGAGGTCAGGCGGCCGGAGCGCTGATGGGCAAGCGGCACGACAAGATTGCCATCGTGGTAAGCGGTGGCGCCCTGGCGGTCCCTTTCTCGCACCGTTAGGGCGACGTGAGACGGGCATTTAATGCCTTTGTCCCCTTCCGCCGTGGTTAGGTATGATACACTGCACAAGTAGCTGTACCAACCACTCCTTTTCCATTTTTACCCTTGTCTACGCTACACCTGCTTGAGACCCCTTTAGCATATAAAAGGAGGCCCATGCGCAACGTAGAGGAGGAGGAGAAGGGGGTTCGAAAGGTTTGAGGCCAGAGAACACTCACGCTCGGTCTCGTTAGCAGCTTGTGTGTATTGTAGCACCTAGCGCTCCTCAGCAAGAACTCAATACACTCAGACATGCAGCAGTAGGAGTGTTATCTCTCCGGAGAGCTCCGAAGCTAGGTAAACTGCTCGTGTGCTTCGCCTCGATCTGCTCTTCGTGCGACCTCCGCCCCCCGCCGAACCGAAAGGGGCTCGGTCCGCCGGTCCCATAGGTGTTCGTGGGCCAGATCAGCCTCCCCGACATATAAGTTACAGGGGTGCGAACCCTTGACACCGAGGAGGGGGGTGGCTTATATAGAGTTCGCCAGACCCCTCCAGCCCTCAGTTATGCAGGGTTCAAAGTACATTAAGATCGGGGGTTACTGGTAACGCCTCACATAAAGTGCCATGAAGACCATAAAAGCTACTTAATGACCGAGCGTTTGTGTGCAGACTGACTTTAGATCTTTTGGTGGTCGAGTGGTTGGCTATATAGTCGAGTGTCTTCAAGTTCGTCGAGTGGAATACTTCTAGGTCGACTGACAGGTGGTTTCTTCTAGAGATGTCCTTGGGGAGGGTATCTTGGACAGGTCCATGACCCTACCCTAGGTACATGGCTCCATCATTAGCCCCCGAATGGATCGAGGTTTGAGTGGGGAAGGAGTTGAGAACTCTTCCGACCCACTTTTCGTGCGATGAGCATGTCTTGTTCTGGATCAATGAACTTAGGTGACGGCATCAACTTCTTTTTCAGTCGCCTTGATCCATTCTTTGTATCCGTCGAGTGAGTTTTCTGTACTTGGAGATCTCCGAACGACAGAGCGGAGAAAATCTCCCGTCTGACAAGTTACTCTGCAGTTCGCGGATTTAGCGGGATCCGAATTTCGGGAAGCGCGCGAGGCGGAGGAGGCCGCGGTACTCGGATGGGATAAGGCAGGAACGCCTCGATCTCCGCGCCACCTTTTTCGCCACGTATAGCGCGGCGCGATCGCTATGGATTTGACAGATCGCCTGGCCTACAAGTCACCACCGAAGCAACCTCATATAAGGCGCCGGACGGGTTTTTTGAACAAGGCGCTCATTTCTCCTCCCTCTTCCTCTGACTTATCCGCCGCGTTCGCCTCCATCTCCGCGCTGCTGCTCCGTGCGCGCTTCGCCGGCGACGATGGTGAAGGAGAAGATGGCGGCTTTGGAGCGGGCGAAGAAGGCGACGGCGAAGGCGAAGGGAAGGGCGACCAGTCGGGGCGGATCTTCGTCAAGGGCCGGCCTGCCGCAGGGCTGGATCCAGGGCGACTGGATCCGCTCGACGATCCGTCAGAAAGATCTTGACGACCTGGCCAATGAAGGACTGATCCCCCATGGATCAGCGCGGCTCCCGGGGAAGGAGTCGGAGCCGCAGCCTCAAGAGGGTGAGTGTGTCCTCTTGGCCACCCATGTTGACCGCGGGTTTTCTTTGCCGCCTCACCCTTTCTTTCGGGGGTTTCTGAACTTCTTTGGGGCACAAATTCACCACTTCACACCCAACTCCATCGTGTATCTCGCTGCTTTCGTGTCTTTGTGCGAGTATTTCTTGGGTTGTCGGCCTCATTGGGGTCTTTTCAAGCACATTTTCACCTATCGCTCCCAGATGGTGAAAAAGGCCAATCCGAGTGACGAGAGAACTCAAGTGATTCAGATGTGTGGGGGTCTTGGGGTTCAAATGAGGGGAAAAAGTTCTTTTCCGGCCATGATCCTACCCGAGTCAGTCCGTGGATGGCAGTCGACTTGGTTCTACTGCAAGGACCAGCCGACGCCAGGGCAGTCGACTGGACTCCCTCCTTTTTCCATGGACCGAGTGAGCAAGCCGTCCTCTTTGAAGGTGATCCCTAAGAGAAGGCCTGTGTTAAGGTGTTGGTCGAACGCGTTGTCTAGCTCATCCGAGACGGAGTGACCGGCATGGATCTCTTGGAGGTCTTCCTCCGACGACGCATCCAGCCGCTTCAAGCTCGAGACCATCCGATGTGGTTGTACTCTGGCACTGAGGACACCACTCAGATCCACCCGGAGGAGGTCGAGGATGCCATGCTGGAAAGGCGATCCAAGCTCACCCATGACCCCACGGTCGAGCGTGGCAAGGCTACTGCGCCTGTCGGGCAGTCGAGGAAAAGCCCTCGGACGACCTCTCCGGCGCCGACTGAAAAAGCGCCGAAGCAACCCCGAGCGACGCCATCAAAGCCGACGAAGGCCCTGCCCAAGATGAGGATGGCCATTCCCACCATTTCCGGGTAACAGCAGAACTTGTGTTTTCTCGTTTAGCATGGACATACTTTTGGTCGACTCGTTGACTAATCAACTGATTTCTGAAATCTGAAGTGCTGCTACCTCCGAGACCTCAGCCAGGAACGAAGACCACGAAATGGAAGATGCTGCCACCTCTAACCTTGGTATGATCTCTGTAGTTTCGCTTTTGGTCGATTGGATTTTCATCTTTAACTTTGGGTATTTCCTGTAGCCCAACCTCATGTCATTGATCTCCCTGATGATGACGATGAGGCGCCGCTGAGGCCGAGGAGGAATAAAAAGACGCCTGCTGGCAAGACTGCTCAGGTTACATCAGCACCTGAGACGCTGGTTCAGGAGGGTGGCAACATCACTAGGACTTCCGTGTCCTTCGCTGTGCCATTGACGAGTGCTCATCCTTCGTTGTTGACTGTTGATCCGCCTTCCCTTTTCGCCACACACCACGTCCCAGAGGACCAAGCGGGTGCTGCTAAGGAGGCTATACGCCAGGCGGGGATCATGATGGAGCAGGTGAAGGCGATCCGGGATGCCAGCCAAGCAGCTTATGACGCAAGCTCAGCTCTTCAGAGCAACGTCCAGGTTAGTTAGTCACCGCTTGTTCTGTTAGGATATGGTATCTGAAAACTCTTCTTTCTAAAGATCTTCGTATCTATACACCCACTGGGTGTGTCGATTGAATTTTTGGATTGGTGGGGGCACGCTGAGTGCACCCACTTTGTGTAGTCCACGAGACTATGGTGGACTGCTGGCAGTCGACTATAGTCTTTATACTTTGAATTTCTTTTCTAACTTCTTCACTCGGTCTGGTCGAACCATGTCGAATGGAATCTTGGGACCAGTGGGGGCACGCTGAGTGCACCCACTGGGTGTAGTCCCCGAGACCATAGTCGACTGCTGGCAGTCGACTAAGGTCTAAAGAAACTCCCGTTTTTTAGATCATGATGATACCGTGGCTGACTGCTGGCAGTTAGCTATGGTTTAGGATCATAACCTTTTTGCCTCTTTCGGTCGACTGATCGAACCGAGTCGGCAGAACCAGTGGGGGCACGCTGAGTGCACCCACTGGGTGTAGTCCCCGAGACTACTGTTGAATATTTTGATTCGGCTGTAGTCTTAGAAATGCTACGATTTTTTTAGTCACTCGGAAGCGACCTATCTTTGATGTCTGTCGACTGACCTTTTGCAGAAATCTTGCGAGCTTGCGGCTCGCTATACTGAATTGGAGAACAAACAAATCCAGCTCGAACTTGACTTGAAGCTCGTTCAGGAGAACTTTACGAAGGCGAAGGATGAAGCAAAAGGTATGTTTGGTGAGAATCTTGACGACTGTCTTTATCCTTTTGTCCATTCCTGATTCTGATCTCATTGTCACTTTGCAGATAAACTGAAGGAGGCTCTGAAGAAGAAGGGCCATGACCTTGCCGAGGCGCAGAAAGTGGATTTGGACAAAACAAAGCTCGCGGAAGAAAAACTGGCTTCAGTCGGTAAACTTGAAGAAGAGAACGCCAATCTGAAAGCTGCTTTCGATGTGGCCAACAAGGAGGTCAGCCGACTGAAGAACGACAAGATAGCTCTGAGTGACAAGGCTAGCAAACTGGCGGGGAAGAAGAACAATTTGGAGGCTTATCTGGGAGGGCTCGCCAAGAAGTTATTCCTCATGCTTGAAGGTAATCCCTTCTATCCGACTGATTTGTTATTATCGACTCACCATAAAACTGTTGGATTAACTTCGAATTGTGTTTACAGAATTCTGCCAGAACTTCGAGGAGGAAACCAGCCGAGTGGAGACAAGCCTGGACCCCATTAACTCTCCGATGAAGGATGAGGCCGCTATGAATGTGCTCCGACTGGAGTCTCGTGTTGCTGGTGTGGTCGACTATCTCGCTCGACCGAAGGTTGCGGTGTCGCGAATCGACACGACACTCTGGCCAAGAGAGACGCTTCAAAATGATCTCGAGTCTTTAATGACTCGACAAAATGACGTTCCAGGTCGAGTGCAAGAATGGAAAAAGTCTTCTGCCTGGTGTGGTGCTGATGTTGCTCTGTCCCTGGTCCATGTTCACTGCAAGGACGCGCGAGAGGACAAGCTGGCGTCCATCAAAGTGGCCAATAATAAGAAGCATGACTTCCAATCTTTCATGGAGACCTTCATTGCTGCTGCCACTCGGATTGCTGATGGAATCGACCTGGACCAGTTTGTCGCGCCCTCCAGTCCTCCACCTGAGGAGTAAGAAAAACTTTTATGCCTCACCTTAAATTTGCCTCGGAATGCCGAGTGGTTTTGTAACCGATAAACTTTTACAGGCTTGATGCCTGAGCACTTCTGAATCCGTTATCTGAACTTTGCTTATCGTTGAATATGCTTGCATTTGCCTTCGAGCGAACTTTGTTCTTCACTCGGAATATACTTTAATGCTTGAGATGCAGCTCTGAGGTGGAAAGTCCAGTCGACCTGCACTTCATCGCTCTTGTAGGTAGGGATGGAGCACAGATTGCAGTCGACATTGTATTTGTGGCGTAGCTCAGAAGGAGAAGATAGCAGTCGACCTGCATCTTGTCATCCTTGCAGAGCGGAATGGATTAAGTACTTAGGCTCGTACTGGACTGCAGCTAAGCCCCCGAGTGGGAGGATTGCTCACCACTCGATAGGATTTTTCAAACTTAGGCGAGTACTGGACTGCAGCTAAGGCTCCGAGTGAGAGGGTTGCTCACCACTCGGTAGGATTTTTCAAACTTAGGCGAGTACTGGACTGCAGCTAAGCCCCCGAGTGAGAGGGTTGCTCACCACTCGGTAGGATTTTTCAAACTTAAGCGAGTACTGGACTGCAGCTAAGCCCCCGAGTGGGAGGTTTGCTCTCCACTCGGTAGGATTTTCAGATACTTAGGCGAGCACTGGACTGCAGCTAAGCCCCCGAGTGGGAGGTTTGCTCTCCACTTGGTAGGATTTTCAGATACTTAGGCGAGCACTAGACTGGAGCTAAGCCCCCGAGTGGAAGGTTTGCTCTTCACTCGGTAGGTTTTTCAGATACTTAGGCGAGTACTGGGCTGCAGCTAAGCCCCCGAGTGGGAGGTTTGCTCTCCACTCGGTAGGTTTTTCAGATACCTAGGTGAGTACTGGACTGCAGCTAAGCTCCCGAGTGGGAGGTTTGCTCTCCACTCGGTAGGATTTTTTGTGGCGTAGCTCCGAAGGAGAAGGCAGCAGTCGACTTGCACCTCGTCGTCCTTGCAAAGCGCACATTGTATTCGTGGCGTAGCTCGGAAGGAGAAGGTAGCAGTCGACCTGTACCTCGTCACCCTTGCAAAGCGCACATTGTATTAATTACTTAGGCGAGTACTGGACTACAGCTAAGCCTCCGAGTGGGAGGCTGGCTCACCACTCAGTAGGATTTTAAACACTTAGGCGAGTACTTGGACTGCAGCTAAGTCCCCGAGTGGGAGGCTGGCTCACCACTCGGTAGGATTTTAAACACTTAGGCAAGTACTTGGACTGCAGCTAAGCCCCCGAGTGGGAGGCTGGCTCACCACTCGGTAGGATTTTCAAGTACTTAGGCGAAACAGATTCGCAGCTAAGCCCCCGAGTGGGAGGCTGGCTCACCACTCGGTGGGGATTTTTTTACAAACTTAGGCAAAACGGATTCTCAGCTAAGCCACCCACTGCGGGGTTTCTCATGTAAACAAAAAGTAATAACAATCACTGGGAAAATTATAACATTCTTGTCTTCGATAAACAAACTACAGAGGTACTTTTATTACATCTCATCTGAGTGAGTACTTAAGTATAAAAGGCGGAGCAGCTCCGCGTTCAAGCTGCGTGGCTCGTCAATCTGGCGATCGACATTGTAAAGACGGTACGCTCCATTGTGGAGAACTTTGGTGACGATGAAGGGGCCTTCCCAAGTAGAAGCAAGTTTGTGTGGCTTCTGCTGATCCACCGTAATCTCCTTCTTGGAAGGCTCGATTCTTCACGTTTCTGGCATGGAATCGACGCAAGTCCTGCTGATAGATAGTCGATCAAATCATGGCCATCTCTCTTTCTTCTTCTAGAAGGTCGACTGCATCCTGCCGGGCCTGTTCTGCTTCATCTTCAGTGGAGAGCTCGACTCGAGGTGCATTGTGAAGCAGGTCACTCGGCAGAACTGCTTCAGCTCCATAGACCAGAAAGAATGGAGTTCTCCCAGTCGACCGATTAGGAGTGGTCCTCAATCCCCAAAGAACTAATGGAAGTTCGTCGACCCACGCTCCTGCTGCATGCTTGAGATCACGCATCAGCCGGGGTTTCAGTCCTTTGAGAATTAGACCATTTGCTCGTTCCGCTTGTCCATTCGACCGGGGGTGAGCGACTGAAGCGTAGTCGACTCGTGTGCCTTGAGAGGTGCAAAAGGCTCTGAATTCATCGGAATCGTAGTTTGACCCATTATCAGTGATGATGCTGTGCGGAACTCCATATCTGAATACTAACTCTCTGATGAAGCTGATAGCAGTGCCGACATCAAGGTCCTTGATAGGCTTAGCTTCAATCCACTTAGTGAACTTGTCGACTGCCACCAGTACATGGGTGAAGCCGCTCCTGCCAGTTCTCAGTGGTCCAACCATATCCAATCCCCAAACAGCGAAGGGCCAGACGAGTGGAATGGTCTTCAAGGCTGAGGCGGGTTTGTGTGACATATTGGAATAGAACTGACATCCTTCACACTTGTCGACTATTTCCTTCGCCGTTTCATTTTCTCTTGGCCAGTAAAATCCCGCTCGGTATGCTTTAGCCACAATGGTCCGAGAGGACGCATGATGACCACAGGTCCCCGAGTGGATATCGTCAAGAATTATCTGACCTTCTTCTGGTGTTATACATTTCGGCTGACTCGATCGCGCTTTCTCTGTACAACTGTCCCTTGATCACAGTAAAGGCCTTGGATCGGCGGACGATCTGTCGAGCCTCTTCTTCGTTCTCTGGGAGCTCTTTCCTTAGGATATACGCGATGTACGGCACTGTCCAGTCAGGAGTGATGACCAAAACTTCCTTGATCAGGTCGACCACAGGTGGGACCTCAACTTCAGTCGGATCAGTGACACTTTTTGGCTGCGGGGCTTCTTCGGTGAAAGGATCCTCTTGAACTGATGGTGTGTGGATGTGCTCCAAAAAGACATTACTGGGAATGGCTTCTCTCTTGGACCCTATTTTTGCCAAATCATCAGCAGCTTGATTTTTCAGTCGGGGTATATGATGAAGCTCTAACCCCTCAAATTTCTTCTCTAGCTTTCTCACTGCATTGCAGTAACCAGTCATGGCTGGACTTCTGACGTCCCACTCCTTCATCACTTGATTAACCACCAGATCTGAGTCGCCATAGACCATGAGGCGACGGACGCCGAGTGAAATGGCCATACGCAACCCATACAAAAGTGCTTTGTATTCTGCTTCATTGTTGGAGGAATCAAAGTGGATCTGGAGCACATATCTGAGCTTATCTCCTCGGGGGGAAACCAACACTACCCCAGCACCGGTACCATTCAGCATCTTAGAACTATCAAAGAACATGGTCCAGTGCTCTGAGTGAACTTGAGTCGGTTGTTGCTGTTCAATCAACTCGGCGATGAAATCTTCTACTGCTTGGGACTTGATGGCTTTCTTTGCCTCAAACTTGATATCAAGGGGAAGGAGTTCAATTGCCCATTTCGCCACTCGGCCAGTTGCATCTCTGTTGTGCAGAATCTCTGACAATGGGGTGTCGCTGATGACTGTAATGGAATGGTCAGAGAAGTAATGAGCAACCTTCTTCGTGGTCATAAAAATAGCATAAATGAGCTTCTGATAATGAGGGTATCTTTGCTTTGATGGGGTCAACACTTCAGAAAGATAATATACTGGGCGCTGAACTTTGAAGGCTTTTCCTTCTTCTTCCCACTCGACCGTAAGTACTGTACTGACGACTTGTCCTGTGGCTGCAATGTAAAGCAGCAAAGGCTCTTTGCTGATTGGGGCAGCAAGCACCGGCTGGGTGGAGAGCTGAGCTTTTAGTTCTGCAAACGCTGCATCAGCTTCGGGATTCCACTCGAACTTGTCTGACTTCCTCATCAGTCGGTAAAGAGGCAATGCCTTTTCACCGAGACGAGAGATGAATCGACTTAAAGCGGCCAAGCATCCAGTAAGCTTCTGGACATCGTGCACACGCATGTATGCGTTTCATTCGGAGTATAGTACCAACTTTTTCTGGGTTGGCGTCGATTCCTCATTCGGAAACGAGAAAACCGAGTAACTTTCTGCCAGGAACTCCGAATGTGCACTTTGATGGATTAAGCTTGATACCATACCTCCTGAGATTGGCAAATGTTTCAGCAAGGTAAGTCAACAGGTCGGAACCCTTCCGTGATTTGACCACAATATCATCCATGTATGCTTCCACATTCCGATTGATTTGAGTGAGCAAACACTTCTGAATCATCCTCATGAACGTGGCTCCGGCATTCTTGAGGCCGAATAGCATGGTGACATAGCAGAAGCACCCGAATGGAGTGATGAAAGCTGTTTTGATCTCGTCGGGTCCATACGGACGGATCTGATGGTAACCGGAATAGGCGTCTAAAAATAACAGCCGCTCACATCCCGCAGTCGAGTCGACTATTTGGTCGATGCGGGGGAGAGGAAAATGATCTTTTTGTCAGGCCCAATTGATATGTTTGAAGTCGATGCACATGCGAAGTGACTTGTCCTTCTTGGGGACCATGACAACATTGGCGAGCCACTCGGAGTGGTAAATCTCTCGGATAAACTCTGCTGCTAAGAGTAGAGCCACCTCCTCGCCAATGGCTTTTCTCTTATGGACGGCGGACCGTCGAAGATGTTCCTTGACAGGTTTCACCTTTGAGTCGACTCGTAGACGATGCTCAGCCAGCCCCCTGGGAACACCCGGCATGTCAACAGGCTTCCATGCGAAGATGTCCCAGTTCTCACGGAGGAACTGGATGAGCGCTTCTTCCTATTTGGAGTCTAGTGTCGTTGAGATATGAGTCGGAGCAGCACTGGGGTCGGTAGGGTGAATGTGAATCGGCTTTGTCTCACCGGACGACTGAAACGCTGATTCCGTAGCAGGCTTCTTGGCTCGCAACAAATCACTTAGATCTGCAGTTTTCTGGTATTCCTGCAGCTCTACCACTGCCATCTGAGCATCGGCGATCTTTGAGCCCTTCTGAAAGCACTCTTCTGCCTTCTTCCGATTGCCAGTAATGGTGATCACACCTTTGGGACCAGGCATCTTCAATTTGAGGTACACATAACATGGTCGAGCCATAAAACGTGCATAAGCTGGCCTGCCCAAAATAGCGTGATAAGCACTCTGGAAATCCACAACTTCAAACGTCAACTTTTCTTTGCGGTAATTCTTGGAATCACCAAAAACCACATCAAGAGCAATTTGGCCAAGTGACTCAGCCTTCTTTCCAGGAATGACTCCATGGAAACTCCTAATGCTGGTACTGAGTCTGCACATCGGAATGCCCATCCCTTTCAGCGTCTCTGCATACAATATATTCAGGCCACTGCCACCATCCATCAAGACTTTAGTCAGTCGAGTGCCTTCGACAACTGGGTCGACCACCAAAGCTTGCCTCCCAGGGGTGGCTATGTGCGTTGGATGATCGGATTGGTCAAATGTGATGGCATTCTGAGACCATTTCAGAATCAAGGCCACCGAGCAACCATATTCACCTCTCGGTTTATAACTATCAATCGACTTTTGCTTTCTACATCAGCCAAAAATCATCGTGGTGGAATTGACCGGGGTATCCATCATCACTATCTTCTTTGTCTTCAACTTTGTCTCGACTCCTTCTCCTTATCTTTGGACCGTTTCCCACCGGGCTAACTGGATCAGGAGCCGACATTGTCGAGTGGTATGTTTCGGGTAAATGAATTTACCCTCTCAATCTTTCTTCGTGTGGATGTGGCACGGCAAATCCATAACGTCATTCCCTTCCTTGTCCTTCACCTTCTTAGGGTTCCAAGACCCTTTGGGTTTCCCTTTAAATTTTCCTTGAGTCACGGCCAAGGCTTCTCCAGGAGCAGCTGGCTCGGCTTTCCGCTTCTACTTCCGACTGGAGTTCCCTCCCCCGGTTTCATGAGCGGCTGACTTGTACTTGCCACTCCGGAGCTGATCCTCTTCTTCACCATTGGCATACTTGGTGGCAATCTCCATCATTCGACTCAGGGTCATGTCCCCGATCCGACCAAATTTCAAACTTAGTTCTTTGTTCTTAACGCCTTCCTTGAAGGCACAGACTGCTTGGTGATCAGATACATTTTCTACCGTGTGATGTAAAGTGATCCACCTATGGATGTAATCCCTCAGAGTCTCATTCGAATTTTGCACTCAAGATTGCAGCTCTGTCAACCCTGCTGGTCGCTTGCAAGTTCCTTCAAATGTTCTGACAAACACTCGGGCAAGATCTTCCCAAGTGTAAATGCTGCTGGGTGCCAACTGATTCAGCCATGCTCTAGCCGAGCCCTCCAACATAAGAGGTAGGTGTTTCATGGCCACCTCATCATTGCCGCCGCCAATCTGAACAGCCACTCGGTAGTCCTCAAGCCAAGTATCAGGCTTGGACTCACCAGTGAACTTACTGACTCGAGTCGCCAACCTGAAGTTGGGAGGAATCACCGCGGCCCTGATGGATTTGCTAAAACACTCACGGTCTGAGACGTGAACTCGCTCTTGGTGGGCACATCTGTCATGGCCTTCTTGGTGAGCTCTGTTCCTGTCGACCAAACCTTGAACGATAATGGATCTCGCATCAAAGCCTGGTTCTCTGGGGTCGACTGGAATCCTTCGCCCAACATTGTGCTGGCGTCTGTCATCGTGCTGTCGAGGAGCGTATGATCCACCCTTTGGGGGAGGGGTAGGCACTCGATGTTGATCATTGCGATCGAATCGGTGATCATACTGCTCACGGTTCTTGTACTGGTCATCACGCCGGCCTCCACGTTCCTCACGCCTCGGGGGCGATCTTGGACTATGGGCGGACTGGACTGTATTCACAGCGATGGATTTGCTGTAAATCCTATTCCGTGACTGCGATACAGCTGAATTTTGATCTCCTGCTGCTCGGAGTAAATCTCTGATCTGTAGCAAACCTCTACCAGCCTCTGACTGGGAAGGCAGAATCAATTCTGCTATATGGGCTGCATCTGCTAGATTCTCAATCGGAGTTCGATATACCTGAGTCGGTGGTGGAAAGAGTTGACGTTGACTAGAGTCTGGAACCCGTTGCCGCGCGCGCTCGTCGAGTGCTTGCTGGAGGTTCTCCAGTCGAGTGCGCTCAGCCAAGTTGGCCAAGCGCGCGTCCTCTAAGGCACGAGCCTCGGGGGTTTCTCCAACGATAGGAGTGTGTAACGCATCCATGTTCCGGCGGCGAAGTTCTTCCCTCTGCAGCGAAGTGAGGGGCTCGGGTTGATACTCTTCGTGAACCTGCGCCGGATCGCCTCCGCCGTCGCCTCCGTCGGCGCGGGGAAAGCCAGGAGGACTGCGTGGTCCATTGACCATCAGAACCTCCGCCACTGGATCACTGCTGTCGCACTCAGATGCAGTCTCTGCGGAGCCAGTCGACAGATCGAGCAGGCCGTAGAGAGATTCGTCGGGCTCGATTGCCACGACTTGGGGAGTGGCCGACTGGCAGGCCACCGCGTGTCTCACCCACCGCTGAAGCCTTGACCGACTCGATCGCTTGCGCCGGCCGGAAACAGGGAGGGAGGACGACATAGGGGTCGACCGATACTGGTTCGACGGTTGCCGTAGGAGGACGCTGCGGATGCAAGCGCGAAAGTGCGTCGCACCGCGGACGGGAAGCGCGTCGACGTCGAGTGGAGCCTCTGAAGCCAAGCGGAGTCGTCGGCGATGAACGTGAGCGCGCCGAGACGGATCTCGCGGCCCTCAACATAAACTCCGCCTGAAACCATGATGAAGGAGATCGTAAAAATCCCAACTTCTCCAATAAATCGCTAAGACACCTGCCCCACGGTGGGCGCCAACTGTTGTGGTTCTAAGTCTGACAGTAGAATAGGGGGTAGGAATGGAAAGGCAAGATCCTAGCTATGGAGTAGTTGTATACGCAAGATGTTTACGAGTTCAGGCCCTTCTCGTAGGAAGTAACAACCCTACGTCTCGGAGCCCGGAGGCGGCCGACTGTATTATGTGCGTATAAGTTACAGGGGTGCGAACCCTTGACACTGAGGAGGGGGGTGGCTTATATAGAGTTTGCCAGACCCCTCCAGCCCTCAGTTATGCAGGGTTTAAAGTACATTAAGATCAGGGGTTACTGGTAATGCCTCACATAAAGTGCCATGAAGACCATAAAATCTACTTAATGACTGACCATTTGTGTGCAGACTGACTTTAGATCTTCTGGTGGTCGAGTGGTTGGCTTCATAGTCGAGTGTCTTCAAGTCCATCGAGTGGAATACTTCTAGGTCGACTGACAGGTGGTTTCTTCTAGAGATATCCTTGGGGAGGGTATCTTGGACAAGTCCATGACCCTACCCTAGGTACATGGCTTCATCAACATCCACTATCAAGAACCCATTCCTTTCCTCCTGCCATATATCCCCGAAGATTTGCCATAAGACCAAAGTGTCTCATTGCATCATCAAGATCGAAGTCACTATCATCATCCTCATCATAGTATCCATGTTCAACATCGTCATGTGGTGGATCAAATCCTAGAGAGGGTGATTTGTTAGAGTGAGTTTGACAATGATCTTGCTTATGAATTTTTATAGCTTCGGAAATAATATCACTAATAATTCCAACATCTCCTTTGGCACGCATAAGGTTTGTAAGCTCAAACAAACAATCACCAAACATAGGATCACTAGAATTCATCTTAGTCAAGGCAATAGACTTATGGAGAATTTCATCTAGATTTTTCAAGGAATAATTTGGAAAACGTTCTTCAAGAAATTTCCATATGGTGTAGGCACACTTAAGAGTAGGCAAACATCCTATCAAGTTTCTAGGCAAGCCTCTAGTGATAAGTTCAACAGTTCTAATATTGCGAATCATGTCAATTGACTCATCAAGAGTATGATGCATAGGATCAACATGAGGTGCACAAGGGCTAGCAATGTACTTGTTCAAATGATATCGATTGAAAATCACAAGCATCTCATTTTTCCACTCATGAAAATACTCTCCATCAAGTATAGGCACTCTATGTCTAAGACTCCAAATAGTAGACTCATCCATCTTCCTCCAATGGTGTTTAAACCAAAGCAATGGAGACCAAAGCTCTGATACCAATTGAAAGGGATCGAGAAGAGGTGTCTAGAGGGGGGGTGATTAGACACTAAGTACCAAAAGTTGCAGTTTTTAACTTCTTTAAGTTTAAGTGGAGTTTAGGCACAAGTTTAACACTCACAATACATATCAAGCAAGAATGCAAAGAGTATATGAGCAGCGGAAAGTAAAGCATGCAACTTGCAAGAATGTAAAGGGAAGGGTTTGGAGGATTCAAATGCAATTGGAGACACGGATGTTTTTGTCGTGGTTCCGATAGGTGGTGCTATCGTACATCCACGTTGATGGAGACTTCAACCCACGAAGGGTAACGGTTGCGCGAGTCCACGGAGGGCTCCACCCACGAAGGGTCCACGAAGAAGCAACCTTGTCTATCCCACCATGGCCGTCGCCCACGAAGGACTTGCCTCACTAGCGGTAGATCTTCATGAAATAGGCCATCTCCTTGCCCTTACAAACTCCTTGGTTCAACTCCACAATCTTGTCGGAGGCTCCCAAGTGACACCTAGCCAATCTAGGAGACACCACTCTCCAAGAAGTAACAAATGGTGTGTTGATGATGAACTCCTTGCTCTTGTGTTTCAAATGATAGTCTCCCCAACACTCAACTCTCTCTCACAGGATTTGGATTTGGCGGAAAGAAGATTTGAGTGGAAAGCAACTTGGGGAAGGCTAGAGATCAAGATTCATATGGTAGGAATGGAATATCTTGGCCACAACACATGAGTAGGTGGTTCTCTCTCAGAAAATATGTATTGGAAGTGTAGGTTCGCTCTGATGGTTCTCTCCACGAATGAAGAGTGGGTGGAGGGGTATTTATAGCCTCCACACAAAATCTAACCGTTACACACAACTTGCCAAACTCGGTGGGACCGAATTGGTAAACTCGGTTGGACCGATTTAGCAAATCTAGTGACCGTTAGGATGTTCGGTGGGATCGACATGCAACTCGGTAGGACCGATATGGTTAGGGTTAGGGCATAACGTAATCTCGGTGAGACCAATTACACAAACTCGGTGAGACCAATTTTGGTAATAAGCTAACAAGAGAGTTGGTCCGGCAAACTCGGTGAGACCGATTACACAAACTCGGTGGGACCGATTTTGGTAATAAGTTAACCAGAGAGTTTGCATTGTAATCTTGGTAGTACCGATTACTTAAACTCGGTGAGACCATATTTGGTAATGGACATACACAGAGAGATTACAATCCCATCTCGGTGAGACCAAGATCCCTTTGGGTCAACCCGATTTGCCTAGGGTTTATGGCAGTGGCTAAGAGGACTGAACTCGGTGGCGCCGGATAGAAAGAATCGGTGGCGCCGGATAGAAAGAATCTGTGGGGCCGAGTTTGACTTTTGCTTTAGGACATATGTGGATGTGAGAAAGTAGTTGAGGGCTTTGGAGCATATCACTAAGAACTGTAGATCAAGAAACTCATTAAGCAACACCTCATCCCCTCTTGATAGTATTGGCTTTTCCTATAGACTCAATGTGATCTTGGATCACTAAAATAGAAAGTGTAGAGTCTTGAGCTTGTAGCTTGAGCCAATCTTTTGTTCTTAGCATCTTGAAGGGGTTCCACATCCTCTAGTCCATGCCACTCCATTGTTGAACTTGTCTGAAAAATACTAGGTAAAAGTGTTAGTCCAACAAGAGATATGTTTACATTAATTACCAAAATCACCCAGGGAGCACTTGTGCTTTCAGATTGATGTTGCTATGAATTTGCTATGCTTAATGCTTGTCACTAGGGAACGAGTGCCATGATTTCAAATCTGAACCTACTACGTGTTATGATCCGACAACCCCGGAGTGACAATAGTCGGGACACTTCCCAGTGATGACCATAGTTTGAGGAGTTCATGTATTTGCTAAGTGCTAATGCTTTGGTCTGGTTCTCTATCAAAAGGAGGCCTTAATATCTTGTAGTTTCCATTAGGACACCGCTGCCACGGGAGGGTAGGACAAAAGATGTCATGCAAGTTCTTTTCCATAAGCACGTATGACTACGTACTGAATACATGCCTACATTATATTGATGAAATGGACCTAGTTCTTTGTCACCTTAGGTTATGACCGTTGCATGATGAATGCCATCCGACATAATTATCCATCATTGATCCATTGCCTACGAGTTCGTTTCATATTGATGTTTGCTAAGTTACTTTTCCGTTGCCACTGTTACGATTGCTACAAAATGGCTACTGTTACTTTTGCCACCATTATCGTTACTTCCATACTATTTTGCTACTAAATACTTTGCTGCAGATATTAAGTCTTTCAGGTGTGGTTGAATTGAAAACTCAGCTTCTAATACTTGAGAATATTCTTTGGCTCCCCTTATTGTCGGTGTACAAAAGTAGGGGCTCTACTTTTGACCCCTCTACTTGTGCACGGGCAGTCAGAGCCGCACCTGCGGCCACACTTAGTAGGGCAAAGGGAGGAAGAATACCAGAGCAGCGCTCCAGCCAAAAGCACAAGACGGGCAGAGCAACACCAAGACCAGAGGCACAAAGAGCAAGAGGGCAAGGTGGACTCCCCCGGCAAGACCCTTGCCGGGGCGGCCTCCGCAGCCCCGGCAAGAGCCTTGCCGGGGCAGCTTGCCCAACGCCAGCAGAGCGCGCCACCCTTGAGCCCAAGGGTTCCAACACCATCAACCACGTTGGAACCAAGGCTCGGGAGGCACCTCCATGGAGGCATGCAGATCTTTGTGAAGATCATAAGCACACAAGATCAGATGAGGACCTGAAGACGACAACCCTCGACAAGATCCTTGCCGAGGGAATCCACGAGACCTTGCCGGGGACGACCGCGATGCCATGGCAAGACCCTTATCGGGGCCCCGGAAAGACCCTTGCCGAGGACACCTGCGGGGCCACAGCTAGACCCACGTCTGCCAAGACTCCACCGCCGTTCCCATACAGCTGCCAGCCCAACCAGTTGGGCAGGCACCTGCGTAGCAACGTGCAGCCTCCAGGCCAACTAAGCAAGCACCTGCGTGGTGGCATCCAGATCTTCATGAAGACCCTACCACCACGCCATCTCAGCAGCCTACCAGCCTACATGGCGCTACATGCCTCGTTGGCCTGGACGCGTGTCGGAGCGAGGCGGAGCGGCGACGGAAGGGACGGGCCTCGTTGCCGTCCCCAATAAAGCAATGGGACACCTAAGGGGCGCATTTAATGTGCCTTGTCCCGTAATGACAGGCGATAAGCTTGTACACTGTATACCTTTCCACCTCCTGTGTGCCACTGTGGCGACCCCTTTCTGACTATAAAAGGAGGCCCGAGGCATACTGGAGAGGCACTCGGATCTTTTGGACTACGCACGCACCACAGCTCGTTCGAGAGCTCAAGAGCACTCAAATATACACCAAAGCAGGACTAGGGTATTACGCATCCTCGCAGCCCGAACCTGGGTAAACAATCTTTGTGCTGACTACCAGACCCGCTCTTTGCACAACCCCGCGCCTGCCAACCGTAGAAGGGATCCCAGTGATTCCATAGGTGTCGTTTCCACCGACATCTTTGGCATGCCAGGTAGGGGGCGCAGTTGTGAAAATCCGGTCTAGCAGTTAGTTTAGTAGTTCTTCATCGCCATGGCTACCAAGAAGAAGACAATCACGATGATCGGTTCATCGGGAGCCGAACGGCCCGTACCAGTGCGGGCGAGTGATGGGGCGGTCGCAGACGGAAGCCGAGGCACGGCCCGCGAACACCCACATCGCTTTGGCAGTCAAAGCCTGGCGAGCGGCGTTGTTCGTGCACGAGATGATGGGCCACACGCCGCCAAATCCAAAGACGGAGCCGGGCCCCCCGCAGGCGGCGCAGGGCCCTCCAGGGGCAGCCCGATGACTTCCAAGACGCCTACGCCGGCGCCCACGACGCGCTCTTCCCAGGTTGTGCGCGACGAGCAGCGTCACCACACTGGTGACCCCGGGCGCCGCCGTGGGAAGAGTCCTGTGCCTCATTCGCGGGACGTAGAAGGCCAGCATACACGCCGATGCGCTAGCAAAAATGGCGCACAGCCGCAAGGCCGTGATAGAGCTCCTTCTAATGTGGTTAGAAGTCGGAGCGCATCACAGTCCACGCAGGTTTCGCCGCCACCCACGCTAGAAGAAGCTTGAGCGCGCGCGCAGTTGCTCCTCGACTTTCGTCCTGCTGCGGAAAAGCTCGACGAGTGGAGAGCCACTATCCGGAGCCTCGTCGGCATTGCCAACAACGATGAGCCGTGACCAGCGGGGCCCTCAGGCCGGCGCTCCATCGAGCCACCGCATGCCAGTGGTGGAAGGACCGGAGGTGCTGCGGCCACGGTGCACTCTCTTCTGCCACGCTAGCCACTGCGGGTGTCGGTCCATCGTGATGACACTTGTGATAACATTTCCATAGCATCGCCCGACCCAGGGACCCACCACGATCAATGCCAAGTTCTTCGGGAGCGAGCCCATGAAGACGCTCGAACCACCATCGAGCGCTGACGCGAAGCACGCCACCAGTCAGATAGGCGGGCGGGGCCCACTATGGACCACCCAGCATCGGGAGGCTCTGGCGGCCTAGCCTACGAGGTGAGCTGCCCAGCCTTTACCCATGAGCTGCGGCAGTTCCAATGGCCCTCCCACCACACATTCAAGCCCGACGTTGGCGAGAAGTACAACGGCAAGACCCACCCATCAGAGTTCCTCAGCATCTACACCATCGCAATGCAAGCTGCTGGAGCTCGTGACGACAAGGTGCTTGCCAATTACTTCCCGTTGGCACTTAAGCCCAATGTCATGTCATGGTTGATGCACTTGCCAACGGATTCCATTTCTTCTTGGTCGGATTTGTGTCATGAGTTCGTTGGCGCCTTCACTAGAGGCCACCAAGCTCATGGCCACGCAAGCGATTTGCATATCATCCCCAGAAGGAAGGTGAAAACCTGCGCAAGTACATACAGAGGTTCAGCTGGGTACAGTACCACATCCCAGATGTTCATCCCGCCGCCATGATCAGCGCATTCCATTAGAATGTGCGCAACCGCAAGATGCGTGAAGTGCTGGCGATGAACAAGGTCAAAGATGTGGCCGAACTTTATGTTCTGGCCGATAGGTGCGCTCGAGCTGAAGAGGGGAGGAAGTACCCCGGCGAGGACGCCGGTGCGGAAACCGACTCCACAGACGAAGACACAACCACCCCGATGAAGAAGGGCCGGCGCCGCAACAGGAAGCGCAAGGGCAAGACCGTGCTTGCCGTCAAGGGATCCGAGGACACCAGCGCCGCCAAAAGGCCAAAAGGCAGACGACCCGGCAAGGAAATTGCGGGTGCGCCCGCTTAGCCCTTAGCGGCTGCCGACAAACCAGGAGGCCCCAACAAGCAGTACTGCAAGATCCACCGCACCAAGGGCCATGACCTCCAGAACTACCGGCAAGTTGAGCTGCTTGCTAAGAAGCAAAAAGTTGAGTATGAGAAGCGGGACGAGGAGAAGGGTCAGGACGGTGCCGAGGGATCCGACAAGAAGCGTGGCGGCCAAGGAGGTCGCCGCGACAAGGATAACCAGCAGGAGAGGCCCGCTCGAGGCTGCGACAAGAAGCAAGAAGACGATGATCATGACGAGGACGACGAGTCCGGCGAGCATGAGTTACAGAAAGCTACAGAGGCCATGTGCGTCGATGGTGGCGCCTCGCTGCACACCTCTCACCGCCAGCTCAAGCAGTGGGCGCGTGAGATCACAGCAACGGAACCATCATTCGATGCTCAAAAGCCACTAAAGTGGTCCAACACGCCTATCATTTTTAACACCGAGGACCACCCCGATCTCACAACTGCGGTCGGGTGTTTGCCGTTGTTGATCTCGCCAACAATACGCAACCTCAAGGTGACAAAAATGCTAGTTGATGGCGGGGCCGGTCTGAACTTGATCTCGCCTGTTGTGATCAAAAGGCTGCAGATTCCTGATGGAGACCTCGAAGAGACGGGCACATTCAAGGGGTCAACCCGGGAAGGAGTCAGCTGAAGGGTAAGGTCACGCTGCCCGTGACGTTTGGAGGCGAGCTGAAGTACAGGACAGAGAGGATTGTTTTCGATGTAGCCAGATCCCCTTGCCCTACAATGGGATCCTCGGCCGCCCAGCACTAGCCAAGTTCATGGCGGCCTCAAATTACACCTACAACACGCTGAAGATGCCTGGGCCAATGACCATCATCACCGTCCCCTCCGACAAGAAGGATGCGCTGACTAACTCTACCGGGAGGCAGTTGCAGCAACTGCCGCAAAGGCACTTGCTCCTGCCGCCGAAGCCCCGGGAGGGAAGAAGACCGGCAAGACCTCTCGCACCCACTCCAGCAAGCGCACCTCTTCGGAGTGTAGTGCTCCCATCGAGGACGTGCCAGAGAGCTCCACCGGCAAGAGCAAGAAATCCAGAGCTGCACCACCAGAGACCAAGAAGGTGTTCGTCAAGGAGAATGGCAAGGGAAGGGCTTTTACCATAAGCTCCACCCTCGACAGCAAATAGGAAGGCACGCTCGTCACTTTCCTGCGAGAGAATGTCGATGTGTTTGCGTGGCAAGCATCCGACATCCCTGGCGTTCCCAGGGAGGTGATTGAGCACCATCTTGATGTCTGTCCTCATGCGCGACCCGTCAAGCAGAAGGTCAGGAAGCAAGCTCTGGAACGGCAAGAGTTCATCATAGAGGAAATCAGGAAGTTGGAAGCGGCAGGCTTGGTGAGAGGGGTACTCCATCCGACGTGGATGGCCAATCCGGTGGTGGTGCGCAAGGCAAATGGGAAGTGGAGACTGTGTATTGATTACACAGACATCAATAAGGCTTGTCCAAAGGACCCTTTCCCGTTACCGCGCATCAATAGATTGTTGACTCCACGGCCGGGTGTGACTTGTTATCGTTCCTCGACGCTTACTCGGGATAGCACCAGATCTTCATGACGAAAGAAGATGAAGAGAAGACAGCGTTCATCACCCCATGTGGTACGTATTGTTTCATGCGAATGCCTTTCGGGTTGAAGAGCGCTGGCTCGACGTTTGCGAGAGTAGTCCAAATTGGTTATGAGCCAAAGCTGCATAGAAATATGGAAGCTTATATGGATGACATTGTGGTCAAAACCAAGGACATGACAACACTCGTACAAGATTTAGAAGAGAAATTTGCAAATTTGCACAAGATCAACCTCAAGCTGAACCCTGAGAAGTGTGTATTCGGTGTTCGTCCGGCAAACTTCTCGGGTTCTTTCTGCCACAACGTGGGATCGAGGCGAATCCAGACAAGATCAAGGCCATTGAGCAGATCGAGGCACCTAGGCGGACCAAGGATGTGCATCGGCTCGCTGGCTGCATTGCCGCCATGAGCAGATTCATCTCCAAGTCTGCTGAACGTGCCCTTCCCTTTTTAAAAATCTTGAAAAAGGTGGGCCCAATGGAATGGACCCCAGAGGCCGAGGCAGCCCTGCAGGATTTAAAGAAGTACCTCTCCTCTACGCCAATACGGGTTGCGCCTAAACCACAAGAACCGTTGCTGCTATATCTGGCGGCAATGAACCAAGTGGTCAGTGCCGTGCTAGTGGCACAGAGGGAGGTCAACGAAGAGGCAGTGGCAATGGCAGGGCTGGTGGATGGCAAACCAGAGCTCCCCTGGCAGGGCCTGGTGCCGGTAAGGCAAGGCCCCCGGCAGAGTCTGACGCTGGCGAAGCAGAAGCACGCAACCAAATGAAATAGTGCAGAAGAAGAAGATGATGCGACACCGGTTTACTTTGTCAGCTCCCTCTTGCAGGGGGCTAGGTCAAGGTACTCCGGTGTGCAGAAATTGCTCTTCGGCCTCCTTATGGCCTCGAGGAAGCTGTGTCATTACTTACAAGCACACGAAATCACCGTCGTCACCTGCTTCCCATTGCAACGGATATTGCATAACCCAGAAGCAACCGGGAGGATTGTGCAATGGGCTTTGGAACTGTCGAGCTTTGGTTTGAAGTTTGAAAGCACGTTGACAATCCAGAGTAGAGTCTTGGCAGAGTACATTGCAGAATGGACCTCGACGCCTGACGAAGAGATCAAGGAGACCACTCTTCCCGGCAAGGAAACAAGTCGCAACTGAATTATGTACTTTGACGGGGCTTTCTCGCTGCAAGGCGCTGGTGCTAGTGTGCTGTTCGTTGCACCCACCAGAGAGCACCTCAAGTATGTAGTCCAGATGCACTTTCCCAGGGAGATGTTGCCAAACAACACTGCTGAATACGAGGGGTTGCTTGCCGGTCTTAGGATCACGGCAGACCTCGTAATCAAGAAGATCATCGTCAGGGGTGATTCACAGCTTGTCGTTGTCGGTGTTTTGGGAACGGGGGTACCCAGACTTGCCTGCCTGCGGCCTGGCTCAAGGGGTGGCCTAGTAAGGCCCATCTTCATCAGCACAAGCTCAAGACCCTCGCGAGGGGCCAAGCCTCGTGGGGCGGATTTACAGGAGCTTCCTCGAGCACGACGACCAGTCGGGCTGGCTCGCAAGGAGGCGGAGAGATCAAGGCGGGGTACCTCACGAGGTGCCCATGACGCAAGCCATGATGACCAAGGGCGCTAGGCGGGCGCCAGCCCGCACAGTATCCTCATTTCCCCTTTGGTGCAAAGGAGGCAAGCGTAGGCGAGAGTATCAAGCGAAGGCAACCATTTCGGTGCAACAAGACCAAGACCAACACAACGGCAGGAAGGAGGTCATCGTGGAGCCCAAGCCAGCGTCATCGACAGAGCCTTTGGCGGGCGAGGACCAACTTTAGTCAGGATAAGTGTACTAGATGTTCCCCTTCAAAATGGCCAATTGTTGGCGCCCTTCCCGCTCAATATTTGGGAAGAGGCCCAGGGCCTTTGCCTATAAATAGGACCAGCCACCCACGGGGTAGAGGGATCCGGAATCCGAACAGAGCTAGAGATCAAGCAATCTAGAGAGAGAGAGAGCGGCGAACTCCCCTAGCAGTTAATCGTCAGACCGCCAAGAACAGGCCCTCACGAGGCTGTTCTTCCTTGCACTGTTCATCATCAGCCCATGAGGCAATCCACCACACCACACACTGGAGTAGGGTATTACACCACAATGGTGGCCCGAACCAGTATAAACCTTGTGTCCCTTGAGTTGCTCTTTGTGTAGTTTAGATCCTTGCGAGGCGACGAGGTGTAGGTAGGTAGGAGGTGAGATATCCGCGTGCACCCCAGAGTTCGAACCTAGAGGGTCTGCCGGAACCCGAAATCCGAGATTTGGCGCGCCAGGTAGGGGTGCTTGAATCACGCCTTGCCTCGCGCCCGTTGCATCGTCATCATCATGTCCGCGACCCAACGGCAACCCTGATCCTAGGCGGCCCGCCCGCCCACGCAGAGCCACTTGCCTGGGCGACCTCAACCCGTGCCCCGGGCAGCCCAGCAGTCCCGCGAGCTGCGGCTGCGGGCCGGTGTGTGATCAGGAAGCGTCGACTCTCACGCCACGACAGTGCGGTCGGCGGCAAGGGCCTCGAACCACGCCAAGGCCGCGGCGCCAGACACCCGATGGGAGCAAAGCGAACTAAAGGGCGCGCTCATGGTGGCCCGAAAGCTACCGCAATGCAGGCTCTTTGAGGGCGGCCACGACGTGTCTTGCTGGAGCGGGTGGCAGAGCTCCCTGGCTTCGCCAGATCGGGCTCACCTTCGCACTCCAGCTACCACCTCGAGATCCAGGGCGGGCCACCACGGAGGCCCAGCGCCCTCAAGACAACTCCAAGCGGTCTCAAGGCCACTCCAACACCAACCGTGCCATCAAGACGGGCTAACAGCTGGCGCCGCCTCCGCCCCGGGCCAGCTAAGGAGGACTCCGCCATAGCCCACGGCCCCAGTGGGCGCCATGCGACCACCCCAGTGGGCGCTTGGCAGGTGGCTGCGTGGCACGCGGGGCACTACGGCGAAGCATTCGGGGTGGCGGCCTCGGAAGAGTATATGCCCCACATGATGGATCAAGGGCACACGCAGGAGGAAGACCATGGCTTGCTCCTCGGCCCAAGCTGGGGGGAAGAGACACCAGAAGCTGAGCTCTTTCAGGAGCCCCGGGAAGGCCCCGTCGACCGCGCTGGAGGCAGCGATTAGCGGGTACCGCTAATTCCTCAGGAGCAGGCATACGCTAACCGTGGATCGCAGGAGGTACAGGTCATCGCGGCGGATGGCTGCCCTAGTCCAGCGGCTTCCTACCCCTCAGGAGGAGGGCGCCGGGGGCTGCAGGAGAGGGGCCGAGATCCGGCATCACCACCGCGGCGTTCGGAGCAAGGCGTCCTCGGGGAGGTAGGCCCTCTCACGGGAGGTGCCTCAGTCCCTACCCCCAAAGAGACCGTGGTCGTCGGGGAACCGGCTGGCGACCGCTCTACCCCATCGGGCGGGCGTCCTCGGTCTCCGGCCGTCGTCGATGGCACTAGAGTGTGGCGCAAGGCGGGCCCCTCGTCTGGCGATATGAAGCAAGGCCGGTACCTGTGAAGAAGGCCCAATGCCTGTGAAGCTCGCCGCCCCGTGACACTCTCACGTAATAATGAGTGGGGCTGTACACACCTCGGAGTCTCAGGAGTGCCGGCCTCAGGCCCTGGGGCTCCCTCCCACGCCTAGTGGCAGCACTTAGCTCTGCACTGGTGAGAGGACGTCCAAGACTAGACTAGGTGCCGGACGCGGCTTTTTTCTGCTTTTCTTGCTGTTCCCCTTGGCTATCATTTTCCCCCCATTTGGATTTAAGTTGGATTTGAGCTTGAGATTTGTGTGTGTTCGGGGAAGGGGTGTTTAGTCTCGTTCGAGCAATCTCTCGCATTCTGGTTACCACTTTGCCTCAGCTGCCTCCCCTCGTGAGCCCCTCGCGAGCTGGGCCAGGCCTAGCATGCGTCCAGCCCGGACTGCCGTCACCACACCCTCTCAGGAGGTTCTCATTACAAGTTCAACGGGCTCATTCAGGAGGCACTCGGGACACCGCAACCCCCCGCAGGCTACCTCGGGGCCCACGTGGGTCAAAGGTAAACAAGCCAACCAGCCCGTCGCAAGGCCAGCCACTTGGCGCAGGCATACGGGTGATATCGCATCTACTAATACGCTAACTGCAAGTTTTCTACACGAGGGGCTCCCCCTCCCAAAATGCTCTTACAATCTTCAGGGCAAAGCCCGAACTCTATCTGCGCAGGGTAAGAAAGCAGGAACAACACGCGGTTAGTCGGATAAATCCCCCAATGCATCCTCAAGGGCACTTCCTGAATCGTTGCTGGCATCGCTGGCCTCGCCATCGCCCTCCGCGTCGTCGTCAGCGGCATCAGGGCCATTCACCACGCCGCCTTCATCAGCCGCCACGACCACGCCGTCATTGTCCGTAGTGAAGGCCCTAACGAGGGCATCCACGTTGTACTCCACCTAGTGCGCCAGGTCGCCCCGGATGGCCTGGGGTACCGGGGCGATGGTGGCATCAAAGTCAAAGTTGGGATCCATGTTCTGAAGATGGTCAAGACGCGAGAAAAAGCACGCCCGGAAAGGTGGCACGGCTCCTCTCCCCACCAACTTGTTGGCTCAGCTCACCAGCGCCTCCAACAAGGCCACCACGTCGATGAAGAACCGGAGGTTACGGAATAGTTAACCGTGAGGCTCCCCACGTCAGCCTCACGGATAATGTTGCCCAAGGCTGTGTTAGCCCTTTCTCGAGCGTCATGGAGCATAGGGCCATGCTCGTTTCCACACTACTAGGGAAAACCCTATACACAGAATCTTAGCAGCGGTAGCATAAAAAGAGGCGCTGCTAATAAGCGGCAAGCCTTGATTCGTAAAGCACGCTCTTTGGTGCAAATTTAGCGATGGCGCTCGATGTTAAACCACGCTGCTACAAAAATCCACCGACAGTAGACAACGACCTAAGTTTACCGGTAGCACGGCTCCAGGAAGCGCGCTGCTGCTAATGGCATAGTCATAGCGCGCCTTTTTGTCACGTCGCTGCTGCTAATTTTGAAATTGTGCGCACGGTTAGCCCGTTTAGCAGTAGCGCGTGTTAGGGAAGCGCGCTGCTGCTACCCTCTTAGCAGCAGCGCACTTTTTCTCCCAGCTATCTGCTAAGCAGCAGCCCACCACCTTTCCCCACCTCCCTCCCCATCTCCTCTCCTCCCTTTCCCCTACCTCCCACATCCTCCCTCTCTCACTCTTCTTCTTCCTCAATACTTATCCCCCATTACTCTCCCTCTTCTACCTACCTTTCTCTCTTCATTACTCCTAGCTATAACTACACCACCTCCATTGATGCATCTCCTTTTCTTTTCCTTTCCCTCCACTAGTTGAAGTTGTCTCCTCCCAAATTAGCTAGCTAGGTAGATGTAGCATTTAGTTAAGTGACCTATTTGCCCCTAACTAGATCTATCTTTGTCAACAAGAGCTTTGTGCACTTTTGATCTCCCTACAACATCATCTCCACCGTGTGGTCGATCTCGATCGAGGTGATGAAAATTTCATGCTTTTGCAAAATGAAAATATGTTTATGTGTGTGTGATATGTTTGTGGAAATTGTGTGTGTGGCACGCCAAATTGTGCTTTTGGGTTGCCTATGTTTTGCCGAAATGTCGATTTATTTCTGTTTCGACGAATTCCGGGCAAACTCTAGATCCATATATGTCCTATTTTTAGGGAAGGTCATGTCAAATTTTTGTATGACTTTGATGCATGCATGCATTTTTATAATCAATTTGTTTATTATTACCGTGCAGAGTTGACGATGGTCAGTGGAATGATGGTGGACAGGTGGTTGCGGTCGGCGGTGCAGGACATGAAAGAAAATAACTAGATAGAGGTTTTATGTCCGTGTCTAAAATGCAAAGGAATAGTTTGGCTCGACCCCCATGACGATGGTCGTGTCGAAGTGCACCTGCTCATGACTGGTTTCATGGATGGCTATACGCGGTGGATAATTGAAGATGCGGATGACGATGTTGAGGATGCCGACGGGGGCAGGCAATGATGACACGGGGCAAGACAAAGAGATGATCGATAGTGGCGGCGGGGAAGAGGCCGGACATGGCGGCGGAGAAAGGGCCGGACATGGCGGAGGATAAGGGGCCAGACATGGCGGCAGAGGACATGGACTCCACGCAGCAGAGTTCGTCGGTACTAAGTTCAATCGTGCGGGACCCTCATGTTCAAGCATTGCTTCGCAAGGAGACGAAAATCTTGAAAGAGCTGCTTCTAGAGAGGAGGCTAAGCTGGAGCAACTGGTGGTAGACTCGAACACTCCATTGTATGATGGTTGCAATCCTGAGGTGACCCGCTTGAGTTTCACGCTCCAACTCCTGAAGACGAAGGCTAAGAACAAATGGACCGACACTAGCCTCGATGAGCATCTCAAGTACCTAAAGGATGTTCTTCCGCTGGTAATCTATGTCCTACTAGTGTTGATGAGGCCAAGAAGATCGTGTGCCCTCTTGATCTCGCCACATGTTAGATACCATGCATGCATCAACGATTGCATAATTTATCGGAAGGAGCACGCGGAAAAAACAAGCTATCCGGTGTGCAATGCTTCTCGATACAAGAAGGCCGGGAAGAAATGTCCCCAGAAAGTTGTAAGGTACTTACCGATCACTCCCCGTCTCCAAGAGGTATTTTATAGATCCCAAGGAAGCAAAGCTAATGCGCTGGCACACGGAGAGGAAGAAGCCCGACGATGGAGATGATCCGAAGCTGAGACACGTGAAGGATGGAAGCCAGTGGAGAGCGTTGAACAGCTTCTATCGGTATTTTGAATGTGATGCAAGGAACATCATGCTTGGCGCGTGTACCGATGGCATGAATCCGTTTGGCAACCAGAACACCAACCATAGCACATGGCCCGTGTTTGTATGGATGTACAACCTCCCCCCTGGTTGTGCATGAAATCGAAGTACATTCACATGAGCATGCTTATTCAAGGGACGAAAGAACCAGGAAATAATATTAATTTGTATCTGGGGCTACTTCAAGAGGAGTTAGACACGTTATGGAAAACACCAGCCAAAACATGGGACGCCAGCAAAGGTGAGTATTTCAACATGAGAGCCGCGCTGATCACGGCGAAAGGCAGGACTATCTCGATTCACGGATATGTGGCAGGCCAGGTGTGCCATGGATATTGCGGATGCACGCGGTGCATGGATGATCTGACGTCTCAGCAGCTAACGTCAAGGAAAAATGGCGGGTGCAGGAAAATCGTGTACATGGGGCATCGAAGATGGCTTGAACAGACGCACCCGTGGAGAAACCGTGGAGATCTATTCAATGGTCACGCTGAGCATCGAGGACCTCCACGTAAGCGGAGGTGCCGAAATCGATGATCTGTTGAAAAAGCTGGAAGGAGTGCCTTGTGGCGGGAAAGACGATGAGAAAGGCGCGGAGCCGCTGCTTTGAAGGTATGGAAGACGAGGTCTGTGTTCGGGACTTGAGTATCGCACACACTCGATACACCTCATTGCCTTGATCATATGCATATCTGTAAGAATGTCCTTGAGATCTTGCTCGCAACACTGATGAACATGCCGGATAATACCAAGGATGGGCCGAAGGCAAGAAAAGACTTGCAAGATTTGAAAATTAGGGAAGATATGCACATGCCGCCCCATAAAATGTCAGACGAGACAGAGACGGAGACAGAGGCACGGGAGAAGAAGGGCAAGAAAATAAAGAAAGAGGATTATTGCCCCCTTCTTGCTTCACCTTAAGTCAGGCTGAGATCAATGCCTTCTTTAAGTGCCTTACGAGTCAAAGTTAGTTCCGATTCTTGTGGGAAGATAAGCGAGATATCTAGACACGGACAAGAAAAGGTTCAGCAGGATGAAGTCTCATGACTGTCATGTGATGATGACGCAGATACTACCTGTTGCCCTTAGAGGGATAATGGATAAGCACGTCCGTGACACGCTTATTGGTCTCTGCAACTTTTTCGACGTCATCTCCCGAAAGTCGATCAGTGTGAAGCAGCTCCAAAGGATACAGGAAGAGATCGTTGTGATACTGAATGAGCTTGAGATGTACTTCCCGCCCGTGTTCTTTGACGTGATGGTGCATCTGTGTGTCCATATTGTGGATGACATAATAGACATGGGGCCGTCATTCCTGCACAACATGATGCCATTTGAGAGGATGAATGGGATCATCAAAGAATTCGTTCGTAACATGTCCCGTCCGGATGGAAGCATCGTCCAGGGCTATTTGGCACAAGAGTGCATCTCTTTCTTTGAGAATTTTCTACATGGCACAGACCAGCCGCCTGGTGTTAGTGTTGGTTTGCCCGTTAACAAGCACGATGGGAGGCTCGAAGGAGATGGTCACTGCAACGGTCGCAAGGAACTGCATGTGGCATACTCAGATCGATGCAGCGACTTTACAGAGCAAACTTGGTAGTGCTACAACACCTAGACGAGGTAGATCCTTTCGTGGCACTGCACAAAGAAATTATCGCAAAGAAGTATCGTGACCGGGAGGTATGCAGGACGGACGTCGAAGTTACTAGAGAGCACAACTCCACTTTCCTGCATTGGTTCAAAGAGCATATTATTGCTAATCCTCCGGAGGAGGGCTCTAAGGACGGATTGCTGCATTGGTTAGTACCAGCGCGTTTTCTCCAAATGCGCTACTGCTACGTCCACTTAACCCAAAATTCTCACCCGCCCTATGCTTCATCCCGCCTCCCCCCCCCCCAATCCCCACTCTCCCCATCGCCTTGCCAGCGTGACCCAGCCACAGGCGCTTGCCCCGACTCGGCGCCCAGACTGCCCCGACCCGGTGCTTTCCCGACCCAGCCCTCGCCTGACCCCGACCCAGGCGCCGCCCCGACCCGGCCCTCGCCCCCGACCAGGCGCTCACCCCTGACCCGTCGGCCTCTCCTCCTCCTCTCCCCTCCCGGCCGTCGTCAGGCCTGCCTCCTCGCCCTGCACCCTCAGAAACCCCCCTCTCTCTGCTAGGGTTCTTCGGTTAATTTACTTAGGTTTTAGTTAGGGCAGTATGTTAATTAGGTTATCTATTTAGTTATGAATTTAGCTAGGTTTCAAATTTTGAACTGGACATGTGATATGTGCAAATTTGAATGGACATGTGATATGTGCATATGTCATGTTTTGAACATGTCATGTTTGGAAAATGATCCGAGTGGCCTATGTTACGCCTGAATGTTGATTCATTTCCGTTCCGGTGAATTTCAAAGCGCCGATATGTCCATTTTTTAGCAAAGGTCATGCCGAAATTTCCCGTGAATAAAGGCATGATTTTGTGCTACATAGTTGGCATATCGAGTCTTTGGCACATAGATTTCTTTTATGTCATTTATCATTTATTCATACTTTTAGAAATAAATGAGGACACTTAATCATAGGAAACATGTCGAACAATGAAGAAAGCTGGGCCTTGACCAAGATGCGGACAAGATGGATTATGAGGGTGAACAAGAGTACCTCGACTATTTGACTGCTAAGCAAGGTTTGCAGGTCGGCCTCGATGATGGTAATGCGATGCCGACATCGACACCGACAAGCGCCCGGCACCGATGGCGGCACCGAGACCGGTGGGGAAGGTACGGCACCGATGGCGGCACCGAGACAAGCGGGAAGGTGCGGCCCGATCTTTGCTACCGAAAAGAGGAAGCATAAGAAGCAGGGGATACGAAAACCTAACAAACTAGGGATTGGACGACTTGCGATCACAAAGATGGCACTTGGCAAGTTTGAGCCGTTAGAGCCGAAAAAACAGAGAATGGACGACATGATGAAGGGGGTGCAATAATACTGGCTGATGTAATTTCTCCTGTAGAACAGAGAATGGATGATGAGACGGAGGTCGACCCTATGGATTACCTCAATACAAACGCGTATGACTGTGACATAGATATGATAAGTCAACCATATGACGAATCGGGCTATCAGCTTGCTAATGAGGATATGGATGATATGCCCGGGCAGGGTCGTACCGTGGATTGCAAAAAGTCTCTCTTCATGAAATCCTCACATGACACGCCTGAAGATGCCGCCTCAACACATGCTCAACTAGCCGGGCGCGAGGGTCGCATGACAAGATTTAGCCCGGGAACACTGGGCAGGGGTTAAGGAAGGGTCTGGAAGGTGTGCCCAAGAAAAAGGAGAGGAAGAGATCGGGAAGGTAATCGCGCCTCCAAACAAGCCAGAGCACAAAGCAGTCAGACGATGCATTCTGAAGAGCGTGTACCCGTGAAAGGCGCGGCCATGTACCATCTCACGGGCGAGCCGATGCTACCGCTGAAACCGCTGGAGGCACTATTAGGGGATCTCAGGATACTGCACGACCATGTGCTGTCGACTGAGAAAAGCCTACTAGCCTCAAAGGATCCAGGATATCCAACATACGCGGCTCGTGTGCCTGAGGGGAAGTGCTACGTCGAGACACGGCCCAGCAGGTGTTCTTCCTGCGGTTTGACCATATCTTTGAGATGTTTCTAACAAGGCGGCTTGATTTTACTATCGTCCGCCTTTTTGCGCTTCTATATGAGCTCCGTCATGAAGAGTGAAGAAGTCTCGCAAATCTGTGTGGCGGATCCGTACTACATGCACGAGTCTTTCTTGAGTCTCGGCGACTTTGAGCGTGAAACTGCTAGGGAGTACCTACAAAACTTTATGGTACAGAATAAGGACCAGGAAAATGTCCTCGTGCCTTATCATCCAAAGTAAGTGAGTTCCGGACAACCCTTTCGTACATTTCAATCATTCCTTCTCTCTCATATGGGCAATAATTTGAGGTGTCTTTTCCCCTTGACAGCAGGCGCGCCCGTCCTTATCGTTCTTTACCCGCAAGTCTCCCACGCCGTGTATTTTGACCCTTCCGGAGACTACGAGAAAAAGACTACACCCACATAATGAATATTCTAGATGATGCTCTCCAAGGCTTCAGCTTTAGAGGTGGCCACATGCGGATCAAGAAACAAAGGAACAAGAAGATGGGTTTGGCGCATAAAACTAACTTCTCCTGCATCCATGTCCCAAAACCAAGCAAGAAGGATGGATTCTACATCGTCCATCTCATGATTCAGTTCAACACGGATCACCAAAAGCTTCATATTAACAGCAGAAATGATGATCGTATCCACAAGTGGCTAGAATCTCATGAAGAAGCGGATTATAAACTTAGAGATGACTTCTTTCGCATCCAAAGCGACATTGCGACGATCATCATGAAAGAAGTCGTCGATGAGAAGGGGATGTTCCACCACGGCCCTATATCGCGAGCTGATGTCCGAACTCGCATAGGCATGCAACGTCTAGACCTCACGCCGTTCAAGAAGCTAGGGTTCGTCCTCGATGATATGGAAGGATGGAACTTCTAGTGATTTATGATGCCGTGATGATGATATGTGTCGGTTGAACTTGTATACTTCTTGTAGCGATGTAACTTTGTGATGTCCACGGTCCATGTGCCGAACTTGCGTAACGCTACTTTGTTAGTTTGCGTACGATGACCTGCGTACCTCCAGTTAATTAATTTGCGTACTGTATGTTGCATCTAGTTGCTAACCCTTTCTTTTTCGGTGTTTCTCTAGTATATTTTGTTGCATATATATGATTGTACATCCTCTTCATGAACATGCATCTCTAACTGTGTACCTAGTTTCTTGATGGCGAGATGGAATTGCTATGTCGTGTACAAAGGGAAGGTTCGGGTGTACAACGAGTGGCATGACTGTCAAAGCAAGTGAATGGGTTCACGGGCGCCCAGCCATAAAGGCTTCAAAAGGCATAAGAAGGAGAAGCTAGTTACTTGAGGTTCACGCTAGCGCGAGAGAGGACTCGTAACCGCCACCTCATGTACTTCATAGTCCCGCTCTCACTCATAGTGATAGCACTTCTTGCGTATACCTTTGTTTAGATGGATGACGTTGTTGTAATTGCAAGTATTCAAGACTTGCTATCGCTATTTTCGAGATGATGACAAGATATCACTTTGTGTTGGATGATGATTATGATGAGACTATTTGTATGTACATGCTATGATTACATTTGTGGTCTCACAGACATTTGTATGTGTATCATGATGACATTTCTATGTGCTAAAGATTCTTCTATAAAGCCTGTTCAAATACAAAACAAATATGCCAAAAAAAACAAAAAAACCTACTTAAATTAGCAGTAGAGAGTGTACAAAAGTTAGCAGCAGCGCAGCTATAGCGATGGCGCGTCAAGGTAAAGCGCGCTAGAGATACTAGCGATGCGAAGCTTCATGAACAGCGCCTATTTGCTACACTTGTGTAGCAGTAGCGCCGGTGAGCACGCGCTACAGCTATATATTAGTTGTAGCGCCTTATTAGAAGCGCATATCCCCGCGCTACTGATACATCTAAAACCCGCGCTGCTGCTAGCCTTTTCCCTAGTAGTGCTAGGATCTACTGCTGACGTATCTCGTCCTTGTTCCGCCGCGCAACGGCCTCAGCTGCGTCCACCCATTGGCGGAGAAGAAGCACCTCGGCGCGGGAGGAAGTCAGCTCCTCCTGTGCCGCGCCAAGGGCGGCCCGGGAAGCATCAGCCCGCCGCGTCACCTCATCAAGCTTGGCCCTCAGGGCGGTGGTCCTGCCTTCCGCTTCGGCTCTGATCAACTCCAGCCTCTCCATGAACTCGCGCTCGAGGTTCGAGCGGGCCGCCGCCACCCGGCGGTCAACCTCTTCCAAGGCTCGGGTCTCCCATGCAGCAACATCGTCCTCCGCCTGCGCCACCAAGCGCTCTCTCGTCTCTAGCTGCTCGAGGTCCGCAGGCGCTTTCAGCGGCTTCGGCGTCAATGCCTCCTCACGTATCTGGAGCTCCGCCTGATCGACCGAAGCCCCCTTCATCGACGCGAGGGCCGTGTCACGCAGCTCCACCTGCTGCTCCAAGGAATTGCTCCAGTCCTGGAGCTCCCGCGCCCGCTTCTCCGCCGCCTCATGCCGCCAGTCAGCCTCCCGGGCCTCCTCGACGGCCGAGGCAGAACCTCTGAGAAACCGCCAGCAACACCTCGGCCTTCTCATTGTCGAGGTCACGCTGGTGGCGTGCAAGGGCAACAGCCACCTTCAGCTTGCGCCTCTCTTCAGCTAGGCGCAGGCCCTCAGCTTCATGGCACGCGTCTTCGTCAGCGAGCACTACATCAAGCTGGCTCACTGCGTCAGCCGCCCTCCAGAGAAACCCTTGGCGAAAGGTGCGGCGCTCCCGGGCGCGCTCGAGCACGTCTTCCACGTTGTCCTCCGCCCCAGGGGTGCGCGGGGGCCACGAATCAGCACTCCCCCTCTGGGCAGGGGGCTGGGGGCTGGCGCCCTCGCGATGGCCGGGCACGCCTCCCCAGAAGCCCTGCCCGGAGCCAGCTCATCCTCAAATGAAGAGCGCAGGGCCGACCTCAGCCAATCGCCGTCCACGACCAATCGAAGAGCCCAAGGCAGGCTAGCTATACCCCGGGAAGGCTCGCGAAGGAGAGTCGCGAGGTGCGCAGAATCATGATGCATCACAGGATGGCTCACCTCTCCAACTGGCCTCACCACGAGGGCAGTGCTTGAGCTTGGGGCGCTTGGGGACGGTGGACAGGGCGAGGCCTGGGGGGATGGCTCCTCAGCCATCTCCGTGAGCTCGGCAGGAAGGGCCCTGCAGAGCGAGGATCAGCCGAAGCAACAGGAAAATAAGGAACTAAGAAAGGGGAAGGCTTACTCATCAGTGGCGAAATACTTCCTGCGCTTAAGTAGGCGGCAAGGGTAATCATCACCCAAGGCCTCCTTTCTCCTTCGGAGAGCCTCGAAGTCCACGCGGAAGCGGCCCAGGAGCTCGGCGCAGGGGTCAGCCTGCGACGAGGAAGAAGCACGCCGCCAGTCCTGGTGCACGCCGCGAGTCGCCTCATAGAGAAGGGTAGTCGCGGCCTCACGGGCCTCGGCCACGGGAGCCGCGGGCCGCGGCTCAACGCCTTCATCCGCCGCAGGATGGGCCGCAGGAGCTGCCACCTCAGGAGTGCCGACTGGCGTCGTCATCCCGGCAGAGGCCCCCTCAGCCCCCGGTGGCCCTTGCCTCCCTGCTCCACCACTCGAGGAAGGTCCGCCAGGCAACTGTAAGGGCAGCCACCACAACTGGTTCTCACGAGGTCCCATGAGGGCTGTGCGGGCGCAACCCCCATTCGTCAAGCTGGGCATCCGCCTTCAGGAAATCACCCTATTCGAGCAAAGGTACAAGCAGGCACCCCTTGCCGGATCTTTGCTAGGGGAAGGGTCCCCAGTCAGGACCATGAGAACCTTCCTCAGCACTTCAGGCGTCAGGTCATCCTCCTGGAGCCTCATGCGGTCTCCACGCCCGCCAAAGGCCCACATCCGGCGGGAATGGCGCTGGAGAGGGGCAATGCGGCATAGGAGAAACTCCTTCACCACCTTGGGCGCCGTCACGCCAAGCGACCTCAAGTACGCGAAGCGATGCCAGACGAAGACGAGCCGGGGGCTCGTGAGCGTCTCCTGGCCCCAGCCCGAATTGGGGATAGCGGGTAATGTTGCCTACGAAAGCAGGGGCTGGGCACCCCGACATCCACATACAGCCACCGCTCGCGGAACCAGCGCGGGCGGAGGAAGGCTGAAATCAATCCACAAGCCGTTGTTTCTGGTGCGGCAATGAAGCTCACGCACCCCGAGCATTGGGTTGGGTCGCTGAGGCGCAAGGAGAAGAAGTGGCGCAGCAAGGCAACTGAAGGAGTAATTCCCATCATCGCCTCGTAGACGAAAGCAAAAACGACAAGAAGAGTAATGGATTCGGGACCCAAGTGCATCATGTGGATCTGGTAATGGGAAAGCACAGCGTTGAAGAAATTGGAAAAGGGGGAACCAGCCCGCCCACGTATGCCGTCGGCGATGTACCCGGACCTCGGTGACTATTCTCATCAATGGAGAAGTGAGACGCGGGCCAGGCCGTCGTCTCCCGCACTCGTTGAAGATGGTGGCAAGGGCGTAGCTGACCTTGTCCAAGCCTTCTCGGTTGAGTATGATCGACCGATCAACAGCAGGAGCCGTCGGCGGCGGCGAGCGGGGCGGAGGCACTGGTTTTTTCCCTTTCCCCTTCTTCGCCGGAGCCATGGCGACAGAAAGGGGGAGGATTCGAGATCGGATTGGAAGCAGGGACTGGAGCTCGAGAGGAAGAAGAGCAGGAGACGCTCGAGCAGCGAGAAGAGGGATGATTGTGTGCAACCACGGGTCCGCCTAGCTGGGCGCAAAATAAGGAGGCGTGGGGGAACAGGGACGCCCACGTCCAATCAATCGCCACGCGGCGCCCGAGGCCGCAGGCTGTTAGGGCCCGCGGCACTTCGCACTAGCCCCTTCGCTTCTTCGCTAAGCCAAGTCCAGGCGCGCCTTGGGCCCGGGGGCTACTGTCGGCATTCTGGGAATGGGGGTACCCAGACTTGCTCGCCGCACTGCAGCGTGGCTCAAGGGGTGGCCCAAGACGGCCCATCTTCATCGGCAAGCCCAAGACCCTCGCGAGGCCAAGCCTCATGGGGGCGAGACGGGGAGCTTCTCGAGGCACGGCCTCGTCAGGCCGGGCCCACGAGGAGGCGGAGAGAACAAGGCAGGGTACCTCACGAGGTGCCCATGGCGCAAGCCATGACGACCAAGGGCGCCAAGGCGGCGCCACCCCGCCAGAAGGTGTCCTCATTTCCCCTTTGGTGCAAAGGAGGCAAGCGCAGGCGAGAGTATCACGCAAAGGCACACATTTCGGTGCATCAAGACCAAGACCAACACAATGGCAGGAAGGAGGTCATCGTGGAGCCCAAGCCACGTCATCGACAGAGCCTTTGGCGGCGAGGACCAACTTTAGTCGGATAAGTGTACTAGATGTTCCCCTTCAAAATGGCCAATTGTTGGCGCCCTTCCCGCTCAATATTTGGGAAGAGGCCCAGGGCCTTTGCCTATAAATAGGACCAGCCACCCACAAGGTAGAGGGATCCGGAATCCAGAACAGAGCTGGAGATCAAGCAATCTAGAGAGAGAGAGAGCGGCCGAACTCCCCCTACCAGTTCGTCGCACCGGCTAAGAACAGACCCTCGCGAGGCTTTTCTTCCTTGTATTGTTCATCATCAGCCCCTGAGGCAATCCACCACACCACACACTGGAGTAGGGTATTACACCACAATGGTGGCCCGAACTAGTATAAACCTTGTGTCCCTTGTGTTGCTCTTTGTGTAGTTTAGATCCTTGCGAGGCGACGAGGTGTAGGTAGGTAGGAGGTGAGATCTCCGCGTGCACCCCAGAGTTCGAACCTAGAGGGTCTGCCGGAACCCGAAATCCGACAGTCGTCAAGCAAGTTAACAAAGATAATCAAAGCCCATTGATGGAGGCCTACGTAGATGAAGTGAGGAAGCTAGAAGAGCGTTTTGACGATATACAAGCGGAGCATGTTCCCCGAAGGGAGAACGGCATCGCCGACTACTTGTTGAAACGCGCTACCTTCAAATTGCCTGTGGAACCAGGTACTTTTGTGCTTCGATTAACTCAATCATCCATTGAACCATCGACAGGGCAGAACAAGTGGAGGAAATCAGGCCGCGGCAAGTACTTTCCCGCTGAGCTCCCAGGAGCCGCCGGCAAAGATGTTGCCATGGGCACTAAGCCTGCCATGGGGCAACAGACTCCGGTGGGGCGTCAAGCCCTGTCCGTAGAGACAACCGCTCCCATGGCAGAGGAAATGCCTTTGGCCCTTGCCGTCGAGCCCCAGGCTTCGGCATGGGCACAACATACCGTCCGATGCCTCCAAACAGGGGAACTCCCTGAGGAGCGGGAAGAAGCGGAGAAAGTAGCCCGTCAGTCTGCCATGTATCAGTTCATCGACGACGTTCTCTACAGAAAAAGACCAAATGGTGTGAAATTGAAGTGCATTCCCTGGGAGGAAGGACTGGAGCTGTTGGCAGAGATACACGGAGGCATGTGTGGCTCCCACATAGGGTCGAGGGCCCTTGCCAGCAAGGCATTCCGGCAAGGTTTTGTTCTGGCCCACAACCTTACAGGATGCAACAACGCTAGTAACCAAGTGTGAAGCGTGCCAGTTCCATACAAAGAAGCTTCATCAACCAGCACAAGCTCTCCAAACAATGCCTCTTTCCTGGCCATTCTCAGTCTGGGGGCTTGACATACTGGGCCCCTTTCCTCGTGCTGTCGGGGGCTTTGAGTACTTGTACGTTGCAATCGACAAGTTCACAAAGTGGCCGGAGGTGGAGGCAGTGAGAAAGGTGACAGCGCAATCAGCCGTCAAATTCTTCAAGGGGCTAGTCTGCCGTTTTGGTGTGCCAAATAGAGTCATCACCGACAACGACACACAGTTCACAAGCCACGCCTTCATGCAGTACATCCAGGACCTCGGCAGCAAGGTCTGTTTTGCCTCTGTTGCACATCCATGAAGCAACGACCAGGCTGAGAGGGCAAACGCTGAAGTATTGTGAGGCCTCCGGACAAGGACTTTTGACAGGCTACATAGGTGCGGACAACGCTGGATTGATGAATTGCCGGCGGTTCTTTGGTCAATCAGAACGACACTAAATCGAGCCACCGGCCAGACACCTTTCTCCCTCGTTTATGGGGCAGAAGTAGTTCTCCCCAAGGAACTCACGTACGGGTCATCCCGAGTGCTCGCTTATGATGAGTTTGAGCAAGAGCAATTGCGGCAAGATGATGCAACACTCCTTGAGGAAGATCATCTTTGGGCGGCTGTGAGAGCAGCGCGCTACCAGCAAGCCTTGCGCCGCTACCATAGCCACAAGGTTCATGCCTGAAGCTTTGTGGAAGGTGACCTTGTTCTTCGGCGCGTTCATTCGGCCAAGAATTCCAACAAGTTGACGCCGAAGTGTGAAGGCCCTTATCGGGTAATACGAGTCACCAGGCCCGGCACAGTCCGCCTGGAGACCAAAGATGCTATTCCAGTGAGCAACTCCTGGAACATAAAACGTCTTTGCAAGTTTTACCCATAAGGTGCGGTTGCCGGGCCCCCCGGCAGACCACCTTTTGTACAAGCCTTGCCCGCGAGGCATGTGAACCTTTGTACAAAGCCAGGCACAGACCCTGAGCATAAAAAAATGAAGCGCTTGCGCCCTAAGTTTTAGCATGCATGCTAGGTTGAGTCTCTCCCTCGGTTAGGGTTGATAGTGCTTAGCGGCGACTAACCCCTAGCATAGAGGTCGAGTGTGCATCTCTCTGTTCCTTCCCGTCCTTTTGTAGGTTCGTAGGGTGCATGGACATGTCTGCTGGGCTGTTTGGAGGAAAGAGAACAGGCCGGCGCCCCGACCCCGGCAAGCCAAGGTTGCCGGGGGCTGCGGGTCCAAAGGTCCGACCGCGGCAAGCCAAGACTACCGGGGGCTGCAACATCAGATAAGTTTTTTCATTCCCCACTCCCTACTTCCGTATGAAACTTGAACGTACAAGACTTCGCTCACTCTTATACCATCATGCTCCCTTTTCCCCATGTCCAAAAAACCTTACTTTGGGCCAGGACTTGGTCGTAGCGCGGTGGGAAGGGAACGGGCAAAGGGCGCAATTCTGCTTTTCCCCTACCTCCGCCATGGGCGTGAGTGTAATCGAGCTATAGAGCAGGAGGACGGCAAGGACTGTTGCCGGGTTACAATGTTTATCTTAAGATAACGAGGACTCGTTCCTTGGTGTGGCCCCCGCCCACGCACAAAAGAAACCCGACAAACACCCTTCTTTTCATTCATACGTTGTTAACAAGTACAATTCGTACGGAATGTATGCACGAGCGAGGGGATTACAAGGTCTAAATTCTACTAAGGCCCGTAGGCTTACAAACTAAAAAGAGATAAGGTGCCCGTAATCCCTTTCTTGTCCCTCTCCTCAGGAAACGGAACAAGATCACGGAAGGGCAAAAGGAGTGCCTAGGCGAGGTACGAGCAGCAGAAGACGCCAAGAGAACATATCGGCGATCATCCGGAAGGAGGCCGGTGATGACGGTGCCGGAGGAAGAGCCGAAAGACGAGGCAACAGCCCGGCAATACGTGACGAAGGCGTCGAGGCCATCGTACTCCGACTTGACGCCCCGCCACCCGCCTTCTTCATCTTCCCCGTCCCTCCAACGCTAGCCGCCCAAGGCGACGACCCCGAGAAGTTCAAGGAACTGGCGATCCAGATGAGGGTGCTACCGGCGTCGCCCAGGAACGGTGTGCCCGACGCCTAGTTGGACCCGTCATCCTCCCGCCCACTACCCTCATCGTCCCTGTCACTGTCCTCCTCGTCACTCTCGCCCAAAGAAGAGCTTTTGTCATCAGTCGAGCTCTACGCACAACACCCTAGCCTGTGTCCCGAGCGCCCGAAGACCTAGACAGAGAGCAAATCGCTCTCCGCTAGCTTGAAGCAGAGGATGTGCCCATCAACAAGCAATGGGCGCGTGCAAAGGTTTTCCAGCCCCGGCGAAGGAGCATCAATTGAGGGGCAGGGAACCCTGTGTTCACCCACATGTTGCCATGGAAACACCCCTTCATATGAAGCCTCAACCGTGGTGGCTGGTCGATCTCCAACACCCTCGCGAACGCTAGGGGAAGGCGAAGGCGGCGGCGCAGCGGCCCATGCAGCTGCAGCATAAACTCGAGCGCCAAGTCCCCGATGTGACCACTCGGGGAAGCAGGAGGAGTTGGCGGGAGAGATGGCGACGGAGACGGAGATGACCCAGGCATCCCCCTTCCACGCCCACCTCTGCCTCGGCCGCCTCTCCTCGACCGCCTCGCCGACCGCGGCCCCGTCCAACGGCCCTGCCTCGAGCATGGCCTTCACTCTGGGCATCTAGCTCTTCCTTGACCGCCCCAGCTCTCTGGCGGGAGGAGCACGTGGTCGCCTCCGCAGAAGGACGGCTGCGGCCACGCCCTCTCACCATGACCATGAGTGGGGATGGAGACAAAGTGGAGACACAGGGAGATGCTCTTCCTCCTACCCCTAAGTTCCCTCTTTATAGTTGGGAAGGGGGGGGCCGAAAGACTAGCTCTACGCCCCTGAAGAGCCCGCTCGAATCCAACTCATTAAAGTGATAGCAAGCGAGGACATCGGCCGCCCTCCCCACCCAATCGAAGGCACATGAGTATCGGCCCCCGCGCGCCTTCCCATATTCCATGCGTCCGTCACCTACACCGCGCCGTGCATGCGGCGTACGTGGCGTAAGGAGCAGGCGTAGTGGGAAACATGGAACGACGGTTCCAAGGCGGAGAGAGTAAATGAGCGGCGGCTCTGCCGTTTCGAGGGAACACGCAAGCTGCCTCTTTACTGTTAACCACGGATGACGCAAGCATTGTGACATTCCAAAAAATTTGTGATTTTTGTTTTCAGAAAGAGCCTTGCTTGGTTTGAAAGAAGGTCATTTAAACCCATCCTAAAAACCATCTTCTGAGTTTGCCCTCTCAAAAATCTTTTTTTTTCTTTCTTGGATTTAGTTTCTTTTAAAAAGAAAACCTTTTTGATTTTTGGTCTTTCATTTGATTTTGATCCACTCTGGTTTACCATGCCTCCTATGGTAAAACTCCCCCAAAAAACCCTCCTCCCACTTTGGTACAACCCAAACATTCTGTCCAAACTAATAAAATCCATTTTTGGATTTTATTCCAATTATTTCTCCTCCCAAAATAATTACATCTTTTCTTTTGAGCCTAGGTGATTTGCAAAGCAAGTACCCTAATGCTTTTGGTTTTGACCTCAACTCAACACCCCTGGATAGTCCTTTGTACCCACAACCCAGAACCATCTTGATCCACTCTTCTTCTTTTCAAATATTTCAAATTTCACTCACTTTGCAAGTTTGGACCAGATTTGCCAAATTTGGTGAAATTCATATCTATACTTCTCCAAAAATTCCACCAAAATTCAGGCAACCTCTAGTTGCAATGAGAGACCACTCCACCAAAAATCAGCTCAAGGAAAAATCCCTAGATACCAGAATCATTTTTTCGAACACCTGGCATGCACTGTTCTGTTCATATTCAGTAAACTCAAAAAGTTCAGTGTCGTTTCTCTGACAAAACTTCAGTCACATGCCCACTGTGCGTTTGGCTCGATGCTCGCAGCCTGGCCTGCTTGTCCGGAGCTCCACACGCGCGCTTGGCGCCTTCCCGGCGTCGGTGGCGCCCTGGCCCGCCTGCGCCGGCGTGCTTTGCGGCGGCCGAAACACCGTAACGGCCGACAGAGCAAAAAGCGGCTCAATGCCGTTGGCGCCGCCAAACCGCTGAGTGGCTCCGTGGCCATCTCCTTGCCAGATTGCGCATGCAGCACCGTCGCCGTGGCTTGGCACGCAGCAGCGCGTTCTCTGCCGTCGGCGGGCGTCTGCGGCCGTTCCATCGAGGGCAGGCCATAAACCTCCCTCCCGTGCTGAGCTGGACCCTAAAATGGCACCACTACTCCACCTAGGCGATGCTCAAGCTCCTAAGCCGACCGTCCAGCCACAGCGCCGCCGTAATCAACTCGGCGGACTTATCCGTTCACGGCAACCGACTCGGGCCGGCTATATATAGCACCCCTGAGCCTGCTCTCGCCCCCGCACGACTCCACCACCTCACCAGACCCCGCCTAGCCACTGGGAGAGCCTCGAGGGGCCCTTCTTCCCCGACTCCGGCCGCCCCGTTCCGCCTCGGCCTCCACCTCGATTCACTCCTGTGAGGCCGTCTCCGACGCCCTAACTTCGTCAGCAACCCTCTCGAGCAACTAGGAGACTAACCCCCACTCCTATTTGATCCCCGCAGCTCCCTCCGGCGAGATCCACGACTGCCCGAACCGCCATCCGCCGAAGCAAGGGCTGCCGTCGACACAGTGCTCGCTGGCGACCACCACCACCACCCACAGACGCAGAACGGTGCACTGATCTCGAAGGTAACCCCCGATCACCTTGCCTCGCCGTGGATCGCCGCCGGCGACCACCGCACCTCTCGGGCGCCGTCGCGCTCTGTTTTCTCCGTCTGAAATTTCAAACCCGACCGGTGGAGCCCGCCTGTCAGCCTCACAGCCGTTTCTTTTGAAAGAAACGTTATCCTTGACTTTTCCACAGGCCCCACAGAAACTTTACATTTTATTACAGATGGGTCCTTGGACCAAAACTCTTATAACTTTTAAACAGAAAATGATTTTTGATTGATTCCTTTTCTGTCATCTTTATTTTTCTGTCTAGTTTTTTATATTTATTTGAAAAATTTTTGGAACACTTTTTTGTACACTCACGGTATTTATGTTATGCGTCGTATTTTTTCTTATACCGCAGATACCTGAGGAGGTGACGGAGCTGCAAACTTCACACAGTTAAACTCCGACTACTCCGAACCAGGCAAGCATGTTTGAACTCTTGATATGATGAGTGTTGTTGCATGTTTGCATTTTAGTATAGTCATGGCATGTTTATGAACATCACTTGAATGTTATATTCATGCACATGAGCGGAAAGTAAGTTTCGGAAAGCATTATGTTGTTGGATACATATTTGCATAGCCATGTGTTGGCATGAGGATGGGTAAGATGGTAGTGTTGTGACATGCTAGTCTTATGCCAGATTATTTGACTTCTGTGTCATCGTGAAACAAATCACATTTCCATTCATTCCTTCCTATACTGTCACATGTTTTCCGAAAGGAATATGGCATAGTAAGTTGCAAATCGTTTTCTGGTACACACCAAATAGAGAGGCGGGATGAGGGTTCCATGGCCTTGGATTAAAGCCCGTCATCCGGTCAGGGGCATGGGTGTTTCCGGTTGGGACCGAGGAGGGCACCCTTAGAGCGCTGCCAGTATAGAAATTTGATCCCATGCTATTCGAGGTTGTGGCCTCCCCGTCTCAAAGTTTTTCTTAGACGTTGTCCAGGGTGAATCCTGGCATCGTGAGGTGAAATGGATGTGTACTAGTTAGATGTGTTTCTACTGAAATACCGTAAACGGAACTAGTCCTTCGTGACTACGGAAATCCGTTGGCTGTGGTCAGTTCATCCAAACTCTGCAGAGTCTCAAATCTTTCAATTATCTTGTACTTTGTTCAAGTACTATATTCATCTTATCTTGTCGTATCAGCCTCGGTGACAAAACTCCGATTGGGATTTATGTGTGATAAATCCGGTTAAAAGATTATTCTTGTGGATGGACTAATCTTGTTATTTACATTTATTACAAGCCACATCATGCGATGTCGCTCAGACGTCCGACGGTGGCATACCTGTTATTTACTTTTGTTATAGGCCATGTCTGTGATGTCGCTCAGACGTCCGACGGTGGCATATCATTAGTGACATTTGTTGCAAGCCCTATCTGCGATGTCGCTCAGACGTCCGACTGTGGCATTTCTTTTAAAGCCCTTTATATGATGTCGCTCAGACGTCCGACTGTGGCATTTCTTTTACAGCCCTTTATGTGATGTCGCTCAGACGTCCGACTGTGGCATTTCTTTTACAGCCCTTTATGTGATGTCGCTCAGACGTCCGACTGTGGCATTTCTTTTAAAGCCCTTTATGTGATGTCGCTCAGACGTCCGACTGTGGCATTTCTTTTACAGCCCTTTTTGTGATGTCGCTCAGACGTCCTACTGCGGCATTTCTTTTAAGCCCTTTATGTGGTGTCGCTTAGACGCCCGACTGCGGCATGCATTTTATTTATTTACCTTTCGAGGCGTCGCTCCAGACACCCGATCGGTTTTCAGTTATTTATTTTATTTATCAAGTCGTGCAATAATATCGTTGTTATATGATCATCATCCTCTGTTCATGACGCATTCATGCATTCATTGATTATATCTTTTGTCCGAACTGTCTTGCGAGTACTTTCAAAGTACTCACCTGGCTTGTTGATTTTGCCAGATGTTGAAGAAGGCGATCTCATGGATGAAGAGTTTGATAGCGAGTCCAACGCCTAGAGGAGTCCTAGTCAGTCCCGTGCGATCCTGTTTTGGTCATTGTATTATCCGCTTCCGCAACCGCGAATAAATTCATCGAGCCTCCCCCGACGCTCGATGAGCTGCCAGTTAGGAGTCAAGTTATCCACCACTTTTTCCTCGAGCTAGTAGCATGCCACCACACCCCTGTGTCATGACCGCCCATATGTAAGATATTGGCGAGTTTGTAATAAATTGTTGAGCAGCCTCAGCTCAACCTTGTAATATATTTGATGCTACTGGTTCTCTGTTTATCAAGCAATTGTCTACCAGAAAGGATGACTTTTTCCTATACTGGGATTTAAAGATCGATTTTCTCAATATTTATTTATTGAAAAAGTCGGTCGTGACAGACTTGGTACCAGAGCCAGGCTGACTGTAGGAAGCCACTAGGTGCGATCATTAATTTAATTATTAGCATGACATTATTTATTCTTGTTATTACAAAATGTAGTCATCTTTCTGACAGTCAGCATAAAAATTTATGATCTGATCACTCAGAATTTTTGCCTACTTTTGTAGATGGCCGGCAGCGACTGCGAGTCTCAAATGTTCGCCAACATGCCAGAGGGGTTCGTCAAACTCCTCTCCTTCATCGTTCAGGTCGCGGTGGGGCAATCCATGCGCCCAGTCTTCACACTTTATCCACACAAGATCAACGACAGTCTAACCATGCACCAAGCCGCGGTGCAATTCAGGGGAGGGCGTGTTGAGATGCGCCGCTTGCTTGGGGAGAGCCATGCCTCAGAGAGGCATGCTATGCAGATGGCAGCCCGCGAGGCGATAGCTCGTCTTCGGGATGTCCTTCCTGCAATGAAGACCTGTCGCTATCGCTACCTTCCATGCCATGTGCCTTACACTGTCACTACTCATTCTCTTGCCCCGAGAGGAGAGCAAGACGAGGCCTTTGAGATGCTTGTCGAGTACCTCCGAGCCCTGGAGGCAGCCTTTGACAGCATGGTGGACGACCTCGTAGCTGCCCGCATGGACTCGGTTCATGGCTGTCTTTGCTAACAGGAGGGAACTCCTACACACCGCTCCACCGCTGACCTTTATCTCGTCCTCAGCTTCTCATTCGCCTACCATTCTCGCTACTGCATGTCGTCTGACTACCACTGAGGAATTCAACTAGGCTATTGCACCCACTCCCGTTCGTGCTGCACCACTTTTTGCACCCACTCCCATACGTGCTACTCCACCTATTCCGCCCACTCTTATTCAGGGTACTCCGCCTACGGCACCTGCTCCATCAGCTCAGCGCAGCTGCCTCGTCTGGAACCTATTAGCTAGGAGGAAGTTGATTCCCCAACGTCATCAAGGCGTCTCACCCTCGGCAGGCCAAGGAGATCCTCACCATCTCCGATCGAGTACGCCAGAGACGCCATGCGATGTATCGACTTGTGTAATATGTTTATATGTACATAGGTTGTGAGAAGTAGCTTGTTTATGCGCATCATGTAGGATCTGGAGGAGTGCACTAGTTTAAATAACATGTCGGGATTATGTACGCATATCCCGAGTGATGTAATGTATAATTATGCCCGCGTGTTAGATATGTAATAGTCCTTCTCCATGGCAATCGTGTGTTTCCAAAAATATCCTGGAGTTTAAAAATGTTCTTTGTGCGTGATTTTATTGACTTTTGCGACTCTCTTTCTTATCTTACGAGTTCACAAAATATATCCCCAGAGTGAAAGATGTCTCGACCTTGGACGTGCTCCATACCAACTCAGCCAGAAGAAAATTATGGCACACCGCAGAACCACAATTTCACTCAGGGTCAGACAAGTCAACAGGACAGTGAAACAGCTTTTACACAAGTTTGTCGTTTGTATGAACAGAGTCAGCAGCAACACCAGGAAATGATGAACCAATTCATCAATATGGGAAGTAACCGTGGCTAGTATCAACCGCAATCCAAATTATCCGAGTTACAAAAGACGCGTCCTCCAACATTTTCTCATCTTGACAAGCCTCTTGAGGCCGATGGTAAGCTTCGAGACATGGAGAGAAAATTAATTATCGCATGTTGTTCAGACCGTGAAAAAGTATTGTATGCACCACATTATCTCACAGGAGCAGCTGCATCGTGGTGGGAAAACTTCCTGCACATGCACCCCAACGAAAATGAAATCACACGAGAATTTCAAAGAAGGTTTTCGTGGGGCACATATTCCTAAGAGCGTCATGAAAATCAAGAAGAAAGAATTTGATGAACTCAAGCAAAGGGCCATGACAGTGTCAGAATACAACAGCCAATTCACTCTGCTGTCTCACTACGCCAATGAAGAACGCATGACCGAGAGCAAGAAGATGGAAAAATTCTAGGAAGGCCTGGCACCCGCCCTTAAGTGCCAGCTAGTTGTGCATACCTTTCCAGATTTAAAAACACTGGTGGATAAGGCCATTACTCTGGAAAATGAGCGACGTAGCCTGGAAGATTTCCGCAAACGCAAAAGGGACCAGACTACTTTTGCTCGCAACCCCAGAAACAAGACAAAAATTCAGAAGGGTATAACACACAAAACCCCGACGAAAAATTCACGTCCAATCAAGAATTTCCATGCAAGAGACAAAGAGTTCACCTATCGCCCAGGCGTTACCTGTTATGCTTGCGGAGAAGAAGGGCACTATGCCAAGCAGTGCCCCAAGCCAAGGAGCTCAACCCCGAAGCTCAATAATGGTGGCAATAATTCAGCACCAAAGCGAAGCAATTTCAACCCCAACCACAACCACCGGAAAGGTCACTTGAACCACGTGACCCAAGAGGAAGCACAGAACGCCCCAGATATCGTACTCGGTGCGTACCCCGTCAACACAATACCTGCCATGGTTTTGTTTGATTCTGGAGCTTCTCACTCATTCGTTTTGAAAAGTTTTGCTTTGCAAAATAATTTTTCGATGCTTCCCTTGGAAAAATCAATGATCATCAAGTCCCCTGGAATTAAGCAAGTGACCCAGAGTTACTGTCAAGGTGTGGTTATTGAATTTGAAGGATTGAAGTTTTACGCCAACCTTATTGTACTGGAAAGCAAAGGACTGGATGTCATCCTAGGAATGGATTGGTTAACCACCAACAAAGGTTTTATTGACTGCTTCAACCGTGCATCGTGATTCTCACACACCATCATGGGAAGAAAATAAAAGTTTCAGCCAAAGAGAGACAAATACCTCGGCAACCTAGATTAAACAAGGTGGACGTTTCGAGCTGAACAAGGTTCCAGAGTATGTGAATTCCCCACGTGTTTCCGGAAGAACTACTGTGCATGCCACCGGACCGAGAGATAGAATTCAGCATTGAGCTAGCACCCGAACCGCTCCTATTTACAAGAAACCTTACATGAATGGCACCATCCGAATTGGTAGAGTTGAAGAAGCAAATAAAAGAATTGTTGGAGAAAGGATACATACGAGCCAGCTCCTCACCTTGGGGTTCTCCAATTTTATTTGCCAAGAAGAAGGATGGAACAATGAGGTTGTGTATTGATTATCGAGCTCTCAACATGGTCACAATCAAGAACAAATACCCAATGCCCCGAATAAATGATTTATTCGATCAGCTCACCCAGGCCAAAGTCTTCTCAAAAATTGACTTGAGATCAGGATACCACCAATTAAAAGTACGAACAGAAGATATTCCCAAGACCGCCTTCACCTCCAGATATGGGTTGTATGAGTTCACAGTGATGCCATTCGGGCTAACTAACGCTTCATATTTTGTTCACCTCATGAACAAAGTATTTATGAAGTATATGGACAAGTTTGTTGTGGTATTCATCGATGATATTCGATATATTCCAAAACACCAAAGAGAGCATGCCGAACATCTCGAGGATTGTACTCGGAGAACTCAGGAAACATCAATCAGACGCCAAATTCAGCAAATGTGAATTTTGGCTAAGGCAGGTGGGTTTTCTGGGCCACGTACTAGCCCAAGAAGGTATTGCAGTAGACCCAAAAAAAGTCAAGGCCGTACTTGGCTGGAAACCACCAGCTAACGTAACAGACGTACGGAGTTTCTTGGGAATGGCAGGCTATTATCGGAGATTTATTGAAGGATTCTCCACTATAGCAAAGCCCATGACACAATTGCTCAAGAAAGGCAAGAAGTTTGAATGGGATGTAAGCATGTGAGAAAAGCTTCCAAGAGCTAAAAAGCAAATTAACAACGGCACCGATTACTAATTGTGCCAGATATACACAAGAATTTTGAGGTATATTGTGGCCGCATCCCGGAAAGGCCTCGGATGCGTATTGATGCAAGAGGGCAAGGTAGTTGCGTATGTCTCTAGACAACTACGCAAGCATGAGGAGGATTATCCCACTCATGACTTGGAATTAGCAGCGGTCATCCATGCACTCAAGGAATGGAGACACTTCCTACTTGGGAATCGTTGTGAGATATACACAGACCATAAGAGTCTTAAGTATATTTTCACACAACCAGAGTTAAATTTACGGCAACGACGCTGGTTAGAGTCCGTAAAGGATTATGATGTTGGAATCCACTATCATCCCGGAAAAGCAAATGTTGTGGCAGATGCACTTAGTTGAAATCCCAGAACGGTCGACGACAGTATACCAAAATTGAGGCCAGAAATTCAGCAGGAATTTTCCCGACTCAATCTAACAATGGTTACCGAAGGCAGTGTGTCGAATATAGAGATACAGCCTACCCTGATGGAAATGATCAAGGAAGCCCAGCACGGACACCCCAGCATTGAGGGCATAAAAAGAAAAGTGAGTTTGGGAAGAGCCTCAGAATTCAACGTAGATGAGCAAGGAATATTGTGGTACGGAGAGAGGCTATGCGTACCAAATGTCAAGGACCTCAAACAGCAGATATTGACTGAAAGTCACACAGCTCCGTATTCAATCCATCCTGGAGGGACAAAAATGTACAAAGACCTTCAGGAAATTTTTTGGTGGCACGGTATGAAGAGAGATATAGCCACGTTCATTGCATGCTGTGACTCTTGTCAACGTATCAAGGCCGAGCACCAGAAACCAGCCGGACTGTTACAGCCAAATAAGATACCCGAGTGGAAATGGGACGAGATTGGAATGGACTTTATCGTTGGAATGCCACGGTCACGACACGAAACGATGCCATATGGGTCATAACCGGCAGATTAACCAAGGTGGCACATTTTATTCGGTAAAGACAACTTACACCACTCGAGACTGGCGGACTTTATCTTGCCCGTATCGCCGCCTGCATGGAGTCCCTAAGATATCATCTCCGATAGAGGCACACAGTTCGTCTCTATATTTTGGGATCACCTACAACAGTAATCGGAACCCAACTAGCCTTCGATCGCATACCATCCCTGCATCGATGGGCGAAGCAACGCGTAAACCAAATCCTAGAAGACATGCTAAGAGCTGTGTCCTCACCTACGGGAACAGTTGGGAAGAAAGTTTGCCATATGCATAGTTCGCATACAACAACAGCTATCAATCCAGCTTGCAAATGGCACCCTTTGAAGCTCTATATGGGAGAAGATGTCGTACCCCGCTAAATTGGTCAGAGTCCGGAGACAGCCATATCTTTGGCCCAGATATGCTCAAGGAGGCCGAGGAGAAAGTTAAGACAAGAGTCCGAATGTCAATAAAACAGCTCAATGTCGGCAAAAGAGTTATTACGACCGAAAACATCGAGAAATCAGTTTTGAACCCGGAGAATTGGTATACCTGAGAGTTTCTCCTATGAAGGGTCTGCAACGATTCAAGATTAAGGGGAAACTAGCACCAAGATTCATCGGACCATTTCATATAGTGGCCCGAAGAGGCACGGTAGCCTACCAGCTAGACCTACCCGGAGACTTATCCGGTATCCACAATGTATTTCACATCTCGCAGTTGAGAAAATACATGAGCAACCCAGAGAAGCAAGTTTCACATGAGAATATTGACGTGCAACCGGACCTCACTTACCGGGAGCACCCAATAAAAATATTAGAAGAGTCTGAGAGGAGGACCCGACGGAAAACCATTAAGTTTTTCAGAGTTCAGTGGAGTAATCACACCGAGAATGAAGCAACTTGGGAGAGCGAGGATTTTCTTCGGACAGAGCACCCACACCTGTTTAAAGATCAGCTGAAATCTCGGGGACGAGATTTTTCCTAAGGGGGTAGGTGTTGTGACACTCCAAAATTTTTGTGATTTTTGTTTTCAAAAAGAGCCTTGCTTGGTTTGAAAGAAGGTCATTTAAACCCTTCCTAAAAACCATCTTCTGAGTTTGCCCTCTCAAAAATCTTTTTTTTCTTTCTTGGATTTAGTTTCTTTTAAAAAGAAAACCTTTTTGATTTTTGGTCTTTCATTTGATTTTGATCCACTCTGGTTTACCATGCCTCCTATGGTAAAACTCCCCCAAAAACCCCTCCTCCCACTTTGGTACAACCCAAACATTCTGTCCAAACTAATAAAATCCATTTTTAGATTTTATTCCAATTATTTCTCCTCCCAAAATAATTCTGTCTTTTCTTTTGAGCCTAGGTGATTTGCAAAGCAAGTACCCTAATGCTTTTGGTTTTTGACCTCAACTCAACACCCCTGGATAGTCCTTTGTACCCACAACCCAGAACCATCTTGATCCACCCTTCTTCTTTTCAAATATTTCAAATTTCACTCACTGCAAGTTTGGACCAGATTTGCCAAATTTGATGAAATTCATACCTACACTTCTCCAAAATTCCACCAAAATTCAGGCAACCTCTAGTTGCAATGAGAGACCACTCCACCAAAAAATCAGCTCAAGGAAAAATCACTGGATACCGTAATCATTTTGTCGAACACCGACATGCAATCGCTTTTGTTCATATTCAGTAAATTCAGAAAGTTCAGTGTCGTTTCTCCGACATAACTTCTGTCACATGCCCACTGTGCGTTTGGCTCGATGCTCGCAGCCTGGCCTGCTTGTCCGGAGCTCCACACGCGCGCTTGGCGCCTTCCCGGCGTCGGTGGCACCTCGCCCACTCAAGGCCGGCGTGCTTTTGGCGGCCGAAACACAAGAACGGCCGACGAGGAGCAAACGGCGGCTCAACGCCGTCGGCGCCGCCTAAACCGCTGGTGGCTCAGCGTGGCCATCTCCTTGCCAGACGCATGCAGCACCGTCGCGATGGCTTTGGCACGCAGCAGCGCGTTCTCGTTCCATCGAGGGCAGGTCAGTAAACCTCCCTCGCGTCTTGAGCTGGACCCTAAAATGGCACCACTACTCCACCTAGGCGATGCTCAAGCTCCTAAGCCGACCGTCCAGCCACAAGCGCCAGTAATCAACTCACGGACTTATCCGTTCATGGCAACCGACTCGGGCCGGCTATATATAGCACCCCCGAGCCTGCTCTCGCCCCCGCACGACTCCACCACCTCACTAGACCCCGCCTAGCCACTGGGAGAGCCTCGAGGGGCCCTTCTTCCCCGACTCCGGCTGCCCTGTTCTGCCTCGGCCTCCACCTCGATTCGCTCCGGTGAGGCCGTCTCCGACGCCCTAACTTCGTCAGCAACCCTCTCGAGCAACTAGGAGACTAACCCCCACTCCTATTTGATCCCCGCAGCTCCCTCCGGCGAGATCCACGACTGCCCGAACCGCCGTCCGCCGGAGCAAGGGCCGCCATCGACACAGTGCTCGCCGGCAACCACCAGCACCACCCACAGACGCGGAACGGTGCACTGATCTCGAAGGTAACCCCCGATCACCTTGCCTCGCCGTGGATCGCCGCCGGCGACCACCGCACCTCTCGGGCGTCGTCGCGCTCTGTTTTCTCCGTCTGAAATTTCAAACCCGACAGGTGGAGCCCGCCTGTCAGCCTCACAGCCGTTTCTTTTGAACGAAACGTTATCCTGGACTTTTCCACAGAGCCCCCTCGAAACTTTCTGTTTCATTACAAATGGGTCCTTGGACCAAAACTCTTATAACTTTTAAACAGAAAATGATTTTTGATTGATTCCTTTTCTGTCATCTTCATTTTTCTTTCTAGTTTTTTTTCATGTTTATTTGAAAAATATTTGGAACAGTTTTCTGTACACACACGGTATTTACGTTGCGTACGTATTTTTTCTTATACCGTAGATACCGGAGGAGGTGACGGAGCTGCAAACTTCACACAGTTAAACTCCGACTACTCCGAACCAGGCAAGCATGTTTGAACTCTTGATATGATGAGTGTTGTTGCATGTTTGCATTTTAGTATAGTCATGGCATGTTTATGAACATCACTTGAATGTTATATTTCATGCACATGAGCGGAAAGTAAGTTTCGGAAAGCATTATGTTGTTGGATACATATTTGCATAGACATGTGTTGGCATGAGGATGGGTAAGATGGTAGTGTTGTGACATGCTAGTCTTATGCCAGATTATTTGACTTCCGTGTAAATGCGTGAAACAAATCACATTTCCATTCATTCCTTCCTATCTTTGTCACATGTTTTCCTAAAGGAATATGGCATAGTAAGTTGCAAATCGCTTTTCCGGTACACACCAAATACCGGGATGAGGGTTCCATGGCCTTGGATTAAAGCCCGCCATCCGGTCAGGGGCATGGGTGTTTCCGGTTGGGACCGAGAGGGGAACCCCTTAGAGCGCCACAGATAGAAATTTGATCCCATGCTATTCGAGGTTGTGGCCTCCCCGTCTCAAAGTTTTTCTTAGACGTTGTCCATGGTGATTCCTGGCATCGTGAGGTGAAATGGATGTGTACTAGTTAAATGTGTTTCTACTGAAATACCGTAAACGGAACTAGTCCTTCGTGACTACGGAAATCTGCTGGTCAGTGGTCAGTTCATCCAAACTCTTGAGTCTCAAATCTTTCAATTATCTTGTACTTTGTTCAAGTACTATATTCATCTTATCTTGTCGTATCAGCCTCGGTGACAAAACTCCGGTGGGATTTATGTGTGATAAATCCGGTTAAAAGATTATTCTTGTGGATGGACTAATCTTGTTATTTACATTTATTACAAGCCCTGCTCATGCGATGTCGCTCAGACGTCCGACGGTGGCATACCTGTTATTTACTTTTGTTATAGGCCACATGCGTGATGTCGCCGACGTCCGACGGTGGCATATCTGTTAGTTACATTTGTTGCAAGCCACATGCTGCGATGTCGCTCAGACGTCCGATCGTGGCATTTCTTTTAAAGCCCTTTATGTGATGTCGCTCAGACGTCCGACTGTGGCATTTCTTTTACAGCCCTTTATGTGATGTCGCTCAGACGTCCGACTGTGGCATTTCTTTTACAGCCCTTTATGTAATGTCGCTGAGACGTCCGACTGTGGCATTTCTTTTAAAGCCCTTTATGTGATGTCGCTCAGACGTCCGACTGTGGCATTTCTTTTACAGCCCTTTATGTGATGTCGCTCAGACGTCCGACTGTGGCATTTCTTTTACAGCCCTTTATGTGATGTCGCTCAGACGTCCGACTGTGGCATTTCTTTTAAAGCCCTTTATGTGATGTCGCTGAGACGTCCGACTATGGCATTTCTTTTACAGCCCTTTATGTGATGTCGCTCAGACGTCCGATTGTGGCATTTCTTTTACAGCCCTTTATGTGATGTCGCTCAGACGTCCGACTGTGGCATTTCTTTTAAAGCCCTTTATGTGATGTCGCTCAGACGTCCGACTGTGGCATTTCTTTTACAACCCTTTATGTGATGTCGCTCAGACGTCCGATCGCTGACATTTCTTTTAAGCCCTTTATGTGGTGTCGCTAGACGCCTGATCATGACATTTCTTTTAAGCCCTTTATGTGGTGTCGCTTAGACGCTCGATCATGCATGCATTTTATTTATTTACCTTTCGAGGCGTCGCTCCAGACACCCGATCGGTTTTCAGTTATTTATTTTATTTATCAAGTCCTACAATAATATCGTTATTATATGAGCATCATCCTCTATTCATGATGCATTCATGCATTCATTGATTATATCTTTTGTCCGAACTGTCTTGCGAGTACTTTCAAAGTACTCACCTGGCTTGTTGATTTGGCCAGATGTTGAAGAAGGCGATCTCATGGATGAAGAGTTTGATAGCGAGTCCGACGCCTAGAGGAGTCCTAGTCAGTCCCGTGCGATCCTGTTTTGGTCATTGTATTATCCTACTCCGCGACCCCGAATAAATTCATCGAGCCTCCCCCCATGCTCGATGAGCTGCCAGTTAGGAGTCAAGTTATCCACCACTTTTTCCTCGAGCTAGTAGCATGCCACCACACCCCTGTGTCATGACCGCCCATATGTAAGATATTGGCGAGTTTGTAATAAATTGTTGAGCAGCCTCAGCTCAACCTTGTAATATATTTGATGCTACCGTTCTCTATTTATCAAGCAATTGTCTACCAGAAAGGATGACTTTTTCCTATACTGGGATTTAAGGATCGATTTTCTCAATATTTATTTATTGAAAAAGTCGGTCGTGACAGGCATGCTGCGGTTATTGCGCGCACGACCCCCATGTCATGCATTCAACGCAGGTCGTGGGGAAGCGCGACGGGCGAGGGAATTACCGCAGTAAAACTCTGCCCCGCCTACCCGCGCACCGTTCTGGGCCTTGACCAACAACACGTTGTGCTTATGTGTGGCCCAGGCCCGGGGGCTCCTGTCGGTGTACAAAAGTAGGGGCTCTCCTTTTGACCACTCTACTTGTGCACGGGCAGTCAGAGCCACACCTGCGGCCACACTTAGAAGGGAGGAAGCGGAAGCACAAGAATACCAGAGCAACGCTCCAGCCAAAAGCACAAGACGGCAGAGCAACGCCAAGACCAGAGGCACAAAGAGCAAGAGGGCGAGGTGGACTCCCCGGCAAGACCCTTCTTTGGGCGGAGCCCAGCCCCAAGAAGAGCCTTGCCGGGGCAGCTTGCCCAACGCGAGCAGAGCGCGCCACCCTTGAGCCCAAGGGTTCCAATACCATCAACCACGTTGGAACCAAGGCTCGGGAGGCACCTCCATGGTGGCATGTAGATCTTTGTGAAGATCATAAGCACACAAGATCAGATTTGGACCAGAAGACGACGACCCTCGACAAGATCCTTGCCGAGGGAATCCACGAGACCCCTGGCAAGATCCTTGCTGGGGACGACTGCGATGCCACGGCAAGACCCTTGCCATGGCCCCGACAAAACCCTTGGCGAGGACACCTGCGGGGCCACAGCCAGACCCATGTCTGCCAAGACTCCACCGCCGTTCCCATACAGCTTGCAGCCCGACCAGTTGGGCAGGCACCTGCGTGGCAATGTGCGGCCTCCAGGCCAACTCAGCAAGCACCTGCGTGGTGGCATGCAGATCTTCGTCAAGACCCTACCGCCACGCCATCTCAGCAACCTACCAGCCTACGTGGCGCTGCATGCCTCGTTGGCCTAGACGCGTGTCGGAGCGAGGCGGAGCGGCGACGGACGGGACGTGCCTCGTTGCCGTCCCCAATAAAGCAACGGGACACCTAAGGGGTGCATTTAATGTGCCTTGTCCCGTAATGACAGGCGATAAGCTTGTACACTGTATACCTTTCCACCTCCTGCGTGCCACTGTGGCGACCCCTTTTTGACTATAAAAGGAGGCCCGAGGCGTACTGGAGAGGCATTCAGATCTTTTGGACTACGCACGCACCACAACTAGTTTGAGAGCTCAAGAACACTCAAATATACACCAAAGAAGGACTAGGGTATTACGCATCCTCCCGGCCCGAACCTGGGTAAACAATCTTTGTGCTGACTACCAGATCCGCTCTTTGCACAACCCCGCTCCTGCCAACCGTAGAAGGGATCCCAGTGATTTCATAGGTGTCGTTTCCACCGACACTTATGTTGAATCAATAAACTCGGGTTGAACACTCTACCCTCGAAAACTGTTGCGATCCCCTATACTTGTGTGTTATCAGTGGGACCTTTAGCTAACCAATTATATGTGTCAGTTAACTAAAATTAGTATCATATCAAAGTCATATTTGAACAACTAAGCTTTGGAATTATGAGTGTTGTGTTGTTTAGCTTGAAGGGTGGATTACTGCTAGTACGACAGAAATCACCTACGCACATCATAGTAGTGTAGATAAAAGGGGAAAACCCTAAGCATCATGAGTAAAATCAGGAAAGTGGAACTAGGTGGAACATATGGGCTTGTATTGCCGGTACGACAAGAAAGGGTTTGGAAAGGCTTCGGCCCCAAAAGGGGCAGCTCTATTCAACTGATGGCACAATACTGTTACTATCACTCTAAACTCTCAAAGACGACATAGCTCCCAGCATTTCCCGGATATTATGGCAGACCATCTAGAATAGTTGAAAGCATCCATCGAGCGATCCAATGACACTGCCGATCGCAAATGTCCCTGCTCCACTTCCCGACAAGGAACATCCTATACTACTCCCTCCGTTCCTAAATATAAGTCACTTAGAGATTCGAATGCGGACTACATACGGAGCAAAATGAGTGAATGTACACTCTAAAATATGTCTATATACATTTGTATGTAGTTCTTATTGGAATATCTAAAAAGACTTATGTTTTACCGAAAATGTCTTGCACCCCGCTTTATAAATAAAGCAACGATGAATAACACCCAATACAAATGCACGCCACCACAACATACGCATGCACCCAAGGCAGTTTAGGAACGGAGGAAGTAACAGACTTATTAAAATGAACAGAAGAGGAACATGATAATAAAGATCAAGCAGATTTTAGATAATACAGTGTGTGTTGCCCACCCATGAAGAACCAGAGCGCACAGAGAAATGAAAAGAGTACCACCTCTCTTGCGATGCCGTGTAGGCACCTGCTGATACATTGACGGTGTTGCGGGTGTGATGGCTGTCAGCGGCGCGGAAGAAGACTTGAGACGGCAGACGGCTGGATCGGGGGATAAGTCATGTTGCCGTTGATGAGGTGGCCGTAGGAGCGGCAATGGCAAGGTGGACGACAACACCAATGAAGCGAGAGGACAAGATGAAAGGATCCTGGTCTGGCGCCGTGGATGAGAGACGTCCATCTCTTGCAGTGGACGATGGGGTAGGGGTCGCGTCTCTAGCAAGGTGGAGGATGGGGTGGCAGACGGAGGAGGCTGGCCGGTGTGGGGAGTTTTTTTGGCACCTACGTTGTATGAATGGGGAAATGGAGGGGAGGGGAGGGGATCTCAAACTTTGGGACACGCTTGTCTAAAATGTGGGAAAGTTACGAACTTAGCCCCTGTTTAAAATTTCGAACATCTCGTCGGTTGGGGATAGGACAATAATCTCGCATCTCCCCAATATTTGCCGATAATGATTTTGGGCGAGGAGAGGGTGTTTTGCACCCACGATTGGCGCCCACGGTGTATGAACGGGGCTGACAGGTAGGGCGGTTGTGTCATGTCTGAGTGAAGTTACACACCTGCCCCTATTTAAAATATTTGTCTACATCTATTTCGGCCGAGGAGAGTTTGTTTTGCCGCCCACGTGTATGAATGGGAAAATGGAGGGAGAGAGAGAGAGGTCTTTCGGACGAGTTTGAATCAAATGTGTGTTTGCCGCCCATGCTTGACGCCCACCGTGTCTGAATGGGGAGATAGGCGGTCATGTCACGTCTGATTAAAGTTACTAACCTACCTGTTGGGGATATAACCCCACGGTATAACCCGCCCTAATAGGACCGTGTCAAATCATTGGCGACTTATGAAGATGGGCCTCAGATAGGCCAAGATGGTCTGATGCAGGACTAAGAAGGACGGCCCACAAGATGCGCCGGTTTAGGGCCCGACGTCAGAAGGCGACCCGAAGGTGTAAGCCACCATATGATGACTTATCTTATAAGGCAAGGCGACTTAGAGTCGACCTCAGTCACGGATCGGAACCTGACCCGGACTCTTCTAAGCCTACGGCCTCAACTTGTATATAAAGGCAAGTCCCTGGCATAGAACATGGCAAGTTACAATCAATCGATAGTTATGTCAAGCGAATTCGTTCCCTTGTAATCGATACTCAAGCAATAAGCAACAAGAGCAGGAGTAGGCTTTTACCTCCACCGTGAGGGTCCGAACCTGGGTAAACATGTGTCTCTTGTCCCCCTCAACCCCGACAAGCAATCACCTAGTTGCGATGGCCTCACGACTAAGTCCTCACACTAGGACATCTGCCGTGACAAAACCACAACAGCTGGCGCCCACCGTGGGGCCAGCGCACGGTGGTTTCGAGTTCTTGAAGAGCTCTTTCCAAGGGATCGAGGGATAAGCCGTTGGCAGGGTAACCAAGAGTCAGCGTGGCAAGCTCTACATCGAAGATGCTGGCTGGGGCCCCGAGCCCGACTCAATCGAGTATGGGTACCGGGTCCCATTCAGCGGAATCCACGTCTTCATCGGCAATATCGACGGATCTGAGCCTGAGCCAAACACCTGCACCAATATCATCGAGCCGGCTCGGCGCATGCAACCCGCCCAGGTCCAAGCCGGGCGGAAGCACCTTTTCACGGGCTTCATGCAAGGTGTGGAACTTGCCGAAAACTCAGCATCTGGAGGAGAGACTCTCATCTACTCAGGTGATGAATACTCAACCGAAGAGACAGAGTCCATCTATCAGCTTCAAAACGATGGGCTTGGGGGCTGTATCGATGGTGACAGTATTCTGGACCCGTACGAGCCGCCGTGCCGAGCCGCCATCTTCATGGCGGGCTTGGCGCTGGCTCTCAACAACACGGTGGCTGGAGCGACAACAGCAACCGACCCCTCAGGATCCGACTCAGCCAGGCCGCCGACTCAAATCTTATCTGAGTTGATGGATGCTTTGACAACTTTGATGGGGACCGAGGTCACAACGGAAAACCGAGTGGAGCGTAACGCAGAGATCGCAATGCTTAGGAACAAATGACTAAGGCCCAGGAAGATATTAATGCTGAAAACACCCGGATGGCAACAGTACATGCTTAGATTAATGCTGAGATGAAGGGCTTGAAGGCATAGTCCTGGCGCTTATGTCTGGATCAGAGCACCTCCAACGCGGTCCTTCGGAGGAGGCACCAGACCCGCCTGCCCTTAAATTTCGAACCTCTGAATTTTTTCAACACAACAGGGGCGGGACCGAGTACTCCAGGAGCACCGGTTATACCCCCGACCGTAGAGGCGCCCGAAAATAGGGTGGTGGCTCAACCTCATCAGCTAGTGCCGGCCAGCTGGGGCCAGACACCTCCCCCTTAGCGCTTGACGATATCGCTAGGTCACTTTTCTAACCTAGTGGATAACATGGTAGTAGCGGCAACCTGCCTCAATGCGCTCCCTATTACTGGTAAGTCGCCCATTGTAGTGGAGGCACGGAACGCAATTGAGCTTCTTCAAACGGTGATTGCACGGCAGGAAAAGTACTCATACAGTCGTGATTGTGTGTAGTCAACTCCCCTCCTGATCCGTGGTTATAGCCGGCATGTTGAGTCGCCCGCGGTCTCCAGCAGTGAGCGACGCCGCAACCTGCCCCCGGTTAACCCACCCCTTAATCCGAGGACATGTGCTCAAGTGATTGTGGACGATGCAAGAGCCCGTCAAGGAGCAGAGGCAGCAAACCAGGGGGCTTATTAACAACCATCGATGATTCCTTAGCTTCGGTAGGTGCAGGGTCAAGTGCTCGAACCCTTGGAGTCCGTGCTTGGTGCCAGCTTTATGAAACGAGCGCTTACCCAATGATTTCAAAGGCCCTCGTAAGGTGCCTAATTAGACGGCGGATCTCCCCCGAAGGCTTGGATTGAAAGTTATGAGCTGGCCATGGAGATGTTGGATGTCAGTGATGCAGTCTGCGCCAAATATTTTACTATGATGTTGGAGGGGTCAGCTTGTACATGATTAAAGAACCTGCCCCAACTCTATCAATACCTGGGCAGAGTTGAAGGATAGATTTATCAATAATTTTCAAGGAACTTGTAAGCAGCCGATGACAATTGTTGATTTGGAGCATTTTGTACAACGAGAGGATGAGTCGACTCATCATTGGTCTCGCCGGGTTGCGACCATCATCCATTCTTAGGAAAGTATTGGGGCGGCTCAGGTTGTGCTGCTCTTAGAGAAAAATTGTCATTTTGACCCGCTGAAACAGAAGCTAGGGCGGCTTAAGCGCAAGTGCACAGACATGGGCAAGCTTATGGACGTGCTTACCAGGTATGGCGACTCTGATACTACCAAGGATCTGAGCTCTAATGATGATAAATCTGGTAAAGGCAAGAAAAATGGCAGTGGCAAGGGCCAGCAGCAACACACCTCAGCTCAACATGGTAATCATAATAACCAGGGAAATGGAGGGTCAAAGAATCAACGTCGTAACGGCAATGGCAATCCAGCCTTCAATGAAGGGAGGTAACAGAATCTTTAGGAAATACTCAATGGTCCTTGTCCAAAGCACAATTATCCAAATAAGCCGTCTCGTCACACCTGGAAGGATTGTTATATCATGCAGGAGTTTAAAAATCAGACATTTGAGCAGCATCACAATGGGCCGCCCGATGGGTCAGGCCCCGGGTCTCATGGCTTCGGCTTTGGTGGTGGCTCAGGTGCTGGTTATCCGGGTCAAGGTAACCATGGTGGTCATAATCGGCATTATGGTCAAGGTAATCGGCAGCACAACAATCAGTCAGGGTATCACAGTAATCCGAAGCAGCTTAATAGTGTCCACTATCATGTGTTCACTATGAACACGTGCAAGCGTGACTGAAAGGTCCATAAGCGTGCAGTCAACACGGTTGAGCCGGAAGTACCTTAGTATTTAAGATGGTCTGAGCAAGAAATCACGTGGAGTCGGGCGGATCACCCACCCCAAGTTGATGATCCGGGTCATCTGGCCCTGGTGGTAGCCCCTCAAGTGGGCGGTTATAAATTTACAAAGGTACTTATGGATGGTGGCAGCAGCATCAATATATTGTACTATGATTGAGGGAGTCCTGGATTAGGGGGTGTCCGGATGGCCGGACTATAACCTTTGGCCGGACTCCTGGACTATGAAGATACAAGATTGAAGACTTCGTCCCGTGTCCGGATGGGACTTTCCTTGGCGTGGAAGGCAAGCTTGGCGATACGGATATGTAGATCTCCTCCCATTGTAACCGACTCTGTGTAATCCTAGCCCTCTCCGTGTCTATATAAACCGGAGGGTTTTAGTCTCAGAGGACGGACAACAATCATACCATAGGCTAGCTTCTAGGGTTTAGCCTCTCTAATCTCATGGTAGATCTACTCTTGTACTACCCATATCATCAATATTAATCAAGCAGGAGTAGGGTTTTACCTCCATCGAGAGGGCCCAAACCTGGGTAAAAACATCGTGTCCCTTGTCTCCTGTTACCATCCACCTAGACGCGCAGTTCGGGACCCCCTACCCGATATCCGCCGGTTTTGACACCGACATTGGTGCTTTCATTGAGAGTTCCTCTGTGTCGTCATCTTTAGGCCCGATGGCTCCTCTGATCATCAACAACGATGCGGTCTAGGGTGAGACTTTTCTCCCCGGACAGATCTTCGTATTCGGCGGCTTTGCATCGGGCCAATTCGCGGCCATCCGAGCAGATCGAAGCTACGCCCCGCCATCAGGTCAGATTTGGAAGTTTGAACTACACGGTCGACGTCGCGGAGACTTGATCTTCGACGGGTTTGAGCCATAGCCGAGTGCCGCCTTTATTACGATGGTCATGATCGAGTTCTGCCGCTTAACAGGTGCCCTAGAGGTCGCACTCGTTCCGCTTCCGACCTCAGCTCGGAGCCGATCGCGCCAATCAAGGATTCCGAGTGGCTGGACACCGCCTCGGGGCTGCAATCTCTACGGCGATCGAGCCGAACACCAGCCTTGTCCTTTGCGAAGCTTGTGACTCCAAGGTGTCGGACTCCCCTCCGGACTTCGAACCTTCCGCGCCCCTGCCAATCGAATCCGATTGGGCGCCGATCATGGAGTTCACCACCGCGGGCATCTTTCAGCACTCGTCCTTCGGCGACATTCTGAATTCACTAAATTCTCTCTCTTTATCAGGAGAGCCCTAGCCGTACTATGGTCAGCAAGGTTGGGATGCGGACGACGAAGAAATTCAAAGCCCACCCACCACCCACTTCGTAGCCACTGTCGATGATTTAACCAACATGCTCGACTTCGACTCTGATGACATCAACGGTATGGACGCCGATGCAGGAGACGACCAAGAACCAGCGCCTACATGGCACTGGAAGGCCACCTCTTCGCATTTACATATACATGGTGGACACCCCAAAAGAAGGGAATGGCGATGGAACAATGGAGGATGACCCTCCAAGAAGCAGCCTAAGCGTCGGCGTCGTGGCGCCGCTCTAAATCCTGCCAAAGCAAAACGGCGATTCCGCACGGGAGATAATAACACCGGACAAGGTGCTAAAGAGAACCCCTCCAAAGCAGGATTCAGCACAGAGGATGGAGAAGCCAGCCCTCATGAGAGAGCGGCAGATGAGAGGTAGAGGACGATAATTACAAGCCTCCTCCGAAGACGAGGCAAGCCTCGATTTACGACTTAATTTGTCGTGCTCGAGGATCTCGTCGAACAAGAGCTGCCTCAAACGCAGGCTTATGGCCATGGCGAGCAGCCTCAAGAAAAAACAGCAACAACTTAGAGCTGACCAAGACTTGCTAGCCGACAGATGGACTGAAGTCCTTGCGGCCGAAGAGTACGAACTCGAACGCCCCTCCAAGAGCTACCCAAAGCGCAGGCTTCTACCTCGATTAGAGGAGGAAGCACCTAAACCTGCATCACCAACGTATGATGCGGCCGATCGGCCACCTCGTGGCCGCGATAGAAAGGCCTCTCGGCCCTCCACTCAAGCCGCACCCCGGCGTCGCTCCAAAAATACCAAGGCACGGGGAAATGCGCCACACCTGCGAGATATATTGGAGGACAAGGCAAGGCAAACAAGATCGATCTACGGATCGCGTGGATGCCCCACGACACGTGACGATAACCGTCATGCCGGATATAGCAAATCCATCCGGGCCGAACACAGTAGACAAAGTTCATTTGAGCTACGTCGTGATATAGCCTAATACAGTGGCGCCGCACACCCACTATGCTTCACAGATGAAGTAATGGATCATCAAATCCCCGAGGGTTTCAAACCTGTAAACATCGAATCATACGATGGCACAACAGATCCTGCGGTATGGATCGAGGATTATTTCCTTCATATCCACATGGCCCGCGGTGATGATCTACACGCCATCAAATACCTCCCACTCAAGCTTAAAGGACCAGCTCGGCATTGGCTTAATAGCTTGCCAGCAGAGTCAATTGGTTGTTGGGAGGACTTGGAAGCCACATTCCTCGACAATTTCCAGGGCACCTACGTGCGACCACTAGATGCTGATGACCTAAGCCACATAATCCAGCAGCCAGAGGAATCGGCCAGACAATTCTGGACACGGTTCCTAACCAAGAAAAATCAAATAGTCGACTGTCCGGACGCAGAGGCCCTCGTAGCCTTCAAGCAGAACATCCATGACGAGTAGCTTGCCCGGCACCTAGAACAGGAAAAGCCGAAATCCATGGAAGCCCTTACAACACTCATAACCCGCTTTTGCGCGGGAGAAGACAGCTGGCTAGCTCGTAGTAATAACATGACCAAGAGCCCTGGTAATTTGGATACCAAAGACAACAATGGCAGGTCGCGTCGCAACAAGCACAAGCACCGCATTAACGGCGATAATGCTGAAGATACGGAAGTTAATGCCGGATTCAGAGGCTCTAAACCCGGTCAGCGGAAAAATCCATTTAAAAGAAATACTCCGGGCCCGTCCAGTTTGGACCGAGTACTCGATCGCTCGTGCCAGATACACGGCACCCTCGACAAACCAGCCAACCACATCAACAGGGATTGTTGGGTGTTCAAATAGGCAGGCAAGTTAAATGCCGAAAACACTGACAAGGGGCTACATAGCGATGATGAGGAGGAGCCCCAGCCACCAAACAAGAGGGGACAGAAGGGCTTCCCCCCACAAGTGCGGACGGTGAACATGATATACGCAACCGACATACCCAAAAGGGAGCGGAAGCGTGCACTCAGGGACGTATATGCATTGGAGCCAGCCGCCTAAAGTTCAACCCATGGTCCTCCTGCCCGATCACTTTTGATCGAAGGGACCACCCCACTAGCATCCGCCAAGGCCGATTCACCGCATTGGTTCTAGACCCAATCATTGACGGATTTCACCACACTAGAGTCCTTATGGACGACAGCAGCAGCCTGAACTTGTTGTATTAGGATACATTGCGAAAAATGGGCATAGATCCCTCAAGGATTAAACCCACAAAGACGACCTTTAAAGGCGTCATACCAGGTGTAGAGGCCAATCAGACAGCTCGATTACACCGAGGTGGTCTTCGGATCCCCGGATAATTTCCGAAGCGAGGAGTTAATCTTCGAAATAGACCCGTTCTGCAGTGGCTATCACGCGCTGCTCGGATGAACTGCATTTGCAAAGTTCAATGCGGTGCCGCACTACGCATACCTCAAGCTCAAGATGCCAGGCCCTCAAGGAGTCATTACGGTCAATGGAAACACCGAACGCTCTCTCCGAACGGAGGAGCATACGACGGCCTCGCGGCGGAAGTACAAAGCAGCCTCTCAAGGCAATTCTCGAGTCCGGCTATTAAACGTTCGGACACCGTCAAGCGCGCTCGGAGTAACCTACAACAAGACAGCCTGGCCCGTTCCAAGCACGCGTAGAATTGTGGCCCCAACCCCAGTCCTCGCGAAATTGTGAAACCAGTACTACGCGTACATAATTACGCTCTGGAAATACCATGGGCAAAGGGGGAGGGGCACGACCACGGCATGACAAAATGCGGCTCAACCGCACCAGGGGCTCCCGATTTTGTCATTCTTTTTTTTCTTACTTTCAGGACTCCACTCTCCGGAAGGCCTGTCCGGCAGTACAATCGCCGAACACACAATGCAACAGCCAGGGAGGCGTAGCTACGCCGAGTGTCCGTGTGGTCTCTATAACGAGCAGTATACTTGCTTCACATATCATCCCCGCAGATCGCCCCGGAGGGGGACATGTCAAATAGTCCCATCTCTTGCTTATCGCACTATTTGTATCGCTCGCTTTTACCGCAGACTTTTCAATAAACAATACATAGCTTTTGTCTATTGTTGCATTCCTTTTTATGAAAATATGTTCGCTATGACATTATGCAACCGTACACTTTGGTACAGCCAATACACCAGGGCTTACGCATTCTTAATATGGTGTGAGAAGTCCGAACACTCTCACGAAAAGTGCGGCACCGAACTTATAGCATTATATGCATCGGCTCGAATCATGTCTTGGGTCAATAGTTGGGTTTGCCTGCTCCCATGTTTTGGTACCTTACGCCCGTTATATCGGCTAAGGTAAGGCTGGGAGAACCACCGCGATTGTGCCCTGCTGAGCTGGGCTAAGCACCTCAAAGGAGAAAGCTAAAACTGATCGTCATGATAGGGCGAGAGCTGGTCGCTGTTAGTGAGGTTTTCGAGTCCCTAAAGACTTATGCCGCTTAGAGCGAGGAGTCGGCTTTGTCCGCCTAGGCGTGATAGCGCCTCAACTCGGTCTTCCGAATACTAGGGGCTTCACTAAATTTAAAATTATAGAATTCTATGGCTAAGTGAGAGTGTTCAAGCATTATAGTCCGATTGCCTTGTTCGTTGTGTTGAGCGCCTCCCTCGAAGGACCCAAGAATTGGAAAAAGAGCGCTCAAGTTTTTCCCGAACACCCCAACACTCGTGGCACGGGGCAAGGTTTACGACTCGCCATCTCTCAAATTTAATAAACGGCCGCACAGAAGGTAATATTTTAAATTCAAAAGCATTGCTTAGCCAATATGAACAATTTTTCAGCGTACAGGATCACAAATGCGAGTTTACTCAAAAATTACATCTTTGGAGCATTCATCCACTATAAGGCGGGCACCCTTCAGGACGCCCTCATAATACATCTCGGGCTTGTGATGCTCCTTGCCCGGCGGTGGTCGGTCCGTCACAAGCTTCTCAGCGTCCATCTTGCCCCAGTTCACTTTAGCACCGGCACCTTCGATGCATACGGAGCGCTTGACGACTTCAAGCCATGGTCAGGCATCCACCAGCCGCCTCACCAGCCCGAAGTAGCTCCCAGGCATGGCCTCCCTAGGCCACAGCCGGACTAGGAGACCCTTCATGGCCTGTTCGGCCACCTTAATTATGGAGCTCGACCAGCTGCTTCAGCTGGTCGCTCAAGGGCACCGGGTGTCCGGCCTCAACATACTAGGACCAGAACACCTTCTCAGTCAAGCTCCCCTCCTCGGCCCGGTAGAATGCGGCATCGTCGGACACACTGCGGGGAAGATCTGCGAATGCTCCTGGAGAGCTCCGGACTCGGGTAAGTAACAAGTAATTCACTTTAACGTTCTTGCTTTGCATAAAGAATGCCTTACCCGCCGCTATCTTCTTCATCGCCTCAATTTCCTGGAGGGCTTTTTGGGCTTCGGCCCTAGCAGATTTGATTCTCTCAAGCGCCGAGGGGAGCTCGGACTCTCGAGTCTTTGAGTCAAGCTCCGAAATCTCGTGTTTTTCCACGAGAGCCTGGAGCTCTTGTTGTACCTCCGCCACCCGCGCCTCCTGCTTTTCTCGCTCGGTGCGCTCCGCGGCCGCATTGTCTTCGGCCTTGGACAGCGCTTCCTTCAGGGTCGCCACCTCGGTTGTGGCCCCTGTAATACTCACGTTGGTCCTGTCATTTTTTCCAACCACATCTCTTTTATATATACTTAAATAAGGTATTACTTACCTTCCTTGTCCTCGAGCTGCTTCTTGGCAAGGCCGAGCTCGTTCTCGGACCGCCGAGGCTCGCTTCAATGCATCGACCTCCGTAGTCAGTGCGGCAGAGGTCAGCAGCACAGCCTTGATTCCCATATTGACATACTTATGTTAGACTCCTGCGTATATCTTTTTTGATCCTCAGCTCGGCTTTTCTTTCCGAACACCAAACTGAGCATCAGGGGCTACTGTCTATGCGGTAATATTTTTACATATCTTAAATACATACCTCAAAGCCTGTTAGAAGGCTGGCACAAGCCAATCGGCCCGCCTTGGCGGATCGAACCTTCTGGATCACCACACTCATAATAGTGCGGTGCTCCTCGTCGATGGAGGCGCCATAAGCACCTCCAGAGATTATCCGGTGCCTCCTTGGACGGAGGTCACCGGCGCCGAGGCTTGCCCTTCTTACTAGGGGGCGCACGGACTCGAACCACTCAAGGTTCCGATGCGGGTCCGCCTAGGGCCGGACTTGGAGCCCTTGGGGGTTTTGTCCCCTTTGCGCCTGGAGTCCGGGAGGTTGCCTTGCGGCGCCTCCAGGACCACCTCCTCCTGGCTTGGACCCTTTTGGGACTCCACCTCGGCATCATCCGTTGTCACATCCCTAGTTCTAGTATGCACTGAGCTAGCTAGTCATGTGTTGCATCATGTTTAAATTCTTTTGAAATTGAAATGGGGATTGCCTAAACCCTAGCATTAAAGGAATTCAAATAGGTTCACCCAAAAATATTTTTCAAAGAATCCAAATGGCTTTAGAAAATGTTCATCATTTCTGGAAAATGCTATAAACCATAACCAGAGGTGATGCACATTTTCATGACATATTTGGTCACTGGATTAATTCTTAAAGTATTTGAATTGGAGCATTTAATGCCTATAAATATTTTAAATGCTTCAATACTTCTGAAAACAATTGAGAGCTGTTGGAAATAATTCAAATAGTGCCCACAATTTTTCTCAGGATTTTACAAAATGAGTTAGTATTTTTACTAATTCAAAACAGATCAAAATAAATAGAAAACAGAAACAATAAATAAAATAACACAGAAAAAGAGAGTTAGTACCTGGGCCTTACCTGGCGCCACCAACCGGCCCAGCACGGCCCAGCCCACCGCCGCTTCGCTGCCTTCCTCCTCGCCAAGGACAGAGGCGCTGCGTGGCCGCCTGCCGCCACCACCTCCTCCCTCCTCGCCTGCTCCTCCCGATGCTCCTAGATGACGCCACGGGACGCCACGACACCTCCCGGACCTCCTCGCTCTCTCCTCACCTCACTTTCCCCTCGATCCCTCTCTTCCCCACCGAAGCGCCGCCGTCACCACCGACGCTGTCGCCGCCTGACCACCTCCCGCCTCGCCGACGACCTGTGAAGCTCGCCGCCCCTTTTCATCCCCACCTGCACGAAGGCGCTGAAGCCCTCGGATGCCGCTTAGCTCCGCCGTTCCCTCCTCGGGTCCTTCCGGCGATCGCCGCCGTGATTCCACCGCCGTCCGGACATCCCCGAAGCTCGCCGTCTGCTCCAACCGACTCCCGTGAGCTCCCTTCCTTCTCCCTTCCTGCTTCGCTCGAGCACCACAAAGAATCGCACCGAAGCTCGCCGCAACCGCCGCCGCCACCGCGACGTCGCCGTCGTGGCTACGTACACGCTGGATCGATTCCGAGCACGCCATCGCTCTCCGCCAGACTCGCAGACGAGCCCGTAGCACTTCCCACGCGCCGCCGTGTCCCCTAGCATCGGAACCAACCTCGCTCAACTCCGCGACCGCCAAGGTCATCGCCGGGCGATGTTTCCGCCACCCCAAAGACCTCCCACCGGCACCACTCGACGCACGCGAGCTCCAGCTCCATGTAGCCGCTCTCCTCCGTCGATTTGGTCGCCGGAGGAGGAAACCCGCACCTCTCCGCCGTCCCTGGCCCTACCGGCGACGAGCCCCGGGTCAACTCCGGCGAGTTTGACCCGGGTTTGACCGCACTTTGACCCTCTCTGTCTCTCTGACGTGTGGGCCAGGCACTGTTTACTTAGGTGTTAGATTAGTTAACACTAATTAATTTAGTTAATTAATTAAGCCACTGACATGTGGGCCCAGCCCTGCTGACATTTTCGTTAGTATTAGTTTAACCCTAATCAACTAAGTTAATCGAAGTCAGCGACCACTGGCCCCACCGGTCAGGTTTGACCTGAACCCGCCTTTGTTGACCTCGATGACGCTGGGTGATATCATGTCGACAGCAGAAGTGATTTTCTGGATTTTAATTAAACCAGCAAATTCCAGAAAATAGTGTAAACTTCTAAAATTCATATAAATTCAACCGTAGCTCAGATTGAAACAATTTATGTATGAAAATGATCAGAAAAATCCAATCTATCTATCTGTACCATTTTCATGCATGTTAGAACAACTTATAGCTGCTGTTTAGCACAAATCATATAAACGGCATTTGAATTTCACATATGGAGTTTGGATTTGAATCTTAGGTTCAAACCAACTTCATTTAACCTTGGTGCTAGTTGCATTTGCCCAAACAACAGCATATTACCATGTCACATTCATGTATCATATTGTTGCATTGCATTGATTGTGTTCTTCCTTGTTTGCCGGTGTTTGTCCCCTCTCAGTAGACGACGTTCGACGATGAGATCGATGACACCGATGAAGAGCTATAATATCTTCAAGTGCCGTGCAAGCAAAAACCCCTTGTTCATTCCGATATAATCCCACTCTCTCGCTCCCGCTCTATTTTATCGCATTAGGACAACGACGACTCATGTGTTACTTGCTGCGGTAGCTGAACCCCTTTGTCCTCCTCGTGATGACCCGTCATTCCACAAGAATTAGATGAAACCCACTAGCATGAGTAGGAGTTGATTGAGCCATGATGTGCCTACTCATTCATGCTTATTTGTCATGCCTGCTATTGCTTAGAGTTGTGTCAGGTCTGATTCATCGGGAATGAATCGGAGGTGTGTGAACATGTTCTACCGTGTGTGAGCTAAGTGTGTGAACACGATTTGGTAAAGGTAGCGGTGAGAGGCCATGTAGGAGTACATGGTGGGTTGTCTCATTGCAGCCGCCCTCGTGAACTGAGTTCTGTGTTTGTGATCCATGAACAAGTTACTACCATGCATTGAATGCTTAAGTGCCCTCTCGACTTATTAATCAACTTGATCTCCGCCCGTGAGTTGCAACTAGTTTCGTGTTTGTAGGTAGTGTTAGTAGTCTACCAAGTGGCACCCGCATGTGGGCTTGGGATGCATTAGGCACCGTGGCACGGTGTACCAAGCGTAGATCCACCCGTGGAGGTGGGCTTGGGAACCCCGCTCACATCGCTTGGGGCCGTGAGCGACACCCGCCGGATCTCCTTGCGGATGGAACCCGAATAGGCGATAAACCCGGACTAGAGACTTGTGTGGTTAGTCGTCGTACGACTCCTCGCCAAAGCTTCCGCTTGAAGGTTGCCGAGATACACAAGGTGTAAATGGCGGTAAGTGGCTAGAGCGTGTGTGAAGAAGTACACCCCGCAGGTTAATATGATCTATTCAATAGCCGTGTCCGCGTAAAGGACTTCTGGTTGCCTATAACAGTTCATAGACAAGTGAAAGTGGATACTCTAAAATGCGCAAGATAAGCGTGAGTGCTATGGATGGCGTTCTCGTGAGGGAGACGGAGCGGATCCATAGTGGTTTATTGATATGGTGAATATGTGGACTCGTAGCGCCACCTCAAAAGAGTTACTTGCAATGTAGTTCGTGATAGCCACCGAGTCAAAGCTGGCTTGCTGCAGTCAAACTCCACCACCCCCTTTTGATAATGATGCATGTGTAGTTAGTTCTGATGTAAGTCTTGCTGAGTTCAATTGTACTCACGTTCGCCTATTTTATGTTTTTGCAGAGAGACTTCAGTCTCGCTAGTAGTTCCCCGTGGACTTCGACGTTTAGCTTGTTACGTCAGCTACGATCTTGTGCCCTCGGCAGGATCTGGTAGATAGTCGCTTCTCGCTTTTTTCATTTGTAGATGTCTGTATCGTGACATGTTAAGCTTCCGCTAGTGCTTTGTTTTGTATGTTTCAATGTTGGGTCATGAGACCCATGTTTGTAATATCTCGCTCCTCGGAGCCTAATGAATAAATACTTTCGTAGAGTTATGTTGTGATGCCATGTTGTATTTACACATATTGAGCATATTGTGTGTATGTTTGAAATGCTTGGTATGTGTGGGATCCGACAATCTAGTTGTTTATCCTTGGCAGCCTCTCATATGGGGAAATGTAGTCTAGTGCTTCCTGAGCGATAGTTGTCTGCTACAGCCCGGTTCACCGGAGTCCTGCTAGCCCAGCACTACTGCTTTGGACACTTGACTGGCCGGCATGTGTTTCACTTCGCCTTATGTCTGTTCCTTCGGGAAATGTCATGCGGTGATATTCGAGTCCTGCCTAGCCTCGCTACAGCCCGGATTACCGGAGTCCTCGTTAGCCCAAAGGTTACAGCCCGGATTCATACGTTGATGACCGACATGTTCGATGTGATTCATGTATGCCTATCCCCATGGGTTAGCGCCGCTTTGGGTTCACGACTAGCCATGTCGGCCCGGTTCTCTCATTATATGGATGCTAGCGACACTATCATATACGTGAGCCAAAAGTCGCAAACGGTCCCGGGCCATGGTAAGGCGACACCGTGGGAATACCGTGCGTGAGGCCGCAAAGTGATATGAGGTGTTACCGCTAGATCGATGTGACTTAGAATCGGGTCCCGATAGCGTTGGTATCGAGCCCCGATCGTCAGAGGATTACCAAGCCAAACCGGTCAAGTTGTGTCTAGAAATGCTTTAGTTATGTAAGGGAATTGATTGTGGGAGGAAACGTAAGGCTCTTTTTACTCCTTATACCTCATGGCCTTCTCGATCCGAGTCATCCTCTTCTCTTCTACGGGTTAAGAACTAGGCCTTCTCATCTATCTATCGTGATGACGTGTTACTAATCCATAGACTTTTAAGATTGTTGGTTTTAAGCCCGCCAGTTTCTACTATTTCCGTATGTTAACTGTGATCTCGGAACCTTGATATGATGTTGTTGAGTGGCTATGCCACCATTTTGCATGATGTCTCAAATCTTTTTGAGCATTTACAGCCGTTATGATGTCCGAGTCATCCCAGGTTTCTAAACTATCTGATGCATTTGCAAATCCCTTCCTCCCGTTCCTGATGTCCTTTTGGGCCAGATTAAGCACACTAATCGGTAAGTTGAGGTACTTGTTGCCTCGGCGTAGATGTTGGAGCTATTATTATGACCCTAGTTGTTTAGGAAGTCACCTAGCAGTTTAGCAATGCTTTTGTATTCCCAGTGTGATGATTCTGGCCATTATTCTTGAAAGCATCCCGTGATGTTAGTAGTCGGTAGGCATTCTACTCGTGGGTTTCTGAACCCGAGATTCACCCTACTTCATTGTTGTTAGTATTTGCTAGTTTCTTTAGGATATTAGTAACCTTGCGATAGTCCTCGAGGTATGTGGTATTTCCTTCTTCCAAATACCATGAACTGCTTATGGCAGAAGTTCTTTTGAACCAAAAGATCACAACCAGAGTGCTCTTGAGGAGTACTCCATTCATATTGTGACTCTGCCAGTTCTATCTTCTCTGCATGTGTTATCCGGGAGAAATGTTGAGCTTTGCTCGATATACTAATCCATGCCTCCACAACTCGAAAAGTTATATGTTCCTTTGAGTTGTTCCTCCTTAGTTAGAGTTTCGACCCCGCCTATCGCTTGATAGTCGAGTAGTTGTGCATTCATGTTATCAATGCCTATTACTTTTGTGGTCCGTCAAGCCATTCTGTCCAGTATGACTTGGAGAAACAAACTCCAGTGCATCATCCATATCTAGGATTGGGTCAAAGCAGTTGTATTCCGCAGATCAAATGCCAATCCAGACCTGAAGTATTGCCATCTTATGTCAAGAATGTCATGGGAATTGCACAACCTCTTAGGAATTCTTGACGCAGTGATACTTCTTGCCATCATTATTCATTCCTCGGTTCCGTGTTGTCGCAACCGAATACCGACAAGTGAATCGTGATGTGTGAAATCTATACTCCTAGCAACCTCGTTGCTTGGTAGTTAATGGACAATATTCTCATTCTTAGCGTGTTGGTTATTAAATCGTCATCCTAAGATTGATCGTGCTACCTAGTCCTTATCTCTGGTGCACCCTTCGACCAATGAGTTAGGATTATATCGATCCCTTGCTCTTTGATCATATCGTCTTGCCCTGAAAAACAAGATTGTTCTCGAGCTTAGTAATATATCGGTGGTTCGTGATTTTTCGATTATCTTCTCGGAAGTATCACCAGGTTGTCACCTGACCGCTATGTTGAGTTCGTGATCAAGTTGGTTTCGTGTAAACCACCCCTTCTCCAAGAATCCGTGTTGGATACCCTGAGCTAGTTGGATAAGCTAAACAACAACTTGGAGAGTTGGAAGATAAAAAAAACTTGTTCGACTCAATTCATTTTAAGGGATATCTTTTGTGTGTGTGTTGAAGAAAAATGATATCTTCATTAGTTGGTCCTCGTGATCAGTTGTTGGATCTATTGTCTTGTCCAACCTTTGATTTGGGCGTGGGCTATCCTCAAATCAAATCAGAACCAACGATGCTCGTAATGTTGTCTTACTCGTGGTTGATCCCTCGAGCATACACCATTACATCTTTGGTCTGACCAATACTATCACCGTGTTCACATGATGGTGGAAGTCCGGTGATATGGAAATTCCGATGAGTTGCCGTTGAGCCCACCAAGCAAAGATCTTGGCCCTCCCCATGATTCATGTTGAACATCAACCTAGTGTTGGAAACTTTGTAAGCATTACCTTCGTGCTTCGTTCATGAAGCCTATGTTTGGATGAAAGAAGTGACTTCCTCTAATCCACGTGCATTGTTGTAAGTTGTCGTCGTGGATCCGAGAAAGTTTGTTTTTACTTCCTCTGGAATCATCCCAAGTCAGTCATGCATGTGCGAAGTATTCTATGGTTTGATAGACTGATCATCTTCATTCCATATGAATTCCCTAGCACACCAAGCCACTGATTGTTTTGTTCAAGGAAAAGAAGTTCTTAAGCGCTAATCCTTAAGGACCCAAAGGTACGCGTACGTGACTTCGCTCTCCGCAATGATGATTCCCAATCAGAACTCGGTAGTGTTTCATTGTAAGACTACTATGTGGTCATACTTTGTCTAGGACATCGTGTTCACATGTGTGTAGCAGAACCAGCTCATGCCTTGGAGCTTGCTATCGTAGTTCATTTCCCGAGAATCTCGCAACGTCATCTCGTCGATTTGTGTTGCAAACTTTCATTTTTCTTACTAGACTCGATGAGTCTGGAATATCCTGACACCAACCAGATCTGAATCTCAGGCAGATATGATGGTTGGAACATCTCCCAAGAACTATAACATTGGTCTCACCAGAATCGTAAAGTGGATTTCGTGGTCAACGCACCCAACCGGAAGACCTATTATTGTAATATCTTGACTGAGGAAGTTGGCCACCTCCCCATAAGGATTTCGTAGGATTTACTCCCTGGTTGTTCCTTATGGATTCTTGTGTTCCCGAAGTCCGACCTTTTACTTGATGTTCTAGATATCAAACCGTCTTTATGAATGGGTTACGCTAGCACATCAAGGAGAACATTAGAAGCGGAGTGCTAAATGTCTCTCGGTCGATCATCCAGATTTTGTTTCCTTGGCCTCGCTAAGGTGAAATCTGAAAAGGTGTTGTCTTCCTTTGTATCTGCATCATCCATCATTATTCATCATGGTAGTCCGTTGTGTTGCCAGGATCCTTGACACGGATATTGGTAAGACCTTGATCAATATGGAAATGCTCAAGTTCTTGAGAGCACGCCAAGCAAATCATCCCTTGTGTTGTTTTCAACAAGGTAATCCACATCATCCATTCTAGTCCGAGTATGCCATTTCTTCGAGCTCTTTCAATCAATCAATTGTAAATTGCCTTAAGCTGATATGAAGAGTTCCAATGATCTATGGATCAAAAGTAATTCCTTTTGCCACTTGAGGGAATAGTTCTTCGAGTCACCTTCTCCAAGGTGCCCCGTTACGGGATCATGGCGCTATTTCCTCGCCACCTTGACACCATCCACCATCTTTCTAAGCGTGGAATTGTTGCCCACCAAATCAAACCCCGCCATCTGTTCTTCCATCCCTCCCAAGTGTGTTTGAACATCTCAGCACAAGAGGTGTTCTATGCCTCATTCCGTGAGTTTATCGTCAGTTGCTCGATCTTCAAGAGGATCAAATCTTGTAGGGTTTCCCTCTCTTCTGTTGTCGTGTCGAGTGAAGATCTCGAAGGCAAAGATGTCAAGACCAAGATGATGGAATGAATCAACATCTTTGAGAAGGGCAATTGGATCGAGAAGATTGTGATAGTTTTGTGCCCTCTGCCTTCTTACTCACGCCCCGAATCTCGGACGAGATTCCTGTTTAGTGGGGTGAGTTGTCACATCCCTAGTTCTAGTATGCACTGAGCTAGCTAGTCATGTGTTGCATCATGTTTAAATTCTTTTGAAATTGAAATGGGGATTGCCTAAACCCTAGCATTAAAGGAATTCAAATAGGTTCACCCAAAAATATTTTTCAGTGAATCCAAATGGCTTTAGAAAATGTTCATCATTTCTGGAAAAATGCTATAAACCATAACCGGAGGTGATGCACATTTTTCATGACATATTTGGTCACTGGATTAATTCTTAAAGTATTTGAATTGGAGCATTTAATGCCTATAAATATTTTAAATGCTTCAATACTTCTGAAAACAGTTGAGGGCTGTTGGAAATAATTCAAATAGTGCCCACAATTTTTGTCAGGATTTTACAAAATGAGTTAGTATTTTTACTAATTCAAAATAGATCAAAATAAATAGAAAATGTAAACAATAAATAAAATAACACAGAGAGAGAGAGAGAGTTAGTACTGGGCCTTACTGGCGCCACCAACTGCCCAAAGACGGCCCAGCCCACCGCCGCTTCCCCCCGCTGCCTTTCCTCCCTTGCTGTAGGACAGAGGCGTGGCTGCCCCTGCCGCCACGCCCTCCTCCCTCCTCGCTCTGGCTCCTCCCGGTGCTCCTAGACGACGCCACGGGACGCCACGACACCTCCCGGACCTCCTCGCTCTCTCCTCACCTCACTTTCCCCTGGATCCCTCTCTCTTCCCCATCGAAGGCCGCCGTCGCCACCGACGCCGTTCGCCGCCACAGCCACCTCCGCCGCCGACGACTCCAGAAGCTCCGCCTCGCCCCCTTTTCATCCTCACCTGCACGAAAGGCGCTGAAGCCCTCGATGCCGCTTAGCTCCGCCATTCCTCCTCGGGTCCCGCGATCGCTGCGTGATTCCACCGCCGTCCGGACATCCTCGAGCTCGCCCGCTTCCAACCGACTTCGTGAGCTCCTCTTCCTTCTCCCCTTCCTGCTTCGCCTCGAGCACCACAAAGAATCGCACCGAAGCTCGGCCGCACTTGCCGCCATCAAGACGTCATTGCCGTGGCTACGTACACGTTGGATCAATTCCGAGCACGCCATCGCTCTCCGCCAGACTTCAGACGAAAGCACGTAGCACTTCCCACGCGCCGCCGTGCCCCCTAGCATCGGAACCAACCTCGCTCAACTCCGCGACCGCCAAGGTCATCTCCGCGAGCAGTTTCCGGCCACCCCAAAGACTCTCCCACCGGCACTACTCGACGCTACAAGGAAGCTCCAGCCCACGTAGCCGCTTCCTCCGCCGATTTGGTCACGGAGGGGGAAACCTCGACTTTCCTCCGCCCCTCGCCTCGCTGGCGACGAGCCCCGGTCAACTCCGCGAAGTTTGACCTGGTTTGACCGCACTTTGACCTCTCTGCCTCTCCTCTGACGTGTGGGCCAGGCACTGTTTACTTAGGTGTTAGATTAGTTAACATTAATTAATTTAGTTAATTAATTAAGCCATTGACATGTGGGCCCAGCCCTGCTAACATTTTCGTTAGTATTAGTTTAACCCTAATCAACTCAGTTAACCAACTGAGTCACTGACCAGTGGGCCCCACTCGTCAGGTTTGACCTGAACCCGCCTTGTTGACCTGATGACGCTGTAGGGTGATGTCATGTCGACGTTAGTAAGTGATTTTCTGGATTTTAATTAAACCAGGAAATTCCAGAAAATAGTGTAAACTTCTAAAATTCATATAAATTCAACCGTAGCTCAGATTGAAACAATTTATGTATGAAAAATGATCAAAAAAATCCAATCTATCTATCTGTACCATTTTCATGCATGTTAGAACAATTTATAGCTGCTTTTTAGCACAAATCATATAAACGGCATTTGAATTTCACATATGGAGTTTGGATTTGAATCTTAGATTCAAACCAACTTCATTTAACCTTGGTGCTAGTTGCATTAGCCCAAACAACAGCATATTGCCATGACACATTCATGCATCATATTGTTGCATTGCATTGATTGTGTTCTTCCTTGTTTGCCGGTGTTTGTCCCCTCTCAGTAGACGACGTTCGACGATGAGATCGATGACACCGATGAAGAGCTATAATATCTTCAAGTGCTGTGCAAGCAAAACCCCTTGTTCATTCCGATATAATCCCACTCTCTCGCCTCCTGCTCTATTTTATCGCATTAGGACAACGACGACTCATGTGTTACTTGCTGCGTAGCTGAACCCCTTTGTCCTCTCGTGATGACCTGTCATTCCACAAGAATTAGATGAAACCCACTAGCATGAGTAGGAGTTGTTTGAGCCCTGATGTGCCTACTCATTCATGCTTGTTTGTCATGCCTGCTATTGCTTAGAGTTGTGTCAGTCCGATTCATCGGGAATGAATCGGAGGTGTGTGAACATGTTCTACCGTGTGAGCTAAGTGTGTGAACACGATTTGGTAAAGGTAGCGGTGAGAGGCCATGTAGGAGTACATGGTGGGTTGTCTCATTGCAGCCGCCCCTCGTGAACTGAAGTTCGTGCTTATGATCCATGAACAAGCACTACCACGCATTGAATGCTTAAGTGCCCCTCTCGACTTATTAATCAACTTGATCTCCGGCCCAGGAGTTGCAACTAGTTTCTCGTGTTTGTAGGTAGTGTTAGTAGTCTACCAAGTGGCACCACGTACAGGTGGGCTTGGGACAGACTAGGCACCGTGGCACGGTGTACCAAGCATAGATCCACCCGTCGAGGTGGGCTTGGGAACCCTGCTCACATCATTTGGGGCCGTGAGCGACACCCCGGCCGGATCTCCTTGCGGATGGAACCCGAATAGGCGATAAACCTGGACTAGAGACTTGTGTGGTTAGTCAGGTCGTGGCCGACTCTCGCCAAAGCTTCCGCTTGAAGGTTGCCGAGATACACAAGGTGTACATGGCGGTAAGTGGCGAGAGCGTGTGTGAAGAAGTACACCGCAGGTTAATATGATCTATTCGAATAGCCGTGTCCGCATGTAAAGGACTTCGGGTTGCCTATAACAGTTCACGTACAAGTGAAAGTGGATACTCTAAAATGCGCAAGATAAGCGTGAGTGCTATGGATGGCGTTCGTAGGGAGACGGGAGCGGATCCATAGTGGTTTATTGATATGGTGAATATGTGGACTCGTAAAGCGCCCACCTCAAAAGAGTTACTTGCAAATGTAGTTCGTGATAGCCACCGAGTCAAAGCTGGCTTGCTGCAGTCAAACTCCACCACCCCCTTGTTGATAATGATGCATATGTAGTTAGTTCTGATGTAAGTCTTGCTGAGTACAATTGTACTCACATTTGCCTATTTTATGTTTTTGCAGAGAGACTTGAGTCTCGCTAGTAGTTCCGCTTGGACTTCGACGTTTAGCTTGTTACCTCAGCTACGATCTTGTGCCCTCGGCAGGATCTCGTAGATAGTCGCTTCTCAGTTTTTTCATTTGTAGATGTCTGTACTGCACATGTTAAGCTTCCGCTTAGTGCTTTGTTTTGTATGTTTCAATGTTGGGTCATGAGACCCATGTTTGTAATATCTCGCTCCTCGGAGCCTAATGAATAAATACTTTCGTAGAGTTATGTTGTGATGCCATGTTGTATTTACACATATTGAGCATATTGTGTGTATGTTTGAAATGCTTGGTATGTGTGGGATCCGACAACCTAGTTGTTTATCCTTGGCAGCCTCTCATATGGGGAAATGTAGTCTAGTGCTTCCTGAGCGATCGTTGTCCGCTACATGCCGGTTCACCGGAGTCCTGCTAGCCCAAAGACTACCGCTTTGGACACTTGAATGGTCGGCATGTGTTTCACTTCGCCTTATGTCCGTTCTTCGGGAAATGTCATGCGGTGATATTCGAGTCCTGCCTAGCTCGCTACAGCCCGGATTACCGAGTCCTGTTAGCCCAAAGTGTTACAGCCCGGATTCATACGTTGATGACCGACATGTTCGATGTGATTCATGTATGCCTGTCCCCATGGGTTAGCGCCGCTTTGGGTTCACGACTAGCCATGTCGGCCCGGTTCTCATTCATATGGATGCTAGCGACACTATCATATACGTGAGCCAAAAGTCGCAAACGGTCCCGGGCCATGGTAAGGCGACACCCGTGGGAATACCGTGCGTGAGGCCGCAAAGTGATATGAGGTGTTACCGGCTAGATCGATGTGACTTCAAATCGGGGTCCTGACATCCGCAGTGCGAGGAGAGGAGGCGGCCGGAAGTGAAGTGCTATTCACATCCGACGAACCCAGGGAGCCGCTCGACGAAGCATCGAGCCCGGCCTTGGGCGGACTGCATGATTATATTCGGCGTCAGAAGATACTGTGCAACTGAGGAACACCATGAGTTATTCTGGTATCCGGATACTTATGATTTTGCTAGGGGCTTGGCCCTAGATGGCCACTCCTCTTCGCCATCGTCGACGTTGGTGGAGTAGTCCGGAGGAAGGGTCCTTCCCTTCTTGGACCCTCCGGCCCCCCCTGTTGGGGCGGCCTTCCTTTTCGTTCCTCCCCCCGCTGGAGGGGGAGAGGCCTCTTCTTCCTCCTCCTCGTCTTCGTGAGAGGAGTGCGCCTTGGAGTCACCGGACGATGAATCCGACACCGCCGAGCGCCGGGAACTCTTTCGAGTTCCCGTGGCCTTCTTCTTGGCCTTCTTCTCCGGCACCACGTAAGGTGCCGGAACCAGCAGCCCCGTCAAGCGGGCGTCCGCTGGGTCTTCGGGCAAAGGAGCCGGACAGTCGATCTGTCCGGTCTTCTTCTGCCATTCATGTCAAAGGAACGGGAGCTTAGGTCCCGCATAGAGTCAAACTATGAAAAACAAGTATCCCGTAAAGGGTAAAATAAGCTTACTACGCTGGCTTGGCGCTTCGGGCGGAATCCGCGATCCTCGGTGATGGGAGGGGAACCTCGGCGCCTTTGAATAGCACCTTCCGTGCATCCTCGCATGCTTTGTCAAAGAGCCCGGTCGTAGTTTGGTGCTGGGTCGGGTTGAACTCCCACAAGTTAAAAGCCCGCTGCTGACACGGGAGGATCCGCGGATGAGCATGACCTGACTACGTTGACAAGTTTAACCTTTTGTCCACCAGGTTTTGGACGCAGGTTTGGAGTCCGGTCCGCTTCTTCCGACTACCCCATGACAGGCCCTTCTCTTTCCAGGAGGTGAGCCGTGTGGGGATGCCAGATCGGAATTCGGGGGCCGCTGCCCATTCAGGGTCACGCGGCTCGGTGACATAGAACCACCCCGATTGCCACCCCTTTATGGTCTCTACGAAGGAGCCCTCAAGCCATAGGACGTTGGGCATCTTGCCCACCATGGCACCTCCAAGACCAAGACTGGCTTACGGCCGCCCACTACCTTCGGCTTGACATTGAAGGTCTTCAGCCATAAGCCGAAGTGGGGCTGGATGCAGAGGAAGGCCTCACACACGACGATGAACGCCGAGATGTTGAGGATGAAGTTCAGGGCCAGATCGTGGAAATCCAGGCCGTAGTAGAACATGAGCCCCCGGACAAATGGGTGAAGCAGGAAGCCTAGTCCGCGGAGGAAATGGGTGAGGAACACCACCCTCTCATGGGCCTGGGGGTGGGGATGAGCTGCTCTGGGAGCCGGTGCGCGATGTCATTGGACAAGTATCCGGCCTTCCTCAGCTTCTTGATGTGTCCCTCCGTGACGGAGGAGACCATCCACTTGCCTCTCGCTCCGAACATTGCTGGAGAAGGTTGAGGTGGGATGTGCGGACTTGGGCGCTGGAGCTCGAGTGCACGAAAATGGATAAGCAGAGGAGGAAGAAGGCGTAGATGAAAAAGGTGGATCCTTATCCCCTTATATGGGCGCATTTAGACTGCACGTCCCCACCCGCTGGTAAAACTCGCTTATCTCCCAAGCGCCAGAATTAATAGCACGGTTGGGTTACCCACGCCAGTATTGATGAGATTCCTGAATAAGGGGGCACGATCTCTGCTCGACAAGACGTGCCAAGGAAACCGCCTCGCTAAGTGCGCTGAGGTGGGACAGTAAAAACGATTCAAATAAAGGCTTGGCCGTGGTGTGATGTCACGCTGCGGAATACGTAGTAGATTGGATTTGTGTAAATATTATTCTCTTTGCGGTGGTATGTGGAACTTATTTTACAGAGTCGGACACTATCCTTCTGTTCAAAATCTTCTATGAAGTATTCGGAGGAGGAACCCGCCTTGCAATGCCGAAGACAATCTGCGCGCCGGACTCGTCGTCATTGAAGCCTGGTTCGGGGGCTACTGAGGGAGTCCTGGATTAGGGGGTGTCCGGATGGCCGGACTATAACCTTTGGCCGGACTCCTGGACTATGAAGATACAAGATT